>BTHU01000015.1:6623374-7223374 GCA_036184795.1 Tokudaia tokunoshimensis | reverse complement strand
GTAGGACTGGATTTGTGGAAGATATTGTGTAAATTTGGTTTTATCATGGAATGTCTATGGTAATTGAGAGTTTTGCTGGGTATAGTAGTCTGGGCTGGCATTTATGTTCTCTTAGGGACTGTATGAGATCTGCCTAGGATTTTCTGGCTTTCATGGTCTCTGGTGAGAAGTCTGGTATAATTCTGATAGGTCTGCCTTTATGTATTACTTGACCTTTTTCCGTTACTGCTTTTAATATTCTTTCTTTGTCTAGTGCATTTGATGGTTTGATTATTATGTGACAGGGAAGAATTTCTGATAGGTTCAGTCTGTTTGGAGTTCTGTAGGCTTCTTGTATGTTCATGGGCATTTCTTTCTTTAGGTTAGGGAAGTTTTTGTCTATAATTTTGTTGAAGATATTTAATGGCCCTTTAAGTTGTAAATCTTAGCTTTCTTCTATACCTATAATCCTTAGGTTTGGTCTTCTCATTGTATCCTGGATTTCCTGGATGTTTTGGGTTACAAGCTTTTTACATTTTGCATTTTCTTTGACTGTTGAGTCAATGTTTTCTATGGTATCTTCAGCACCTGAGATTCTTTTTTCTATCTCTTGTATTCTGTTGTTAATCTATGACTCCTGATTTCTTTCCAAAATTTTCTATATCCAGAGTTGTCTAACTTTGTGATTTCTTTATTGTTTCTACTTCCATTTTTAGGTCCTGATTGGTCTTTTGTTCAGTTCCTTCACTTGTTTGTTTGTGTTTTCCTGTAATTCTTTAAGGGATTTTTGTGTTTCCTCTTTAAGGGCTTCTACCTGTTGACCCATGTTCTCCTGTATTTCTTTAAGGGAGTTATTTATGTCCTTCTTGAAGTTCTCTATCAGTATCATAAGATGTGATTTTTATATCCAGATCTTGCTGTTCTGGTGTGTTGGGGTATCCAGGACTTGCTATTGTGGGAGAACTGGGTTTGGATGGTGACATGTTGCCTTGGTTTGTGTTGGTAATGTTCTTGCATTTGCCTTTCACCATCTGGTTATCTCTGGTGTTAGTTGGTCCCACTGTCTCTGACTGGAGCTTGTCCCTCCTGTGGGCCTGGAAACCTGTCTGTCTCAGCACTCCTGGGAGAACAGCTCTCCCCTGGCACAGAGGACTGTGGTTCAGTCCAGCTCTTGGGTTCAGATGGAGCCTGGAAGGACCCTGTCCCAGTTGCTCTGTCACTCCTCTGTTCCCTGTGCTCCTGGCTTTACAGTCACCGGAGAGAAAATGGCCTCGGCTTTTCTTTTAGGAGTAGAGGAATTGAGACCAAGTGAAGATCTATAAGTAACTGCCCAGAGGGAGATCTCCTGGGTGTATAAGTGCATTGTGTCATCAAAGGGATAATTACTCCTCTCATCTCCCTAGCATGTATATGGTAAATCAACTTTTCTGAGGGATGGTCTTTCCAACAGGTGGTTGACAGGTTTAGTTGGATTAATTGTTAAGGAAGGAGATGGTAGGGTGTATTGTGGTAAGTTTGGGATATCATGTTTCTGCCTAGAGTCAAAGATAGAACTCAAATTCTTTTGACCAAAAGGACATTTTCCTTAAGCATTTTTTTTTAGCTTAATGTACTGCGTGTGTGGTGCAGACTGCCTCCACCCTGTTGAGGCAGGGTCTCTCTTGTTTCTGCCGCTGAGTAGTTGACTTCAAGCTATCTAGTTCTTGGCATTTGGATGATTCTTCTCCTGTCTCCACGTCCCATCTCAGGGAAGGAGTGCTGGGATTACAGATGTCTGCCACACACTGAACTCTGTGGGTTCTCTGTATGGTTTCTGGTGATGGGACACAGTTTCCCAACAACCCATCTCCCCAGCCTGAAGTAGTTCTTCAGCGACTCAATGAAGTCCTCATATTGTCATATTGTATCTTAAATTTTTTAAAGACTTTTTTTTAATGTATTTTATGTATGGATGCTCTATTTGTACACACCTGCAGACCAGAAGGGGGCATTAGATCCCATTTTAGATAGTTGTGAGCCACTATGTGATTTCTGGGAGCTGAACTCAGTACCTCTGGAGGAACAGCCAATGCTCTTAACCTGTGAGCCATACCTCCAGCTCCTGTATCTTAACTCTGAAGGAGGGGCAATGGTGAAACTTCCCTTTCTAGGGGTACTAGGTAAATGAGGGGTGGGGCTAATGCTGATGATGAAGTCCTCAGTGACTTCCACCGCTGCTAATATCTGTCTCACAACCTAATATTCACACTAATTAATTCTCTCTCCTATTCCTTTAATTAAGAATTTCAGGATTTTTGAATCACTGCACAAATGGAATCCATCACTTTACTCCTAATCAAACAAAGAATATAAGCTTAGCTATATTAATCACATTACATGAGAAATTTTGTTGTGTGTGATTTGCAGTTTATAACATTGTCCTCGATGCTGGGTGTAGTGGCACATCTCTGCAATCCTAGTACTGAGGAGGTAGAAGCAGGTAGATCAGGACTTTAAGGCCAGGCTGTGTATAAGACCTTATTTTAAAAACAGACAGACAGACAGACACACAGACACACAGGCAATTTGATAACCTCCACAAATCCATAGTTTTATTTTTATAACCAGGACACTGACAGTAGCTGCCTTTAGGTTTGCGGCAAGGATGAAACAAGAGGAATTCTGTATTGTGCTGAGCACAGGGCTTGATATAAGTAAGCGTCCAGCCAAGCTGAGATTTCCTAAAAGATCAGTCAAAGGGTGAGTGATTGTGTCAGTGAGCAGTTTAGCACCTTCCTGTGGGTAAGGCTTTCATGGCCGCTGATTGTTCACGAGCTACAGTTCCAGAGCATTTACACAGACTCTGAGAGCAAGCTTGCCCTCTAAGTAAAAAATGCGATTCCATTTATAATATTTCTATTTTTGCCCAGCTGTTTTTAGAACCCTCTTTTTCTATCAGTTGAGGAATTGGACCAGATAAGCTGTAATATGCTTTGCCAATTTTTTTTTTTAAAAAAAGCATTTTCACTATTATATAAGACGAGGAAACTGTGCCTGTCTACTCAAGTATCTCTGGGACTCAAAAATAAACAAAAGCAGATTAATATTTTATAGAGAATAATTTTTAGACTGAGAGAGCTGGGCCAAACATTTAACCTTCAACAATGAATTCCTTGTCAATAATGAGGTCATTTGTATGCAGCATGTAATTCAGAGAGAAAACATGCTTTTCAGCTTATTCAGCTGACTTAAGAAAACTAAAGAAAAGAAAAGAAGAAAAGAAAAATTGATCCTAAAGAGCCAACACATACTATGCAAGGGAATTTAAGATCTCCAAAGTGGATCTTTATTGCCTGACTTTTTCCTGGGAATGTGTGAGTAAATATTTCAAATAAGAGCACTGACCACAGAGCAAAGAAATGCATGCCCCCAAATCTAGATGGGCAAACCACAGAGCTGTGTGATATTACTTGGAGGAGTGTGAGCAACGCCCAGGCAGCCTGGGTGATGCCTCCTGAGCTACTGGCAGTACTATTACCATCAGAGAGGATTTTCTCCCAGCATTGGGTTGCCTTCATAGCCTTGTGAATCTGGTAGCTTCTGAGCTTCCTGAGACCTGAACATTTGGTTAGCTTTGAGTCTTGGGAGCCCCCTCCTCCTACCAGGGAACACTTCAGTTAGAAGGAAACAGCTACAGAGTAACATTTGCGGAGCCCATGTTATACAGTCTCAGTCTCTGACAGTATGAAAGTGAGTAAATACAATGTGGCTGATCCAAACACTTAGATATTATGTACTCTTTAGGTGGCACAGTATTGACCAGTTTCTGTAAACTCCCAGCTCTGAAATTCAAGCCCAGGCTCAGGCAATCAGGTATCAGAAATAGCTCAATTTTTCTCTGCCATAGTTTCCTCATTGGGAAACTGGATAGACTTGTATATCTCAAGGAAGAACTTAGTATAGGAGCTGGAGAGATGGATGAGTGGAAAAGAGTACTTACTGCTTTTCCAGAGGACCTGGTTTCAATTCCCAGCAAACATGTGGTGGCTCACAACCATCTGTAATGAGTTTTGATGCCCTCTTCTGGCAGTCAGATATAGATATAGAGCACTCAAATAGGTTAAAAAAAAAGAATAAATACATCTTTAAAAAAAGAACCAAGTATCATGATAGATATTTGAAAGAGCCATAGAGAAACCCATTTCTCTCTTTGTCTCTAACTTTGTTGTTATTATGTGAAGCAGGGTTTTTCTGTGTACCCCTGGCTGTCTTAGAGCTCACTGCGTAGATCAGGCTGGCCTCAAATTCAGAGATCTGGCTCCCTTGTGTGGTGGTTTTGGCAGAAGCATTACATTCAGGAAAGGCAATTTCATAACCATAAGTATCTACTCCAGTAAGAACAAAACAAAGGGTCCCAATGTGGTCACACTACTGCCAGGATGTTGGCTGGTCTCCTTGAGGAATGGTGCCATATCTGGGGCTCAGTGTTGGTCTCTTATGTTGGCAGATCTGGCATTCAGCAGCAACAAACTTTGTTCTCTTGGACTGGTTCCAATCCTTCTTAGCCACTCTCCTCTGCAGGTATCCCATGGTTCTGGCATCTCAAATAATTTGGGGTTTTTAAGGCAACTTCAACTTTATAGCTTATTGTTCCAATGTCTGGGATCCATAGATGATCTTCCAGGCTCCGCCAAAGGGCTTGGGTCACTTCTGCAGCTCTGCCCTCTGTAGCACTCTAGGCTCTTATTGACTCCACTCACTGCTGCTGCTGTTCTTGGTGATTTTCCCATGGTACTGGCATCTCCAATATACTTGGGTCTTCTGCTACAACTAGGCTTCACCAATAACCTTTCACAATCACTCTTCATAGTGGCAGACCTCAATTTCATTGCATGACCTCTTCAGTCCTGGCCCATCAACTGCAACTGAGACTGTACCTTCACCCATGGCCTTCCTTGACCTCTCACAGTGTCAAGACTCAGCTGCTCTTCATTTCCCCTTCATGCCTTCAAAACCAGTATCACCTGTGTGATTCTTACTCATTACTAAGTCCTGCTGCAGCACAACCTTGGCTTTCTCTGGAACACAGCTTCTTTGTACTTTCAGTAAACATTTCCCAGAAGATTTCACCTCAGTGATGCTGGTCTCTTCTCAATCATTGCTAATTTCTTAGTTCCAGCTAACCAGCATCAGTTGTCTCAGTAGTCCCTTCTATTCTTGATTCTAAAGCCAAAGCTATATGGCCAAAGCTGCAGAGTTCTGCTACTTGCTGGAGCTGGAACCCTTGTTCTATTACATTATCATCAGCTTTCTGTTTTCTGCCTCCTTCACAGGCTCTGCTTGCCTGTCTTGGAACTTGATTCATAGAGTGACCTTGAACTGGGAGATTTGCATGACTCTGTCTCCTGAATGTGGAATTAAAGGCCTGTACTGTAATGGGTTGGCCTAATGCTACTTGTATTCCAAGGCTAATTTGGGGCCCTTTAGGCTGGTTGCCCCAGAGACAGAGAGTCCAAGCACTGTAAGACTCTAAGTAACCCTGCCCCAAGTTGTTTCTAGTTGGTAAATAAAGATGCTGACAGACAATAGTTGGGCAGAAGAGACATAGGTGGGGTTTGAGTTTCAGGGGCTTGAAGGATAGAGGATCACAAGGAAGAAGGATGAGCAGGAGAGGAGGAAGGAGAAGCCGCCATGGGTTAAGGGTTAAGAATGCATGGCCCCGAGGGCTGCCCAATTGGAGTTAAGAGCAGCCAAGATGGAACATAGTAAATAGTAAGTAATACCTCAGGGTTATTGACAGGAAAGTACACTTTACAGAATGGAGGGCAGGCAGCTGCCCAGTTATTATGCTGTTTAGGGCTTATTGTATAATCGTCATCATCATCATCATCATCATCATAATAATATAAAGGCTGTGAGTGTGTCTTTCATTCAGGAACTCAATAATCAAGGTAAGGTAGAAGCCCTGGGCTGGGTTTTTAAATATTTTCCACAACAGCATACCACCATGCTTGGACTTAAACTTTTCTTTGTCTGGAACTTGCTCTGTACCAGGCTAGCTTTGAACTTAGAGATCTTGCCTCTGTCTCCTGGGATTAAAGGCATGCACCAACATGCCTGGGCCTAAGCCTGGGCCTAAGCCTAAGCTGTTCATGGCCATTATCCCTCAACATCCTGTCTTCCAGCCCCAAGATCCGGATCAAGGTGTGCCCTCCATTTTCTGGATTGTTGTTCATTTCAGATTGAAAGTCCAAATAAAAGCAACAACCAGATAATAATAATGCCTAGATGTAACTGTTCCTTGATCAACAACAAAAACAATGAGCTTAGCTGGGTAGGATCTTGTGAGTGACCCAAGGTCACTGCTCTCTTAATCTTTTTATACCCTTGAACATAGGATTCAGTTCCATTCTACTTCCTGGTGCCCCTTTAATATTTGAACCATAGATTTTGTACTTTTCCTTTCAAAGCTTTCGAAGCTTGATCAAAATGCTCTTCATGAGACTAAACCAGAGAACAAGTCTGTGCTGGGCTTTTTTTAAGACTTCTTTTGTCAATGCAATTAATAATAATCTCTTTACCTTAGCTTCAGGCAGACTCTCTTCAGACAAGGGCAAAAAGCAGCCACATTCTTCACCAAAATATCACAAAAACAGTCTCTAGGCCACATACTGAAATTCTTCTCCACTGAAACCTCTCTGACCAGGTCTGCATAATTCAAATCACTCTCAGTAACAAAGTCTTCCTTATTCTTACTAGGATGGCTCATTAAGTCCCACTTAAAACATTCCATGGCTTTCCAAAGTCCCAATGGCCACACTCCTCCAAACAAAGGCATGGTCAGGTCTACCACAGCAATACTCTACTCCTGGGACCAACTTCTGTCTTAGGGTTTTTATTGCTATGAAGACACACTATGACCACAGAAACTCTTATAAAGGAAAACATTTAATTGGGGCTAACATACAGGTTCAGAGGTTCAGTCCATTATTATCAAAGCAGAAAGCATTGTCCAGGCAGGCATGGCACTGGAGTCAGAGCTGAGAGTTCTACAGGGATCAAGAGAAGACTGTCGTCCAGGTAGCTAGGAGGAGGGTCTCAAAGCCCATCCTCACAGTAACACACTTCCTCCAGCAAGGCCACACCATCACACTTTGCCTCCCAAATGCTGGTATTAAAGGCATATGCCAACACTGCCTAGCTGCTCTCTATCTAAATTTTAAATAAACTTTGAAACTGCTGGAATTTGGGCTAGATAGATGGCTCAGTGGTTAAGAATTATTGCTGCTTTTGCAGAGGACCCAGGACCCACATTAGGTGGCTCACGACTACCTGTAATTCTAGATCCAGGGTATCCAGACCCTCTTCTGGACACATGTGCACATAATTGAAAATAAAATAAATCTGTAAAAATTATTTCAAAATTGCTGAGATTAAATGTAAAGTTATTATAACAGTTTCTAAAAGATGGTGTTTAATGCAAAGTAGACTATATAAAATTCAGTCACATGTGGAAAGTCCCCACTCACTGGATTCCAGCATCCACAGGTTCAGTTAACCTTAGATCACACATATTTGTTGAAGGCTAGAGAGAAGGCTCATTGTTAAGAACACTGGCTGCTCTTCCACAGGGCCCTCACCATGACTTAGGGTTATAAGTCTGTAACTCTAGTTCTAGGGATCTGATAACCTCTACGGGACTTCTTGGGCACCAGGCACACACATGGTAGGCATACATATACACAAGCAAGATACTCATACACATAAAATAAAAGCAAATCTTTAAAAAATTGTTGTGGAAATAAAAATCATGTCAATACTGAACAGATACATCCTGGTTTTCTTGTCAAATAGTACATCACAACAATTTTCGAGGCAGCATTGGTATTAGGCATTACAAGGACTCTGGTTTGGTCTAAAACATATGGGAGAGGCTGGGGGAGAGCTCAGGAAGGGAGAGAACTTTACTGTTTGTGGGAGGATGTGTGTAGGTTGTATGCAAATGCTGTACATCATTTTATAAAAGGGAATTTGCATTTAAGGATCTGCTGACTGTTGGCAGCAGGGATCTTGGAACCGGTCCCCTGTAACTGCTGAAGGACAACTGCACTGTGGTGGGACCCAGATCCATCTGTAGCCGGCTAGTTAACTCAGTTACACTTTAACCTCCAGTCAAGCTGTAAGTTAAACTGCAGCTTCTACCTTTTCTTCTACTATACAATTCCAAGGCCTTCAGAATTCTAGAAAACAAGCAACTGTGCACTGAGTTGTAACCTCAGCCTCCTTCCTTCTTTCCTCCCTTCCCCCCTCTAAATCTCTCTCTCTTTCTTTCTCAGTCTTTTGAAGCTCAGGCTGGCCTCAAACTTGCTATATAGCTAAGAATGACTTGAATCTCTGTATTCCATCTCTGAAGAGCTTAGTTACAGGCCAGCGTACTGTTTGTGCAGTGCTGGGGATCAAACCCAAGTCTTTGCACATGCTAGCCAGGCACTCTATCTACCAAGTGAAAAAGATCTTCACGCTATCCATACCCCATTCTTGTCTCCTCATGTGTAATCTTACATCACTTCCTTTAAACCTTTTCTTTCTAATGATTTCTACTTTTTGTGAAGTGCTGTCTAGGTACAGCTCATATGTTTTGCTGTTTTATATTTTCAGTATCATTCATTTTTTAAATATTGTCTCCGATAATTTCTTTTCTGACCCATAATTTACTTAGAAATAGCTCATTTATTTCCAAATATTTCAGATTTTCTAGCTACCTCATTGTTATGATCTGTCTTAGTTAATTTTGTATTCCTGTGTTAAGGTACTGACCACAGTAATTTATGAAAGAGCTTATTTGGGACTTACAGTTTTTGTTGTTGTTTGTTTGTTTGAGACAGTGTTTCTCTGTGTAGCACTGGCTGTCCTGGAACTCACTCTGTAGACCAGGCTGGCCTCAAACTCAGAACTCCACCTGCCCCTGCCTCCCAAGTGCTGGGATTAAAAGCATGCACCACCACTACCCAGTTGGGACTTTTAGTTTTAGAGAGTTATAGTCCATAGCCATCATGGTCCTAATGCAGTAGCCGAGAGAGCTCACATCTTGAGATAAAAACAAAAGACAGAGAGAGAGAAAGAGAGAGAGAGAGAGAGACAGAGAGAGAGAGAGAGAGAGAGAGAGAGAGAGAGAGAGAGAGAGAGAGAGAGAGAGAGAGCTAACTGGAAATAGTTAGAATCCTTTGAAACTTCAAAGGCCACCCTCAGTGACATACTTCATCAAGATCACACCTCCCAATCCCTGCCAAACAGTTCTACTAGTAAGAGACAAAATATTCAAACATAAGAACTTATGAGAGGCATTCTCATTGAAATTACCACATTGTATCCCCAGTTCCCCTAGGTATATGGCCATAACATGATTCAAAATGCACTTATTCCAACTTGAAATGACTTTATAGTCTCAACATGGTTTAAAAGTCCAAAGTCTCTTCTAAGACTCAAGACAATCTCTTAAGTGTAACCCCTGTAAAGTCAAAATCAAAAACCCAAATTATATATTTCCAACATGCAATGGTATAGAACATACATCAAAAGTGAGGAAAGAAGGCTAAATGAGAAAATGACCAAAACTAGACCAACACCCTGTGAGACAGTAGCTGTAATCCAAATTCTGTGGCTCTGTGTCTGATGTCAGAGGGCTCAGATAGCTCTGACCTTCCAGCTCTGGCACCTGCAACAACACTGCTCTCCCTTGGGCTAGCTCCACTTTCTCTATGAAGCTATCCTTGGCAGCTTGTCATGGCTCTGGTATTTTCAAAATCTTTGGATCTCTGATGCAAACCAGGCTTCTCCGTCACGGCTTCACATGGTGGCCTCTCAGAGATTCCCCTGTCGAACATTTGGCCTCAGCAACTCTCCTTAATCATAGAGGAAGATTCCACAAGCTCCTTCACTCAAATATCCTTCATGAGTCACATCTTGGAAGCTTTCTTCTGTAGCTTTTAGGATCAGAACATTTCTCAGAGTATTCTGAAGTGAGAATTCCTGGTTTTGCTGGAGACTCCATTGTGTCATGAGATGTTTTATCTGGAACCTGTCTTATGAGAGGATGTTTTGCTGACAACAGACATGGAGCTTTTTTTGGAAGCTGTCTAGTGAAAGGGCATGTGATGTTGCTGGAATGGAGCCTTGAAAGGACACTTGATGTTTGGAAAGAGTGTAAGTATAACCCAACAGACAATGGGCAATGCTCTGGCATTGGTTCACCTTGCTTTCATCATTGATCTTTGCTCATCATGACTTTTGTGGTAGTTTGAATATGCTTGGCCTAGGAAGTAGCACTATTTGCAGGTATGGCCTTGTTGGAGGAAGTGTGTCACTGTGGGCGTGGCTTTAAGACCCTCCTCCTGACCACATGAGAGCCAGTATTATCCTATCTGCCTTCAGATGAAGATGTTGAACTCTCAGTCCTCCTGTACCATGCCCTGGATACTGCCATGCTCCCTGCCTCTGAACCTGTAAGCCAGCACCAATTAAGTGTTGTCCTTATAAGAGTTGCCTTGGTTATAGTGTCTGTTCTCAGCAGTGAAACCCTAAGACAACTTCATAGAAAGAAACGCACCAAAAAACTTCTGGCAGTGTTCTGGCTGCTTCTTGCCGCTTGAGCAGACTCGAGCTGATTGGCAGTCTTGTGTTTTTTTTTCTGGATTGAGCCACTGCTGTTGATTCATGTTTGGTGTTTTGCTAGTAGAATGAACTGCTGACAACAAAGATTGGAATCACCCCAAAGAACTTGTCTTAGTTAGGGTTATATTTTGAGGTAGAGAGTGCTAACTGGCAATGGCAAGAGTCTTTTTGCTTTGTTTTATTTTTGCTTTTTTGAGACAGGGTTTCTCTCTATAACAGCCCTCCTGTCCTCCACCCCCACCCTCAGGTTGTGTAGACTGGCCTTGAACTCACAGAAATCTGCCTGCCTGTGCCTCCCCAGTGTTGGGATTAAAAGCATGTGCCACCATGCCTGGCACAAGAGTCTTTTGAAATCTCAAAGGCCACCCTCAGTGATACACCTCCTCCAACAAGGCCACATAATCCTTCCCAAACAGGTTCACAAACTGGGGCCCAATTTTCCACATATATGAGCCTATGGGGTCACTCTTGTGAAGACTACCACATAATCTGCAATGGCATTCTTTGAATAGGTTGAGGTACATGCTCCAGCACATGGTCTGTCCTGTGAGAAAGATGTATGTATGCACCTAAAAATAATGTCTTTCTGGGCAAATACATTGAACATACCGATGAGTCATGGCCATATATGCACCTCTCTCCCAAGGTCTTTGTCTATAAATTACTAAGAGAGATACTAAATAGACTCTCCAATTATAACTATGGATTTATTGATTTTCCCCTTCAATTCTGTAAAGTTTTGCTTCATGCTTTTTGAGGTACTGATATTTGATAATATATATTTAGAATATTTATATTCTAATATATATACATATATGTGTATATGTGTGTGTATATATGTGCATACACACATATATATACATATGCATACATATACATATACATGTACATATACTCACTATGTAGCCCAGGTTGACTTTGGGCTGGAAATTTTCCTTCCTCAGCTTTTCAAATAATGAGATGTAGAGGTGTTTCTCATTATACCTAGTACACTTAAATTTTTTTTACATGCAGGATCTTGCACATGCTATGCACATGTTCTCACATGGAGTGCCACCCTAGCCCTCTGTCCAGCTGCTTTACACATGTTCTCTGTGTATTTGGTTTTCAGTATGTAGCTAGGACCAACTTAGCTATGGTTTCTTTCTTCGCATTCCACTTTGCTCCTCAGAACTCAAAGAACTACAGGTAAGTCTTTCCTTTCTATTTTGGAATAGAATGGCCATTATAGCTCTGATGGAACAACTGATACCAGATGCCCATCACCACCAGAAAGAATGTCTGTAAAAGCAAACAAAATATGGGACAATTGTACTGAGGCACCAAATAATAGATAGTACCAGACAATGACCCTGAGAGATAGGAAACCCATGGGCTGAGTTCCCATTAGCCCTTGCTTTCTCTCTCTTCCTTTGCTGCACAGGGAGTTGATAATTATCCATAGCATAGCATTCTTGGAGACTGGAAAGACAGAAAGCGAGAATTCAGGGACAAGATACAACTCATAGGGCACTATAACAGAGAGAAGGAGCTGTGTGTGGCTGAGTTAGAAGGTTGAGTGGGTTCTCCTACAGCCTTTGTTGAGGGCTCTCCTGGATGTATGCAAGACAAGGTGAATCTACTGCAGGGCTTGAGTGCTGGATGAGAAGGAGGCTGGAGAGATGGGAGTCTCAGCAAATCCAGCGTCAGGCTCAAGGATGGAGGACAACAAAGCCTGTCAACTGGATTTAACTGGATAAACTGCCTTCCAGGAGCAGGCAGAATCAGAGCCAGCAAATTAAGTCCGGTGAGGTGGTGCTTGCTCATAATTCCCCCACCAAGGAGGCCAAAGCAGGAGAATGGTTGTGAGTTCAAGGACAGCACAGCTACAAAGTGGGTATCAGGCCAGCAAGGGATACATAGCAAGACTCTCTCAAACGCAAAAAAGAAAAAAGGAAAACCAAACCCATAAAGACACATTATTTATCAAATCTTTGACTCCGGCCAACTCTGGTTGGTTCTAGTATACAATACTGACAAGAAACACCCTACCAGAATGTTGGCTAACTCCTGGAGGAAATTGTAATTGCCAGAAAATTACAATTATGCTCACAAAAATCTGGAATTGTGTTGACTTTTCAAGTAAATTCTAGGTCCCCAAAGATCTTTGAAAGGAATAGGTTGGAAATATATAAGGCCATCAGAGGGTGGGTACCTGCAGAGGCTTCTCTTCCCATAATTCCATCTCCTCTGTTCATTTCTGCCTTCAGCCTACCTTTGGGGTTTTGTGGACTCAAACTCCTCAGCCTGCTTCTCTTCCCTCCATCTTCTCTCCCTTCCAGTCTCCAAAGATAGGAATGGCTCCTCCTAACTGCATACTGTTAGCACACACCCTGGTGCAGACTTTTTTGATCAAGTCCACCCCAGGTAAGCCTTGATTTATCAGAAGGGCTAGCTCCCAGAAAAACAATCTCTTTTTCTCCAAAAATGGCTGACGTTTGTGGCTCTTGCCTGACTGCAGGGGTTTAAGGAAATTAGTGTGGACTCTCTCTCAGGAGCTGTTATTCCAGCCAATACTTGCCTTTCTTTTCCTGCCAATGACCTCATCCTTGGAAAGAGTGTGATTTACAGAGGAAATACAAATACATAGCTTACTATTGTTTCTCTTATGTACTTTATCTCAGTTTGTCACTTGTATTTTTACTTTCTTTATGGTTTCCTTTAGGGATAATGGTTTTTAATAGGTGTCAAATCTGTCAGCTTTTTCTTAATGACTTAAGGGTTTGGTACTCGGCATAGGAAATCTTTCCTTACCCTAACTAAGACTGAGCATAATTTCTAGTGGCTGCAAAATATGCCATTGTGTAAATACGCAAACATGCTCAAACTAATTTATAGATAAATATTTAGGATGTTTCTCCTGTGTATGTAAGACATACAGCTTTGTGGGTGCATTTTCCTCCTGCAATTGAAATAATCTCTCTGTAGAATGGATTGTTAGAGGTCCAATGGGTTCTTCACGATTCAAAAACATTAAGTGCAATTAAATATTTACATCTTATAAAGAGGGAGACAAAATTTTAAAACTAAATTTCTCTTTTGTGTTGAAGTGACACTTGGTAGTGTGACTACATATGTGTATGTATGTATATGTGTGTGTATGTATATGTGTATGTGTGTATATGCATATTCCAGTTTGATTAGGCATTCTGTCATAAATGACTCTGACTAGTAGAAGTAATAAAGAAGTCAGTTATTAGTTAACAAATACAATTTATTTGTTAAATTCAATCTTTTCAAAGACAGAAGAAAATTTCATGTCACTTGTTTTATAAAGGAAAACACCAAGGAGAAAAAAAGACCATCTCCCTAAACAGTTAATTCCAGTAACCAGTCTCTAGATTGATGTGTGTGTGTGTGTGTGTGTGTGTGTGTGTGTGTGTGTGTGTGTGTGTGTGTATGCATGTGCATGGGTGAGGTGGCCAGAGGACAACCTTGAGCATCCTTGCTCCTCAAACACCTACTTTTTCTTCATTTCTGGGCTGGGAGTCGAATTGAGGGCCTTAAGCGCTCTGGGTCATCACTCTCTCAGTTGCTCACTGATTAGGCCAGGAAGCTCCTGAGATCTGCATGCCTCTGTCTCCCCAGCACTGGGATTACAAGTGACCATGATCTGGCTTTCCCACAGGTTCTGGAGACCCAGGTCAGGTCCCCATGCTTGAGCAATGAGAGCTTTACCCAATGAGCCATCTCCCAGTCCTCACCACACTCTGGATTTCTTATTCATATTGCCAAGCCTTCTTCTTACTGAGCATAAGATGCCATCACTTTCTACTGCCCTATTATTGGTACCTTTTCTTTCACATGCTTCACTTGCTCTAAGTGAGGCCACAGTCTCCCTGGTGTCTGCACGGAACCAGAGGAGCTTTAATTATCCCAGGCTGATCCTAAAAGCTGAAGCTGCCTGCAGACTAGCTGGTGAGCTGCTGATCCTGAGACCAGCATCCTTGCAAGATGTAGCAGATTACAGGATCATAAACCAAGTACTGGATTACACAGCTGAGATTCCTAGCATCAGGATGCTGACACAGTAGGGTTAGAGTTTGAGCTAACCTAGACTACAGAGTGAGATCCAGACTCAAAATTATTTTGATTATTTGAGATGGGGGTCATGTTGCTCAGTGGTAAAACTTGTGCTTGGCATCTGTGAGACCCTGAGTTCAATTCCTAGCACCAGAAAAATAAAAAGAAAGAACATTGTCTAGTCTTTGCCTCTTGACAGCTATTGGCTTTGAGCAAGTTTGTTTGGCACTTACATTCAATTTATCTGGAGATAATGAGTGTCCTTACCTCAGAGGACCAAAGGAAAAGATTAACAAAAAGCATAGGCTAGAACTGGAGAGATGGCTCAGCAGTTGTGAGTACTAGCTGCTCTTTCAGAGGACCTGGGTTCAATTCCCAGCACCCATAGGGCAGTTTACAACTGTCTGTAATTTTAGTTCCAGGGATCTGACATCCTCACACAGACATACATGCAAGCAAAACACCAATGCACATAAAAAATGTTGAGAGAGAGAGAGAGAGAGAGAGAGAGAGAGAGAGAGAGAGAGAGAGAGAGAGTGCCACAAGATGACATACATTGCCACCAATCCTTTTGCTGTCAGGCAGAGGCGGGGCCATGGACCATTAATTCCAGAAGTAACACTTTTGGAACGGGGACACCATATGGGTAAGATGTAACTTCTAGAGTTTCCCTGATATCATGGTGGATCCATAAGGATTCGCCACAAGAGGAATCAGATTTTAACAAGGCTTACAAGATTAGGTTTTAGTTGTTGCGCCCAGAGACTGAGTTACCATTGTTTCTGAACTAAGTTTGTGTTGTGTTTTCCTTTACATGGCGGTTCATCTGGGTTCAAGAGAGACAGGTATGGCGGCCAAGTGTGAGTTTGCCAGATGTGCACCACAAAGGCTGTGGGGGATTTGAAGTACAGGGTTGGCATGTTAGCGACTCTCCAGTGGGAACCTAGTGAGCTGGGTGGAGAGATTGTGGAGTTCAGAGTCAGAGTCTCCACGAGATAAAAACAGGTCGGCCATTGCCCATCAGTACATGGCCGGCCAGGCTGCTGGGGCACAAGCATGGTAACCTGTCAGTTCTCATTTTTTTTTTAATATTTCCTGCAACAGACGGCTGGAGGGATGGCACAGCTGCTAAGAACACTTGTCTTGGGCCTAGGGTTGGTTCCCAGCACCTACAAGACAGGTCAAATCCATCCCTGACTTCAGTTCCAGGGTATCCAATGCTTTCTTCTGCCCTCCTCAGAAAGTTAATTTAAAAAGCTAAATTAATAGAGAAAAGAGATTTATTCAGTGTGGCCACACTGGAGAGATGGGAGTAGGGACACCTGATCTCCTTGAGCCAACTGTGGCCTCCCAACTTGATAACAACATGAGACACAAACTTTTAAAAAGCTAAAATGGGTAAAGGCCACATAAACTATCAACCCACATCCCTATATAAACTGAACAAGCTGAGCATACTGACTCATAATACCTTGGTTCTTAAATTGTTATTTTGCTTAGTGTGGTCTACAGGCAGTGGCCTAGGCTTGCTTTGGGAACAATGCAGTCTCCCTGAACCTGCATTTTAAGAAGCATCTAAAGTGGAAATTTCTGGTTTCTTTGGAGACTCAGTTGTGTCATGTGATTCTAGAAACTGTCACATGAGAGGATGTTTTTCTGAAGCAGACACATGAGAGGTTGTTTTGCTGAGAATAGAGAAATGGTGTTTTTCTGGAAACTGTCTTGTGAGAAGGCATGTGATGTCTTGCTGGAGTGGACATTTGAGAAGGCATGTGATGTTTAGAAAGGATATGAATATAACCACACAGACAGTGAGAGGACATTCTTGCACTGGTTCGCCTTACAACACTTCACTGGTCTTTGTTGACAACACTCTCACATTGGTACACCTTGCAACACTTTGATGGTCTTCACTGATTTTTGCTTGTTGTGACTTCGTAGATAGAAAACCTCTAAAGAACTTTTCACAGTATTCCACATGCTGCTTCTGCAGTGTCTTGCCCTTTCTTCTGGATCAAGTTGCTGCTACTGATTCATGTTTGACATTTGCCAAATGGACTGGAATGCCACTATTGATTTGTGTTTGATGTTTTGGACTGGACTGCTGATATCCTAACAATGAAGACTAGAATCTTTTAAAAAATTACTTCTTTTTTAAAAAATTTATTTTTTAAATTATTTTTAATCTTTTTTTTTACAGTCCAGCCATTATCCCCCTCCTGTTCTGCCCTGACAGTTCCTCATCCCATTCCTCCTCTCTGTCTCCAAGAGGATGTATCCCCCCACTTCCCCTACTCAGCCAGGCCTCCCCACTCCCTCGGGCCTCAAGTTTCTCAAGGGTTAGATGTATCTTCTCTCACTGAGGCCAGACCAGGCAGTCCTATGCTGTATATGTCTCTGTGTGTGTGTGTGTGGGGGGGGTTCATATCAGCTAGTGTATGTTGCTTGGTTGGTGGCTCAGTGTCTGAGATATCTCAGGGGTCTAGGTTAGTTGAGACTGCTGGCCTTCCTATGGGGTTACCCTCCTCCTAGCTTTTCCGAACCTTTCTCTAATTTAGTCACAGGGGTCCCCAAGAACTACTTCTAAACAGGTCCACAACCCCTGTTTTATATTAACCTTTCTTTTCCCCTTACCTTTGGCCAGTGGGCTAGAAGGGAGATTGAAATGTTTAGGAACCCTTATTAAAGTAGTTTTGAGAAATCTAAGTCTACAAGAACCCAGAGGCTCTGCTCTCATGACAGTGTGTACTTAGTTTTTATTATTAAATAAAAGTTAAAATTTATTCAATTGTTGTGACATGTGGTGAGCATGTGTGTTTGTAGATTACCAAGTACATAAATGCAACCTTCTTTGTCCATATAATGTTACATGCATGCATATGATCTCAGGACTGAACACTATCAGCATGACTACCTAAAGAAAACCTTGGGCCTTCACCTTAGACAAAGAATTATAGATAGCTGGGGAATGCTGACACTGGAAGAAATGGTCTTCCCACAAGAAGAGCCCCACAGTTGGTTATCCAATACCAAGGAGGCAGCATTGTCTTTATGGCTGCATAATTTCAGACAACATGCTACTAGGTCATCATTTAACTATTTTATTTCTCACAGTTTGAGGGTGTGTCCCTGGAGAATCTATCTGGTAATTCTTCAGTGTCTCCAACCCTACCACCTATTTGGTGCTACCCTTGAGGTTCTCCCCTTGACATCTTCCTCTGCAGGGACACCACATACTTCTTGATACACTTCCTATATTGCACTTCCTAACGCACTTCCCATGTACTTTGTGTCACTTCCCTACACTCTTCCTGATGCACTACCCAATGCACTTCCCGATGCGCTACTCGATGCACTACCCGATATACTTTCTATTGTACTTCCTAATGCACTTCCTAGTACTGCAATAGGGCACTTCTTTCCTGGCAGTGCCCCTGCCTTGGGGGGCTCCTCTTGTCTCCACTCAATCCTCACTAAAATCTGTAGCATCCTGTTCCTCCTCATTCCCTCCACTCCCACAGCCTGGTTCTGGTGAACATTCCCATGCACCCCTTTTCCCTCAGCCTTTGTCTCCTCCAGGCCTATGTTCCCTCTCTCTTTTCATTCACCTCTCTCCCAGGCCCACCTCCCACCCACTCTGCCCCTCCCTTTCCAACTTCCTCAATTCATACTTGCCTCCCAAATTACAGTCTCTCTGTGGGAAAGGATGCTGTGAGTCCTCCCCTGCTGTGGTGTGTGTGTGTGTGTGTGTGTGTGTGTGTGTGTGTGTGTGTGTGTGCGCGCGCGCACGTGTGCATGTTCCAAGGTGGGTCTGGGAAGGTGAAAGGGCTCTGTGTACAGCTAGGAGAAGCCAAAGGCCTGAGTGTCACTAGGCAGCAAGGCTTGCCCGGAAGTCTGACATCCTGAGAAACTAGAATCTCAATGCCTATCTCAACCCAACTTGACAAATCTGTCCCTGTGATCCATTGGTGGAAGCTTATGAGGAAAGGGGTAGACACTACTAGTTTTGCAAGCCTTCATGGGCTCCTTTGGGACCAGACAGTGGGTCCCCTCCCTAAAACATTGACAGGGTTCTCCTATGCAGAGATCTGATATGCAGGATACACTGAACCAGGCAGATGAGTTCCCCTTCCTGCAATAGTGACAAAGAATTGATATGCATTTGAGGCATACCTTTAATAAACCTCCATTCTGGAAGATGAAAGCAGTTAAGAGTTTTATAGTGGCTTTCCAGCAGACCTGGCTGGGATGTGGAGGGAGGCACTAATGCATTTGCAGAAGGGATACAATTAGAACAGCTCTTGACAAAATGTAATGCTACAGAGGCTAAGTGTGACTTTATAGTTCATGATTCTACAGTTTTATTCATGGAACTGTATCAATATGAATCTAAATATTGGCCCAAAGATTTTCATACAGACAGCTATCCTTCACAGTAAAGAGTGAGAAAATGGCAGACTTCAAAATTAGAGTCAATGTAGATGAGTACTACAGGCCGTCTCAGCTAGGACAGCATGTGCTGTTAGGAACATTCTGAAGACTCTTAAATTATATGTGTGAACTTAAGGGTGAGAGAAATAGAATATAAATATGTATACATGGAACGATCAAAGGCATGTAAAATAAGAATAGGAAGGAAACTCAGAGTGGGAGGCTTTTCTTCAGGAAAAAAAAAAGGTGTTATGAGATAATTCAGAGATATATTAAGACCTGTGGAATAATCCACTTGCCAGTCAGCTCTGAACAGCAGCTTCCTCAGTGCTGAGGCTCTGGAGACCCTCCTTCCCCAACCTTCTCTATGCCCCATAGTGAAGGTTTCTAAATACTATAGAATGGGTATTATTTGGTATATATTGGGTTATTGTTTTTTGGTTTTGAGATAAAAATCTCAAGTCCCATCTGACCTTGAACTTGCTATGTAGCTCATGATGACTTAAATTCCTGTTCCTCCTGCCTCTACCTCCCCAGTGTTGGCATTATAAGCTCCTAGCTAGAATACAGTTTTATTTAGTTTTTTGTTTTTCTTTTTTAGACAAATCCTCACCATATATCCCTGGCTGGTCTGGAACTCACAGCAATCCTCCTGCTTCTGCTGGGATTTTGGAGCATCAGACTCTGGACAAGAATAGAGTTTTATTAGCACCTATGAGTATGCCCCTACTTCACACACTTAGAGCTCCAAAATCTCTCCACCCAGCACGCTAAGTTCCCACTGGCGAGTTGTTACCACGCCAACCCTGTGCTACAAATCCCCACGGCCTTTGTGGTGCACATCTGGCAAGCCCACGCTTGGCCGCCATACCTTTCTCTCTAGAACCCAGATGAGCCACCTCATGAAGGAAAATGCAACACAAACTTAGTTCAGAAACAATGGTAACTCAATCTCTGGGCACAACAACTAAAACCTAATCTTGTAAGCCTTATTAAAATCTGATTCACACTTAACCATTGCCCGCCAGTGCATGGCCGGCCAGGCCACCTGTGCAGAGGCACAGGCACAGGAACGTGCTGGTTCTTCGCATTTTAATATTTCCTGTAACATGGTCACGCTGCAGAATTAGGAGGCATGCCTGCCTTCTGTGTTTCAAGTTGATGTCCGGCCTTTTTCTAAAGCAATAAACTGTGTTGGCAGCTTTTGGCAGGATTGACTTCCTCCAGTTCAGTGATACGGACGGTTACCTCTCTATGGCATCAGTCTGCATTTTTTCTGATGACTACAGTTTAGAGGTTAAGCATTTGTTCATTTGCATTTTGATTCTCTTGCTTTCCCCCCCTGCCTTTCTATCCATTGTTACAATTTTCCTATTGATATTTAAGAAATCATCTTAATTTTCATGTTTTTTTTTTATAGGTCTGCTATGTTACCCAGGTTGGTCTTGAACCCTTTCCTTCTCGTGGTCCTCATGTCTCATCTTTCCAAGTGTACTCACACCATGCCCCACCAGGCCCACTTACGGCTTACTTTATAACAAAAACTTAAGTTAATTAACACCGTGCACTTGCTTGCCTATGTCCCCTACCTGCACACACCCCTCTCTGAACAATGCATGCTGTATGCCTCTGTACAACTGGGTGTGCACCTGACTAAAAGTAGATGCTCTAGCCTGGTGGTGGAGCACATCTTTAATCCCAGCACTTCTCAGGCAGAGGCAGATGTATTTCTGTGAGTTTCTGGACATCCTGGTCTACAGAGAGGTCCCAGACAGTCAGGGCTGCATGGAAAAACCATGTCTGGAAAGATAATAGGTGGACAGATGGATGGATGGATAGATGCTTTATGGGAAGAAACACAAGCAGTACAAAAATGATTATGTGGCATCATCTGTCAATCAAAGTAGAGAGCCACTCAAGCTACAGACTTTGGTAACCAGCTCCCTTACTTTAGACCCATAAAAAGGGGAGCCAGGCAATGTCTGGGGCCCTTGGGCATCTCCACTTCTAAAGTTGACTGTCAATCTTGGCAAACATATTCCTATCTATTCTATACCATTTCTTTGCTTTGAATAAAATGTTCTTGCTACTTTTCAATCTGTGTGTGACTTTATTTTGTCTATTCAAGAACATGGAAACAGATTTGTCTTCAAAACATTATGTTAAATGAAATCAACTAAACACAGATGAACAGTGTGTGTGTGTGTGTGTGTGTGTGTGTGTGTGTGTGTGTGTGTGTGTTAAGACATGGTTTTTCCATGAAGCCCTGGCTGTCTGGGACCTCTCTGTAGACCAGCATGGCCTGAAATTCACAGAAATACACCTGCCTCTGCCTGAGAAGTGCTGGGATTAAAGATGTTCTCCACCAGACTAGAGCATCTCCTTTTGATCATATGAACACCCAATTATACAGACGCATATACATAGATCAATAGGGCACTCTCTCTAAAAGTTTACTTGGAGACACAGGTTTGCCTGGTTGTGCACGTACCCCAAACCAGTTCAGGACAGAGCGGACTTTCTGGTCTCTTACTGGACATAAGTAGGGTACAATTTGGGTAGAATCTGTTTAAGTCGCTGTGGTTAAGGGGAGAAGAAACATTTTCCTTTGTTCAGAGAGATGTGTGAACAGCTTGCAGGAGGTGTTCTGGGATGCCAGCATGTGGCTAGGTGTATTGTTCAGAGAGGTGTGTGCAGGTAGGGGACATAGGCAAGCAAGTATATTTGGTGGGCGGAGTAGGAATTACTATGCATTGTCTCCCTCAGCACTTCTATGGTACTCATAGACAATCCTTATGGCCCCGTTTCCATATTAGTTTCTATAGGAAGGGACTCTGAAGAGCCAGGTATTGGATAATGATACACAAATTATTCGAGTTCTCTTTGCATCATGCTACCTTGGAGTTTGTTGCAACAGGGTATTCATGAGCTCACCTTAGCAGCAGCAGTGCATAGCCAACCCATAGCAGTGTGGGGCCCACTCTGTTGACCACAAGTGTGGCTAAAGGAGTTTGTTGAATACCATTCAGTGCCGTGAACACTGGTATACAGAGAGCTCTTTGAGTCTCTGAGCTCATATCTTTTCATTGTACACTAAAGTGTACATTGGGTGGTTCCTTGCTGGTTAATTTTCGTCCAGTGGTGGGTATTGAACTCAAAGCCTTGAATACACAGGCAGGAACTTTATACCCCAACCCTCTTAGTTTTTATTTATTATTGTTTTTGTTTGTTTGTTTGTTTTTTGGTGAGGCTTCATTAAGCTGTTTAGGCTAGCCTTGAGTCTGCTTTCTAGAGCAGACAGAGTGTCAACAATTAGACTTATTCTTAGCCTCTCACGTAGCCAGGGTAACAGGCTGACACCACCAGGCCCAGCCCAAAGCTGTTTTGTTTGTTTGTTTGTTTTTTGGTTTCAGTTTTTTTTGAAACAGGTCTTCTCTGTGTAGCCCTGGCTGTACTGGAACTCACTCTGTAGACCAGGCTGGCTTTGAACTCACAGAGATCCATCTGCCTCTGCCTTCTGAGTGCTGGGATTAAAGGTGTATGCCACCACTGCCCAGCAACTGATTTTTAATAATGTAAGCAGATAGCCCATTAGAAAACAATGAAAGATATAAGATACAAAGATATGGTAGAAATTAGAAAAACAATATAGGACTGGAGAGATGGCTCAGTGGTTAAGAGCACTGACTACTCTTCCAGAGGGCCTGAGTTCAATTCCCAGCAACCACATGGTGGCTCACAACCATCTGTAATGGGAACTGATGCCCTCTTCTGGGGTGTCTAAAGAGAGCTATGGTGTGCTCATATACATAAAATAAATAAATAAATCTAGAAAAAATGCTAAAAATTGTTTTTTAACAAAAAGGAAAACAATATAATAACCAGATTCAAAAGAAAGAAAAATAATTATAAGACATTATTACATAGGATTCCATGGCAGCCTATTTGAACATCTAGACAGAATTATCCCTAAAAAATACAATTTGCCACAATAAAAATAGAGAATTTAAATAGACCAGTTGGAATAGCAGAAACTGGAAAAGGAGAAGTAATCCAGGAGACAGTCTCATGTAGCCCAGGCTGGCCTCAAACTCTCTATGCAGCTGAGGCTAGCTTTGAACTCTGGATCCTATTACCTCCACCTCCCCAGTACTGGAATTAAAGTGTGCACCACTATGTTCTGCAAAGAAGGAATCTGAGATGTGACAGAGACTGTTCACCAGAAGTTAATAGCAACTTTTATTAAAGCCATTCAGTTCTCAGATTATTTCTAGAAATACCAGTTATGAGGAAGGAAGGCTTGCCATAGTCATCATTATTCAACATTATTTTTTTTTTTTGATTTTTCGAGACAGGGTTTCTCTGTATAGCTCTGGCTGTCCTGGAACTCACTCTGTAGACCAGGCTGGCCTCGAACTCAGAGATCCTCCTGCCTCTGCCTCCCAAGTGCTAGGATTAAAGGCGTGCGCCACCACCGCCCGGCTCAACATTATTTTAAAGCTCAGTTGCACTGAGACAGGGATGTGAACGATGGGTTTACATATTGACAAGAATCCGAAAGACAAAAATTCTGGATGTGGTGGTCATACCTATGTTTCCAACACTCAGGAAGCTGAGGCAGGAGGATCAAGACTTTAAGATCAGGTTAGATTACATAGTGACAGACCATCTCAAATAAGAACAACAACAACAACAACAACAACAACAAAACCCATTTACTGAAACAGAAATAAAATAAAATAAATATGCAAGATATTTAAGGATCGTAGTAAACATTAAACCGGAAGTAAACAAATGGTAACTAAGAGAAGCAGGCAAAGGCCTGCTGAGTCTATCTGGGCTGGGCCAGCAAGGCAAGCCTCCTGGAGGAGAAAAACCCAAACTATGGCCTGTAGCAGGGCAATGGCAACCCAGAGGGAGTAGTGTGTGTGTGTGTGTGTGTGTGTGTGTGTGTGTGTGTGTGTGTGCATGTATGTACATGTGTGTGGGTGCACGCACATGTAAGAAAGCCATGTGGTAGCTGTTAGATGGGGAACTGGAAAAAGATTGAAGGTGGAATCTCTGAGAAGAAGAAGCTGCTGAAGGTTTTCAAGCACATGTATACCTTTAAAATCTGATTTATGGTTTGTGGGGTGGGGGGAGAAGGAGAGGAAGGAATCAGGCATGGAACTCAGAGCTTTGTACATGCTAAGGATGCACTTATCCCTAAGCTAAACCTCCAGTTTTGAGGCATGCTTTAAGAACTACAGGTTTTTGTTTGTGTAATTTTTGAGACGGGGTTTCTCTGTGTACCCCTAGCTGTCCTGGAACTCACTCTGTGAATAAGGCTAGTGTGGAATTCACAGAGATCCGTCTGCCTCTGCCTCCCTACTGCTAGAATTAAAGGCATGTGTCACTAGCACCCTGCCAAGAACTACTCTTGTCTGTTTGGGGGTGGGAGGGGGGGGAGGAAACAGGGTTATGGAAGACCAGCTAAATAGCTAAGGCTACGGCCCAGCCAGGACTGAACCATGATGTGGCTTAAAGAACTCATTGGCGTTGAAAGTGAATGACTGGGGCTGAAGAGATGACTCAGCCATTAAGACCAGCTCTCATCCTTGACAGCTGACCCATCACAGAAACTCCAGTCTTCTCTTTTCTGATTAGGGGAATTTAATCCATCTCTAGTAAGTGTATTCTATGGTGGGCTTTGGTTTATTTTGCAGTGCTGGGGACTTCCCCTCAGCTATACCGGTTTCAAGATATTCTCTCTCTCTCTCTCTCTCTCTCTCTCTCTCTCTCTCTCTCTCTCTCTCTCTCTCTGTGTGTGTGTCTGTGTGTCTCTCTGTGTCTGTGTGTATTCTTTTAAGAACGTGATTTTTTTTCCTTTTTATTTTTCTTTGCTTCTTTTCACCTTTGTCTTTTGTTTCTGGATCTTGAAGGGCCCTGGAGGCTGATGATTTGGAAGTGGGTTTTGTTTACTAATTTTCCAGAGTCTGGGAGGAACTCATGTGTGTATCTACACAGACTCGCAAGTCTGACCTCCTTGTTTCATCTTCCTGCTCTAGAAACTATCCGGGACTTAGGACCAATTTTAAATGTTAACTGCAGTCCCCTCCACAGCCTGCCTTCCATTACTTCCTCACAAATCTTTGTGGGCACTCCTCATTTCTTAGAAGTAGAGGATTTCCAGTAAGTGAAGCAGTTGGTGGCACGGCTTGGAAATTTTGTGCCCAGCACACTCCCAGGAGAGTGAAAAGTCCAAACAGCAGGCTGTGTGGAAGGAAAGACTGAGAAAACAGAGGGACAGCACGGAGGGAGGACAGAGGCGACCTCTGCACACCCAGCTGTTTCTGACCCAAGCTGAACTCCTCCAAGTCTGCCCCTGCCTGGCAGAGTTCCAGGCTCCACAGCTCCTGAGCTGAGGACCATCCAGAGAGAGCCTACAGCAGGGACAGAATCCCTCTGCAGCAGAACTTCAGAGGAGTTAAAAATCCTCCACTAGAGGGCACACGTGTGCTTCTCAGAGCCGAGAGACTTGGGAGGAGCTTCTGGGTCTGAATCAGCCTTCTGGGGTGAGGGGAAGGATCCTTTCTTCTTGGTGCAGGGACCCTCCAAGCGCCTCCACATGCACACCCCATGCACCCCGGAGGTTGCAGGAGGCCCCAGGAGGCCCCAGGAGGCCCCAGGAACTGAGTCAGCCCTGCGGATCATTGGAGTGTCAGATGTCACTTCACATTCACAACCTGCACTTGGGGTCTTTATGCCTCTCTAGTCTGCATTCTGAATGGTGCCTTTGCTGAATGTTAACTCTTCTATTGAATTCTTTGTTGGCTGCTGCACTGTTTACAGTTCTATATCTGGGTAGCTCATTTTAAAAAAAAGACTCATGTTGCTTACAAATTTTCCATATCCTTACATTAAAATGTAAATTCGGCCTTGGTCACCATGGACACAGTTAGCATCACTTCCTTCGCCTGTATGCTTGTATAGAATACACACAGCAGCTGCGATGCTCAGGAAAGTGATTCTGTGTCCACAGCTTCCATCCATCTTGCCCCCTGTGGATTTTTCTTTCCTTCCTTCCTTCCTTCCTCTTTGTGTGTGTGTGTGTGTGCGTGTGTGTGTGTGTGTGTGTGCAGTCCACACCAGCAGTCTATTTGGAATTACTAGTTTGGGAACTAATTTGAGAGAGGATCTTTCTTCCAACACCTGGGGGCACTAGTTTACCTGAAATAGGACTTGACAATATTCTGTAGAACTTAGGAATCAGTACCTACTCCCAAGCACAGAAGCAGCCCAGGGCCAAGAGTCCACTTTGCTGGATGGCACACACTCCCTTCCCTTTGGTTCCAGCAGCCCCTGAAAAGTGTGACTCTTCTTTCGTGTTTCAGACACAGTGGCAGGGGTGGGCCATGGGCGACTCCCCAGGGCATTCTGAAACTGGACCACAACCTTGACTTGTGAGTTTCCTTTTCCCCAGTGGGTGATCTCACCTCACTAATGTTCCCCCTCTTTCTGTTCTGTTCTTCTACCCCTCTTTTTAAAAAATGTCCTTGTTGCTGGAAGTCACACACCTTTAATCCCAGCACTAAGGAGGCAGAGTCAAGCAGATCTCTGTGAGTTTGAGGCCATCCTGATCTGTGCAGTGAGTTCCAGGACTGTCAGTGTTTTAAAATATAATGGGGCAGCAGGGAATAATAGGGGCACTTGGTGGCCCCATGTTAAGGTGTCTCCTGAGAAATCATGCCATGTGACAGATCTGATATAAGGAGGTTTATTATGGGGAAGGAAGGGGAGGGAGGGAGGACTTGGAGAAGGGGTAGAGACAGACAGATGGGAGAGGTATGAGGGCAGAGAAGGGGGGACAGAAGAAGACAGAAAAGAGGGTGTGGGTGGGGGGCAGAGAGGCCAGCCAGTAGCATGTAGGAGTAGAGAGAGAAAATAAAGATGGAGGGAGAAAGAGAAAAGGGGGGGGGGAAGTGAGGGGAGAGGGAGAAGGAGAGAGAAGAGAAGAGGACAGAAAGGGGTAGCAAGCAGTCCTTTTATGTATGCTACCTGCACCTGGAGGCTGGTAAGGGCAGTAGTAATGATGTAAGCTGTTGCTAGGTCCTTGGGAGGAGCCTAGCTGAATCGACTGTGAGCTAACATTCCTCTCTTTTTGTTTAATTAAAAAAGAGGAACTAGGAAGGGGTAATAGTGGGGCAGGAATGAGGTCAGTGTGTTCTTTAGACTGCTTCCTGCTAACTTTTGGGAGATGTTCTGTCTTCGGGGACCCTAAGAAAATTGAAATGCTGGTCAAGTCCTGAGAGAGCTGGCTGTCTCACTGCTGTCCAGGGTCTGTGGGACCAGCTCTGGTGAGGAAAGTGCAGGCCCAGTAGAAGAGTCTCTGAGGAGCGGAGAACATGTGGGTAACTTCTCTGGAGTTGTCCTGAATGCAGATTTGGAGTAAATACCTGGATTTGGCAGAATGCTGAAACACACACACACACACACACACACACACACACACACACACACACATTAGAATCAGGAAATAAAGTTAGGTTAGTGAGGAAGAAACCTTAGGTGGACATGGGCTTGGTAGTTGGGGGAGGGGAGTCCAAAACCTAGGGAAGGGGAAGAAATACCACCTTCCAGAATAGGCAATAGGAAGGAAATTTAGGCTAGTGATTGACAGGGGTACTTATCCAGAGTCGGTTGTCCCATGAGAGGTGGATCTGAGTGGATTTTCTGAAGCTTACAAGAATCTTTAAGTTTACAAAAAGAGGTAAGTTTTAGCTATGTTAAATTGTTTGTACTCTATACTGAAATCTATATTGTAGAAAAGTAGTAGATACCATATTTGTGACAAAGCAGAGGCTTGGTAAACTTTTTTTTTCTTCTAAAAGCAAGAGCAGCACTCCTTAAGGAGAGCTCAGGGACAATAGAAACCATCTGTGGAGCAGAAGGGGCAAGAGGGGCTTCTTCCCTCTACCCAGAAGACTGTATATTCGTATACATATACATATACATATATATATACACACATACATATACATATATAATATATATACATATATATACACACATACATATACAGTCTATGAACAAGGAGAACCTGTTTAGTAATAAGCGATCTGGTAGTCTTCACCAGCTAATGAATTGACTAATGAACTAACACAGCGATGGTGGTGGATTACCTTGGGGTAAGGAGTTGTCTGTTCTCTAGCTGTCAGGCTACTGTTAGCTTAGCTATCAATGTGGCCAGAGATAAGAGAGGGATACATTGTAATCTAGTTGCTATATATTAATTTAAATGACAGAGATTAATCCACAGTCCGTCTACCCAGGTTCCATGGCAACACCAGCAGAGGCAATGTTTTGACCATCAGGCCCAGAAAATAAGAGGCTTTTTCCTGTGGAGGAGGGACATAAGAGAGGTGACCTCATCTTGTCTTAGGCAACATGGGACAATTAAATCTCCAGGTGTCCTCTCTTTGTTCACAGTTCAGGCCTGGCCCTGACAATAAGCAAGGCATTGGGGCAGTCTTGCCCAGTGGTTGCTGTACCTCAATCCAGGTGGAGTCCTTTGTCGCTGTGCCATATCTTTTTGGAGACTTGGGGGCTGGGGTGGTCCATAACTGTTAAGAGTTAGGATTTTGGAGTCTCTGTCACATAAGTTTAAACATTTAATGCCATATTCAGCAGATCTCTGACAGGTTTGAAGGCTAGTAGCTACTAAGCATATCTGAATTAAACAACCTATGTCTTTAGTTATCTGTTTTAAACTGTACCTTGAGGACATGAAACAGGAGGACAAATAAAGCCAAATGTTGTAATTAACTGCCTTTGTTCTTTAAATGACTTCCAATATAATTCTGAACACATTAAAGGATATAATCATTTATAAGGTTAGTGATTACCAACTTGTACTTCCTAATTACAGTAGCTTTTATGAGACTAGAACTGTTATAGTAGCTTTTTAGACTAGAGGTTTTTAGGTTTATACTAGCTTTTGAGACTAGATCCTGTTAGATTTGAACCTTAAAAATCATGATTTTTTTAGTTGAAGCTTTTCTGGTATCAAAACAAAACTTTTAAATCTATAAGCATAGTCTATTAAGAGACTGGGAACTTTTCTGACCTTTATATGGTATATCATTATAAAAGTCTTCTAGGTTCCATGGCAACCTTATAAAAAATTAAGGCTATATTATAGCTTAATAACATTAGCAAAAACAAGGCTAAAATGTTTTCAAGGCAATGAATTTTAATCTTTTAAAGTTATAAACTTCCAAAGTAATATTTAAAATAAAGCACCTTTTAAAGGGTGAAAACAGAACAACACTGTAAACAATTTATCAAAGCAGGATAGTAATGCAAAAACTTCTAGTTTGTTTGGAAAATCAGTTGTGCCAAATGATGTTTTTTGCTGGGGCACACAGGATGTCTTGCTAAAGGAGACATATGAAAGAATGTTTTCCTGAAGCAGACACAGGTGAAAGGATGTTTTGATATAGCAAACACATGAAGGGATTCGTGATGAAGGAATATAAATGTGACCCCCACAGACTTTGGGAGCTGGAGTATTGGTTTGGTTTGCTCTGCCTCACTACTCTTCACTAACAACACCCATGTATTGGTTCGCCTTACATAAAGTTATTGAGCTCCACTTGTGATAAGGCTGCCATTGAGAGAAACTAGTCCTGAGGTTTCTGTGGCAGCTTCCAAGCAAGGCCTTGCCTCAGGCCTTGGAAAACCACCTTTCCAAGTTGTGGTCGAGCCTTGCAGTTTCTTCAGGATTGAACTACAAGCTGGTGGTTCATGCCTGGTGTCTGCCTGCCTAGAGGACTGGTCTGCAGCTGCTGAGTCATGTTTGGTGTTTGCTACAGCAACTGTTGACTGAACTGTTGACAAAGAAAATTGAGCTCGCCCCCAAAGAACTATTGCTAAACAGGTCCATACACCCAATAGTCTAATAACTTTCTTTTCCACTACCTCTGGTGGGCGGTTGGCAAGAGGAGAGGTTGAATGCTTATTAAAGTAGGTTGCAAAAAATTTATAGCTTCAGGTGGCACCCAACATGGCTTAGGCATAATGGGTAACTCTCCTTCTAATGTGGTAGAGGAAACAACAGATTAGCAATGTTAGCAATGTTGCTTAAGGAGATTGGCAAAATGGCAGTTCCTGCCTCTCAGTAGTCTCCTATTGTGTTCCCAGAATTGGTTTTCTAGTTTTGCTTTGTAGTCTTCATGTACACCATTTTGAAAAAGATTGGAGGGAAAGCTGAAAACTCAGAAGATTCACTCAACTCTCTTCTGCTGAAAAGGACTTCAGAGTTGCCTATGCATGGAGAGAGTTTGTGACTAGAGGTCAAAACCTTTGGAAAGCAGAAAGAGCCAGGGGAGAACAGCAGCATTCAGGCTTCACAGGGAGTGAGACTGGGGATGAACTGCACAATGAAGCAGGGAAACTAAAAAGGCTGGAAAGTAAAGTGCTGCCCGCCCTGCTCCATGCACTCTCAGTACCCGGTGCCAAAAGCACTCAGAGAGACAAGGGGTCAGAAAGAGCAGGAGGGGCTCAGGGACAAAGGGTTAGTGTGCAACCAAGTGGATTTGTTTGGGCCCTGCACAGGCACCTTCAGCCTTCCCAGTCTTTGTGCAGCATATGATGGTATCCCTGCCTATAATGAATTGACTTGGTGACTGATGGAAATGCTAGATCTAAAGCATTTTAAAGAGGTTATTGTATTGTACAGTTTGCATATTTTGTTATGTTAAGGAAATGGCAAATAACACAGCATAGGGTGATTCCACAAGATTGGAAGGGATTGGTGTCAGCTGTTCTAGAAGCTGGCCAGCAACATTTACAATGGTTGTGGTGGTGGAGGCCTGAAGCCACAAAAATAGAACAACAAAATGTAACAAGGGAGATAAATGTTATCAAAGTTAGAATGACACTATGTCAATTGGCAGGAACAGATTCAGCCAAAATTGCTGTACCTCTTACAAATGCTAAGATTATGTGCGATTAATGAGGATTGGCATAAAGCTTGTAGTAACTTCTTGGGTGAAGTTAATAACAAATACCCTAAAAGCAAATGTGTACAGTGTATAAATATAACTAATTGGATTCTTCCACATATAGTAAAGAGAACACCAATTCCAGAGGCACCAACATTTTATACCCATGCAAACAAGATGGGGATGGCATGTTATAAGCTAGATAAAATAAGAAGATGGTCAAAAAGCTGTATACATGGCTCAAAATCAGAATTGTATGCAATCCTTATGGTAATATTAGATTACTCTGAGCCTCTGAACATAATTACTGATTCCTTATATGCAGAGTCATTTTGCATATAGAGACTACTGAATTTGTACCTGATAACTCGGAATTATCTTTGTTATATATACAATTACAACAGATCATTAGAAGTAGAAGTTATCCATTATATATTACTCATATTTGGTCTCATACCAGCTTGCTTGCCAGGATCATTAGTCTAAGGAAATGAGGAATTTGACCAATTAACAGGAAATGTGTTAGAAGCCTCAAAATTTCATGAGAAACATCAGATTAATGGGAGAGGTTTAAAGAAAAAACTTTCTATCACTTAGCAACAAGCCAAAGAAATAGTAAAAAAAAAATGTCCTATGTGTTCTCTATACAACCAAATTCTCTTACCTGCTGGTAGTAACCCTAGGGTTCCAAAAGAATCTGGTACATGGATATTTTCAATTTTGAGTTTGGAAAACAAAGGTATATATACCATACCATTGATAAATTCTCAGGATTTCTACGGGGAACTGCTTTAAGTTCTGAAAAGACTAATTGTGTAATTATACATTTACTGGAAATAATGGCAATTATGGGGATACCTGCACAAATTAAAATTGACAATGCTCCTGTATATGTATCCAATAAGATGAAGCAATCCTTTGCATATTACAATATAAAGCATATTATTGGTTTACCACACAATCCCACAGGACAAGCAGTTATAGAAAGAGCCAATCACACCTTAAAGGGTATGCTCATGAAAAAGGGAGAAAAAAAACCCCAGGGACAGACTAAATAATGCCTTGTTAACTCTAAACTTTCTTAATGTTGGTATAAAAGGAACAACAGCAGCTGAGAGACACTGGGTTATCAAAAACAAAAACAATGTAAAGCAAAAAAAAAAAAACCAACTAAACAAACAAAAAACCTGAGGTACGAGGCCAACCAATAATACTATAATGATGTGTTGGCATTAGAATGGAAACATGCAGCTGGGCAGTGGTGGCGCACGCCTTTAATCCCAGCACTTGGGAGGCAGAGGCAGGTGGATTTCTGAGTTCGAGGCCAGCCTGGTCTACAGAGTGAGTTCAGGACAGTCAGGGCTACACGGAGAATCCCTGTATGGAAACAACAACAACAAAAAGAATGGAAACCTGCAATAGTTTTAAGATGGGAACATGGTTATGCTTATGTATCTACAGAAAATGAAAAGATATGGTGACCAACAAAACTTATAAAAATCAGATCTGACCAGGGAAAACCTCTTATCACCTGACACATGAATATCTTCACAAAGCAAATAGCCCAAGTGAATCACAGACTGTTTCAGTTACTGATTTCTCAAAAAAATGCAAGCAAATCAATTTCTAAAGGGCTAGCCCAGTGATAGTCATACACAGACAGATGGTATGGAGACTGGATGATGATACGGAGACTGGATGATGATACAGAGACTGGATAAACCTAGAGACTGGGCATAAATGCTACAGCTAGCTTTTTTCAGACTAACCACTTTTTCCTTGGTGCCCAAAACAGGAATTCTTCACCCCAATTCATCAGGAAATAAATATATATAAGAGGACCATCATCCTGATCCCTAAAGTTGGGATGGGTGGGTTTGATTGCTTGATTTGTTTTGGTTGTTATCATTTAGGGTTTTAGCTTATTTTACTTAATTATTGTATATTGATAAAAATTTAAGTTTTTTAAAATTATTGCATATTGAAAGAAATTTAAGGTTTTTTTGTTAGACTATTATTTGACTGTATTGTACAAAAGCCATTAATTGAAAATGTGATGGTTCTTATAATTATTTCTATTGTGTATAGATTGTTAATGTTAGAGAAAGGGACAATTCTTAAACAGAAAGGGGGATATGAAGTGAAAACTTAAGGGTTCTTTGGGAAGGCAGTTGTGTTGGATGGTGCTTTGCTGAGGCTGAAGTGGACACAGGTGAAAGACTTAAGACAGACTTGAGAAGGAATGTTTCGCTGAAGCAGATACAGGAGATGGATAAAGCAATCACTTGAAAGGACACATGAAGGATTCTTTGCTATTGACATGCACGTATTGTTTTGCCTTACATTGTGTAGTTGAGCTCCATTTGTTGGTACTCCATAGAGAGAAACGCACCAAAAAATTTCTGGTGGTTGATGGTTTCTTGTCACTTCTGTGGACTTAGGCTGATTGGCAGAGTGATATCAACTGAGATAGACTCACGTGCTGAAGTAAGACCCATGGAGGACACATTATATTTGAAGAGTGTATAAAAAGGACTTGATAGACAGTGATGGAGGCTGTGCTTAGCTTGCTTATAGAGCTAGCTGTGCAATGCTTGTTGGTCTCATGACTTTGCTGATCTTTGCTCACTGAGAGAGGCACAGCCTAGAACTTTCCCTGGCCTTTCTGTTGACTTTGGCCCCACTGCTGCTCAGAAAGAGCAGACCATTGTTGCATCCAGTCATTGGCTGGGGGCCATCCCCAAAGATGACAGCCTAGTTCTAAAGACAAAGCTAACCTTGACCACCACACAGGCTATCAGTTCACCTCACATCTGGAAGCTGGGCAGCTGTTCTTTCTCAAAGAGGATTTGGGGACTGCAGCTCTGGCTGTGGGGAGCAGCTTCCCATGGCTCTGAGGTTCCCTACGAGAGAGATGTTAAAGGTATAAAAGAGAACATATTTCATGTGACTTAGAATACATTGACTTAGAGTCTTAGCTTGTCTTTCATCATATTACATTTATCTCTGTCTTGTTCAGTGTTTCTGTTGCTGGGATAAACACCATCACCAAAAGCAACTTGGCGAGGGAAGGATTTATTGGGCTTACAGGTTATAGTCCATCCTCAGGAACAGGGCGGGGGCAAGGGGAGAACAAGGCAGAAACTTAAGATAGGAACCTAGAAGCAAAAACTGAAACAGAAGCCATGGCGGGGGGGGTGGGGTGGGGGGAGTTGCTTACTGGCTTGCTCTCCATGGCTTGCTCATCTTGCTTTCTTTCAAATCAGGAGCACCAGCCTTTCTGTGACATCACTACCTCCATCAAACATTAATCAAGAAAGTGCCCTACAGACTTGCTCATGGGTAATCTGATGGAGGCATTTTCTCAACTGAGGTTCCTTTCTCCCCAAAACTCTAGCTGTGTAAAGTAGATACATACACACACACACACACACACACACACACACACACACACACACACACAGCATATATAAACACTTTAAATCTCCAGCTTCTTTAAAATATCATGTGTCTCAACTGTGGGCTTCTGAAATACTCTCTTACCCCAAGAGAGAAGAACCAGGGCATACACAGTCACATCAAATCAAACCTCAGAAGTGTGACTAGCTCAGTGTCTAATGCCTGAGACCCATGATCCTTTGGGTTCCTAGGGCATGAGAGGTCCCATTTCTTAGGCTCTGACTTCCACAGCACATAGAGTTCAACTCACAGACTTAGGATGGCTTTAGTGCATGCCTGCTGCTGTCTTGGCAGTTGTCCTTTTGTGCTGGTATCTCCAATATGCTGGGGTCTCCACGGAACTGAGGCTGTACCTTCACCAATGGCTGCTCCTCTCCTCTCACAGTGACAAGCCTCAGTTGTACTCCATGACCCCTGGCATGCCTTCAAAGCCAGTACCACCTGAATGACTCTTACAGTTCACCAAATTCAACTGCTAGAATGGGGTGTAGCCCTGGATCCCTCAGGACCACAGCTCTAAAGGAACACTTTCCAAAAATTAACTCAATAATACTGCTCTCTTCTTAATTACAGCTAATCATTCAGCTCCAGCTGACAAGAAACACATACTCTAAATTAAAACTGTCATATAAATTGTCCTAATAGTCTTTTAAAACATCATTTTGTTTTATGTGTATGGATATTTTGGCTCCATGAACGTCTGCACACCAAGTGTGTCCCTGGTGTCTATTGCGGTCCAGCAAAAGCATCAGACTCTCTGGAACCGGATGGTTGTGAGCTGCCATGTGGTTGCTGGAAATTGCATTGATGTGCTCAAGAAGAATAACAAGTGCACTTGACCACTGAGCCACCTCTCCAACCCCATTCCCCAGTCTTTACAGGACTCTCAGACTTCCTTCTGAACTTTCACAGGCCAGGACTCCATCATCTGCACTGGTTTAGGGATTATCTTCCAAGTTCCCACAATAGTTCACTGAGTTCTAAGCAATCAGTGGATTTTTCTAGCTCAAAGTTCCAAACTCCTTCCAAAGTACTTACCAAAATGATATGGTCATATCTGTCACAGATCTGTTAGAGAACAAACCCATGAACCTGGGGTCAATCTGTGCTTTCTGTTGCTATAATAATGACTATGACCACAAGCTACTTGGGAAGTGTCTTAGTTTGGGTTCTTATTGCTGTGATAAAATACCAAGACCATAAACCACTTGGGAAGGAAGGGTTTCTTTCTTAGGCTTCTACATCACAGTCCTCTGAGAAGGTCTGGGCAGGAAGGAGGAACTCAGGCTGAGCAACAACCTGGAGGCAGGAGCTGATACACAGGCTGTGGAAGAGTACCCCTTAGTGGTCTGCTTGTGGTTTACTCAGCCTGCTTTCTTACACACTCAGGAGCACCACCTCAGGGTGGCACCACCCACAGTGAGCTGGGCCCTCCCATATCAATCATCATTCAAAAATGCCTTGCAGATTTGCCCATGTGGCAATCCTGTGGCAGGATTTTCTCAATCAAGACCCCTTCTTCCCAGATGATCCTAGTTTGTGTTAGGTTAACAAAAGTTAGCCAGCACAGGGAGGAAGGAGTTTTTTTCATCTGGTAGGTTACAGTCCACCCCAGGGAAGTCAGGGCAGGAGCTCAGGGTGAAGCAGAGTCCACTAGGGAACACTGCTTACTGTCTCGTTCCTTATCTTTCCCACGTGATGTCATGTCCTCCCCAGTTGCATTTGGTCACACTCCTCAACATAGTAGTTAGAGCAAACTAAGAAAGCCTGCCTTTCCAGGTCTCTGAGGGAAATCTAGGCCCTGTGATTTGGTTGTTGGCCAATTCTGGAACTCACAACATCACAGGAGTGAGTGTGAGAACATGAGTCTGGAGCGAGCAAACAGTGAGTTTCTGCTCTGCTCACTGCTGTCTGGTGGAGAGCCTCTGTTTCCTTTTGTTCCCCTTGAAAAGTAGGTTGCCTATTTCCAAAGTTTAGGATACAGCTTTTTTCTCTCCTCCGCAAGCCAATAAAATCACAAAACCCAGAAAGATGAAGAATCCAAGGTGGGAGCAGCAGAATTGCAGGATTGAAGTTGATAGGAAGACTGAAGGAAGCTGTTGTAGATGGTGGCTTCATTCTGAAAGCAAGTGACATACACATATCCATATGAATACATAATGGAAGAAACTCAGGATGAATGACGAGACTGTATTATAAACTAATGTCATAATTGGTCTAATTCTGTACAATCAGGTTCATTTAAAATAAAGTGGGGGTTGGAAAGTAGCTCAGATAGTAAGTGCTTACCTACTCAGCCTTCATAAAGCCCTGGCTTCCATCTCCAGCTCATATAGAAGTGAATGTGGTAGCATAAACCCATATTCCAGGAGTTGACTTCTGGTTTACACACACACACACACACACACACACACACACACACGCACGCACGCACGCACACGCACACACACACACACACACACATACACACACACACACGCACACACACGCACGCACGCACGCACACGCACACACACACACACGCACACACACGCACGCACGCACGCACACGCACACACACACACACACACACACACACGCACACACACCACATACACACACACACACACACGCACGCACGCACACGCACACACACCACATACACACACACCACATACACACACACCACATACACACACCCACCACATACACACATACCGCATACACACACACACCACATACACACACACCACACACACACACACACACACACACACTTCACAGAAAGTAGACACATGAACAGCTTGTCCTCTTCTCTCATTTCTTCTCCCTTTCTCTTTCTCTCTCCTGAAGTATTTAATATCAGCAGGAGGAAGCCTATAATTGGTTTCTCACTCTTTCAACTGTGGGGATTTCTGGTGTTGTTTTTACCCCCCTTTCATTCTTATTTTCATGTTCACTGTAGCAGGATGAAGAAGGTGTTTAAAAGATAAAGCTGAGTACTTACTCCAGACCAAGGGCAAAAGTGTTAATGGGTTGCATTTGTTTGGTCAACGTAAGAGAAAGGTTCTAGCAGAAGCTCAAGCCTGTGTGGAAAACTCAGCTAGGAATTTCTAACAACCATGCAGTTGACCTGCGCTTAGAATCAGGGTTATTTATTAACTAGTGCTAAAATACATTTTTTCTTTTCTTCTTGTTTGTTTGTTGTTTTCAAGACAGAGTTTCTCTGTGTAGTCTTGGATGTCCTGGAACTCACTCTGTAGACCAGTCTGGACTTCAGTTCCTTTTCACAGATATTTATAAGTTCTGGATTGTAGTTCATTCAAGATATACCCAAGATGACAGCCAAGAATAGCTATTGCAATCCATGCATGCTGATTTGACACACAATTATAGCTCCTTATGTTCAAATGAAAACAATAACCAGGTCCTAAAACTGCTTAATATAACTATCCCTTGTTCTAATGCAAATGTATAAATAGAAATGATCTTGCCCCAAGGTCACTACTTCCTTAATTGCATTTAATGTCCTTGAATACAGGATTTATCTCCATTCTACTTCCTGATGTCCCTTTAATCCTGGAACCATACATTTTGTATTTTTCTTTTCTTAGTTGCTACACTTGATCAAAACAGTCTTTATAAGAATGAATAATAGGACAGACTCTATGCTAGGTTCTTTTGAGATTTCCTTTGTCAATGCAATTAATGGAAATCTCTTCGCTTTAGCCTCAGGCAGATTCTTCAGACAAGTGCCCAAAGCAGCAACTTTCTTAATCAAAATATCAAAAGAACAGTCTCTATGCCACATACATATTCTTCTCCTCTGAAACCTCTTGAGCCAGGCTCCCAAAGTTCAAATTATCTGCAGAGCCACTGTCTTCCATGATTCTACTAGGATGGCCCATTAAGCCCCACTGAAAGCATTCCACTGCTCTCCAAATTCCAAAACCACATTCCTCCAAACAAAAGCAGGGCCAGGCCTATCACAGCAATATCTGACTTCTGGAATTAACCTCTGTCTTAGTTAGGATTTACATTGCTGTGAAGACATATCATGACCAGGGCAACTCTTATAAAGGACACTATTTAATTGGGGTTGGCTTACAGAGGTTTACTCCGTTGTCATCATTAAGGGAAGCATGGCAGCATCCAGGAAGACATGATGCTGGAAGAGCTGAGAGTTCTATATCTTGATCCGAAGGTAGCCAGGAGGAGATCCTTATTTCACATTGGGCAAAGCTTGAGCACAGGAGACCTCAAACCCACTCACACAATTATATGCTTCCTGCAACAAGGGCACTCCTACTCCAATAAGACCACACTTCATAATAGTGCCACTCCCTATGACCAAGGATTGAAACATTCTAATCTTTAGGGGCCAAACCTATCCATACCACCACACTTGCACAGTTTACAATTTACTGACTTGATTGGGACCAATGAAAGTTGAGGACCACCTCTGTATAGAATATACACTCCGTGGTACAATTTGAGGTGCTTCTGTTTCTGCGATCATAAGTGTTCTTCTTGGAGATAGAATTCTAACATTTCACAGTCTAGAGAAGCAGAAAAAAAGAGATGTTGGCAAATCCCAAACAGGAAATTCACTACAACTCACAGGACATGTGGTCAGGTGGCCTGCCAGCAATTCTAACAGTGCTTCTTGAAGGCAGGAGTTCTCTAGGATGGAAGATGAAGTGATATCCTTGGCCATTACCAAAAGGGGCAGTGTGCCTGTGTGCAGAAAAGAGGCCCTGAGAACCACGTGGCAAAAGAAAGAAAATAGTGGAAAAATAGAAGAGCAGACAAGGGCTGTTGAACCCTCCTGCAGAATCAGGCTCTAAACAGAACAAGCTAAAACATGTCTCTGTTCAGACCAGCCCCAGCTTTTCCCTACCTCACCCCCACAGTCAGGGAGCGACTTAGGGAGAGGATCCACATTTCCTTCTGATCCCCAGGGTATGAACGATGACTCGAAGAAGAACATTTGGGAAAAAGCAGACAAGGAAGGTACTACTGGGTTATTTCATACTTGAAAGGTCAAGTGATATTCTGAAAGAAGAACAGAAAACTTTAAATAAGGTTTCCTTCAGTCCTTTAACTGTAAATTAGCACCCGTTTTATTAGTTACAAGTTATAACGTAAACTTTCTTAAGTTAAATATATATATATATATATATATATATATTTTAAGAAATGTAATATTGTTCCTTATTTTAAACCATCTAGAAGAGGCCAGTGAGACAGCTCAGTGGTGAGAGTGTTCACCCTGTGAACCTGGCAACCTGAGTTCCATCCCCAGAGCCCACAGAAATGGAGGAGAAAACTGAGTCCACAAAGCTGTCCCCTGACTTCCACATGCATGCTGTGATACACAAGTACCAATGCATACATCACACCCGAGTACCAATATATACATCACACACAGAGATGATGATGATGATGATGATGATGATGATGATGGTGATGATGATGATGATGAGGATTCTCAAGTCAGTTTACTTCTGCTGCCTGTAGATCCAGATGTAGAACTTTCATATCCTTCTCTAGCACCCTATCTGCTTGCATGCTGCCATGATTTTTGCTATGATGACAATGGACTAAGCCTCTAAAACTGTAAGTCAGACCCAATGAAATGTTTTCCTTTATAAAAGTTGCTATAGTTATGGTGTCTCTTCACAGCAATGAAACCCAAACTAAGATGTGCAGTCACTATCTCTTATCTCCTTTGAGGTAAGAACTATGCTTTTCACATTGTCAAGGTGTGTTTACAAGGCAGAGACCTATGTGCAGGACTAGAGAGTAATCACAATTGTGGGGCCTGGAAAGAGACTAAAAGATGAGGTCAGCTACCTTTCCTGCTCTTTTCTCTCATGTGTCTAGGATTCCCACGACTTAGCCTGTGGTTTCAGTAAATATGTTCACCACACCTTTGCCATCCCACCACCAGCCTTCCCCTCTACAGTGTGGAAATTGTTCCCTCCACCTGGAAAGGGCTCTTTAACACATTTACATGTGTTCTGACTTTTGTCTCTTAGTTTTCTGCAAATTGTAGCATAGCCCAGGCACTGGAGGGGAGGGGAAGAGGATTCCACATCCTTTGTCCAAACTGTAAACAAGTTGATTTTCCTTAACCAATTTCTGTTTCCTGATTTCTTTTGAAATACAGGGAAACTGAGGCCCTAACCTGGGACCATAAAGACCAGTTCCACACTACCCCATCCTGATAGAATGCAGCATATTTCAAAAGCCCTTCACTGGTGTTCTCTCCCTTTGCCTAAGCCCCTCCTTTTTCCTTTCCTCTCTGCCTCACACCTTCTTTCTCCTCTCCCCTCAGTCTTAATATTCTCTTTCTAATCACTAAGCCTTAGTCCCTCATTCTCTTTACAAACATACTCTGCCAATGAAACTGCCTGCCTTTACTTAAATGCAAAGTTGTTCCTGCCCTTTGCATATTCCAGTTCTCCTGCTCAGGATTTTTCCTCCCACTTCTGCTTCTAGGTCAAGTTCCTTGTTCCTCAGTACCACATAGCTCCAGAACATTTCTCAGTGCTGGAATGTACCATTTATTCTTTACCATTTGTTGTGACAGTGTCTCAGTGCCCAATTCCAGGTCATGAGCACATCATCTCTGTTAGAACATGTACCTGCCCCTTTTAAACAATGGTAACCTCTTAAGATTCCAGGTCCAGAAGTGTGAAAGAATCAGGCCACACATTCTCATGGCTCTCTCTGCTACAAAGAGTTAAGAAACAGTTTGTGCTGCCACTTGATAGCTAATAATTTATGATACCTGACGTTTCCATGTGTGGTGAAATGACAGCCAGCCTAACCTGATGGCACTGTGTTATTGCCTGCTCTATCCCAGTCAATTACAGACACTTCCCCCAGAGAGCTCAGACCTGTGTAATAATTTACACACAACTCCTCTATAATGACTAAAGAAACTTAATAAGGTACCAGGCATCCATACAGGCCATTGACCTTTGTCCTGGAATGCCTGTGAGATCCCAGCAGCTCAGTGTCCCTGCTGTAAAGTATTTAGCCATTTGCTTTCTGCTTTTGTAAACTCACTTATGACTGCGGGATAAAGTAGTCTTTTTATCAGTATATAGTAGGAAAGCGAAACAGCCAAGGAGAATAGCTGTGGATTCCACACACCTTTGGTATCCACCTGCACAAATCTTTACTTTAGCACCCTTCAGCCTGGAATGCTGCTTGAGTATAAGGCTCCTTCCTTCTGCTAGCAGTAAGAATAAATTTATTTAATTTAGATTGGAATTGAGTCTAAGCCTTTGGTCTTCCCTAGTGGATTTAAATGCTACAACATTTTGAGGCCCCAGCGAAATTCCTGGGAGAACCCAGACTCAGGGCCAGGAATCCAGGATAGGCCCTACATGGGGAACCAGTAAAAAGATAGGCCTTGGGAGGCTCGGATGTCTGGGAAGCCCAAAAGGGATAAGCCCTGGGAGACTTGGAAGATTGGAATGCATATGACCATGGCTGTCACAAATTAACAGTCACTAGTAGGGGATAGGCCCTGAGAATGCAAGAAAGCAGACTTGAAAGGCCCTAGGTATCTCAAACTATGTCAACCAAAACTTTGTACATTAAAATCAAAACAAAGTAAAAACTGTCAGGCAACACACATCTGAAACTCAGATGCACTGGTAAATTGTTCTGTTTTGTTTTGGAGTCTGGATATTTATAGAGAGATAGGAAGATTGGATACAGTCTTTTATCTCTGGATATTTATAGAGAGATAGGAAGATTGGATACAGTCTTTTATCTCAAAGAGAAAAGAAGTGTGTTTGTCCCTCTGATTTTGGTGGTAGATGAAGGCAGCCATCATACATCTTATGTCTGAGTTTGCTTGGTCTCCTCTGACTATGTTGGTGCACTCTTGTTTTATATTATTGTCTACTCTCTGCTGGATTGTGTTTTCAAGTTTAATTGCTGGACCAAGTACAACTAAATTGTCCCTGAACTGCATGCATGCTACAACACTCCTATGAGTTCCATGAGGAGGAATACAGAGCTAAGTTGTCACCACAGAAGCTCTACAACCTATGTAGACTACAGTGTCCCACCCTTGATGTGGAATGGCTACAAGAGGGGTCATTTGCTCCTTAAATTGCCAGGGAAGTCCAGCAGGGCGTCACAGCGAATTCTGGTCCCTCAGATCAGTTTCCTTATATCGACATCTGGCTCTTCCTCCTTCTGGAGCCCCTACCATGGCTGAAGTGTTATACACTTAAGCAGGGCTCTTCTGTTTTATCTGTTTTTAATTACCAAGCCTGTGGGCCAAAGGCTGAGTAAAAATCTTGGCTGAGTAAAAGTCTCTCTGTTCTAGTTCCCACAGAGCAGAAGAGGAGGTGGAAACTATAATCCCCACCCCCAGTCAGTCCAGGACAAAACTGTGCCTGAAGGGGAAACCTATGCCTGTGGCCCCTTAAATCTATCCTAATTTTCTTTCATCCTCACTCAATTTGCCTTCACCCCTGCCTGCCTAGTCCTGACCTCCCCATACTTGAAGAGGACTACATTCCACCCCAGCCAAGCCAGGCTGTCTTCCATTTCAGAGAGGTACCTCCTAGCTGGCCCCAACCTCTGGAGGGGGAAGAGACCAGTGGGGGAGAGACAAAGGTCTAGACCCTTTTTAAGTTTATGTTCCTTTTAAACCAGTGATCTTTATAACTAGAAATTCTAGAAACCTTCTTTTTCAGAGAAGACCCAGGCCCTCATTAACTTGCTGGAAGCTGTTTTCTTCACCCATCAGTCCACCTGGGCAGACTGTGAGCCACTCCTGGGTACTCTTTTTGCTTCTGCAGAGAGAGAGCAAATCATGACAGAGACCAGAAAAGCCTCCGTGTGTCTAGGAGCTACAGGGTTGGATGCAGAAATGAGAGTCAAGCAAATACTGCTCTTAACCTTGTAGGAACTGGACACTGATCAAGGTGTGTGTGGGGCAGCACTTGACACCTAGCAACAGATCCTCCTGACTAGAATAAGAGCATCAGTTAGAAGACTGACAAACATGTCAAAAGTTATGGAGGTAATGACCCAGGAAAGTCAGAAATCCCCTGCTGGGCTCCGAGAGCACCTCAGGGGAGCATACCAGAAGTTCATGCTCATTGACCCAGACAGTCCAGAGAACCATTGTGTTATTAGTAATGCCTTTGTTACCAAGTCAGCCCCTGGCATTCACAGAAAGTTACAAAACTTAAGAGAGTTTGAAGGGATGAATAGATCACGGCTGTTAGGGATAGAGACCCGGATGAGAAAAAAGAAAGAAAACTGTCTAGGATAGTGGTAGCCATGCTCAGGGAGCTGAAGGATGCCAGGGGTCCAAGGGCACCTAGGAGTTCCACAGACATCCAAATCAGCCCTGAACCAAGCTGTAAAGGACTAGTGTGCCTATTGTAGAGAAAGATGGCATTGGAAAGAAGAATGTTTAAAATCCGAGAGATGAAAAGAAGAAAAATGGATTCTCCATTTGAATGGGTCAGAGTGATGGGGTCAGAGATCCATTCGAATAAACTCCTGGGAGCCCATGGTCACAAGAGAATACAAGGAAAACTATCGATAGACACAGGTGCAGCCCATTCAGTGCTGACCCAACCTCAGGGCCCCACCACTAAAGAGAAAATTACCACTCAAGAGGCCACCTAGTCCTGGACCATCACATGAGAAGTAGATAGTTAAGGGATGGCTGACTCCATTTTTCTTTTAAACAATGTTAGACTTTGGTCATGTCCTTAGCTAGAGGTCAACTTGGGTTTTTTGTTTGTTCATTTTTTATTTTTTGTCTTCCTCCATAATCTTGTCAATTACACATTGCAAATTGTTTCCATTGTTCTGAGAATTGACTGACCATAAAATGTTTCATGTATGTTAACTATCTGATCATAACCACATAACATGTATCTTTCCTATGATCATAAAAATAACTGCAAATTTCCATTTTTAAATCACTTGCTTGTTTGCCTTTTTTGTTTATGGTCTGGGCCACTTTCATTCTCCTACTCCTGAGGTGAGTGTAAGTCTGACCTGGCCATAAAAATATAAGCTTTTCCTTAGAGCATTTTGGTGTTAGTTCCTGATTTTTGTTAGCTACAGACAGTTCTGTTGGCCTGCCCTCAGGAACCTAGCAATTGCTTACATCATTGTCTCCCGCCTCAGTCAGGTATCAGGCAGGTGTGCCAGATACAAGTACCTGCTGCCACCACAGCACTCTTTCTCTGTTCTCTGCTTGCCCCCCCTTCTCTGCCCTCATGGCTCTGCTCTCATCTGTCTGTCTGTCTACATGCCCACTCGTCTGCCTTTACCCCTTCCCAAGTCCTCACTCCTCTCCCTTCCCCCAATAAACCCTTTTGACAACAGGTTTATTGCATGGGGTAATACTCAGAGATACATCTTGGCATGGGCTGCTCAATGTACTCCTCTCAGCATTATATTTCATAACAGTTTTCAAGTTTATTTACTTCCCATAAGTCTTGGATAGGATGGTAGTTTTTGGTGCCTGCTTAAATCCACGACATTGGATGAGGAACAGGAACACAATCTTTCATTGTAATGCTAGATTGCCCACATTCTGTAGTTGGTAGAGATTTGTTAAGAAAGCTTGGTGCCACACATTTGACAGGAATAAAGCTACTCTACCTGGGAAGCCTGTGCTCAGCAATCTTGGTAACCTGGCCCTTGTCAGAGGAAGACAAAAAATGACAGAATTAGAAACTGAAAAACTAGGAATGCAGAACTGTCTCCTGATAAAACTAACGGTAAACCTCCCTGGAAGATGGGCTGAGACCAATGCCCCTGGACTGGCTTCCCATCAACCACCAATTATTGTTCGACTCTCTAGCTCAGCTTGACCTGAAATAGTAAAACAATGTTCCTTCTCAAAGGAGGTCAAACCAGTGCCCATCCACTCTCCATGGAACACCCCATTGTTCCCAGTTGTTAAGCCAGGCACTAAAAACTATCAACCTGTTCAGGACTTAAAGAAAGTAAAAAAGTGAGTGAAGTCTATATATATAATATTACTAAATCTTTATACACTGCTTAGACTATTAGAACAAATGATCCTTTCATGGGAGTCAACTGAGACCATCAGAAAACACAGATACTTACATTGTGATTCATACCACTAGCAAAATTACAGTTATAAGGTAGCAATGAAAATAATTTTATGGTTGGGGGTCACTACAACATAAAGAACTGTATTAAAGGTCAAAGCATTAGGAAGATTGAGAGCCAGTGGTTTTTACTGTACTGGATCTGAAAGATGCTTTTTTATCTCTGCCTCTGGCTCATATGAGTCAGCCTATATTTACATTTAAATGGACAGATCCTAAATCAGGTGACATGGGGATTTAAAAATCCCCCAACATTGTTTTTTGATGAAACTCTTAGTGCATATCTGCTTGAGTATTGCCAAGGGCACCCGAATGTTACCCTCTTGCAGTATGTGGATGATCTCATCACTACACGCACCCTGGAGAAATGCCAACATACCATGGAGGAGCTGCTATAAATGCTCCAGCGCTGGGTCATGATGTGTCGGCTAGAAAGGTCCAGTTGTGCTCTAATAAGGTAACTTATGCGGGATATTGCCTAGAGGGTAGAGAGTAACAACAGAACTTTGTCCACAAGTAGGACTCAAACTACTCTAACTATCTGCACCATAGGACAGGAGGCAGGTGAGAGAATTCCTGAATACAGACATTGCAAACTGTGGACACCTAACTTTGCTGAAATAGCAAAGCCATTGTGCCAGAGCCTGGGAGAAAATGGCCCCCTGAGGTCAGAGGATATGGGGAAGAAGCATTTCAAAATTCAAAAGAGCTTTGATGTCAGCCCCATCTAATAAACATTTTCACTTGTTTGTGGATAAACAAAACAGGGTGACAAAATGTGTACTGGTTCTAACTTGGACTCTGGAGCAGCTGCCTAGACCCTCTTGCATCAGGGTGACTTCTGCCACACACTGTTCCCAAAGGAAACTGATAAACTGACCATGGGACAGAAGTTGGATGTTCTCTCTCTCTCTCTCTCTCTCTCTCTCTCTCTCTCTCTCTCTCTCTCTCTCTCTTTTTCCGGGGTGGGTGTCAGGCTATGGGAAGCCGCGAGAGCCCACTCCGGGGATGGGGGAACACAGTCTGAGGTCCCTGGGGACTGCTGGAGCCAGCTGGGGGGGGGTGGTCGCTGGGCCTATGCAGAGGCCAGGGCTGTCAGGTTCTCAGACTCTTGGACATGCCAGATGCCACTGAATGCCTTGGAAAATCTGAGAATGAAGTAGGGGCCCAGAGTTGGATCTAGTCCAGGGCCAAAGGGGAAAAGAGGAGAGCTCCATTTGTTCAGCGGGTGGATTGGCTTGGTGGAGGCCATGACTGGGAGCACTGAGAGGCCTTCTGCGGGAGACTATATGTGGCTCTTTAGACAGAGGCCTGTTCCATTGCTCCCCACTGTGCATCCCGATGATAATAGACAGTCCATGGTTTTAAGGCATTTATTGTCATGGAGGAGAGTGATGATGAGTAAAACTGTACCCCACTTTCTCAGGGCAGGCCTGAGGTTAAATACCTTTTGCAGGGAGAATTGTTTGGGAAGGGGAGTTTATTGGCTAAGCCCTTCAGACCTTTAGGTACCTCATTAAAGTGGAGATCTGTCTTGAGGTTATGTGATGTGATCACATTTTCTACCTGTGGAGGGGCTTGGGGCGTTGCCTTTACATGACTGATGGCCACAGACCCATGGAGAGCTGCTGCCTCGCGTCAGGGGCCTGGTGTGCGTGAGTGTGGCAAAACATCTATCATTCCATGCAGGGTCACCTGCGGGGTCACTGGGGTTTCAAACCTAGCTGAAACCAGGCTGCTTTTCATGGTCTCACGCCATGCCAGAAAGTTTGGCAAAGTAGAGCAGGTTGAGACCTGGATATTCACACTCCTGAGACTTAGGTGACTCTCTGCTCCTTGCCAGATTCCTGGCCTGGAACACATGCTGTACTCTTCATATAAAGAAACGTGACCTGTGGTCACATAGGCCCAGAACAGAGTTCTCCATGCTAACGAGGTACCTAGAGGCCTGGAAGCCTTAGTCAATAAGCTTCCTTTTCCAGACATTCCTCCCTGCAAAAGGTATTTAATTTCACATCTACCCTGAGAAGTAGATTCAGTACACTATTCATCCATTTCCCACCATGAATAACCAATAAACTGTTTAGAACCATGGACTGTCTCTTTCATCAAAATCCACCAGGGGGAGCCATGCAAAAGGCATTCAACTACAGAGCCCCAGCTTAATTCTTCAGTAGAAGGCCTCTCTGTGCTCTGAACCACAGCCTGCCTCCCCAGACTAAGGACAGTCACCCACGGGACAAGCTAGAGCTCCCCTTTTTTGTTGGCCCCGGGCTAAACACTGTCCCCAGCCTATGGGCCCCCAACTCCATTCTCGGCTCTCCCACCACTCCCAGTGGTGCTTGGGTGTCTAAGAGTCTGAGAACCCTATGGCCCCAGCCTCCTTGCAGGCCCAGGGAACCCCGAGCCAGCTCCAGCTTTCCCACGTCTCAGTCTGTGCTATTCCACCCCTGGAGCCATTCAGCCCACCACCCACCCTGGATGCAGCATGGGATAAGCACAGTCAAACTCCCTGCATTCTGCCTCCCAAGAGGCCATGTCCAGCAGTGAGTGGACCTGGACCCACAGGGGACCAATACACAGCTTGCTCACCATCAGGTCTGCAGTACGAGGTTTTTGCCTTTTACAGTATTTATAAGGGTTTGGAGCAGAGACTCCTCAGAGTTGGTAAAGGACACATTCAGACACCAAATTCTCAGCATGAAGGAGATTTATTACCCAAGAGGGGCAAGTATGGGGTGGGAGCGGCCTCTGGATCAGGCAGAGGCCGACAGCAGGCAGCAGCAGGTGCTCTTTGCAGAAGTGGGTTTTTAAGGAGAAAATGATAAGTCTGTGGCAGGGTGAGTTGGTAAGCCCTGACTGGATAGGGTAGCCAGTGTAGCCAAATAATAACTTTTGATTGCTGGACTTTGGTGTTTAGTCTCAGGAATGAGTCAGTGGCTGAAGGGGATAGATTTTTGCCTGAGTCTGAACAGAGAGCTTACAGCCGTATCCAGGTCACTGACAACCTGCAGTACGGATGGCCAGATCTCTGAGACCTGCCCCTAGGAAAGGCAGGTGCCGTGTTAGTCGCTGCTGGGAGCAGCTATGTGCAGTGTGGGATTAGCTAGGCAGAGGCAGCCATAGTGACACTCACAGGGGTAGTCTGGGCCCAATCTCTGTCTTAGGGGACATCAGCTCAAAAGGCAGAACTGGTGGCCTTGCCTCAGGCACTAAGTTGGGGAAATGGTTAGGCTCTGAACATCTTCATTGACAGCCAGTATGCCTTTGCCACTGTACAATTTCACAATGTCTTATACCAGGAGCAAGAAAGGAGATTGAATACAAGAAATCTCAGTCCTCCTAGTAGCTATCTGGTTGCCAGAAAGACTTGCCATCATCCGTTGCCCAGGGCACCAGAAGGGGACCTGACTGAAGCCTGAGGCAACAGATTTGCTGATCATGGCAGAAGGGCAGTCACTGAGCCAATGTGGTCACTACAAACGTTGGGTCCTGCAGCATGAAAATTTTTAAAGAAAACCCATGCTGGTTCCTGCTAGGTGCTGGCATCGGCGGTCTTGCCCATCCCCCATGGCTAGCTTTGTCTGCCCCAGTCTGGTGGCAGTCTCTGTCTGTTCCTAGCCAGCTTCAGTGGCCCGAGATCATGACTGCTGCCATTTCTCTAGCCAACACCTCTCCCACAAACACTGGGTCTGCCTCTCCAGAGCTCTGAGATCACTCTCTTGCCCCACATCCAGCTGTGCCAAACTGCCCACTTGAATTGTCATGAATGAAAAACACCAGACAGTCTTAATTTTAAAATTAACAGATGACACAACTGCTGGGCACAGAATCTGTCATCCTAAACTCATCAACTATTCTATGTTGAAATTCTTCTGGTGGTGGAGGTTGCCACCAGGTCTAACAACTCCCAATCTACATTCTGCACCTTCTCATATGTCCAATCCAACTCCTTATCTTCTTCCCCTGTCTTCCTGTCCTGCCTGGAAAAATCCTGACTCCATATCTTCTCCCAGTGATTGGCTTCTTGTTTTCTTTATTAGCCAATCAAATAATTGGGACATTTCCCCTACAGGGTCCCACTTCATTTCTCATCCTCCTGCCTGATCCAGACCTGCTAGATTACACTACATATAGATGTCCGCATGCCAACATACTAGGAGAAAAATTGAGCTAGACAACAGGGATCTACTAAAACAGGTGAACTCTTCTAGAAAGATGTCCTAACTATCCTATCGGATAACCTGGGGCCATCCCTTCTCTCACAAATTCACCAGTCCACACACCTAGGACCAATCAGATTAAAGGAACTAACTGATCAGAGACAGATACTTCCTAAGCTGCCTGAATGAAGGGGTTAAACAAATTACCAACTGCTGTGCTGCTTGTGCCCAAATGAATGCAAAAGGAAGAAAATCAGCTCATCTGAGGACTGGAGAAAAGGAACACAGTCACAGCCAACACCAGGGCTTGGATTTTACTGAATTTTATCCAACAAGACTTGGCTACCAGTATTGACTAGACTTCATAGATGGGTAGAAGCCTTTCTTTCCAGGTCAGATACAGCTAGTGTAAGTTATTAAACAGTTACTAATAGACGTTATTCCCCAATTTGGCCTCCTCTCTTAATGGGGCCTGTCAACAGCCCAGCCTTCAGGGCCTGGTGGTCTCAACAAAGAAATGCCATTGGAAAGGGCACTGTGCCTATAGACCACAAAGTAAGGACAGGTAGAACACATAGAACTATTAAAGATTCTTTGACTAAGTTCTGGGCAGAGACTTGTGAAAGTCAAATAGATTTGCTCCCTACTATTGATGCTTTCCCTACAGAGATAAGCTGAAGACATTTGAAATAATGTTTGGATGAATCCTCCACTCATTCCTGCTCAAGGACAGCTGAAAGCTATTAAACTGTCTAATCATTCCTTTCTCAAATCCTTACAGGCATGGAAGCAGGTGATCAGAGAGATACAAAGCAGCCTATCACCCTCACCACCTTGCCCTGTGACTGAACCAACACACTCTAACTCTGTTGCCTCCCATTAGATCCCCTACTCCTACCTAGACTGCCTGATTGGGCCCCAGTGAGAGAGGATGCTCTTAGTTCTGCTACAACTGGATGTCCCAGGAGAGTGGTACCCAAGGGGCGCTTCTGAGGAAAAAGGAAGGGACTAATGGGGGGAAATATATGTATATTCTATATAAAATATATACATATTTCCCCCCAGGGCCTAGTAAACAAAAAAAAAAGTGAATTACAATTTCAGCTCTGGTGAAGGCAGGAATTGCAGGATTACAGGTGCAGGTGTCTTGGGCCTGAAGGTCCTAATTATCCAAGATCAGAATTTTAAAACCCTGACCAAGGTATAAAACACTAAAGGACTCCATAGGACACCAAGTAGATTCCTTAGCAGAAATGGTTTTTCAAAACCAGCAAGAACTAGATTGATTACTCTTAAATGAGGAGGCCTTTTATGGCTTTAGATTAAAAATATCATTTTTTAAAAGATTTATTTTATGCATGTGACTACACTGTTGCAGTCTTTGGACACACCAGAAGAGGGAGGACATCACATCCCATTGCAGGTGGTTGTGAGCCACCATGTGGTTGCTGGGAATTGACCTCAGGACCTCTGGAAGAGCAGACAGTGCTCTTAACCACTGAGCCATCTGTTCAGCCCCTAAAAATGTCATTTTTATGCCAATAAATCAGGAATTACTTGGGAGACACTGGATTCAGAAAAACTTAAACAACAGGGCAAAAGAGTGAGCTGAGCCTCTGACTGGCACTAACCTCTTTTTTCTTGGTCTCCATCGGCTCACCATTCTTTTAAGTGCCGTAGCTGGGTCAATTCCCCTACTGCTCTTTGGCAGTACAGTTGGTTCACACATTCTAAATTGGCTGTTAGCCTACATTAAGGGAAAGATCAGCTCTTAAGATCTTGGCTGTACAGGCTCAGTATCAACCTGTACTTCAGCATGAATCAATGATTTGATCCATACAGTAAAGAGCCAGTAGGGAGGGCAGGGATGTGACATCCATCACTCATCTGATGGCGTTGTGTTATTGCCTGTTCTGTCCCAGTTCATTAGTGACACTGCCCCAGATTGCTCAGACCTGTATAATAATTTACACACAACTCCCCTTTGTCAGCTAAAGAAATGTAATATGGCACCAGGCATCCCTCAATGGGCTTGTGAGATCTTAGTGAGATAGCAACAGGATAATGGCGTTCCTGATGTGAGGCCTCTAGCTGCTTGTTTTCTGTTTTTATAAACCAATGGTCATGGAACTGGGAGGAAGTGGTGTTGTGGATTTGGTTTAATGCTTGTATTATGTTATTTGGGTTCCCAAACTGCACAAGAATCCCACATGTAAGACACTAAGGGTTCCTGCCCTGAGCTGGTTCTGATTGGTGAATAAAGTTGCCAGCAGCTAATGACTGAGCAGGGAGACAGAGGCAGGACTTTAGGATTTGCATGCAAGGGGACCGAATAAGAAGCAGAATCTCCCTGATGCGGAAGGAATAAGATCCGGGCTTGAGAGCAGCAGGGAGACAGTCATGTAAGAGCTGGGGAAGAGTGGGGCTAGGGTAGCAAAGAGGGAATATAGATTTTAGTAAGTAATAACTCAAAAGTATAGGAGAGGAGGCGTTAGCAAAGTGGAAGTTTGGGAGTGACCCAACCATTGAGCTGATTAAGGCATATTAAATATGTCTCTCTCTCTGTGTGTGTGTGTGTGTGTGTGTCTTTCATTCAAGAATCCAGAGCATTTGGGGCAGGAACTCGTGCTGCTGCTGCTGGACATCAATTAGAGCAGATTCATCAACTACAGCTACAAAGTAGTCTTTTTATTACTGTACAATGGGAAAGAGGGAGTGTTGGGCATCACCGTGAGCCCCCAGCTGAACTGTTTGCACAGGCTTCCTGAAAGCAGAACATCCTGCTTAGCTTGATTTCTGTCTTCCCACCTGGTGTGGTAGGGACTTCCCAGGTGCCTGACCTATGGCTATGTTTGTTTTTTTCCTGTTGTTTTTCACCAGCCTCTAGTATAAATTGCTGGTCTCTCAGTAAAGCTTTGGCATTCTCCTTACTGAACGACCCAAGTTTGTGTCTTCTGTCAATCCCCCAGGCCTATGCCTGATACTCTGTACCGTGGTGGCGCGGGCACTGTCAAGGGAGTAAACTGAGGAAAGTCAGTTTTCATGCCAGCTGTGGATTCCATAGATAATTGTAATGTATGCTTTCCATACCCAACTTTCTAAGCCTTTCCTCCAGCACACATGCTGTTTGGTTGTAAGGCTGTGGTGCTTCTGCTAGCAGTAAGAATGAATTCCTTTAATCTAAATTTGAATTGAGTCTAAGTCTTTGGTCTTTCCCAGTGGATTCAAACACCACAACACATACTCTTTGTCAAACACACGTGTTGATGAACTAAATGATGTGATGTGAACTTCCCATCTTCCTCCCAAATTTATAAAAGTCTGATACCTGCTTTGTTTTGGGGCTTGCTCCAGGGATTTTTTTTTTCTGACAATTCTCTGGTCTCCTCCCACTATCTCTTGGGTGATACTGTCTTCTCTCTCTCTCCTCTCTCTTTCTCTCTTTCTCTACCTCCCTCCCCTCCAATCTCTGTCTTTTATTCTCATCCTTTTTTTGAAATTAGTTATTCGAGCCTTTCATACGTATCTTGATCCTATTTACCCTCTCCCCACATCTACACTCCCTCCCACATAATTTTGTGGTTTTCTTTTTTAAACCCATCAAAGCTAATTTGTGCTGTCCAAATATTCTTGGATATGTGGTTTTCCACTAGTGCATGGTTGACTTGCTAGGGGCAACACCCTTCATGAAAACTGTCTCTCCCTCTGCCAGTATCTAAAAATTACCAATATCTTCATGTCTACAGGTGGGATTTTGTGCCCATCTCCCATCTTTGGGCTGGGATTTGGTCTGGCTTGGGCTTTCACAGGTTCTGCGCATGCTGCTATAACCACTGTGAGTTCATATGAGCAGCTGCTCTCCTGTGTCCAAAAGATACATTTTCCTTATAAACGACCAACTCTCTCTTACAGTCTTCCTGCCCCTATTCCACAATTATCCCTGGGCCTTGGAAGGAGCATGCAAAATGTATGCTCCATGTGGGACTGAGCATTCTGCAGTCTCTAGTCTTTCCTAAAGGAGCTCCTCCTGGCTTTAAAGGGAAGCTTCTCCCCCCTTTTAAGATGGCTATGTTTTGCCTCTCCTATCTATTGTACCTTTTTCTATACAGTGTCCCCTCCCCCACCTCAAGCCCTGATCATGATTTCAAGGACTATCTCTTAATAACCTGCATTTTCTGCAGGAATCATGTGTCAACTTTTCTTTCACAGACTGTTGCTGCTCTCTTTATTACTATATTTAACAATCATAGCTCCCTATCTTCAAAACCCATCACTTAGACAACATCAAAAGCCAGAGGATCATGAGAAGGAAAGATGCTGCCTCACTCTGGAACCCAGTTGATACCTTTGCCAGCACAGAACCAAGAATTCCAGCATGATTACCAGTTGTTTAGACCTTTCTCCATTTCCAGCTATAAACCTGCAATTTTCTAGGAATCACAACAGAAAGTCCATTGAAAGAAAAGGACATGTACTAACTCTGTGCAAACCTGGTGGTCTTTGATTTGAGTTTATCAGATTATAATTCCACCCAAAGCATCCCCAGAACCACCTCACATATGCCCTTTATTAAAAGAGAAATGAAGGAGAAGGGAAGGTTTCTGAATGAACAAGAGGGCATGAGTACTCCAAGGCATAGCTGAAGAGAATGTGGTTGTTGTAGATATGAGAGAGAGTAAGAGAAGGAAGTTGTTATCGTAGATATGAGAGTGTACAGAGTCCAGATCAGGGAGAGAGAGAGAAAGAGAGAGAGAGAGAGAGAGTGAGCAGTGGACTAAACATGACTAATAGACTGAACCGGGTCACAGGAGGATAGGAGTGGGGAGGGAGCAAGAGAGGAAGAGAAGAGAGAGGAGAAAGGGCCAAAAGGACCCAAACCAAACCAAAAACAACTACAATAAAAAATCCCAAGGGAACAAGGGGACCTACAAAAGGGTGCTGCTAAAATGGCAAGGTTTGCAGGAAAGAGTATCTATGGAAGGGGAGGAAGCCAAGCCCTTGAGCTGGAGAGGTTAGGATGGGGTCTTCATGAGAAGAGCTGAGGGGAGCCACGGTACTGAGTGAGCTGAGGGGCCACACCTAGCCACTTGTCCTAAGTTCCTTTGGGCCTGACAGTTTCTTAGCCTGCTTTTGAGTTGAAACTGAAGAGCCACCAGTGAGTAGCTCTGGCAAATGCCAAGAGAACTAAGGTCTTATTCTCCCTCATCTCGTTTTCCACTTTCCACTGGGAACCCCCACCCCACCCCCAGTCCCCATAGGAGTCTGTCTTAGTTTCTTCTGAGTGCTTCTCTGTCTCTCAAACCCCATACTTAAGCCTGTATTCAAATATCTTTAAGTATAGTTTGCGTCTCTGCTTCACTCTGCTGACTACTTTGTCCTTAAATCCTGTTCATTGTTAAATCCACAAATCCTGGTTTGGCCTGACTTGATGTTTCTAAAAGCCTAGGGAATTCCTGAAGCTAGTTATTAACCCTAAAGATGTAAGGAAGAAAACCATCGTGGCCAAAATAAATTAATTAATCTAATTAATTAATGCAATATTTTTTTATTCACATACATATGCTGTCTACCTCTAAGGTGGGGTCCAAGAGATCAGCATTGGATGTGAGGAAGTCAAGGCTTGTGTAGCTCCAGGGTAGGGAGTTTCCAAATGGGGGATTTGGTGGGTGTACTGGCTGGTTTTGTGTGTCAACTTGACATAGGCTGGAGAAAGGAGTTTCAGTTGGGGAAGTGCCTCCATGTGATCAAGGTGGGAGAGCCCCTTGTGGGTGGTACCATCTCTGGGCTGGTAGTCTTGGGTTCTATAAGAGAGCAGGCTGAGTAAGCCAGGGGAAGCAAACCAGTAAGGAACATCCCTCCATGGCCTCTGCATCAGCTCCTGCTTCCTGACCTGCTTGAGTTCCAGTCCTGACTTCCTTTGGTGATAAACAGCAATTTGGAAGTGTAAACTGAAAAATCCTTTTCCTCCCCGACTTGCTTCTTAGTCCTGATGTTTGTGCAGGAATAGAAACCCTGACTAAGACAGTGGGCAAAATAGGTGGGGTTACAGGAACAGAACAGAACACAAGCATAACAAGTTAGTCCCTCCTGAAAAAAAAGACATGCTTGCAAGGTGGGCAGAACAAGATAGTCACAAGTGGTCATATAACATTTTGAAGCAAAGTTAGGGTAGCAAGATGGTTATAACAACCTTTGAAACAAAGAGACGATTCTGTTTCCTGAAACAGGCAGTACAGAGCCATTGGTAGTTCAGGTTACAGGTGGGGCACAGACCAATCCTTAATAAACAGATTTAATCATAAACAGGAATGAACCTAGTTTGTCTTCACTATGAGTGGCTTTTAAGCCTAGGATGAGGCAGGCTGGTTCTTCATAGTGAGGTAGATATTTGGACCTGTATCTCTGTCCTTTTACCAGTGACATTTGTGGGGCTCACACTGGGATCCTTCTTGAAATCTTGGAAAGTTTCCTTTGCTGTCACTTACTGGTCTGTCCTCCTGAGGCAGCTTACTCGTGACCTTGGTTTCTCTGACTTTGATTTTTTTGGAGAAAGACCCGTTGAGTATTTCATGAGTCCCGCTGGCACTTAAGATAGAACTCCTGGCTAGGCATAGTGGCACATGCCTTTAATCCCAGAACTTAAGGGCACAGGCAGGTGGTGGCTCTCTGTGAGTTCGAGGCCAGCCTAGTCTACAAAGCAAATACAGGACAACCAGGGCAACACAGAAAAACCTGTCTCAAAAAATTAAAAAAACCTCCCATTCTTTCAGGGCTGAAGATATGGCTCAAAGGTTAATAGCATCGGCTGCTCTTCCAAAGGACCCAGGTTCAATTTCCAGTACCTACATAGTGGATCACAACTGTCTCTAATACTAATGCCCTCTTCTGGGTTCTTCTAGTATATGTATATATATCTATATATGTATATGCATGATGTACGTGTATGCATGCGCGCGTGACCCGTCCGGCAGGTCTAGTTATTCAGGGTCCCTAAGAGGCGCTACCTGAGGGTCAAGGCGGGGAGAGAAGAAGGAGACCAAGCAAGGTTCCATTGTCAAGGTCTCGTTTATTGCCACACAGACAGCAGTTTTTAAGCAGTGGGGATGAGGAGGTTGGGAAGGGGAGCTAGGGGGAAGTGAGCTATGGGCCAAGCCCTGAATGAGGAAGTTGGGAGGGGGAGCTAGGGGGAAGTGACTTTTGCAAAATGCAAAGGAGGGAGGGGTCAAGGTATTCTTGGCAGCAGGAAGCGCAAAGGGCATCTGGTGAAGACATCTGGTATCTGCGCACGTAGGGACATTCCGCGGTTAAGGGTGGAGCGATCCGTAGTTACTCTCGGAATCCTTTTGTACTGGCAGTTCCTGGGCAGGGCTTAGTTCAACAATCTCATGGTCATAAGACAGCCATGGCTGAATGACCTTGTTTGGCTCCCCACATCTCCCCCTTCTTTGTATAATTGATGGAGAGTCTGTCTTAGGCTACATGATGTGCACCCACAGCCAGCACCTAGAAGAGAGGGGTAGAGCCTCTGTCTTAGGCTACGTGAGGTGCCTCCATGCCCAGAACCCCCAATAGGAGTTTGCTTCCTGGGCAATGGCCTCACGCTACTCCCGTCATGGAGTTACTCTACAGCCCTGGGATCATGCTCTACCGACTGAGTTAGCCAGGCTCTCAGGTGTGCATCCGGCATGTGGCATCATGATACTCCCGTCATGGACGTCTCCATAGCTTTTTATATGAAGGGTTTCGGTAGTCTGCGGCCAGGATCGAGAAATTGAGGCCAGCAGAGGGGGTGCCCAAGGGCCCCTTGTAGGCACCCGGGTTATTATCTCTGACCTCTAGACGATGGTAATGCACTGAAACCGGCTTGTTGGTGAAAACGGCATCCACCTGTGACTTGACAAATCGAGTTAATTTTTGGAAGGCCCACGGCCCAAAAGAAATGAGCATGAGAAGGCCCACCGAAGGTCCCAAAAGACTAGGTAACAGAGTAGAGAGCCAAGGGGATGTAGAGAACCAGTTTTGATACCATTTTTCTTTTTTCTCTCTTTCTTTCTTGCGGTTTTCTAGACTTTCCCTGACCTTTTTTAGGCTATCTTCAACCAATCCTGTCTTGTCTGCATAAAAGCAGCATTCTTCTTTAAGGGCAGTGCATAACCCACCTTGTTGTAAAAAGAGCAAATCTAAACCTCTTCTGTTTTGTAACACTACCTCAGAGAGGGTTGTAACAGAATCTTTAAGATTCTTTAGTCCTAACTGTAGCTCTTGTAGGCCTCTATCGACCACAGAGCTGAGCTGCACATACTGCTGACTGGAAGTGACCAAGGAGGCAATTCCTGTTCCGGCCCCTGTGGCTCCCAAACCAAGGAGTATAGCCAGGGTGACTGCTGTTATAGGTTCTCTCTTTTGTCTGGACAAATGAGTTCCCCTTTCCCAAAAATTAAGGAGCTCATCAGAATCATGAATGGTCAATCGAGGGAGGAGCTTGACAAACACACAATATTCTCTATTCTCTAAAAAGGCAACTGAAACTATAAAAGTGGTCAATCCTGAGGAGCAAGAAAGATAGGAATCATTAGAAACAGCATTAATTACAATAGTTTGATTGCAAACCTCAATCAGGGTCTTGGGGGGCAGCATATCAGGTCCCAGAAGGCACATGCCTAGGCCAGAAATTTGGCCAAGGGTGAGTCCTTGCTTCTCTGGAGGACTCCATCGCAGAAGCGAAGTATCATTAGTGGGTAATAATTCTCCAAAGCTTGCAATCCCTTCGTAAAAGGGCGGGGAGGGTGAATAACAGACCCAACATTCCTCTAAAATGGAAAAATTAGCTTCATGTATGGCTTGTATCAAAGCATTAGCTAATGATAGCACAAGCTCAGTAGACGAGGGAGGACCCATAGGTAGAGTAGGCTGAAACAAAGGATTGGGTGTTCGGGTATCTGGGATAGTGGGTGTTGCAGGGACCTGGTTTCCAGATAGATGTCTACTACCTCCAGCTCTTAACTGTAGCTCAGGGTTTGGGCCAATAGCGGCTGTTTGGGGAGCAGGGATGGTTTTTGATAACTTGATCTTGAAGGTTAGCCCCATATCATAATCATCCTTATATAGGCGGAGACCTCCCCCAAAGATTGACAGGGAGGCCCTCAACAATAAAAGGCTGCACAGTGCCCGAATTCCCCTCTGAATCTTTCCATGTCAACAACTTTGAACTTTGTAAGGTATTTTTAGACTGGCCAATGTCTTGTAAATGAGTCATCGAGGGCTGGAGAGGCCAGGCAGAAGGTCAGGAGCTCAAACTAAGAACTGTGGTGTCAGCTCCCATATCTACAACGCCATCAAACTTTCGCCCGTCCAACGTAAGGCACAAGGAGGGGCCCTCCAAGGAGGGTTGCTGGACCCAGTAGACATCAGAGGAACCAGGTTGGCTATCTCCTCTGAGCCCTCCCATGTGAGCACCAGAGGAATCAAGCAGGAGAGGGAGCGCCTGGGCTACTCTCTGACCAGGGAGAATGGTGACCGGGCCCTTTTCTGCCTTAAAACTTTTATCTCTCCAGTACAGTCTGCATCCACAAGCGAAGGGTGGACACTGAGACCCTGCATGGTAGCTGAGACATGCCCTATAATGAGAAAAAATGTGCCAGATGGCGGGGGTCCAAAAATTCCTGTGGAGAGAACCTAAACACCATCTTGGGGGTTCAAAATTGTGTGGGAGGAGGCACACAGGTCCAGTCCTGCGCTCCCTGCTGTTGTCCTAGATAAGCAACAGCGGTGCGGGGCCCCTTGGCTGTTTCCCTGGACCGCAGGGAGGGCTTGCCCATTAGCATCAGTTCTAGACCGACATTTCTTGGCCCAATGACGGCCTCTCTTACAGCGAGGACAAACTCCCGGCGCAGTAGGCTTAGGGGCCTCTTGGCCAATGACAGGATTAAATGACTGACTGGGGTTGAGAGCGCTACATTCTCTAGCAAAGTGACCAGGTTGCCCACATCTAAAGCATGTTTTCCTCTAGGGTGGCCAGAATCTCCAGTTTTTTGGAACACAGCCCCGATAGCTAAACTGATAGACTTGAACACTTGATATGAGAAGGAGTCAACATCATTGCAAAGTTTAATCATTCCTGTAATATCAAGATCTTTGGTCTTGCCTCGTAGCGCAGCTTTGCACGCCAAGTTAGCGTTCTCAAGAGCAAGCTGCTTAACGAGGAGCCCCTCACTTTCACTTTGACCTAGGATTCTCTCTGCTGCTTCTTGTAACCTCCCCACAAATTGAGCGTAGGGTTCCTGGGCCCCCTGGATTATTTTAGTTAAGGGGGTGGTGAGGGCCCCTGTAGCAGGAACCGCTCTCCAGGCAGATAAGGCGGCCTGCACTGTTTGAGCGAGTACTCCTGGGGACAATCCTAATTGTTTTTCCTTGGAGGCAAATGGGGCCCTCCCACACAACTTGTCTGCCGTCCAAGAGGCGGTCCTGCCTAGAGGGTTTTTTCTGTTCCTAGCGGCCAGACTCTCGGCCCTATCTATGAATTCAGATTTCCAAGTTAAGTATTGTCCTCTGGTGAGGACAGACTGCACCACCTTAGTCCATTCACTAGGAGTCAGATATCCGGACCCCGAGAGTCCTTCTAAAACGGACAAGGTAAAGGGTGCAGTTAAACCATAATTTTTAACAGCTGAGTGTAATTCTTTGATATGTTTAAATTTGAGTTTCTTGTACACGGGACGTAAAATCTCGTATTCACCTTGATGGGAGTCCTCCTCTTCAGAATCTATAGCTACCTCATCATAGTCTGTCTCTTCTTCAATCTCCTCCCCTTGGTTAGGACAGGTACTATCTGGCTTGGGCCCATCTCGGGCCGGTCTAGTTCGTGACCTCGGGCTATCTAACTCGGACTCCTCCCTGGCTTGCCTGGCACGTGCCCTAATCATAACTGGGAAAGTTAGCTTTGGCTGGGATCTTTTTATGGCGTTAGATGGTCTTTTTGGGGCATCTTGTCCCTTTCTCATGGTCTCTTGTAAATTTTGAATATCTAAAGTAAGATCTCCTAATTCCTGCTGTAATTGTAAAACTTGTCTAAGGCCTGTAATTTGTGCCTGAAGTGCAGCCTTAGTTTGGGTTAGTCCCTCTACCACTGCGATCGGCAGGGGCACAGGGGGAGCTGACGGTAATGGGGGCAAATAGGGCGGGGGACGATTGGGTCCGGATCTTTGTGTGAAGAAGATCCGAGGTTCTTGGGGCCCAGGGCCGTATCTCTCTTCCTCATATCTGGCAGTTTCCTCCTCTAACTCAGCCTCAGAGGCTGGATCTAGCCTCAAATCCGAAAAACGATGTGAGTGGTGCCCTTTGTTTTTTTCTTTAGAAATCTCCTTTAGAGAGGGATAAATGGTTTTTGGATTTTTAGAGATATTAGCATCCTCTAGAGAGAGTGAGGTCTTGGATGAGGGATTTCCCCCATCCCCCGGCATATTGATGACAATGGAGGGGCATGGAGAGTGCGGCTCTCCGTCTTTACTTTCATTTTTATGTGACAGCGGCTGTGAAGCCTACAAGAAGTCCTCTGCTATAGTTAAGAGACAGGCATTCTCGCCCCCTTTCTCAGCATCTTGTATTATGTCTCTTATAATGCCCCAATAACTAAAAAATGCAGCGGACACTGGGTCATCAGCTTTTAAAAGTTTATTAATATCTTTACCAACCTTATTCCACGTAAGTGGGTGTATATCAGGGCCACTTAAAACCAGCCAAGGACATTTTTCATCAACAAAACAAAAGAACTTCATTAAATCTTTTTTCTTAACTCATTCCTCTCTCCCTGAGCAAACGCTTGATTTCTCCTATAAAACAAACTTCCTTAGACAATTGTTTCCCCATGACAATCAGACGACAATTATTTGGCCAAAGTCACCTCCCTTTCCAGCGACGCATGAGCGATGCGGCGTGAAAGGTCCTCGATTCCTTTTCCCGGGGTTCCTCCGTCGTCCAGTAGTTGGCAGTGCTTCGGGTTCCTTTTCGGGCGCCACTTGACCCGTCTGGCAGGTCTAGTTATTCAGGGTCCCGAAGAGATGCTACCTGAAGGTCAAGGGGAGAAGAGAAGAAGGAGACCAAGCAAGGTTCCATTGTCAAGGTCTCGTTTATTGCCACACAGACAGCAGTTTTTAAGAAGTGGGGATGAGGAAGTTGGGAAGGGGAGCTAGGGGGAAGTGAGCTATGGGCCAAGCCCTGAATGAGGAAGTTGGGAGGGGGAGCTAGGGGGAAGTGACCTTTGCAAAATGCAAAGGAGGGAGGGGTCAAGGTATTCTTGGTAGCAGGAAGCGCAAAGAGCATCTGGTGAAGACATCTGGTATCTGCGCACGTAGGGACATTCCGCGGTTAAGGGTAGAGCGATCCGTAGTTATTCTCGGAATCCTTTTGTACTGGCAGTTCCTGGGCAGGTCTTTGTTCAACAATCTCATGGTCATAAGACAGCCATGGCTGAATGACCTTGTTTGGCTCCCCACACGCGCGCGCTCACACACACACACACACACACACACACACACACACACACACAGAGGCGTTATTTTTAATTAAAAAAATAGAAATACTCTACACTCATCCATAGCCCCCCTTTTGTGTCAGAAGGAACAGTAGATGGTTTTTCTGAGGAGACGTCATCAAGACTTGATTCCCCATATATCCTAAGCCTTTCTCTTGCCCCTACAAAAGAATGGGAAAACCACTTCAAAAGCAGTACATTCTAAATCTAAAACACATTAGGAGTGGCCACTTATATACATCTCTCAATCTGAGATGTTAAAGGTGCTTACTGCAACTCTTTCTCCTCTGCTTTCTATAAAGTTAATGCTTAAGACAGTCTAGACAATGGGAGTCCTCTGTTACCTCTTCCTTAAAGAAAAAGTTGGCTTCTATACCTTTTATGTCTGTGTTTTAGTCAGGGTTACTATTGCTGCAATGAAACATCAAAACAAGATGGGGCGGAAAGGGTTAATTCAGCTTACATTTCCAGATCACAGTCCATCATCTAAGGAAGTCACGATAGAAACTCATGAAGGGCTGAAACCTGGAGGCAGGAGTTGATGCAGAGGTCATGGAGGGGTGCTACTTACTGGCCTGCTCAGCCTGCATTCTTATAGAACCCAATGTTGTGTTTAAAAATAAAGAGAAAAGGAATATGTTTGGTGGATGTGCACTCAGGTGTGGGGGAAGAAGGTGCCTCTGCGGGGCCCATGCTGAGGCATTCCTTACCCCTGAGGGACCAGCCATATGAATACAATAGAGTTTATTCAGGGCATGGGGAGGGGGTTGAGGGAGTAGAGATAGAGAAAGGCAGGGGCGGGGGGGGGGGGGAGAGAGAGATAGAGATAGGCCAAACATCCCCTTTTGTAGTGATTCAGGCACACATGGCTGTTGTCAGGTAACTGCAGGGCAGAGCCTAGACTAAATGCCTACACCCAGGACCAACAGCCCAGGGTTGGTGTTAGCATTCTGTCTAAACTCCACCCCACAGTTACCTGGCAACAGCCAGGTTTGCCAGGTCCTAGCCAAATATTTCTTTGCTAATACAAAAATGTGCTTTTCTCTACCTACACAAACTGTCAAAGTTACTTAAGATTCTCTTTCCTATCCTGTCTTGATAGATTTTTACTACTGCCATTAAATTCTACTCAGTTATAACCAATCGATATAGCCCTCAATCCTGTCAGAAGTTTGCTAATTATTAAGTTTATGACAGACAGAATTCCCAAAGCCTTTAACAGTTAACCCCATGAGATCTCAGGAGATATGGACACACCTACAAGATACTGCCTGGATTGTGATATGATACTCACTGAAAAATGTAGTGGACAAAGCCGGAGTCAAATGACTTGTCTAAATCAAGGTAAGCCATCTCTCATGTCATGTGTATCCATTCCACAGAGAAAAAGCCCTGAGTCAGCTGCACTTGAAAGCCAGACTGATTCCACCCAAGATGCCACTGAGACCAGAGAGACTATGGGAACTGTTGGCAAGAGGACTCTTGTCATTTTTTAAAATAATATGTAACTGCCCAATTATTGTTTTTTCCCCAGACTTCTGACTACATTGACAACTAAGATAACTATAGCTTGACAGCTAGAAAAAGCTTTCACAGATGTAATCTGTTATCTCCTTACCTAAACTCAATTTCCATTAATTAAATGCTTCATATTTCCTCTTCTTGCTATGCCACTGTTCTAACATTAACTGTAATAAAACATTCCACTATATAATCCAACTTTTTATTCACAAATTCTTGTTCCTTCTGCTCCACAAAAGGCTCCCCTTAAAGAAATCCACTCAGATCTACCTCTCAAGGACCAAATAGACTCCACTCAGATAAGTACATCTGCCCAAAGTTCCACTTACTACCTATTCCAAAGAGTAGGATTCCTCTGGGTTTCAAATGTACATCTTAAGAAAAGTTTTTCTTTCTCCCAAATGTACGTAATCTTATTCCCTACCTCTAATAATATATTTTCAACATCTTGTCAAGAGCAAGCGCTTACTACATTCAGGACAGCTCCAGAAAAACAACCTCCAGATGCTCCAATCTCTCAAAGACACAGACACTTCTATTGGACCTGTTCCTTCTGACCTCCCTAGAGACACATTGCCCCCAAAGCCAGTTGGAAGTAGTCAGATATTACAATAACCCTATCCCTGATTCACCATCATCTCTTTCTAATTTTTTTCTTTTTTAATTAAACCCAAATAGGGAAATGTTAGCATTCTATCTAAACTCCACTCCACAATTACCTGGAAACAGCCAGGTATGCTACTCTCCACAAATTATCTGGCAACAGCCAGTTAGGTCTGACCCACTGTAAAAGGCCTGCTTGCCCCTCCTCCTTTCTTGATCTCTTACTTCTCTCTCGCTCTCTCCTTCCCTATTCCTTACCCTTCCCCCTCTCTCCATGAGCTCATGGCCATGGCTGGCCTCTACTTCTCTACTCCCTCCCTCTCTCTGCCTCCACTATCCTCTTAACTTCCTTCCCCATCCCCTGAATAAACTATTCTATACTATACCATCCTGTGGCTGGTTCCTCAGGGGGAAGGGATGCCTTGGCATGGACCCACCAAGACATCCCCTTCCCCCATACCTGACTACCCCTCCATTGAACATATTCCCCTCCCTCTTTATCTTTTTATAAACACATCAGATGGTACCACCCACAATGGGCTGGACCTTCCCACATCAGTCACAGAAAATGCCTTAGAGCAGAATTTCTTGGATTTTTCTCTATTGTGGTTCCTTCCTCTTTGATGATTCTAACTTGTATCAGGTTCACACACCAAACACCAGTACAACTGGCCTCTAGTCAACTTGACACACATATTAAGACACAACCCTTCCTTCCTTGTTCATACCCAAGATCTCACATTAGTAAAAAGTAACTTTAAAAGTCCCAGTCTTTTCTGTGGGAGTGATGCTTTTATGCACTGTGTAAGGATTGTCTCCTTACTATACAAATGCTGATTTCTGAACTGGCAGAGATCAGATTACAGGCAGGGCCTTGGTATTGTAAAGCTTCACTTGTCTCAGTGTTTTGTAAGCACTTCCTCTCTCCTAATGGTTAAATAAAGAACTGAATGGTCGGGCGCTGACTCTAGGGAGAGACAGGAAGGCTGGGAAAGAATCCTGCTAGAGAAGGCTCCAACCAGACGCTGAGGAACAAGCTGATACTGGGATCAAGTTGAGAGGTAACAAAACACAGGGCAGAATGTGTGCCAGGCCAGTATTGTCTGGTTAGAATAGCTGAGAATCTGTCCAGCTTTACTCTCTAAGGTAATAACAAATATAATATGTCTCCATGTCGTTATTCAGAGCTGGGGCGGGCATAGAAGGGCCCATGGTAACTTTTCAAATTAAAACATATTAAAATTACAGTCTCTTTAAAACATCTAATCAGTCTGAAAAATCCAAGATTTTTTATAAAAGTTCAAAGACTTTCAGCTGTAGGCACCTGTAAATATCAAAATTATAATCTTCAAGGGAGAAGAACCAAGCAAGGCACAGTCACAAGCTGAACTAAGCAAAACCCAATGCCAACAGTATAAATAGACCAATGTCTGAAGTCCGGCATCCACGCACCATCTTCTGGGCTCCTCCCAAGAGCTTGGGTCACTTTTCCAGCTTTGCCTTCTGAAGCACACATAGCTTGTATTCTAGGCTCTGGTGGCTCCACTCCACCGCTGCTGCTGTTCTTGGTGGTCATCCCATGGCACGGGCATCTCCAAAAGGCTGTGGTCTTCTGCACTTTCACCAACAGCCCTTCCTGGGTAGTCTTCATGGTGCTAAGCCTCAACTTTTCTACGTGACCCCTTCAATCCTGGGACTTCAACTGCCATGGAGGCCCCGCCTACACCAGTGGCCTCTCTGGCATCTCACAGTGCCAAGCCTCAGCTTCCTCCATGACTCTTTCATGCTGTCAAAACCAGTACCACCTGGGTAACTTTACACTACCAAGTTTGCCTGCCAGTGTGAGGTACAACCTTGGCAGCCTCTGTGTGCTGATTCTTAGTAGATTAGAAGATTTTACCTCAATGATTCTGGTCTCTTCTTAATCACCACTAATTTCTCAGTTCCAGGTGACCAACACCATTGTCCCACTAAACCAAAGGTTTTACTTTAATGGTGCCAGTCTCTTGTTTATCATGGCTGGTTCTTCAGTCCCAATTGACCCCAGATTCATCATGTAAGACCCCCGAAGAGGGAGACCCTCACTCGAGACCAAAGAATCGACTTTCACCCCACAAACCACCGAAGTTGGAACTTGATGAAACACAGCAAGAGACTTTTAATCAGGAACCAGCTAGCTAGGGCTCAACTCGTACCTCACACAGGAGAAGAGGAGAGCCCCGAGCCCCAAATCACACAAACTTATAAAGGCAAAAAACCCATAAAATTTGGGAGCGGAGGGTGAGTAGGCACTTATCAGGTGGAAGCACGTCTCACAGACTGTCTCCAGGTGGTCAGGGTATGGTCCGCTGATAACGGAGAGGGGGGGAGTAGGGACCTCTAGGCAGGAGCAATTCTTACGGGGCTCATGTCCCTTATCTGGCACACGCAGCTATAGTTCTCAGAATTGTTCTGCAAGTTCTCACCCTGTGGGCACTCCCTCAGAGTTCACAAGTTCAGATTCTCAGGCCCCAGAGGAAGAGGATCCAACTTAAAATTTTCCACCTTTACATTCCTCACGTTTTCTTTTAGTAAGTTCTAATCATTGAACTTCCGAGTCCTCTCTAGATCTTAAGACTTGATACTGTTGGTGGAGCATCATCATTTGAACAGTGTTAACTCTTTCTTTGACAGACCTAATGAGACGATTTAGAACACAAGATCCCACAGTGAGGAGCAGTAAGAGAATAAGGAGTAGTCCCATGAGTGAGGAAAGGAGAGTAGTAAACCAAAGAGATTTGGAATACCAGCTCTCAAACCAGCATTGTCCTGCATCTCGGTCTTGTTGTCTTTTGTCTAAGCACTCTCTGAGTTTGCTCATGGAATCCTTTATTACCCCTGAATGGTCTACATAGAAGCAACATTCTTCCTTAAGGTCAGCACATAACCCTCTCTCTTTAAGGAACAGTAAGTCAAGTCCTCTCCTATTTTGAAGCACTACTTCTGATAATGTGGCTAAAGATTCTTCTAGCTTAGAGATGGAGTGCTCAATGGCGGATCTGAGATCTTCAGTCATGGCTGCTCTGAGACTTTCATAGGAGTGGGGGATCTGTATCAAAGCTGCAGTGCCTGTTCCTACACCAGCCTCTACTCCTATTCCTAGGAGGACTGCCAGGGTCAAAGTAACAGGCTCTCGTTTATACCTGGTCCGATGATCAAACTCATCTACAAAAGTGCTGTCATCATGATAAAGGAGTCTGGGTACCAAATGAACCATCACACAGAAGTCTTGAGATTGGTTAAAGACAGATGTTGACACACAAGGGGTAAGGCCTGTTGTCACAAGCCAACCAGGCTTCGATTGGAGGCACCAAGTAGTGGTTGGTTCCAGAGCTATTGACAGTAGCTGTGTGATTACAAAGATGAGCCTTGTCAGGGGGAGCCTTACCTATACAAAGTCCAGACCTGGATACAGCAGACATGGTTAGCCTCTTAGCATTCTGCCAGCTGCAGGAACTGTGATCCGAACTGACATAGGATCTTGTAATTCCTATGCCCTCATAATAAGGGGGGTTAGAGGCAAGACACAACCAGCAAGACTGAGTAGCTTCTGGACTGGAGGAATTTAGAAACTGAAATGCTCCTTGAATTAAACTGAACATACATTGGTTTCTTCTTAGCTGGGGAAGTACCAGCAGGAGGAGTAATGCAGCAGAAGCGAAGCTTAAGAGGGTGGTCGGTCTTTTCAGCACGCCAGTCCTGGTCAAGTGGTGGTGCACGTTTGACATGGGAAGCATGGATCCACGCAGAGATGCCATCTACCTTGACTGCAGTAAGGGTCGTCAAGAGCACCAGGTATGGTCCCTTCCAGCATGGTTCAAGACTGGATACCTGATGTCGTCTCACATAGACCAAATCTCCGACCTGGAACTGGTGTGGCACCTGGAGATCTCCGGGTCGATAGACCTCAGCTAGTTGAGTCCACACCTCCTTCTGTACCACTTCAAGAGCTTTCAGCCTAGCATACAAGTCACTGTTACTATGACAAGCAGATTCTATCTGATCAGTAATCATGCTGAGAGGAGGCAGAGCCCCATATAGGATTTCAAAAGGGGTAAGACCAAACCGGTCGGGGTTGTTCCTAATTGGGAACAAAGCCAAGGGAAGGAGAACTGTCCAGTCTGCACAGCCAGTCTCTTCGGACAATTTAGTCATGGTCTCTTTTAGGGTTCTATTCATCCTCTATACCTGTCCTGAACTCTGGGTTCTATATTCATAATTTAATTTCTAATCGAACCCCAGGATCTTGGCCAGTCCCTGACTTACCTGGGCAATGAAAGCTGGGCCATTATCAGACCCAATTACCTTTGGCAGGCCAACCCGGGGAAAATCTCTTCTAGGATCTTCTTTGTTACAACTGCAGCTGTTTCTTTCTTGGTAGGGAAGGCTTCTACCCAACCTGAAAAGGTGTCTATAAAGACTAGCAAATATTTATTGCCATACTGTGCCAGTCTGATCTCTGTGAAATCGGCCTCCCAGAAGGCTTCTAGTCTATCTCCCCAGAGGCGCTTGCCTGACTCTAGCCTATTTCTGCAGACATTTACTTTTTGGCATGGCACACATTTTCTGACTATATCTTCAGCCATGTCATACAGTCCAATAATGTGATAATGAGTCTTTTTCATCATCACTATCATTTTCTTAGCTCCTAAATGTGTGAGCCGATGGATTTGGAGCAGAATGGTTTTGGCCTGTGAATTGGGTAGAATAATCTTCCCATCTTTGGCTTTCCAAATCTTCTAAAGGGGATCATAGTCCTTGTCTAGTTTACTAATATGTTGAAGGTCTTGCCCTGTATAATCTGTCTGACGGAGGGCAGCGGTACTGGAACATCATCTTGGGGAAATGCAGCCAATATGTTTAACCCTTGGGCTGCTTTCTTGGCCTCAGCATCAGCCCACTGATTTCCTCTGGCTATCACTGAATCTCCTTTCTGATGGCCTGGACAATGTATGATTGCCACCTTTAGGGGCCTATGCACTGGCAAGTTACTCCAGTCTCTGGATCCCTCCATTTGAAGGTGAAGATCTTTTGACTTGTGGGGTGTAGGCGGAGGCAGAAGAAGGCGTCCTTCAGATCCAACACTGTGTACCAAGCACAGTCTGGAGGAAGTGAACTTAACAGATTGTATGGGTTAGGAACAGTAGGGTGAATATCTTGTACCCACTTGTTGACTTTCCTCAAGTCCTGGACGGGCTTGCACACAGGCAAAAGTGGGGTGTTCCATGGTGACCGGCACTTTATCAGGATGCCTTGTTCGATAAGGTGCTGTATGTGGGGTTTTATCCCTGCATGTGCTTCAGGGTCCATAGGGTACTGGTGCACTGCTATAGGAGTAGCGGCGGCCTTTAATTCTATGACCACGGGTGGTTGTTTCTGTGCTAGTCCCAGGATATCTTTGAAGCCAGGTCTCTATATTTGTGGGCCGCACCTTGGGTAATTCAAAGAGTCTGTGTTCATCTTCTCAACGCATGGTAAGGGCTGTTATTGCTTGCCCTGCCTTGGTGACTTTTGGCCCTTGGGGAGTGAAGGTGATCTGGGCACCCAGCTTTGTAAGCAAGTCTCAGAGGGGTAGGGCATTCAGGGATGATCAAAAATGAGTGGATTACCCAGCCCACTCCTAGGTAAACTGATAGTGTTGTTGACCAGTGGCCCCGATCACCCAAGACTTTTTCTGGGACATGGGACCTTTAGAATTTAGCAAGACTGAGTGTTGGGCTCCTGTATCCACCAGGAACTCAATGGGCTGCCCCTCCACCTTTAAAGCTACCCTAGGCTTGGGGAGGGGCTCCAAGTCCTGTCTCCCCTAGTCCTCTTCTTCTTCATTTAGGGCCAGTACCCATCGAGGGGGTCTTTTCTTTTTGGGGCAGTCTCAGGCCCAATGTCCCTTTTCCTTGCAATAAGCACATTGGTCCTTCTCCAATGGTGTGCGGTTGCCCAGGTTCCCTGGCTTCTTAGGCCCTTCTCTAGGAGGTCCTCTGTCTCTGTCACTCACAACTGCAGCCAAGATCCGAGTCAAATTTCTTTCCTGCCCCTTATCTCGTTCTCTATCTCTCTTATTTTCTCTTTCTTCTCTCTCTCTCTCTTTCCTCTGTTCTTTTTCTTCCTCTGTCTCTCTCTTATACTTTTTCAGCTTCCTTCACTAGATCTTGTAAATTTAAATCCTGTAATTCCTCTAATTGCTGCAACTTTCTCTTTATATCTGGTGCTGACTGTCCAATAAAAGCCATCGCAACTGACGCCCTCTGACCCTCTGCAGCTGGATCGAAAGGGGGTATACCTCCTATAGGCCTCCATAAGCTACTCAAGAAACACAGAGGGCGGTTCAGTAGTACCTTGCACTATTTCCCTTACCTTGGCCAAATTGGTGGGGCATCTAGCAGCCCCTCGAAGACCTGTCACCAGAGCCTGGAGACAGACTGTCAGTCACTCCCTACCTTCTGGCGTGTTGTAATCCCAACTTCAGCGAGCAAGGGGGAACCCAAGATCAATGATATTGGGCAGCTGTGTGGGTCTGCCGTCTGCTCCCGGCACGTTCTTCAGTGCCTCCAGCAAGATTCTCTCTCTCTCCTCCATAGTGAAGAGAGTCTAGAGGAGTTGTTGACAGTCATCCCATGTAGACTGGTAGGAGAACATCAAAGACTCTACAAGACCTGTAAGCCTTTGGGGGTCCTTGGAAAAAGAAGGGTGATTAGTTTTCCAGTTATAGAGGTCAGAGGAGGAGAAGGGCTAGTATTGGAGTGACTGCAAAGGGGGTGCCTGGCCATCCTCCCCCGGCACTGGCAGGGGTCCATAGGCCCACAGTGGCAGGGTCATGATCGGGTCGGAAGAGGGATCAGGGGTAGCACTTCTCACAGGCTGTCTCCAGGTGGTCAGGGTATGGTCCACTGATAACGGAGGGGAGGGGGGGTAGGGACCTCTAGGCCGGAGCAATTCTCATGGGGCTCATGTCCCTTATCTAGTACATGCAGCTGTAGTTCTCAGAATTGTTCTGCAAGTTCTCGCCCTGTGGGCACTCCCTCAGAGTTCACAAGTTCAGATTCTCAGGCCCCAGAGGAGGAGGGTCCAACTTAAAATTTTCCACCTTTACAGTCACACAGTTGGTTTTGTGGAATCTTTCCTTCCCTCTGAAACTTCACAAGAAGGCTTCCATTGTCTGCACTGCTCTCAACATTCTTATCTTCCAGGATCCTCCAGAACAGCTCTCTGAGCTTTCAACACTCAAATGGCTTTTCTAGCCAAAATTTCCAAAGCCCTTCCACAATCCTCCCCCAAAAAACGTGGTCATGTCTGTCACTGAAAGAGTTAACTCAGAAACAGTAAAAAGGCTAGAGGCTAAGTTACATTCCTCAGACCACAAAGGGGAGTGGGAGACCGACCTAAGGGTGGGGACACATTCCGAAGGACTGACGGTTGGCCACCTACCACATCACCTAATAACCTATTAGTTTAAATGTAACACTGTTCTGCCAATAACATTGTGCTTAATGGCGGGGGAGGGGCGCTGAGGAGGGTATAAAGGCCCGTGCAGCACGAGGTGTGAGGTTGTTCTCTCTCTGTGTGCAGAGCAGCCCCAGCATGCTGGATTTAATAAAAATTCCTCTTGCATTTTGCATCGATTTCTATCTCTGCCTGGTCCACTCAGGGGGTCCGGTAAGTTAAGACTGGTTGAGTCTTACAACAGCAGTACCCCACTTGTCTTAGGGCTTTTGGTCATGGTGTTGTCTAAGGTCAAACACCATGACCAAAGAGCAAGTTGAGGAGGAAAGGGTTTCTTTGGCTTAAATTTCCACAGCACTGTTGATCATCAAAGGAATTGGCTTAGTTCCTTCTGAGGTGCTGGGACTAAAGGCGTGCACCACCATATCTGGCTCTGAGCTTTTCTTTAAATCCCGTTCAGCAGTTGGAAGTTTAGCTGGGTGGGGTCTTGCCCTGAGGTCACCACTCCCTTTATTCCACGTTTATGTCCTTTAACACAGGATTTAGTTGTTTATCTCCTTTATCACAGGATTTAGCTCCATTCCATTTCCTGATGTCCCTTTTCTCCTTGAACATTTTCATTTTTCCTCAACTTTACTCTTTTTCATTACTGATTTTCGTAAGAGCAATGACCACACAGTAGAACCAATATTATATTGTTCTGAACTTTCCTCTGCCAGCACATCTAATCGAAAATTCGTCAATTTGACATCAGGCAGAGTTTTGAATGAGGGCAGACGGCACCTACCAAAATATAACAAGAACAGTCTAACACTCTTCTCCTCTGAAACCTCTTCAGCCAGGCACCCACAGTTCCAATCATTCTCAACACTACTGTTTTCCTTGTTCCTACTTAGATGGCCCATTGAACCTCACTTCAAGGGTTGAACTGATTTTCTAATATAAAGCCCCAAAGTCCACATTCCTTTAAACAAAAGCATGGTCAGGCCTATCACAATAACATCCACGTCTCTGGTACCACTTTCTGTCTTAGTTAGGGTTTTATTGCTGTTAAGAGGCACCATGACCATGGCAACTCTTATGAAGGATAACATGTGAGGCTGGATCAGTCCATTATTATCATGATGGGCAGCATGTCAGCATGCAGGCAGACAGTGTACTAGAGAAGGAGCTGGGAGTTCTACACCTAGATCCAAAGGCAGCAGTGACAGTGATGTATTTGAACTTCTGAGACCTCAAAACATACCCTCTAGTGACACCCTTCCTGCAACAAGGCCAAACCACTTGATGGTGGCACTACATATGGACCTGTGGGAGTCATTTTTATCCAAACCACCAAAGGAAGTCAGTGAGGAACTCAAACAGGATAGGAACCTGGAGGCAAGAGCTGGTGCAGAGGCCATGGGGAACTGCTTACAGCCTTGCTCCTCATAGGTTGCTCAGTCAGTTCTCGCTCTTTTTAAGTTTTAAAAGTGTTTTATTAATTCTTTGTGAATTTCACATCATGCTCCATGATCCTACTTATTTCTTTGACCCTTCATATTCACCCTTTGCCCTTTTATCTTCCCTCTCAAAAGAAAACAAAACTAAATAAATAAAAACAAGAAACAAACAAACATAATTATCATGGAAGGTACAGTGTGTCATGGTGTGTCTCACAGTATAGCCTTGTTCCAAACATCTTCACTTACAAATGTTCATTGCAATGAGTCACTAGTCTGGTTCAAGGCCTCTGGCTTCTGCTACACAACCAATACTGGATCCTCCCAGTTGTCCTGTTGTTGCCCTATGTCATTCAGATTCTGCAGCTTTGGATCTGTAGGACCACCCACTCATGTGCTCCAGCAGTTCATAGATGGGGTAGATGTTGGGGTGGACCAACTCAAAGCTCTGGATCTTTGCTTGGGTGGGAGCTGACTTGGTCAGCCTGAAAGCTCTCCTATAGCCACACCATCAGAGCAAACTCATTGCCTAGACTAGCTCACCTAGGTGCTGTAGTTTGTGGGACCAGCTCTCTAGCCCTCCTGCCCTTGGGTCCCACTCACTCATCGTCTATACCATCAGGGCCAGCACCACTACCCAGGTGAGCATCCTGTTTTCTTATAGAACACTGGACCACCATCCCAGAATGACCCCACCCACAAGGGCTGGAACCTCCCCTGTTGATCACTAATTAAGAAAATGCCCTACAGTCAGATCTTATGGAGGCATTTTCTCAATTGAGGTTCCCTCCTTTCAGATAACTCTAGTTTTGTCATATTGACATAAAACTAATCAGAAAAGGCTGTAAATAAAGTTTCTGGAAGGAATCACATTTTTATAGAACCTTCTGCAAGGCTGCTTAATTAGAACTTCAGTGATCATGGAGAAATTGGAACATTACAAGTTCAGAGTTGGGTTTTATCTGCTTGGGGACAATGTTTTAACTGTGGAGCCATCTCTCCAGTCCCATTATCTTGGGATAACTAACTAGTTTCCTTAATTTATTACCCTCCTCTGTATATGAATTAATATCTTTGTGGCTATTAGATAAATTATTGGGAATAGACAGTATACTAGTTTCCATGAAGCAAAGGCTAAGACACATAATCAGATAGCATCTAACACCTACAGCAGAAATGTTCCCACTTTTCTAGATACTGTCCACCTGATGTTCCTACTAATGTACTTGAAAAGTGTCTTCGTTTATTAATTTCTTTGTTTTGTTATCACACACACACACACACACACACACACACACACACACAACCCTTAATGACATTGTTAGCAAGTTAAGACATGAGATTCATATAGTAAACTCAATCTGGATTACTTATATTTGACTCTAGAATAATCTCTCTCATATACCTTTTGATGTAAAAGTAGTGCTTTTGCATTGACATGGCCAAATTTAGACTCAGCATAGCCTTATTCCATGAGGGATTAAAACCCCCATCTTATTCCTTATTCAGGGACCTCCAAGGTCCTGGGAGGGATACTGACTGTCTCCCTCTTCACACTGGTGATTACCAAACACTTGATGAGGGTGTGTAAGGAAGGTTTGTTTGTTTGTTTTTGTTTTTGTTGTTGTTGTTGTTGTTTTTCTGTCAAAGGTAATTTGACTACTTAGGACCAGTATTCCACAAATCTTTGCTACCTGGTAAAATTGCATTTAAGAAACAAAACAACAGCAACAACAATAAACCCTGACTCCTTTCCTAGTGATGTCCCTCTAACAAGACCACAAACCAGAACAAGCATTCAAAAATAGGCACCTGTGGGGCCTGTCCTCACTCAAACCACTATGGTGGTAGGAATCAACTCCTTTGTCAGGTCTACAGACTTCCTGGCCCTGCTCAACATATTTTAAAAATAAGCCAATGTGTGTGTTTCTTTCGTTCTTGGATCCTGAGACAGCTCCTGGTTGGTGCGCAGGAGCCGTCTGCCAGGAGCACAAAGTGGTGGCGCTAGATTCACCGCCACACCCACGCAATTGCAAACCCAAGCAAAGCGGGTGAAGTGCCACACAAGGGTATAGGGCCTTAAGTTAGGGTTAGCAAGAGAGCTGGTTTCTCATGGACTTAAATTTCTGCTACTGTGGAGGGTCACAGATCCATCTGTTCTCAGCCAACACCATTTTGAGTGGGACAAAATGATACCAAGGTCACTGTCCCCTTCCCAGTTCCTCCCTGTGCCCCAGAGCAAACAGGCTCAGCTATGGAAACTGGGCACAGCTCCCCATTCTTTCCCCCACCTTCATGGGTTCCTTTCCTAGGAACAGCTTGTACCTAGGAGCCAAGGGAGATGGCTCCTAGGTTCACAGATAAAAACTTGTGGTGCATAGACTCCCCTTCCTGGAGTCGAGACTGTGGAATTCCTTTCTGTTTCTTTATTTTGCTATTTGGGCTTAATATACCCAAAGGTAACTTATTCTGTTATATTTGTTAATTTAACTTGATTGCTCCTTTGAAATAATAAAGGGAGTGACTGTTAACATTTAATCTGTGAGAAACATGGATCCCTAAGTGACATGTGCTCCAATGAGGGACGGGTTCATTTTATTATGGAGCTGGGCTCATCATAAGCAAAAAGTAACCCTGTTGCCATCTTGACTTGAGATATCATCAAATGGCAAGGACCATGAAACTTCAATGACATCTTTGTTCATGAATCCAGGTAGCCTGAACCAAGATGGGGATATCCTCACGGCCACTGAGCCCTCACAGGATTTTCTCACCTCTAGAATTTCTCTCACAACAAGCATTCAGTTGCTTATCCCAACTTTTTTTTTTCATTTTATGTTTTTACTCCCCTAGATGCCCAACGGGATCTTGGAAATGGGAGACCCAGAGGAGACTGCTACATAGGGTCTACTGTCATGCAATCAGTTAGGACTTATGACGTGTTACCAGAGACTTCCATGGTGGTTTATGCCATATCATTTTGCATGATGTATTTGTTGGTTTCTAGAGGCAACTTAGACTATTTCCAGCAATGTACTACCAGCACTAGTTGGCTACCAATGGGAACTAATACTGTGAAATAGCTAGGCCTTGTGGGATCCCCAAAATAGATTGACAGGTGCTTGAGGACTTGTGGCAAGAAAGAAGCTGCAGTAGCTGGAGGCAAAAGGCATCAGGGTACTTGGGCAAGGGGTAGAGAATATAGGCTCAACTAGGTCTTAATGCCTGTTCTTTCTGCCTAATGTATCCAATCTGTTTTTCTCTATCTGAGATAGAATATTCTTTCCCTTCTCATGGCCCCTTTCTGCCCACTGTCCCCCAGGTACCTTGCTTTTGTCTGTACTTTCCAGTTACAATGACCAAATGACAGACTTAGGGTAAATATCCCTTTCTAGATTCTTTGAGATGTTATCATTTCTCAGTTATCCATATTCTGTAGATTACAGGAACTAAAACAAAATGATAATAAAATAAGAGCTAATGGCAGTAAGTCCATGGAGAGGATAGAGAAGACCCTCTGCCTAATAAAATAAACATCAGGATTATAACTCCAGAGTCATAGTGTTTTTTTCCTGGGCGACCTTTGATTAGTGTTGCTGCGTCTTGTAACATCGTTTGATGGTGTTTTATGGTGTGTTTCTGCTGCCTACATGCATCCAAACAAAGCCACAGCTACAGTAGGCCATTCTCTGGATCACACAAAGCATACCATAGATTTGATTGCCTTGTGTTTTCTGTAACATTTACCTGGGAACTTACAAAGTCTCAGAGTTTACCAGTATTACATGGGTAATATTAATTTACTATATTATTCTAGGTATGCCATTTCATTCAGTTTTCTTTTATTAAGTTGGTCCTGCATAGTATTAGCCTCTAAGCCAAGCAACTGCCATCTTTAAAAGATCACCCATGTCTGTTCATAGAAGACCACAGCTGGGCTTGTTCATTGTTCCTCCTTAGGAGCAGGTGAGAGGGTCTTGGACCCTCAATGAGTAGGCAGTCATTCCTCTCAGCCAGTTATATGCAATTTTGCTCTAATTGCATGTGGCCTTGAAGTCTTGGGGAAGAGCTAAAATATTTAAGCTGGGGAAGATCAACAAGAGGGCTCTGCATGAGCAGCAATGGGGAAACCGTCATGCCTACCTTGTGAGGACTTCCAGGAGTGGCTACTTTGAGACCAGCCACACTCATGTCAGCATCTGCTCACCCATGCTCTGTAAGTAATCCCCATAAGCTCATGGGTTCCCTCCGGATGCACTTTAGTAAAATCAAACTTTAGTTTGCTATTGGGACCTTACGAGAAGGGATAGACATTGCTTAGCTTTCCTCCAGGGAGAAATTTCTCACAACAGATGGAGAATTTACTTGTTAATGTTTTTAAGTCTTGGATATTAAGAAAACCAGCAAGCAGAAGAAAATGTTAAGAGGATGTAAAAATGAAATGTATTTAGTAAAAAAAGGATTTTCATATGAAGATTACAGTGACTAGACATTTTTCTAGAATAGAAAAGAAAGCTGGATAGCATAAAAAAGTTACAAAGATCTGAGAAATTGCATAATGAAATAAAACGAGACTATGTACATAAAAGATGAAACTATATAAATGATATTAAAATTTCTAAGGTCAAAGTTCAATTTATTGATGCCAACTCCCTGATTAAATTAATGACATTATTGATGCATTTTTAATACACAACTACAAGTACTGGCTTAAAAGAACAAAAATGTATATCTCATCAAAGTATATTTTAAAGTGTCTTGGCTTTGACTTAAGCTTTATCTAAATATGATATATGTGGTTAAAAGGAACAGACTGGTATAACTGACTCTGGTGTTCAATAACTATATTTGAAGACCAGTATGGGTGTGATCAAGTTTTTTTTTTAAAGAAATAATACCCCTTTCCCATCAAAGTAGACTAGGGTACTATGAGGTATCTCTCAAAATGTCCTGTAACTGTGAGGAGTCATCTGTTCTCTCTGAACAGGAAGGTCATGGAAACCCTATCTGATGAATGCTAACCATTGCCAGAAGGTCAAAAGGGGGCTCAACACAGTGGAAAATATTTACTCACTGCTTCCAAGAAAATCCATAGTCATGCAAGACTTACACAGGTAGAACAACCAAAAGAGAAAGGACTGACTTTGGTCACGTGCACTGTCTTGAATACCCAACAGGAAAGTATAATGAAAGACTAAAGTAATTTATCACATATCACACTCTGCAGATATTAAACTTAAATCCACATTAGATGTTATTTATGTTGGATACCTGAGGCAGCATAAAGAGACAGAAGACAGAAAGAGACCAGAGTCTGGCCACCCACAGAGAGGGGAGCCTCTCTCTTGTGGGAAATGGAGTGGGCTGCATGGGCAACAAGCCGGCTGGGACCCTTTATAGAAACAGGGTGAGGGGCTTGGGAATGACAAAATTGTCTTGCATTGAGGAAACCTTTCCCCTCAAAACTGCATCACTTATTTACACTGGGGATACCTTTCCCCTCAGAGCTGTAATTCTTACACTGGGGATACTTTTCCCCTCAGAGCTGTAATTCTTACACTGGGGATACTTGTATTCTCAGAGTTGTAACACAGGAGTCAGCAAAAGAAGCGGAGAGGAGGGGCACTGGACTCCTTTTAACTGCTTCCAGGTGAGGAGGGTTGTTGGAGACCAGTAGTTGAAGAGGCGTCTCTCTGATCACTGAGGAGGAGATGTGTTTTTGACTTGATCAACTGCAATGGATCATGAAATTGCCTTCATGCATTCCTGGAGAAAATTTTGAAGAATATTCATTAGAGGGCTGTTAACAGGTGATTTGGTTACAAAGTAAAACTGAGAGATTACCCAAAGAGGTAGAGAGGTGGGAGGAAGAAAGAGGCCAGAGAGTGGGGGTGGGGCAAGAGGGAGAGAGAGAGGGAGCCAGAAGAGAGGAAGTGGGTAGAGTTGCTTCAGAGTGATGGTGATTAGTCCCATTTGCAAGTGTCACACGCTCTGAGGGGAAAGGTTTCTCCAGGGCCAGTGTTACAGCTCTTGAGGGGGCGGTTTTCCCAATGTAAGTGTTCCAGCTCTGAGGGAAAGGCACCCTGTCAGTCAGGAGCCAGAGAATACCACAAAGTCACACCACACAAAAACCGCAAACAAAAGATTTATTGGGAGAGACACACAGGATGTTTGCTTCTACTCAGGCGGCTCAAGTGAGGAGTAAAAAGGAGCTGAGCAGGAAGCCGACTTTATATAGGATTTCTTGGGGACAGTTTCCCAGGGTGGAGATTTCTAGGGTAGGGATTTCAGGTTCAAGGATTTGGTGGGTTTTCAAGCTTAGAGATTGATGGTGTTTGTTGCATTTTCAAAACCTGGAAGTGGGTTTGGAACATTTACCCTACAGCACTGTTAGGAGTGCTGCACCAAAGTGAGCCATCAGAAGCAACAAGGAGCTACTGAGCACCAGAAGAAGGACACTGGATAAAATACAGGCCTAGCAGAAAAAAATGTATCTGACCTGGGGTGAAAGCGATGAAGGTCCCTTGAAGCCAGAATTTTTCCACAGCAGCTAAAAGGTCATTTTGCAAATGTGTCAGGAACAAATGAAGCCGAGGTACGGTGAGAACTGTTGGGGGAGCTTACATGGAACATTTTCTTTGGATATACGGGGGAAGCTCAATAAGTAAAACGTTTTAACAAAACAGGGTAAGAACATAAGTATGGAGGTAATGAGGAGGAAAGAGTGATCAAGGAGGAAGCCAGAGTGGGAAGGAACCAGAAGCCCACATGTAGGAGGAGGCATGTGGTTGAATTTGTATCTGGTCCCTGAGTCCTTGGGTCCCATCTCAAACTGTTGTGTCCCCGATTCCATGGGAGCCCCAGGAGAGCTCCAGAACTGCAGGGCCTGATGCAAATATGCAAAAGAGCCTCTATTTTATTAGTCCGAGTCGGACTCGGATCGCAAACCTTCCTACTGCACAGTGTGGCCCGAGCCGAGAGGGCTTCACGTTTATATACTTAGGGATTCTTTGGCTATTAGGGCGACGGGAAAGGCGACACGAGGCAAGGCATTTTTCAAACACGATAGATATCGGTTGTTCAGGAGGCAAAGCAGAAGCACACAACCTGGGCGGGTGGTGGTGGTGGTGGTGGTGGTGGTGGTGGTGGTGGGGACTCTACTGACCTAAGGAGTAACTTTATGGTGCTATCAGGAACTAGTGTTTTATGACCTGGTCATAGCTGTCTGTGACCCCTGATTATTTCTCTTTTATGATCTAAATATGGAACCTTAATCTTTCCAAGGATGTTTGGCTTTTGTGTTTCTTTCCCAAGGACAGGTGTTAGTTGCACCTGTGAAGTGCTCGGCCATTTATCAGTGAGAGTGTCAGCTTTGGTGACAAGGAGGCAAGGGGGGTTGTCATTCGTCTGCTCAAGCTGTCATCTGTGGCTCCTCAGGGCAGTTTTGTGAAGGGATGCCTCTGTGGAGGCAGGGACAGCCATATTCTGGCACCAGACCAAGCTCTTTCTGAACGACCAGAGAGGGAGAGGGAAGCCTCGCTCTTGCTGCAGGAAAGAGAAGGGAGTAGGGGAAAGGGAACTTCTGCAGCCACGATAAAAGGCTGTCCAAAAGGCCACAATAAAACTTAAATGATGGAAAGATCCAGAACATAAATCAGGAGATGATAATTGTACAACATTGTGGGGAATATTAAGAGAGGAAGTTAATGAGAAAAAATTATATCAGTTAGTGTAAGTTTTGTTTAGCAAGGTTAAATATAACTTTACAGCTGGCTGCCTCATGTACCATTGTTCTATAGAAGGATAAGTAACTGTAATCAGTTGTTTGTTACATCAGACTCCTGCATAAGAAACAAGCACCTGGAGACTTTGTTTTAAAAAAAATTCAGTTAAATTCAGCATCTAATTGACAACATAAAATAGATTTAGAATCTTTTTTTATAGGATTGTCTAATAAAGTTTTCAAAGACACTGCTTGAATATTCTGAATAAATTATCTCAAACTGTTAATTTTATGACAGAATATCTGGCAGCCTCCTTTAATCAGGAAACATAGACTTTAGTGTATGGACCCTGGAATTAGTTTTTGCTAAGTGAAAGAATTGAAAGCCAGGGTGTCTTAGCCAGTGTTCTATAGCTGTGAAGAGACACCATAACCAAGACAACTCTTGTAAAAGAAAGCATTTAGTTGGGGGGTTACCTAGAGAGTCTACTGGGGGGTTTCAGAGAGTTAAATCTACTATCATCCTGGTAGGTAGTATGGTGGCAACCATGGTACTGGAACAGAAGCTGAGAGCCACATCCTGATTCACAGGCAAAGATCATAGGAGAGAGGAGAGACTGGCCTGGTGTGGTGAGGTGTGGTGAGGTGTGGTGAGTTGTGGTATAGAGAGAATCTCTTGTGGTCAGGCATGGAAGCATCACCTGTCAATAAAAAGCTAATTGGCCAATGAGCTGAGACAGGAAATAGGAGGTGGGAGTTCCACTAGGGAGAGAAAAATCTGGGATAGAGTCAGGCACAAAAAGAGATTCATCCCAAATGCTAAGGGAGACAGTCCAGTTTAGAGATGTTCTGGGTAAAAGGCACAAATACACACTTCCCAGAGCCCTGACACAATTTCCTAACACTGCAGGAAACTAAATCCCTTTATGAGAGAGAAATCAGAGGCCTGAGAGTAGCTGATAGCAAGCAGGGAACCTGAACTTCAGGCAAAAAACCTAACAGGCAAAATAATTCCCAGAGCTGGGTCAGATAGGCCCAGCTCCTAGCCAGTACCTGCAGGTTTGAGGCTTGGCTCTCACGGAAGTGCAAATAGCAGTTCCAGCCAAGAGTAAGTGAGAGCAGTCTGCTAGGTCAAGCTGAGGGGACAGAGTTATCTGCCACAGTCAACACATGATGGCCCGAGGGACAGAGTTAGCTGCCACAGTCAACACATGATGGCCCGAGGGACAGAGTTAGCTGCCACAGACAACACATGATGGCCCGAGGGACAGAGTTAGCTGCCACAGACAACACATGATGGCCCGAGGGACAGAGTTAGCTGCCACAGTCAACACATGATGGCCAGAGGAGCCTATAGATTTTTTTCAGAGCTGTGGTGAGTTGGAAAAGCCCCAAACTTCTGAACTGGTAAAGTATTAAGTTTGAAAATAGAATGAACAAACTAATGAATGAATGAAAGAAAGAAAAAAAGAAAGAAAGAAAGAAAGAGAAGGAAGGAAAGAAGGAATGAAAGGGGGCTGGAGAGGTGTTTAAGAGCACTGACTGCTCTTCCAGAGGTCCTGAGTACAATTCCCAGCAACCACATGGTGGCTCACAACCATCTGTAATGAGGATCCAATGCCCTCTTCTGTTGTGTCTGAAGACAGTGAGAGTGTACTCACATACATGAAATAAATAAATAAATCTTAGAAAGAAAGAAAGAAAGAAAGAAAGAAAGAAAGAAAGAAAGAAAGAAAGAAAGAAGGAAGGAAGGAAGGAACTGGGTGTGGCAGTTTAAATATGGTTGGCCCAGGAAATAACAGCATTAGGAGGTATGGTCTTGTTGGAGAAAGTGTGACACTATGGGGAGTGGGCTTTAAGACCCTCCTTCTAATTTCCTGAAAGTCAGTCTTTTCCTACTTGCCTTCTGATCAAGATGTATAATTCTCAGCTCCTTCTCCAGCACCATGCCTACCTGGACATTGCCAGGCTTCCTGCCATGATGATAGTGGACTGAATCTCTAAATCTGTAAGCCAGCCCAATTAAATATTGAGTTATATGAGTTGCCTTGGTCATGTGTCTCTTCTCAGCAATGTAAACCCTAACTAAGATAGAAGTTGGTTCCAGGGACTGGGGTATTGCTGTGATAGGCCTGACCATGTTTATGTTTGGAGGAATGTTGATCTTGGGATTTTGGATTTGGAAAGCAGTAGAATGCTATAAGTGGGGGCTTAATGGGTCTTCCTAGAAGGACTATGGAAGATGGTAGTATTAAGGGTAATATGAACTGTGGAGACATGCTAGCTCAAGAAAATTCAGAGGAGAGGAATTTTAGTTTTTTGGCCTAAAGATTGTTCTTGTGATATTTTGGAGGTTATATGGTTTCTTTTTGCCCTTGTCTGAAAATTCTGCCTATAGCTAAGGTAAAGAGATTTATATTAATTGCATTGTCAAAGGAAGTCTTAGAAAAGCCCAGCATAGACTTTGCCCTCTGGTTCACTCTCATGAAGAGAATTTTGATCAAGCATAACAAGCTTAGAAAGGAAAAATACACAATGTATGGTTCAAATTTTAAAGGGACTCCAGTAAGCAGAATGGATCTGAATCCTGTGTTCAAGGAGATAAACAGATTAAGGAAGTGTTGACCTCAGAACAAGATCCCAACCAGCTAGGTTTACTGTTTCTGTGTTTACAGTCGAGCAAGGAATTGTTATATCATGTTAGGCATTATTAGCTAGTTATTGTTTTCATTTGGACTGCTAACCTGGAATGAACTACAATCCAGAAATAGAGGGCACACCTCTGATCCAGATCTTGAGTTTGGACCACATAGGCTTTTAATCCTGATCTTGAGGCACAGGAGGCATGAAAAGCTTAGGCCCAGGCATGGTGGTCAGTACTTTCATCCCAGGAGACAGAAGCATTATGGTGTCTCTTCTCAGCGGTGGAAACCCTAAGATCCTGGGTATAAATAATCATATAAAAAAGTTTCAAATTGGCAAAATGAAGTCATTAAAGAGAGAATTAAATACATTTAAAGAAATAAGGCACATAAGATGAGTGGCACATTAACACAGAGCTTCTAGACTCTATATAATGTTATTTTAAATGTTTTAAGGATAGAAGTAAAAGAGAAAGAGATAAGTGACTGTGGCCTAGTTGGAGGAAGTGTGCTGCTGTGTAGGCAAACTTTGAGGACTCCTAGTGCTGAAGCCCCACCAAGTATGAAAGAGCCACTCTGCCTCGGTGGCTCAGATCAGTATGTTGAACTCTTAGTTCCATTCCCAGCACTATGTCTGTCTTGAGGCTGCCATGCTTCCCTGTTGTGATGATAATGGACTGCACCTCTGAACCTGTAAGCCAGCCCCGATGAAATGTGTGTTGTCCTTTATAAGAGCGGCCTTGGTCATGATGTCTTTTTACAGCACTAGAAACCCTAACTAATACAGTTAATATAGAGTAAAAGGGAAGCCGGGTGGGGGCTGGTAAGTCAGCCAGTCCTGGAGCTAAGGCAGTAGCATAAAAGTACTTGCAACAACGGCTTCTTACGCCTTCTTAAAAAGGAGGACTTTAGAGATACAAGAAAAAGAGAAATATAAAAAAAAAATGGAAAGAAGTTTTTATACATAAAAATGTATAAAATAAAAACGAGGAAGATACTAAGATGATAGAGATACAAGAAAGAGAGAAAAATGAATAATGGAGACAAGCCTAATAATAAAATTAGAAAATTTTATTAATAAGAATGAAGACACTAAGATGATAGAAATACAAGAAAAGGAAAAGATAAAAAATGGAGACAAGCCTTGGAAAAGAAAACTTTTAAAAAGTATAAATAAAATTGAGGGAGATACTAAGATAGAGACAGAGGAAAGGCAAGGTGGCCAGGACCTGCAGCACCACCTTGTGCAAAATGGCACTCTGTATGTGCTAATAAATCTACAATGACTTCCCTAGCCTTGTTAAAGGAATTAGAAGGAGATGAAAGATATCCACAGGGTTATCAAAATTTGGATGGCAACCTATAGAGACAAAAGATTTAAGGAATCAATAATGACCTATGACTTGCATATGTCAAACAAGTATCTAATAACTAGGCCCCACAAAAAAATTATATAATTCCAAAAGATCGGAGAGATTTGATGACAACTGTCTTAGAGCCTGGCCCTCAATTACAATGTCTAGCATGTTGGGAAGACGAGGCTTCAAGCATGGAGCAATGAAATAGCACTAGAGGCATTGCTGTCTAGGTGAAGATCTGTATTCTGAATTGAGAGTACAGATTACCCTTGATGATGCTGTCCTAGAACAATGTTGTACAATAGCCTTAAATGCTTGGAACAAAGTTGAATAACAGGGACAAACTGAATCATTTACAAAGATAATCCAGGCTACAAATAAATCTTTCATGGACTTTTTACAAAGATTAACTACAGCTCTGAATAGAGTGCTATTAGATCCAAATGCTAGAGGAATTTTAAAGGGATCTTCAGCCTTTGAAATGCTAATTAATGCTGAATGTAAAAAAGCTACTAGACCTTTAAGGGCCAGATTTGTACCTCTTTATGAATGAATTAAAAGTACTGTGGATATAAAACCGAATGCTCACAATTCAGTTATGGTTAGACAGACAATTACAGAAGATATAAAAACTCAAAATGTCCATTGCTGTGACTGTGAAAAATCAGGTCATTCCCTACAGGACTGAAGACAAACAGTTCCTAAGAATATATTCTTCTATAATGCTAATAATTTAGGGATAAAGTTTCCTGTGAAATGTAGAAGACATGGAAGGAATGGACATCCTTATGAATGTAGGTTATCCAAAGGTATTTGAAGCAATTCCTTAATGTCAAACTTGTTAAGAATCTCCTTTAAAGTGCAATTAGATCTCTTTACAAATGCTTGCCCTGTAGGATTGTGTGGTATACCCATAATATGCTTTACATTATAATGTGCAAAAAATGTTTCATTTTACTACAGACATGTGCTGGAGCATTGTCAGTCTTAATTTGTACAGGTATTTCCACAATAGCCATACTTCTAATAAATGTGTAGTTACAGAAACAGCCTTTCCAGAACAAGGGGCATAGACTCTCTAAATTAAACCTCCAGTACTAAGTACTAACACAACATCTTTTGTGTTGTTGGTCAGGGGAGCTAAGAAAATCCAAGAATGACATAGGCTACTGCTATTGTCCTTGGTTGGTTCCCAGAAGTTGAAGGGAAGCCCCTGTTGTTGAAGACACCACGTACTTCAGACACAGAACTCATCTGGCCTGAAAGCCTCCTCCATGAGAACTAGCTTTCATGACACTGAAGGGTAATGGGCAAGCTGGGAAACAATCAATAGTCCTTTCCAGCTGTGATGCCTATGGACCACCAAAGTGACCAGCATGGTAAGATATCCCTAAAGGTGCAATAGTGACCCCCATATCTCAGCAGTGGCCAACAGCTATCTAATTGTGAATTTTCAAACCACTACCTGTGGTTGCAGTTCAGCCTGCCCTGAGGGCATGAGAGCAGGCAAGCTGACCCTGTCACCTGTTATGACAGCACATGGTGGCCTGCCCAGAGCCGTGCTGGAGAATTTGCCTTGGTGGTGCAAATAAGAGAGAGCTGAAAATTAAAAATTAAAAAAATTAAGAGAGAGTTGCAGGCTGACCAGCTCAGCTACCACACAGACCCAGATCCAGGACTCTGAATTAGCCCACCCGAAAATCTATGTGATCTGCCAATGATTGGGACTCATGAAAAGGCCAGTCCTCCTGATCCAAAGTTGCACAATCTCCATGACACAGGGCAACAACAGGTTAACTGGGAGGAGTCCTGATAAGGAGCCAATATGGATGATGTCACCAAAGCAAAAGACCTCGAGAACCAGACCAATGACTCCTGGCAAGGAATACTTGCAAAGTGACGATGTGTGGACAGAGGAATATACTGTAGGACACTCTGTGACATTACAGCTTCCATGATGAGGAAAATAAAAGCAATTTTCTTGAATCTCAGAACAGATGACTTTTAAACAGGGTTGAGACTGAAAGTCTATGAGAAACTTTTAAGTTGGACTGAATGTATTGTGCATTGTGATATAGCCACCAGCCTATAGAGTGGAATATGGTGGTTTGAATGGCGAATTGTCTCCATAGGCTTATATATTTGAATACTTGGTCCCTAGTTGGTAGAACTGTTTGGGAAAGATTGGGAGATGTGGCCTTATTGGAGGTCAAAGCCCAAATGATTCTTGCCTTTCTTAGTCTCTCTCTCTCTCTCTCTCTCTCTCTCTCTCTCTCTCTCTCTCTCTCTCTGTGTGTGTGTGTGTGTGTGTGTGTGTGTGTGTGTGTGTGTGTGTAAACCAGAAGTCAACTCCTGGAATATGGGTTTATGCTACCACATTCACTTCTATGTGAGCTGGAGATGGAAACCAGGGCTTTATGAAGGCTGAGTAGGTAAGCACTTACTATCTGAGCTACTTTCCAGCCCCCACTTTATTTTAAATGAACCTGATTGTACAGAATTAGACCAATTATGACATTAGTTTATAATATAGCCTCGTCATTCATCCTGAGTTTCTTCCATTATGTATTCATATGGATATGTGTATGTCACTTGCTTTCAGAATGAAGCCACCATCTACAACAGCTTCCTTCAGTCTTCCTATCAACTTCAATCCTGCAATTCTGCTGCTCCCACCTTGGCTTCTTCATCTTTCTGGGTTTTGTGATTTTATTGGCTTGCTGAGGAGAGAAAAAAGCTGTATCCTAAACTTTGGAAATAGGCAACCTACTTTTCAAGGGGAACAAAAGGAAACAGAGGCTCTCCACCAGACAGCAGTGAGCAGAGCAGAAACTCACTGTTTGCTCGCTCCAGACTCATGTTCTCACACTCACTCCTGTGATGTTGTGAGTTCCAGAATTGGCCAACAACCAAATCACAGGGCCTAGATTTCCCTCAGAGACCTGGAAAGGCAGGCTTTCTTAGTTTGCTCTAACTACTATGTTGAGGAGTGTGACCAAATGCAACTGGGGAGGACATGACATCACGTGGGAAAGATAAGGAACGAGACAGTAAGCAGTGTTCCCTAGTGGACTCTGCTTCACCCTGAGCTCCTGCCCTGACTTCCCTGGGGTGGACTGTAACCTACCAGATGAAAACTCCTTCCTCCCTGTGCTGGCTAACTTTTGTTAACCTAACACAAACTAGGATCATCTGGGAAGAAGGTGTCTTGATTGAGAAATTCCTGCCATAGGATTGCCATGTGGGCAGATCTGCAAGGCATTTTTGAATGATGATTGATATGGGAGGGCCCAGCTCACTGTGGGTGGTGCCACCCTGAGGTGGTGCTCCTGAGTGTGTAAGAAAGCAGGCTGAGTAAACCACAAGCAGACCACTAAGGGGTACTCTTCCACAGCCTGTGTATCAGCTCCTGCCTCCAGGTTGTTGCTCAGCCTGAGTTCCTCCTTCCTGCCCAGACCTTCTCAGAGGATGGACTGTGATGTAGAAGCCTAAGAAAGAAACCCTTCCTTCCCAAGTGGTTTATGGTCTTGGTATTTTATCACAGCAATAAGAACCCAAACTAAGACACTTCCCAAGTAGCTTGTGGTCATAGTCATTATTATAGCAACAGAAAGCACAGATTGACCCCAGGTTCATGGGTTTGTTTCTCTAATAGATCTGTGACAGATATGACCATATCATTTTGGTAAGTACTTTGGAAGGAGTTTGGAACTTTGAGCTAGAAAAATCCACTGATTGCTTAGAACTCAGTGAGCTATTGTGGGAACTTGGAAGATAATCCCTAAACCAGTGCAGATGATGGAGTCCTGGCCTGTGAAAGTTCAGAAGGAAGTCTGAGAGTCCTGTAAAGACTGGGGAATGGGGTTGGAGAGGTGGCTCAGTGGTCAAGTGCACTTGTTATTCTTCTTGAGCACATCAATGCAATTCCCAGCAACCACATGGCAGCTCACAACCATCCGGTTTTAGAAAGTCTGATGCCTCTTCTGGCCTGCAATAGACACCAGGCACACACTTGGTGTGCAGACATGCATGCAGCCAAAATACCTATACACATAAAATAAAATAATGTTTTTAAAGACTACTAGGGCCATTTGTTTGGTGGTTTTAATTTAGAGTATGTGTTTCCTGTCATCTGGGGCTGAACAATTAGCTGTAATTAGGAAGAGAGCAGGATTACTGAGTTTAGCTTTTGGGAAGTACTCCTTCAGAGTCAGAACACAGAAGTTGTTGTCCAGAGGAGTCCAAGGCTGCACCCCATTCTAGCAGTTGAATTCATCAAGGTGTAAGTGTCAGGTAGGCCATACTGGTTTTGACGGCATTAAGGGGTCATGAAGTACAACTGAGGCTTGTCACTGTGAGAGGAGAGGAGCAGCCATCGGTGAAGGTACAGCCTCAGTTCCGTGGAGACGCCAGCATATTGGAGATACCAGCACAAGATGACAAGTGCCAAGACAGCAGCAGGCACAAGTCAGAGCCACCTCAATCTGTGAGGTGAACTGTATGTGCTGTGGAAGGCAGAGCCAGAGAAATGGCCCTACTCATGCCTTAGGATCCCAAAGGATCATAGGTCTCAGACATCAGACACTGAGCTATTTACACTTTTGAGAGGGGTCAGGTTTGATATGATGTGACTTTGAATATGGCTTGATTGTTTCTTGTTTTCTCTTGTGGTAAGAGAGTATTTCTATTATTATTATTATTATTATTATTATATTTTATAGAGGCCCACAGTTAAGAGACTTATGATATTTTAAAGAGTCGAGTTTTAAAGCATTTACATTTTTAAAGATTATAAGAGTTTTAAAGTTATAGTATGTTTTATATCGTGATATTAACTGAATATCTTGGGAATAAACAAGAAAGCACAGGTTATAGTGTGTAAGGTTATAAATTATAGGTTATAAATGTGTTGGACATTTTCTTAATTAATGATTAACATGGGCAGGCCCAACCCACTGTGAGTGGTGCCGCCCCTGGGCAGGTACTCCTTGGCTGTACAAGAAAACCGACTTCGTAATCCGTAGAGATTAAGACCAGCATTTCTCCACGGTTTCTGCTTTGAGCTCTTGCTCTCATTTTCCCTCATGGCAAATTACAAATGTACCCTGAAACAAACTCTTAAATATAAAAACCTGTCATTAGAGTAGCACTGCAAAGACCCAAAATACCAGTCTAACCAATTACATTCATAGCCAACTTTCCCAGCTAATGGCCCACAGTTCTAGTCAAGCTAGACTTAATGAAAACTGTCTGTTCAAAATCTTTTAGGAATTCAATTAAATTAACCGACACATGTTGTTACAATTTTAATTGTGCTTTTAAAAGGTAACACCAATGCTTCCTATGTGTCAAGGCATGATTTGAAGCACAGGATAGTAGCCACACTTGAGCGTGTTCTCTCTTCATTGTAAGGACAGGCTAACCCTGGCATCCTCCAGTGCAGGAACATTTCAGTATATGGCTCACCCGCAGAAGTTGCACACTAAATCTTGACAGAGTCCTTGGAGGGGGGATATACCTAGGCAATATTTTGGAGTCCTTGTCCCAGAAAGAGCAGAATCCAGGCTTGGGACAGTTGGGTGTCAGTGAGAAGGCAGCGGTCAGGATTTCATGAGGACTGCATGGAGCGGGAATGAGTCATTCTCTACTCTCTGCTTACACCTGTGATGAGTAAGCCAGAGGACAAGCTCGGGGTGCAGAATCCTCTGGGACTCCGGAAAGTAATCTAGTTTAGATACTGATAATTGAGGCCTGTGGGGACTTAGGGGCACCTGTGGAGTGACAGCAGCTATAAGGACAGGATGTGCTACAGATCAGCTACATACTCCCCAAAAGTCCTTTAGTAAAGCTGGGTTCACAGGGTGATGCTTTTGGGAGGTGTTGACAGATTTTTGGAAATGAGGCTTTTGTTGGAGAGCCTTAGGTCACTACAAGCCCCAGAGGGGATTATGGGATCTTGGCCATTGCTCTTGGCTGTCATATTCCTGTCACCACGTGACACCCTTAGGCTTCCTCCAAAATACCCAGCAATGTCTGCTTTGTTATTAGAGGCCCAGAGTGCTCAACAAAGAATGCACTGAGCAATCACCTAGTTCATAAAGGTGGCCCATGGGAGCAAAGAGGGAACAGAATGGAAAGAAATGTAGGGGAGAGGAGAGGCAGCTCGGCACTTAAAAGAACTCGCTGTTCCTGTAGAGGCTTCAATTCTGAGACCTACTTGGCAACTTGCATGATCCATAATTCCAGTTCCAGGGGCTCCATTATACTTTTCTGGATTCCTCAGGCACTAGGCACATATGGCGTACATACAGATAGGTAGGCACTTGCTGAGGTATGGTCTTTTGTTGTCTATTGTAATGCTAAGTGTGGGGCCCCCAAGACCTGGAGTCTGTGCATAGCCCCTGTGACCCTGCCCCAAGTTACTTCTAATTGGTAAGTGAAAGGTGCCAACAGCTAATGGCTGGGCAGAAGAGACAAAGGTGGAGTTTAGATTTCCTGGGCTTGGGATCTGAGAGGAACCACAAGGAAGAAAGTGCAGGAAAAGGAGAAGCAGCTGTGGGTTAGGAATAAAGAAAACCGTGACCCTGGGGGCTGCCTAATTGGAGTTAAGGACAGCCCAGATGAAACATAGTAAGCAGTAACTCGGGATTATAGCTCTTGTGCGGTTTAAGGCTTATTGGAAATATATGGTTCAGTGTGTCTTACAGTCAGAACTTAAATGTCCAAAGGCAGGGAAGAAACCCTGGGCTGGGATTAATATTTCTACACACACACACACACACACACACACACACACACACACGCACACACACACACACACACACACACGCACACACACACACACACACACACACGCACACACACATGCACACGCACACACACCTTGTGTGTGTACGTCTACTTGACACGAGTTAAACTTTTCTGGGAAAAGGACTCTCAACTGAGAAAATACTTCCATCAGAGAGCCCACAGGCAGGTCTCTAGGGCATTTTCTTCATTAATGACTGGTGTCTCCCCTGAGGCTTGGATCCCGTTCTGATAACAAAGCAGGCTGAGCAAGCCATGAGGAAAAGGCCGTAAGCAGCACTTCTCCGCGGCTGCACTTCTCCGCGGCTGCACTTCTCCGCGGCTGCACTTCTCCGCGGCTGCACTTCTCCGCGGCTGCACTTCTCCGCGGCTGCACTTCTCCGCGGCTGCACTTCTCCGCGGCTGCACTTCTCCGCGGCTGCACTTCTCCGCGGCTGCACTTCTCCGCGGCTGCACTTCTCCGCGGCTGCACTTCTCCGCGGCTGCACTTCTCCGCGGCTGCACTTCTCCGCGGCTGCACTTCTCCGCGGCTGCACTTCTCCGCGGCTGCACTTCTCCGCGGCTGCACTTCTCCGCGGCTGCACTTCTCCACGGCTGCACTTCTCCACTTCTCCGCGGCTGCACTTCTCCGCGGCTGCACTTCTCCGCGGCTGCACTTCTCCACGGCTGCACTTCTCCACGGCTGCACTTCTCCACGGCTGCACTTCTCCGCGGCTGCACTTCTCCACGGCTGCACTTCTCCACTTCTCCGCGGCTGCACTTCTCCGCGGCTGCACTTCTCCGCGGCTGCACTTCTCCGCGGCTGCACTTCTCCGCGGCTGCACTTCTCCGCGGCTGCACTTCTCCGCGGCTGCACTTCTCCGCGGCTGCACTTCTCCGCGGCTGCACTTCTCCGCGGCTGCACTTCTCCGCGGCTGCACTTCTCCGCGGCTGCACTTCTCCGCGGCTGCACTTCTCCGCGGCTGCACTTCTCCGCGGCTGCACTTCTCCGCGGCTGCACTTCTCCGCGGCTGCACTTCTCCGCGGCTGCACTTCTCCGCGGCTGCACTTCTCCGCGGCTGCACTTCTCCGCGGCTGCACTTCTCCGCGGCTGCACTTCTCCGCGGCTGCACTTCTCCACTTCTGTGTCAGTTTTTGCCTCTAGGTTCCAGTCTTAAGTTTTTGTCTTGCTCTCCCCTTGCCCCAGCCCATTCTTAAGGGTGGACTGTAACCTGTAACTCTTTCCTCCCCAGGTTGCTTTTGAACGAGTTAACTCAGGAGCTTTAAAAAGGTCAGAGGCTGAGTTACATTCCTCAGACCACAAAGGGGAGGGGGAGACCGACCATAGGGGTGGGGACACATTCTCAAGGACTGACCGTTGGCCACCTACCTCATCACCTAACAGCCAATTAGTTTAAATGTAACACTGTTCTGCCAATCACATTTTGCTTAATGGCGGTGGCCCTGAGGAGGGTATAAAGGCCCGTGCAGCACGAGGCAGGGGTGGGGGTGGGGGTCTGTTCTCTCTCTGTGTGCAGGACAGCCCCAGCATGCCAGATTTAATAAAAATTCCTCTTGCATTTTGCATCGATTTCTGTCTCTGTGTGGTCCACTCGAGGGTCTGGTAAGACTGGTCAAGTCTTACACTTTTGGTCATGGTGTTTATCCCAGGAACAGAAACCCTGGACAAGACAGAAATATATATATATAGTGATGGGAGACAAGCTGAGACTCTTAGTTCGTGTTTTCTAATCCACAGGAAATGTGTTCTCTCTTATGCCCTTACCTCTGTCTTGTAGGCAATCTCAGAGCCACAAAAAGCTGTTCTCCTCAGCCAGAGCTGCAGTCCTCGACTCTTCATCGAAAAAGAACAGCTGCCCAGCTTCTAGACGTGAGGTGAACTTACAGCCTGTATGGTGATCAAGGTTAGCCTTGTCTTTAGAGCTAGGCTGTCCTCTATGGGGATGGCCCCAGCCAATGACTGGATGCAACAATCATCCTGCTTTTTCTGAGCAACAATCCTTGTCTAGCAAGAAACCTTGGATATCTCTATTCCAGAGCTCCTGAGGGGCAAGCAGAAACTTTGTCACGTCTCACCCTTCCATCTCATATTCATGCCCCCCATGTAAATCTTCACCTTTTATTCTTCCAAAAGCTTTCATGCACTCCCAACTCTGACAACTTCTGCTTCTCAGAGAACTCAAAGTCTCCAGGCTCCTGATCTCTCACCCTACCTGTCTCCACAGCAAGGCTTTCTCTGTGTCTATGGCCTGCCTGCTGCCCAACTGAGAACCCAGGTGTCTGTGGGCTCTCTCAAGTACATAGCTCCTAGGTCACTGGGCAGAAAAACATTTAATGGAAAAACCAGACCCCAGCACCTGGTGAGTTTGTGAGATTGCAATTCTGAAACACAAGTTTGGGGCTGAGGGCTTTGGCCAGGCAAAGAGAGACTTCTAGATTAGCTTACAGGAGCAAGGGTGGAAAGAGACCACAAGGTCTTTGAATCCCCAAAGCTAGGAGGGTTCTAGAGAACGGGGAGCCTTGGGAGGGTTGGCTTAGGGGTGATTGGTCCTGTCCGGAGTAGGACAGAATGCTCCTCCCCAGTTTTGAGGACAGCTGCTGTTGTGGAAGGTGTTACAGATGGGCCGCTTAGGTACAGAACTACATAAGATCAAGCTCCAGAGGAACAGTACCAGCAAGGAGCTAAGTGGCTTTCCCAGCAATCCTCAGCCAAGCACAGACCCACCATTTCAAAGAAAGGGACCAGGTTAATTGCCAGCCTCCTGCACCCTGATTTCTTCTACTTAGGTTGTTTGTGTGTGTGTGTGTGTGTGTGTGTGTGTGTGTTTCAAAACAGGGTTTCTCTGTGTAGCCCTGCCTGTCCTACAACTCAACTCTATAGACCAGGCTGGCTTTGAACTCACAGAGATCTGCCTGCTTTTGCCTCCTGAGTGCTGGGTTTAAAGGTTTTCATCAACACAACCTGGCTTGCACCCTATTTTAGTTTTGTTTAGTTTTTGTTTTGTACTTTTTGTCATTTGTTCCATTGGAATTATAGAAAATTTCCATGTTATATAATTACTGTGTAATTTGTAAGGAAAAATGTTTACTTGGGCTCAAAATTCTGAAGGTGGAAAGTCCGAGGTTGGTGGCCACATCTGGTGAGTGTGACAGCTTGAAGTGATTTTACAGCCATCTCTTAGACCCAACGATGAGACGTGTCCTCTCTAGGCGACAGTGCTGCTCCTGCATCTGTCACCAAGCTCCATGTCTCTTTACAAATGAGTGTCCCAGAGGCTGCCTCTGCCCCTTTCCCAATAAACCCCCCATGTGTGTCCTATCCAAAGGTATGATTTATTTGGGACCACACCTCCTATTTCTAACAGTGAGGCCCTTGTAAGGTGTGCCGTCATAATGTGGCAGAAGCAGCCAGAGAGAGCATTTAAGGACAGAACTCAGGAGGGGTGGAAACCTCACCAGTTTCACCTCATTCCCATGAGGGAAGGTATTAATCACTTCACCTCTCCTAAGTGAGAAAAGAAGGTTGCAACATGTGAGATGCCCCACCCTGTACCGACCCCGGGGCTTTGTGTTTAGTCTTGGCAGGGCAGACCCTGATTGCTTCCTATTTATTACACTAGGAGAGAACTTACACATCTCAGGAGAAAACTGTTTCCTACTCCATTACTTGGCCACTCTGGCTGCTTGGAATGTTGATTGTTGTCCAGTACTGTGAACCTCTGCAGCTCAGAACCCCTAGACTTCTGCTGTGTCTGTTTTCTGTGCACCTCTCTTTGTCAGGACTCTGCCCCGTAAATTTCAGCTATATCAGCAACTCTAAAAAATCTAACCTCAGGCTATGAAGATGACTCAGTGGATAAAGGGGCTTTAGTCTTGTGGGAAAGACTTAATGACCCAAGTTATTCTCCCAGTTCCGAGTGATGAGAAAAGAGAACTGATTCCTATGGGGCGTCATTTGATTTACAAACACACACACTAATAAATGTGAAAAAATTAAACAGGATACGAATGAAAAAGGGTACAAAATTAAGCAAGATAAAAAACCAGTTAACAAATCATGAAGAAATTAATTTTAAAACTATTTCCTGGCATACAAATGAACTTACCATTTATTAAAGACAAAAGCAAATGAACATGTTGAATTAAATCTTGTGTACAGAGTCAATGCTGCAGGATGTAGAACATAATATTTTTCAGGGTTGATTGAGATTTTGATTTTACAGTTGCTGATTGAAAAAAAGAAATAAAAAAAGGAGGACATGACTGCTTGTAGGTATGGTGGAGGAAAAGGTTTATTGTAGATAAAAGGGAGAGCATAGCTAGAGGCAGGGACATCTGGGAGAATATGACCTTGAGCCATGTGAAGAGAAGGGGGATTGGAGGAGAGAACCAGGAGAGGAAAGGTAGCTCATGGAGAGCACTGCAGTAGAGAGGGAGGGTGGAGCAGCACAGAGGGAGGAGGAGGCGGCTTTACCAGGAGAGTTTTACAGGGACAGACTAAAGAGAGAACAAGCAGGACACAAGTGAAAACAGAACAAGCCAGAGACTGAGAAGGAGTCAGAGGATTAGAACAGACTGACGGAGTTAGAGGCCATGCAGAGCCACTCAGAGGCTGAGAGAAAAGCCAGATTGAGTCAGTCAGCTGAGAAAGGAGTTTGAGCCAGAACCGCTGAGCTGAGCCAGCCAGCTAGAGTTCAGCAAGAAGAAAGGGTGAGCTTAGTCAGCAGCAAGTCTCAGAGGCTGAACACATTCTAGGCTTGGGTAAGATTGTACAGAGGCCAAAAGTTTTCAAGGCTAGGCCCAGGTTTGTACACTGATGCAGTAATCCTCTGAGATAACGATTGCAACAGGAGGATAAAAGCTATCATTACACCTCACTTCACAGTTTGAAGAGCTATCAGGCTGGGGGAGATGACTTAAGTGGGTGTGGAAGCCTGGTGACCTGAGTTGCCTTCACTTGTGTGGCTTAGGGAGCAACTGGGGCAACCGAGAAGGAAGAGCCAACAGACACACATGGAAGAGTTGGGAACTCTGATGGAGACACGCCGGCAGCTTCTCAGAAACGGCATTTATTTCACACAGCTGGTTGAGGAGGCAGGATTATTATATACAGCTGAACAAGGATGCAGGTCCCAAGTAGGAGGTCTCTAAAGGGGAGCCATCTCAGGCTGTTAATGTCCAGGAGGAGGAAGCTGAGGGGGACATTTTCTGCACACACTGTCAAAATCTACAAGGACCAGAGGAATAGCATTGAAGTCCTTGACACAGCTGGGCTCGTGTCAAACAACACAAGTTCATTTAGGACTGCATACACTGTCCACACTGAATTCAATCCCTAGTATTTGTAGGGGACTGTGCTACCACAGATTATATTTCTTTCCTTCCATAAAAATTACTTTTTTAATTAAATGTATGTGTGGGCATGTGCAGTGCTCATTTGGACCAGAGGAGTTAGATCATCCTGGAGCTGAAGTTATAGGCAGATGTAAACCGATTTAGTGGCCAATAAGTGTTCCTAACCACTGAACCATCTCTCCAGACCACAGGCCACTTTTCTATGCTTCTAGTTTCAGCCACCTGTGTCCTGATATTTATTGTGAGTTTCCTGGATGCAATATTTTAAAAACCCTAATTGACCATAGTAGTCTCTTTCCTTTTTCTGGTGGGTACATGTTCATGTGTGTGGGCCTGTGTATCAGAGACTTTACACGGAGGTCTCTGTCCCAGCTGGGTTCAAGAGTTCTGGCAAAGGGGAGTGAGTGGGAGCAGGGAGGGGAAGTAGCTTCTGTGAGTCAGGTCAGGCTGGGCTAATGAGAGGTCAACTAGCCAGTGAGGAGTTCGGCGGAGCTTCAGGGCATTTCAGGACAGTAGATCTCTTCCTAAGTGTTACAACCTTTATGACAGAAGCTCTCAGACAATGAAGTAGTTCTCACACACACCTCTAATCCTTCTGGATAGGATTCTTATATACAGTTTTGGGGTGGGTGAGGGTGTTCTGACAGCAGGTACTTCTCATTGGCTTTTCTGAGAGCTTGGAGAAAACTTATTTGTATGTGGGAGAGCTTGGTGCTGCTCCTATGTGACTACTGGCCACACACCTCTCTGTGGGGTGGGGCTGTGGGAGGCTGTAGCTGGGATAGGAGCCAGGGGCCCAAGGGGTGTGATAGGAGCCAGGGGCCCAAGGGGTGTGGCCGAACACCTGCCGTTCCTCTTTCTTGCAGGCAAAAGTCACCTACCTTGTCTTCTTCGGGTTTCTAGCTGGACCGGGGTGGGGGGGGGAGCAGACTGCCTGTGCAGAGCTCACTGCCCACCCCCCAAGTGTGTGTGTGTGTGTGTGTGTGTATGTGTGTGTGTGTGTGTGTGTGTAGGCCATAGTTTCAATTTCAATGTTGACTTTTTTTTCTGAATCATTAGCAACCTTATTTTTTGAGCCAGTCCCTCACTGAACCTGGAGCCCACTTCTACTTGTAGTGTTAAAGTGACCTTTTTGACTTTCCTATTTCATCCATTTTTTGTTTCTCAGATTCCTTTATTTCCTCCTGTAATTTTTCAAACTGCTTCCCCAACCTTTTTTTAAAAAAATTTAAAAAATATATTCATTGGTGATTTGACCACATGTATGTCTGTGTGAGGGTGTCAGATGCCCTGGAACAGGAGTTACAGACAGTTGTGAGCTGCCATGTAGGGGAATTGAACCTGTGTCCTCTGGAAGAGCAGCCAGTGCTCTTAACCACTGCGTAATCTCTCCAGTTCCTGCCCCTACCTTTTTTTGAGACAGAGTACAGGAAGAATAAGGAGAAGGAGGGGGAAGAGCAGGAGAAAGGAGGAGGAGAAGGAGGAGGAGAAGGAGGGGGAAGAGCAGGAGAAAGGAGGAGGAGAAGGAGGGGGAAGAGCAGGAGAAAGGAGGAAGAGAAGGAGGAGGAAGAGCAGGAGAAAGGAGGAGAAGGAGGAGGAGAAGGAGGAGGAAAAGCAGGAGAAAGGAGGAGAAGGAGGAGGAGAAGGAGGAGGAGGAAGAGCAGGAGAAAGGAGGAGAAGGAGGAGGAGAAGGAGGAGGAAGAGCAGGAGAAAGGAGGAGGAGAAGGAGGAGGAAGAGCAGGAGAAAGGAGGAGGAGAAGGAGGAGGAAGAGCAGGAGAAAGGAGGAGAAGGAGGAGGAAGAGCAGGAGAAAGGAGGAGGAGGAGGAAGAGCAGGAGAAAGGAGGAGGAGAAGGAGGAGGAAGAGCAGGAGAAAGGAGGAGGAGAAGGAGGAGAAGGAGGAGGAAAAGCAGGAGAAAGGAGGAGAAGGAGGAGGAAGAGCAGGAGAAAGGAGGAGGAGAAGGAGGAGGAAGAGCAGGAGAAAGGAGGAGGAGAAGGAGGAGGAAGAGCAGGAGAAAGGAGGAGACGGAGGAGGAAAAGGAGGAGGAAGAGCAGGAGAAAGGAGGAGGAGAAGGAGGAAGAAGAGCAGGAGAAAGGAGGAGGAGGAGGAAGAGCAGGAGAAAGGAGGAGGAGAAGGAGGAGGAAAAGCAGGAGAAAGGAGGAAGAGGAGGAGGAAGAGCAGGAGAAAGGAGGAGGAGAAGGAGGAGGAAAAGCAGGAGAAAGGAGGAGGAGAAGGAGGAGGAGGAAGAGCAGGAGAAAGGAGGAAGAGAAGGAGGAGGAAGAGCAGGAGAAAGGAGGAGAAGGAGGAGGAAGAGCAGGAGAAAGGAGGAGGAGGAGGAGGAGAAGGAGGAGGAAGAGCAGGAGAAAGGAGGAGGAGGAGGAAGAGCAGGAGAAGGAGGAGGAAGAGCAGGAGAAAGGAGGAGGAGGAGGAGGAGAAGGAGGAGGAAGAGCAGGAGAAAGGAGGAGGAGGAGGAGGAGGAAGAGCAGGAGAAAGGAGGAGAAGGAGGAGGAAGAGCAGGAGAAAGGAGGAGGAGAAGGAGGAGGAAGAGCAGGAGAAAGGAGGAGAAGGAGGAGGAAGAGCAGGAGAAAGGAGGAGGAGAAGGAGGAGGAAGAGCAGGAGAAAGGAGGAGGAGAAGGAGGAGGAAGAGCAGGAGAAAGGAGGAGGAGGAGGAGAAGGAGGAGGAAGAGCAGGAGAAAGGAGGAGGAGGAGGAAGAGCAGGAGAAGGAGGAGGAAGAGCAGGAGAAAGGAGGAGGAGGAGGAGGAGAAGGAGGAGGAAGAGCAGGAGAAAGGAGGAGGAGGAGGAGGAAGAGCAGGAGAAAGGAGGAGAAGGAGGAGGAAGAGCAGGAGAAAGGAGGAGGAGAAGGAGGAGGAAGAGCAGGAGAAAGGAGGAGAAGGAGGAGGAAAAGCAGGAGAAAGGAGGAAGAGGAGGAGGAAGAGCAGGAGAAAGGAGGAGGAGAAGGAGGAGGAAAAGCAGGAGAAAGGAGGAGGAGAAGGAGGAGGAGGAAGAGCAGGAGAAAGGAGGAGGAGAAGGAGGAGGAAGAGCAGGAGAAAGGAGGAGAAGGAGGAGGAAGAGCAGGAGAAAGGAGGAGGAGGAGGAGGAGAAGGAGGAGGAAGAGCAGGAGAAAGGAGGAGGAGGAGGAAGAGCAGGAGAAGGAGGAGGAAGAGCAGGAGAAAGGAGGAGGAGGAGGAGGAGAAGGAGGAGGAAGAGCAGGAGAAAGGAGGAGAAGGAGGAGGAAGAGCAGGAGAAAGGAGGAGAAGGAGGAGGAGAAGGAGGAGGAAGAGCAGGAGAAAGGAGGAGGAGGAGGAGGAAGAGCAGGAGAAAGGAGGAGGAGGAGGAGGAAGAGCAGGAGAAAGGAGAAGGAGGAGGAGAAGGAGGAGGAAGAGCAGGAGAAAGGAGGAGGAGAAGGAGGAGGAAGAGCAGGAGAAAGGAGGAGGAGAAGGAGGAAGAAGAGCAGGAGAAAGGAGGAGGAGGAGAAGGAGGAGGAAGAGCAGGAGAAAGGATGAGGAGGAGGAGGAAGAGCAGGAGAAAGGAGGAGAAGGAGGAGGAAGAGCAGGAGAAAGGAGGAGGAGGAGGAGGAAGAGCAGGAGAAAGGAGGAGGAGAAGGAGGAGGAAGAGCAGGAGAAAGGAGGAGGAGGAGGAGGAGAAGGAGGAGGAAAAGCAGGAGAAAGGAGGAGAAGGAGGAGGAAGAGCAGGAGAAAGGAGGAGAAGGAGGAGGAAGAGCAGGAGAAAGGAGGAGGAGGAGGAGGAGAAGGGGGAGGAAAAGCAGGAGAAAGGAGGAGAAGGTGGAGGAAGAGCAGGAGAAAGGAGGAGAAGGAGGAGGAAGAGCAGGAGAAAGGAGGAGGAGGAGGAAGAGCAGGAGAAAGGAGGAGGAGGAGGAGGAGGAATAGCAGGAGAAAGGAGGAGAAAGGAGGAGGAGAAGGAGGAGGAAAAGCAGGAGAAAGGAGGAGAAGGAGGAGAAGAAGGAGGAGGAAGAGCAGGAGAAAGGAGGAGGAGGAGGAAGAGCAGGAGAAAGGAGGAGGAGAAGGAGGAGGAAAAGCAGGAGAAAGGAGGAGGAGGAGGAGAAGGAGGAGAAAGGAGGAGAAGGAGGAGGAGAAGGAGGAGGAAGAGCAGGAGAAAGGAGGAGGAGGAGGAAGAGCAGGAGAAAGGAGGAGGAGAAGGAGAAGGAGGAGGAGGAGGAGGAGGAGGAGGAGCAGCAGCAGCAGCAGCAGCAGCAGCAGCAGCAGCAGCAGAAGAAGAAGATGAAGAAGAAGAAGAAGAAGAAGAAGAAGAAGAAGAAGAAGAAGAAGAAGAAGAAGAAGAAGAAGAAGAAGAAGAAGAGGAAGAAGAGGAGGAGAAATGGAATAGAAATTCCTGTCTGGGAGCAAAGCAGGGGAGGGGTGTGTGTGCAAAGGCCCAGTGGGGCAGCCAAAATAAAGGTTTTGCTGATGTTCTGAATCAGAACACTCATCCATTTTTTCCCTGCTGCTTCCTCTATGGAATGAGAAACCAAGTTTCCTATTCAGCCTAGCCACATGTCTAGGCACCATTTGTAACCATACTTTTTGGCTACTTTTTGGGTACTTATATCTACCACCCTTCTCCACCCCCAATTTCTTCCAATCCCCAAACACTAAGTAGGTAAGAAAGAAGGTTAGAGGGAAAGGGGACATTGATCCCGTTAGATGACTTCCTGCTGATTAGGGGTTTCGAGTTCCTGGGGGCAAATTCAATCATCATAGTCAGGATATCTCCAACTAGCAATCCAGCAAACAACAAAAGCAATCAGCAGCCACTTCTTAGCAAAAGCAGCAGGAAGAGGAGGGAGCAGCAGTCACCAAAGCTTCTCAGGACTCTGGCATTTTTATACCCTCTCAAGAGTCCCCAGAATTCTAAACAAACTATCTTTAGCTGGCAAAATCATGCCCCTGCCAGAGCATGAAACAAATCATAGTCAGCTGCTGTGGACAGTCTGAAGCAGCCCCATATCCCACACCTGGGACTAAAACAAAAGCATATTACATTCTATGCCTGAATTATGTTCTGATTTTAGTTTGCATTACCATCTGAAAACCATCCTTTCAAGTCTATATCATATCTCTCAGTGCTAAACAACTATCTTCTAAACTTAAACAGTTTGTAGAGAAGGCTTTGTTTTGTGCTTTGTATATAGTCAGGTAGTATTTAATTCATCCTTGGATTTCTGACGGGGTTGAAGACTAGTTATAGTCTCATAAGCAAACTTAAGTTGCTGCTATCTGGCCTTTAACTTGTGTAAGAAGGACTGGGTCAAAGCCTTGTGTTCTTTTTTTAAAGCCTTGTATTCTTAAATGAGTTGCATAGGCACAATGCCCATCTAAGAGTAACAATATTAATTTTAAATTTTGTATCAATATGTAGATTTATACCAATGAAAACCTTAATCCAATATCAATATGCAAATTCCGTACCAATGTAAGAAATTATAACCTTCATGAGCATGGAGCCTGCCCTACAGGGTCATCCCCTTGATGAAAGTTGATTTCTCTTTCCTAGAAACAATCAATTTCAAATAGCTTCTCATTTGGAAATGACTTTGTGCCCATATCCCATCCTCTATGCTGGGATTTTAACTGGCTTGAGCATGTTGTCACAATCTCTTCTGAGTTCATATGTTCATCTGCCCTGTTGTATATGAAAAATGCTGTTTCCTTAAAATTGCCCATATCCTCTGGTTCTTAAGACCTTTCTGCCCTTTCTTCAGCATTGGTTCCTGAGCCTTGAGGAGAGAGATTTGATAAAGACATCCAGTCAGGGCTGCCAAAGTCTCTCACTTTCTACACATTGTCTACTTGTGGGTCTCTGTGTTAATTACAGTCTGGTTCAAATGTCCTCATTGGCTTCCAGTCTGCACAGCTCATCCAGTCTTCCCTTGCTGTAGTCAGTAAATTGACAATTAACTCAGAAGAAATGATGGCAATCCTGTTGATTACTTTTTTGGCTTCCATTCTGTGAATTCCTTCCCTAAGAACAAATGTGTCAAAGACATGTCATCCTCATGAGCCCAAAGGCTCACTCTGAGGCTACCTCTCCCCTCCTATGGGTGATCTGTTCTCCAGTGTTGAATCTACTGGAGGACCACTGTATTGACGGATGAAGCACTTGCTCATCATGGTCTTCTCCAGCACTGAGAAAGCATTTGAGGAAAGCATTTGACAGCATTTGAAGAAGCTTGTAGGGGGAGGTGATGCAAAGTTGAAGTTATATTTTCTTACATTGGTACAGAATTTATTTTGATGCAGCTTTAAGTCTTTCATTGGTATAAATTTCTTATATTGATACAAAATTGGGATTAATATTGTTACTCTTAGACAGGCATTCTTCTATAACTGCTATTAAAAACTGTTTTCAGATGATTGAGCAATAAGAGTTAAGGGCCAGAGAGTCAATATACTGAATCTGTCATGGAGAGATCCCATCCTGACCATGTCTATTTGGAGTTCTAAATACCTCTCGCGTTTGAAAGTTCTTTTTTTTTTCTCTAGATCTGAGAATTTTTCTGCTGCTATAATTTCATTGAATGGGTTCTCTGCACCTTTGGTGTGTATCTCATCTTCTTTCATTCTACAGTGTCTTTACCTGTAAACCCAGAATGTTTGGACATTGTAATCATAATTAATAGGTTTCTCCAACAACATAATCAGGCAAATTAAACCAAATGAAGAATATAAAGGCAGGACTATTGCGAGACAGCTCTCTGGAGGGTTTACCTGTCTCACAGAGGTCAGTGGAGCCATGCATGCTGGCTAAAGCAAGGGGGTTTTTATAGAGCTTAGGTGAGGAGTGATGGTGTCTCAGCTAGGAGCAGGAATTATACCCAAATATAGTCAAAAACTGAGTCCCTGGGTGGGCACCGCCAAGATGAGGGTTCCTGATGCATTAACCCAGAGTTTTCTCCATGCTGACGAGGCTGAGGGAAGGAGAGCTGATGAGGTGTGGTGGTGAGCAGGAGTTCCAACTTAACAATGATCTTGTTGTTCCTGGGTTTTTAATTCAGTATTTCTGCAACCATGTGCTCTGTTCACACAGTCTCCTCTGCTCAGTTGTGTTTGTGTTGCACTCCATTCTTTTTTTTTTTATTCACTGAGTTGTTCTCATTTGCAACATGTTTATTTGTTTTTCTCAAAAATCTCAGTTTCCTCACTGAATTCTTCTTTCTTGTTGCCAACTTTTCATCCTTACTGCTGATTTTCTCATCTGTTTGCTGACATTTCTCTGGGTGGGTTTTCCTCTCTAGGTCATAAACAGAATTCTCCAGCTTGTTTGCATCCTCTTTCTGTTCATGGGTCATTTTTACCAGACAACTTTTGAAATCGTCACCTGGCACTTCACCCAAGTTAGGAATTTCACCTAAGTAGCAGGGGAGGTATGAGTTGTGCTGTCTGGAGCCTACATGTTTCTTGTGTCTGTTTTGCAAATTGTGTCTCTGCTGGTGTGGGGGTCTCCCTTTTAGATTTTTTTAAAGGGGTGTCTTCTTCTTGCAGCATCTTCTCTGGAAAGTTTTAATGCCCACTACCACCCAGTTTGGATGAAATAAACAGCTGTAGAAGCAGCAACATCAATTCACATGTGATACAGAAACTCACATAAAATCAAGGACAACTCTCAAATTCTCTCTCTCTCTCTCTCTCTCTCTCTCTCTCTCTCTCTCTCTCTCTCTCTCTTTCTCTCTCGCAGGCTGATTCCACTCTTTTTGGAAGATATCTAACAGCTTTGATGCCTCTAATATCTTGGAGTCTTTATGAAATCCAGGCTTCATTTGTAAAGGCTTATTAATGCACTGTCCTCCCGGGCCCTCCATGCAGGGACACCCCATCACATATGCAGGGATACCCCATCACATATTGTCTGGCCTTGGTGGCTCACCTTAAGCATGAAGAGAAAGTATAGAATCACTAAATGTCTGTATTCAGCGTGACTCTAAAATCAGGAGCATGTGGCTGACACTGCCAAGGTCTGGTTGGAATAGAGCTTTCTGCCTTGTGTCACAGCTTCAGCAACTCTCCTTTGTCATTGCTTTTTAGGTGCAGAAAATTCCCTAGGTATTTTCCTTTTACAAGTTAGAAGCTTAGCCCCAAGGGCATGCTAGTCCCACCAGGGGAGAATAAGACCACTGCCACAATTTTGAGCCAGACTTGAAGCAAGCTTGATTTTTATTGGGGTGAACCCAAGAGCTGGCCAGCCACTGCCTCTTAAGTCCAGTTAAAGTCCCAGTTTATTTCTTGGGCCCCTTTTAAAGAGTAAAATCACAAGTGGTTGCAAAGCAGGCTTACAAAGATAGACAATGGGCAATATGGAAGTTCTGAAAAAAATCTAAAGCAAAACAAAACAAGACCACCATTTGATTGAGGGTAGGTAGGTAGAAAGGTTAGGAAGGGTGAAGGGTTTCAAAGACAAGTCAAGGTCATGGGTTGAGGCACATCAGGCTCCAGGAAAAACAGCAACTCAGCTCTTAACAGTAAATGGAAACTTAACAATACAATAATGGCTCTTGCCTTCAAAATGGAGTCAGGCATGTTTCTTGGGCACCCCTCCCATGAACCTAATGAAGATCAAACCTCCCCTTGTAAATCTCCTTATCTCTTAGCACCAATCATGTCTTGGTACTTTTTCACTGCAAACTGTACATTTTGTGAGTTTGTTACTGCTGTTGTCCCACTTTCTCCTTTTCATCATACACCAGCACAGGAGATTACTAATAACTACACAATAGAGGCAATATTTGATTCTCTTGAAATCTCCTTCAAATAATTAATCCACTATTTTAAAATTTAGCCTTAGACAATTTTTAGAGCAAGGGCAGGAACACACACATTCTGGGATAAGAAATTACAAAAACGGTCTCTAACTTAGCTGCTAATATTTATGTTCTCCACTGAAACCTCTTGAGCTGAGCTACGTAACCAACCCCAAGAGCTCTCTCCTCTGTGTACAACCCCTGTAAAAGGGCTGTTGGACCCTCCAATGAGGTTGTGACCCACAGCTCAAGGACTGCTTTCTTAAAAACAGTAATAGGTAGTTTATTCTGGAGCCATTCTCATGGCCAAGGAACACAGACTTCAGTTTCCTCAAATGCTATGTTCCAACATGGAAGCAATTTTATGAAACTGCTTTATATTTTTATAAAATGAGGAATGTTGTAAATGAAGGCAAGTTTAGAATAACCTAGTGGGTGCATCAGAGAGGCTGGGACAGACAGACAGAGGACTGTTGAGGTCTATCCCCTACCCCAGCATAGCTGCAGCCATTTTGTTCCATGCCCACCACTACTTTATATTGTTGCTATAATATGCCTGCCAGTCATTGACACAGAAAAAATAACTTGACTCAGAGCAGGGTGATGCTGACCACATACTCTGTTATGTTCTGTATATTATGAGATTTGTTAATCTTAAGAAATTCCATAACTATAAGCATCACGTAGGGCCTATCAAGTTAAAGGTCAATATAAGTCGTTATGTCTAAACTGGCTTGAGCTCATTGTGGTTTTTGCAGATCTAGCTTTTAGAAGCTGAGAAATGTCCAGTGTACAGCTTTCATCTCTTGCCCTGGGTATGTTCTTTGGGTGTGCGTTCAGTAAACCCTCCCTGTCTGACTGAGATCAGTGTGTGGTGTGGGGGTGACTCCTGGACTCCAACAAGGACAATGTTTTTAGGGCCAAGATGCTCTTTGGTGGCATTCTTAGGTTTTGGATTGGGGGAAGATAGTAGTTTGCTAAGCTAATAGATTCTAAAAGGTTTTTAATTTATTACTCACAGGATGTCAGTTCTGACACAGAGGTGAGAAAGGAATTACTATGTGTTTGCAGGTGGGATGGGGTGGGAGAGAACTAGCCAAGGTTAAGTTAATCATCCCAGGATAAATTAACCATCCCAGGATAAGATAAACAGTCCAAGATAAAGTAACTAGCTCAAGAAAAGTTAAGTAGGTCAAGATAATGAGACTAGCCTAAGGTAATTAACCCAAGATAATGTTACCAGACTAAGACAACATAACTAGCTCAAGATAAGGTAACTACCCCAAGATAAGGTAACTAGCTCAAGAAAAAGTAACCTACTCAAGATAAGATAACAAGCCCAAGGTGTTAGGGTTTTCTCTAAGCTCTACCCCACAGTTACTTGGTAACTGTTACCTGGTAACAGTCAGGTAGGCCTGGCCTACTATAAAGGGGGCTGCTCACTTCCTCCTCTCTTACCTCTCTCACTCTCGGCTTCTCTCTTGCACCCTCTTGTGCTCTCCTCCCTTCCCCCCTCTCTTCACGTGGTCATGACCGGCCTCTGTTTCTCTACTCTCTCCCTCTCTCTGCCTTTCTCTGTCTCCACTACTCCCCTTAACTCCCATCCCATGCCCTAAATAAACTCTATTCTATACTATGCCGGTGTGTGTCCCTCGGTGGAAGGGATGCCTCAGCATGGGCCCACTGAGGCACCTCCTTCCCCCACACTGCTGTATACCATATTCTCACACCTCTTTCTCTTTTTTATGATCACAACATAAGATAAGGTAAGTATCTCAAGAATAATATTATTAGGTCAAGATAAGGTACCTATCTCAGGGTAAGGTAACTAGCCCAATATAGCCAAATATAAGGTGACTAGCTTACGATAAGGTAACTCATCCATGATAAGGTAAGCAGTCCAAGATAAGATAACTAGTTCAAATAACTAGCTATAGATAAGGTAACTAGCTCAAGAAAAAGTAGGTGAATAAAGTAAATAGGTCAAGATAACTAACCCAAACTAAGGTAACTTGTAAAAGTTAGTCCCCTTTCTTCCTCCCAGCCCCATGCTTTCAGAAATAAGATTCAGACTCAAAATATATTTACAAACACCTTGGCCATTTAGCTAGGCTCTACTCTGACTCGACCATAACCAAAATAACCCAATTATTTTAACCTACGTTCTGCCATATGTGGCTGAGTCAGGTACCATGTGTTTGTTTCCTCACATCTTCCCAAATGGATCTCTCACCTAGTTCTCTCTCTCAGAATCCTTTCTGCCTCCTAGATGTCCCATCTTCTAGTCTACCCTTTCCTATAGACCATAGATTTTTTAATTTAGGTGAAGCATCCACACAGACACAAGATATCCTCTCTACAATTCCCCCTTTTAGTTCAATAAAAGGCTTTTTCTTTCTAATATAAATTGGATATAATTAAAACAATTATGAAAAAATTATGAAGACTATAAGGTATTATATACATTTACAATGCCCAATCTATAGTATTTGGCAATTAATAAAAAAAATCTGAGTTCGAGGCCAGCCTGGTCTACAGAGCGAGTTCCAGGACAGCCAGGGCTATACAGAGAAACCCTGTCTTGAAAAACCAAAAAAAAAAAAATCTATTATTTATCCTATTTTTAGGTATTCAAATTTTGTGCCTAACTTGGTTTCTATCCTAATTTACATTACCATCCTAAAAACATGTTCTTAGACCTAGAACATCCTCTTAAATCCTAAACAACTTAAACTTATAGTAAGATTATGATATCTAGTTTTCAACCCCATCAGAGATCTGAGAAGGAATAAATATTACCTGAGTATGCAGGAAGTACAAGAACATAGCTTCCAAAAATTTCAAAAATGACAGAGACCACTGACCATCTGACAGTCCCGAATATTCTCTATAAGGTTGGAGCATCTGTCATCAGCCTTCTGGCCCAGAATATCTGACATTTTGTGAAAAGGAATTATGAAGAACTTGCATGCCCTATCATATATCATATATATAATATATGATATATACATGTATGATGTTGATATGTATCTCAAAAATAATCTTATTTCTCTATCATATACAAAATTCTGTACCAATGTAACAAAATATAACCTCAATGTTGCATCAAAATATAAAGATTTTTACCAATGTAAGATTATGCCTACAAAATGTTTTTTTGGTTTAAGAGTTCAATAATGTACCCCTATTTGTCTGATTTTTTTTTCACTATTTCTATATCCCCCCTTTTTCTTTTTAACTGCTTTTCCCTTACGAGAGAGAGAGAGAGAGAGAGAGAGAGAGAGAGAGAGAGAGAGAGAGAGAGAAAGGAAAAAGAAATTCCTGACGCTAACCTCCCAATTTTATTTTCTCCCTGTCCAAGACTAATATTATTTGTATTATCCCCTAAAATGACAACACATAACTCATAAAATGACCAAAACCAACCACACTAACTTAAGAGATTGGGATGATGACCTTCTTATAATTGCTTCCTGCTTAATTGGGGTGAAGAATTCACTTTTGTTGGTCCTAGAAAATTAGAAAAATGGTTTGTCTTAGGAAAGCTAGCTCAGCATTTTTCATCCAGTCTCTGTGTGTTGAGAAAGTCTGGGACTTAATTAAAATCCTGACTGGAATAGTCTGAAAGACTGGATGATCCAAGGTCATTTGGGATTAGCAGCCCTTCCTGAAGTTGTTCTTGATGCAAGTCTCTGGCAACAGCATCATTTGAGGCAGGATCAGGTGTCCCAGAATCCTCGAGGGTGGATCTTGTCAGGGTTGTTTCCTTGGCTTTCCATTCTGCAATATATAAATCTTTCAAGCAATATACAGTTCTATAATGACATTTGTGCAAGGTGCACAGATCAATTAAGGATGATTACTGCTCTTTGCTTGAGCAGCTAAAAGACAACTGTCTTTCTTAAGAAGTTAGTTTGATCATATAATTAAACTGCAATATAAATCTCGATTCGTGCCATATGAGAGGATGTTATGTAATTATGTTATGAGAATTCTGTAGCCAACAAGATTTATTGGTCATGTAAGCAGAAGTTCTGGCTGGAGACATATATGTCCCAATCAGTTTCAGAGCTGTTTTAAGAGAGGGTTTAGCATTATACATTACTAGTATATTTGGTCCTGTTGATTTTCTCCTGTATGCAGTCAAGATATTCAGGGAGTCTTCCTCTATCAAATCTGATCCTTATTACTTTAGAAAGAGTCCAATGCCTTTTCTTCTTTCCTATTAACACAAACCTAGAGCTTCTCTCTCAACATAGCATGCCTTTGGTCTAGCAGATTAAAGTCATTAAAAGTATAGACTAATTCAACCCAACAGCCCCTTTTCTATTCAGGTTTGCTCTATTTTGAGCTCTCTCAAAGAGGATGTACCATATCACCATAACCACTGAATTTACAACCATCTTCATTTTGATAATTTAAAACAATTTAAAACTATTATTCATATTATTAATATTATTATTATTATTATTATTATTAGTAGTAGTAGTAGTAGTAGTAATAGTAGTAGTAGTAGTCGTTGTTGTATTTATTGAGTTATGGTTTCTCTGTGTAGCCCAGTCTACCTTGGATTTGCTCTGTAGATTATACTGGCCTCAAACTCACAAGAAACCTATCTGTCCCTGCCTTTGACTCCCAAGTTTTGAAATCAAATGCCTGGATTTATTTATTTTATCTAGGTACCCTTGAAAACATTTGTATCAATTCCCATTTCTTTCTCCCTTTTTTTAGGAGATTTGTATCTATGTGTACAAATATACCTATATTCCCTTTCTCTTTATATAAATTTAGTATCTGTGATGGTTTGCTTATGGTTGGCCCAGGGAGTGGCACTATTAGAAGGTATACGCTTGTTGGAGGAAGTGTGTCACTCTGGGAGTAGGCTTGGAAGCCCTCCTCCTAACTGCCTGAGGATGCCCAGTCTGTTTATGGATTCTTTCAGATGAAGATGTAGAACTCTCAGCTCCTCCTGCACCATGCCTGCCTGGATGCTGCCATGCTCCCACCTTGATGATAATGGACTGAAGTTCTGAACCTGTAAACCAACCCCAATTAAATGTCATTTATAGGACTTGCCTTGGTCATGGTGTCTGTTCACAGAAGTAAAACCCTAAGACAATACCCTTCTCTGTATTCAAGTTTATTTAAATTTCCTTCCATTTGCTATATAAGCATATTCCCAAGTCATAAAGGAGGAGACACATGGGACCTGAGCAGAGGTAACCATGAATCACCCGGGCAGTGGTGGCACTCGCCTTTAATCCCAGCACTTGGAAGGCAGAGGCAGGCGGATTTGTGAGTTTGAAGCCAGCCTGGTCCTACAGAGTGAGTTCCAGGACAGCCAGGGCTACACAGAGAAACCCTGTCTTGGAAAAAAAAAAACAACAAAAATCCCCCCCAAAAACAACAACAACAAAAAGATAATTAACTCAAGACTGTTGTGGCATGTTTACTGTAAGATACTCCCCCATTCCCAGAACTAACGACTCTGAGACTCAAATATATTAACAAATACCTAGGTCTTATAGATAGGCATGTTCTGCAACTAGTTCATCATAAATAGCCCGTTTATTTTAATCTTAGTTCCACCATGGTTACCTCTGCTCAGGTCCCATGTGTCTCCTCCTTTATGACCTGGGACAGATCCTCCCACACCTAGCTCTCCCCCAGAATCCTTTCATCCTATCAAATGACCCACTTTCTATTCTACCCTTTGCTATAGGCCACAGACTTTTTTATTGACAAGTGATGCATCCATACAATACACAAGATAGTCTCTCTATAATTTTCCCTTTCAGTCCAATAAAGGGCTCTTTTTCTTATAATAAACTATATACAATAACAATTTTGAAAATTATTAGGTAAGATTTACATTATCATGTCTAGTCCATTTGTATTTGGCAACTTAGGAGGAAGTATTCTATCATCTATCCTATTCTGATGAGTTTAGAGTTCTGTAGCTAAATTATTTTTTTATCTTAACTTGCATTACCAACTGAAAACATTTTCTTAAATCCTGAACAACTTAAGCTTAGTTGTGAAATATAGGTGTTGTTTCCCTAATTGGTTCTTGAATCAGTCAATAAAGAAGGCGTGAGCCAATTGCTGGGTGAAGGGTGAAGGTGGGACTTCTGGGTCCCAGGAGGAAGGGAGGAGAAAAGAGGGCTTTTTGGCCAGGCTTTGGAACAAGAAGCATGAACAACCATGTAAGAACTTGGGATAGCTAGAATCAGCAGGCTGGTTGATATAGACAAGCTGATATAAGTTAGCTGATAAGTTTAGGGCAGGATTTATGCACCTAGCAATTGTGTTATCTGGCTAGTTTTAAATTAATAAAGCTGTCTAGTGTTTTTCTTTCAAGGAGCTAAGGTGATCAGGAGAAAGAGAGAAGACAGGGCAGTTGATGACGGCTTGACAAAACTAGTGGGGAGGAAGAGGTAGCCAGTGGAGCGTGGACAACAGCTCCCAGCTTTCCCCTGGGGGGTGGTGGGTTGGTTGGTTGTGTTCTATACTGGACTAAGCCAGATGGAGCAAGGGTATCAGGAGAGGTCAGAGCTCAGATCAAGTTCCTGGGAAGGCAGAAGTGTGTTTTTAAAATTACATGCAACAAGAGAGGCTGTAACTATCTAGTCTTCAACCCCATCAGAGACCTAAGAAGAAATATTACCTGAGTATGCAGGAAGTAAAGGCAAGCAGCTTCCAAAGCTGTAGACATGGCAGAGAGAGTTGGCTGTCTGGATTCCCCCCCCCCCCCCGCAAAAAAATTCTCTGTGTTGGAGCATCATCTTCAGCCTTCTGGCCCAGAAAATCTGTCAGATTTTTCTGTGAAGCAGGAATTATGAAGATCTTGCCTGTAAGACTCAAGGGAGTCCTAACTTACTGGAGAGACCCCTCTGAGTGGACCACGCAGAGATGGGAATCGATGCAAAAAGCCAGAGGATTTTTATTATTATCCGGCATGCTGGGCCGCCCTGCACACGGAGACAGAACAAGGCACATTCAGGGTTGTTTGGGCCTTTTATACAGTTCTCAGTGCAGCCGCCATTAGGCACAATGTGATTGGCAAGACAGTGTTACCTTTAAACTAATTGGTTGATAGGGGATGAGGTAGGTGGCCAACAGACTCTGGGCCTTTCCTAGCCACAAGGACCTCCCTGTGGTCTGAGGAATGTAATTTAGCTTCTCCCTTCTGGGAGGGGCCAGTGTTCTATGACCTTTTCAAAGTTTCTGAGTTCACCTTTTCATTGCCTACTTTGTCTTTGCAAAGCTTAGCAGTTAAATTCCCTGCATCCTGTTTGTCCTTTTTGGACAGCATTCTCTCTGTAGCTAAAGTGTGAAGAGCTTTTGGGGCCACTTCTAGGAATTTGGCAGGAATTTGACATTGGGCCAGCACATGCAAGTAGGTTCAGGCAGGAATTTGACTTTGGGCTAGGACAAGGAAGTAGGTTCAAGATCTTGATCATCTTGATAAGTCCCTGAGTACCATGGAACTTTGTTTATTGCCTTGTTTGTTCCTTAAATATTTTTTGTTTACTGCATTTGTTCCTTGACCTAGAACTGACCTTATTCTTTGTATGTATTTAGAATGGTATAAAAGCAGGCTGGAGAAAATAAACCTGCTCCAGCCTCACTCAGCACTGGCTGGAGTCATGTAGTGTTGTCTAATTGTCTTTTTCTGTTTCCTTTTTATTAGATGTTTTCTTTATTTACATTTCAAATGTTATCCCCTTTCCTCGTTTCCCCTCCAAAAAACCCCCAATCCTGTTGGGGTCAGCAGGTCGTGGCGGCTGCGGCAGCGGCAGTGGAGCAGCAGTGCCAGCTCCAGAAAGGCCACACCTGACCAAACAGTTCCACGTGAGATTTATTGAGAAGGGAAAGGGCAAAGGTGACGGTGGAAAGAGATGAGGGGAAGGGGGGGGTGCTTCCCTTATATATACAGATGGTGACATGGTCGCAGGTAAAGGTGAATCCCAGGGGATTCTGAGAATATGGTGGCTGTTGCCTTGGAAACAGGTGTATAGGTCGGGCTGTCACCTATGTAATGTCACAGGTTTCAGAGGTTCTGGTACCAACATATCCCATTCCCTCTCCCCCTGATTACCAACCCACCCACTCCTGCTTCCCTGTCCTGGTATTCCCCTACACTGTGGCATCAAGCCTTCTCAGAACCAAGGGCCTCTCCTGCCTTTGATGTCCAACAAGGCCATCCTCTGCCACATATGTGGCTGGAGCCATGGGTCCTTCCATGTGTACTCTTTGGTTGGTAGTTTAGTCCCTGGGATCTCTGGGGTACTGGTTGGTTCATATTGTTGTTCCTCCTATGGGGCTGCAAGCTCCTTCAGCTCCTTGGGTCCTTTCTCTAAGCTCCACCATTGGGGACTTGTGCTCAGTCCAATGGTTGGCTGAGAGCATTCACCTCTGTATTTGTCAGGCACTGGCACAGTTTCTCAGGAGACAGCTATATCAGGCTCCTGTCAGCAAGCACTTGTTGGCAATAGTGTCTGGATTTAATGACAGTATATATGGGGTGGATCCCTTGGTGGGGCAGTCTCTGGATGGCCTTTCCTTTAGTCTCTGCTCCATACGTTGTCTTTGTATCTCCTCCCATGGGTATTTTGTTTCTGCTTCTGAGAAGGACCTAAGTATCCATGCTTTGGTCTTCCTTCTTATTGAGCTTCATGTGGTCTGTACCCAGAAGATACTCCAACACGTAATAAGGACTCCACTATGTTCATAGCAGCCTTATTTATAATAGCCAGAAGCTGGAAAGAACCCAGATGTCCCTCAAAAGAGGAATGGATACAGAAAATGTGGTATATTTACACAATGGAGTACTACTCAGCTATTAAAAACAACACATCCATGAAATTCTTAGGCAAATGGATGGAACTAGAAAATATCATCCTGAGTAAGGTAACCCACACACATGGTATGCACTCACTGATAACTGGATATTAGCCCAAAAGCTCAGAATACCCAAGATAATAATTCACAAACCACATGAAGTCTTTTTCTTTTCAATCTTCACCCCTCCCTTGAGATCCTGTTGACTGACTGAGCTGACTTGGTCATTGAAGCAAGAGCATATTTCCCAGTTACTAGCTGCCACAAGGGAAGCAAATTACATATGGAGGTTCTTCAATACTCATTATCTTCTTTGAAGTAGAATGGGGGTGCTGCCAGGAATTTCCAGAAAGGCTTTAATTACTAAAAACATCTTTAAATGCCATATTCTATGGATCTCTGAGGTTTTGACAATCATCTACTTATCTATAATATACCTGAATTGTTTATTTCTAGCTATTTACTATCTGATTAACCTTTAAAACATCTATAGGAGAGTAAATAAAGCTTATCTTTATAAATAACAAAATGAGTACCTACAAGACCGTACATTAAATTGATCATGAATTTGTATTTTTAATTATTTTAAATAGTTTGTAATAACAGCTTTCAAGGACTAGAACGTTACATTAAACTTTCAAATGAGTTTATAAGTACAATAAGTAACTTTAATTTTTTTTCAAATCCTATTTTTAATGATGGTTCTTAAATGCTTTAACATTCCTTGTAGCCCACCACCCACCAGAGATAGTGGAAAAGAAAGGACACGGAGGAAATGGACTGGTTTAGAAAGGTTCTTTGGAGCAATTCCCATCTGTGTTGTCAGGAAATCAGCAGTTCAGTTCACAGGAGTCAGCAGCAGCAGCTCACTCCATCCGCAAACACTTTACAGACACATCAGCAGTCCAGTTCAGTAGAGTTAGGATAGCAAGTACGAATCAGCAGGGGTGGCACTACCTAGCAGAAACAGCCAGGCCTCAACCTTAGCACAAGTCAGCAGGAGGGACCCTGAGGGATGCCAGAAAATGTTCTTGGCTCTGTCTCTCTCAGAGAAGCAAAGATCACTGAAGACTCAAGACCAACAAGTGTTGCACTGACCCGTCCAGCAGGTCTAGTTATTCAGGGTCCCGAAGAGGCGCTACCTGAGGGTCATGGGGGAGAGAAAGAAAGGAGACCAAGCAAGGTTCCATTGTCAAGGTCTCGTTTATTGTCACACAGGCAGCACGTTTTAAGCAGTGGGGATGAGGAAGTTGGGAGGGGGAGCTAGGGGGAAGTGACCTTTGCAAAATGCAAAGGAGGGAGGGGTCAAGGTATTCTTGGCACGAGGAAGCACAAAGGGCATCTGGTGAAGAAATCTGGTATCTGCGCACATAGGGACATTCCACGGTTAAGGGTGGAGCGATCCGTATCAGCAGTTCCTGGGCAGGGCTTAGTTCAACAATCTGATGGTCATAAGACAGCCATGGCTGAATGACCTTGTTTGGCTCCCCACATCTCCCCCTTCTTTCTTTTATAGAAGACCATTAAGATCTTCAGGGAGTAGCTGGGCAGAGGAACAGATGACCGAGAGAAGGTGTAGCCATCTCTGTCTTAGGATCGACCTCTCACACCCCAGCCTTACCCATCATAGGATTACCTTGTGGTCCTCAAGGCTCCGTGTCTTAGGTTGGTCAGGGGGTGGAGGAAGGTGCCTGTCATCAAGATGGCTACCTTGGGTCATACTATGTCTCCTCTTATAGGCCCAGGGACGAAAAAAATAGGGGCCAAGTGACATTATCTTAAGAGATTGTGGAAGTTTAGTCTCTCTCGACGTGCGGAGGGTGCGTTGTCTAGCTTGCTGCCCTCTTGTTGGTTTTCAATACCTTTAGTCTCCAGGCGATGATAATGCACTGAAACAGAATTATTGGGTAAAACAGCATCTATCTGTGATTTAATAAAGCATGTAAGTCGCTGAAAGGCCCAGGGGCCAAAGGAAATCAATAAAAGCAATCCCACAAGGGGTCCTAAAATGGAAGGCAGCAGGGTAGAAAGCCAAGAAGATGAAGAGAACCAGTTTTTATACCAGGATTCCTGTTGTTCTCGCTCTCTTTTTCATTTTTCTAAACTTTCTTTCACTCTTTTTAGACTGTCTTCTACCAGTCCGTTCTTGCTCACATAAACACAACATTCTTCCTTTAATGCTTCACAGAGCCCTCCTTGCTGTAGGAAGAGCAGGTCTAGTCCCCTCCTATTTTGTAGCACTACCTCCGCAAGGGAGTCGACAGAACCTTTCAAATTGACTAGGCCCTCTCTTAATTCAGTTAGATCTTTATCAATGGCAGCGCTAAGTAAATGATAACGCTGTTGGTTCTGCTGAGAGGTCACAAGAGATGTAATACCTGTGCCTGTCCCTGCCGCCCCTAATCCTAAAATGACTGCGAGAGTGATAGCCAATATAGGCTCTCTTTTCTCTCGAGGATGCATGGCAGAGTCCTTTTCCCAGAAATTTAGGATGTCCTGAGGCTCGTGTACGCTAAGCCTGGGAAACAGCTGTACTAGGACACAATAGTCGCGCTCCTTCAGGAAGGTAGATGTAATTATGTAAGTAGATAATCCTGAGGAGCACGCAAAATAAGTATAATTTGGTGCGAGTAAATATTCATGATGATCTTCAATGATAAAGGTATGATTACATATTTCTAACAATTGTTTAGGAGGGAGCATATGCTTCCCCAAGATACAGCTTCCCATACCAGATATTGTGGTAAGGGTAAATCCCCAAAACTTTCCATATAAAAGATCAGAATCATTGGTATAAATACAATTCCCAAAAAGGGCTATACCCTCATAAAATGGGGGAGAGGCAGAAAAGCACATCCAACATTCCTTATATTTGGACGAGTTACTCATCTGCTCTTGAAGGAGTAAAGCGGAAGCAGATGCATTGAGAATGGAAAGAATGACTCGAGGTGATGGTATGGGGCCCTGAGGAATGGTCGGCTGAAATGGGGTAATCAGGGGGGGGTCTCGTGGGGCCTGTGTAACCATAGAGTTTTCAGGCCCCAGCCCTTTACTAGGTAAAGAAGAAATGGGGTTGGGATTATGGAGGAAAGGGTTAGGTCCTATGGATACACGTGCCGTGACAGGGAGTTCTTTTGATAATCTAAGGCTGAATGTAAGGCCGGCATCCCAGTTTTCCTTGTATAGGTGGAGTCCCCAAGTTAGGGCCCTCGAGCCTGTCCATTTACCAGGGTCTCTACCAGAATCAGTGAAATTGATGATTAGTGGATTACACCATCCTTTAGAGGGTGCGTCAATTCCGCAAGATGCATCATCTATTGTGTAGGTCCCATAATTTTTTACAGTTATGAGATCCCAGGAAGAAGAAGGTTTCCAATATGCATCTCCCATGGTTTCGCAGCCCCAACTTGCACAGTAAAATTCACTCTCAAAGTCACACTTATAATTAAGGGAGCGATCTCGGTGAGGGGGCCCAGGGCAAACATAAAATCCCTCTGAGCGTCCATTTTGTGAAAATAGTTGGTCCTTTAAAGCGGCTCTCCTAGCTTTATTGTTACATTTACCCTCACCATTAAATGCAGTCCCTGCAGTCTCTAGCGCCTGAGGTTGAGGCCGAAAATCTCCAGGTGTTCCCCAATAGGGGTCTGCTCCCAAGGCTAGCCAACATAAATCTATTATTATGGGGTCCCATTTGGGGGAGGATCCCACAGAGTAGCTAGAGTGCACTATATCACCTGCTTGGTTTTTGAGACTCCATGTGTAATTGTAAACCTGATATCGGGCGGCTCCGATGATCCTCATTGGCAGGAAGAGGAAGCAGGTCACAACCCAGGGATAAACCGCCATCTAGAAAAGAGAACACGGCGTTCTAGGCGCCACCCTGGAATAGGTTATAAGGCCTTATAGGCTTGGAGATATTTTTGGAATTTTATAGCAAGGTTGCATCAGACTTGTTATAAGGTTTTATCAATCTTTCAGGGAGCCATCTGGCTCCTCCCTCTTTGGAATCATAGACACAGGCAGACCCTTTCCCCCAGACTATGACAGGGTCGGGACCCTGCCATATCCTGGTTAGAGGGTCTTTCCAGAGGACATAAGCATGATCCATTTTTGTGGAGGGGTGCCATAAGCGATCGGCAGCAGAACGCCCTTGCATATCCAAGGTCAAAAAGTTTAAAACAAAGAGTGCATGGGACAATAAAAGTTTAGCATTACCCTTAAAGGAATAAATAGTTTCCTGGGTAGTAAGTTTCAACAGGGTGTTTTTAAGAGTTTGATGGGCACACTCCACAATCCCTTGTCCTTGGGGGTTGTAAGGTATGCCTGTGATATGTTTTATTTGAAATTGGGAGCAAAAGTGTTTAAAGTTTTGACTAGCATAGCCCGGTCCATTATCTGTCTTTATTATTTTAGGTTGCCCCATAACCGAGAAGGTAAAGAGCATATGGGCAATAACACTTTTTGTGGCTTCTCCTGTATGTGCAGAGGCACATATAAATCCACTGAAGGTATCAATAGTCACATGTACAAATTTTAACTTCCCAAAGGAAGGAACATAGGTAACATCCATCTGCCAAATGTCTACCAGAACAAGACCCCTGGGATTAACCCCAACATGTGGTTCTGGAAGTAGAGTCAGGCAGTTTTTACACTTTTTGACAATTTGTCTAGCTTGTTCTCTAGTAATTCTGTACTTGAGCCGTAATGTTTGAGCGTTAAGATGATGAAGTGAATGTGCCGCCCAGGCCTCCTGCAAGGGGTCACTAAGGAAGGTCGTCATGGATAGCCTGGTGGCTCTATCGGTCAGATCATTTCCCTTGGTTAAGGGGCCGGGCAAATTTGAATGAGCCCTAATATGGCCCACAAAAAATGGGCTTGATCGGGCTCTTATACATTCCTGTAATTCTGAGAATAATTTAAAGGTAGGAGTTGAAGATTGTATGGTAGAAACAGTTTCTAAAACTTGAAGTGCTCTAACTACATAATGGCTATCAGAAAAAAGATTAAATGATTGATCTATTAATTTAAAAACTTCTAGGGCACTATAAAGCTCTACCAACTGAGCAGAAGCATAAGGGGCCTTAGCATAAAAAACCTGATCCTTAACAACAAAGGAGGCCCTTCCATTTTTAGACCCATCTATAAAGACAGTCAAGGCATTTGGTATAGGTTTCAAGAATGTGACCTTGGGGAAGATGAAGGGGGTTACATGGAGGAATTGCAATAGTTTATTTCCTGGTAGATGAGTATCAAACGTTCCCTGATAAATGGACAACAGGACGGCCCAATCATCATGCCTTTGTTGCAACCAAGTAAGTTGTTCTTGCGAATATGGAGTAATAATGACATCTGGATCGCGACCAAAATGGCGGGTAGCCCACTTAAGTCCCAGATAAATGGCCTGACAGACCAAGGAGGGATAAGTAGGAAGTATTTTAGGGGGGGTTGCAGGCAGATGGATCCACATAAGTGGCTGGCTATCTTGCCATAAGAGGCCTGTGGGCGTAAACGTTGTTGTAAAAAGAATCAAATAGAGAGCTTTGGAAGGGCTGAAATATCCCACAAATTGTTGGCCAATAGCATGTTCTACTTTTAATAAAGAATTCTCAGCCTTAGGAGTCAACATTCTAGGTGAGTTAGGATCAGGACTACCCCTCAGGATATCAAACAAAGGTTTTAAATCGCCGGTGGTCAGCTTGAGGTAGGGCCTGAGCCAATTGATATCACTCAAAAGTTTCTGAAAATCATTTAAGGTATGTAGCCGTGATCTCCTGATTGCTAACTTTTGAGAATAAATAGATGTAGGCTCTAGTTGAAATCCAAGAAATAAGAAAGGGTACTGGGTTTGGATTTTTTCAGGGGCGATTGTAAAGCCCCTCTGTTGTAAGGCCAGGACGATAACTTGGGCTATCTTTTGGGTTTCTTGCAAGCTAGCGGAAGAAATCAATAAATCATCTGTATAATGGATAATATAAGCAAAAGGGAAGCGTAACCTTATTGGATCTGTAGTTTGGGCCACATATCTTTGACAAAGGGTGGGGCTATTAGCCATTCCTTGCGGGTAACACGTGCCATTGAAAGTGAGGATTAGGGCCCACATGATTAGTAACGGGAATGGAGAAAGCAAAGCGGATGCAATCCTCCGGATGGAGGGGAATGGAAAAGAAACAATCTTTTATATCAATGACTATTTTACAAAAGCCTTTAGGGATGGCTATAGGAGAGGGCAAACCAGGTTGTAAGGCCCCCATAGGGACCATGGTCTTATTGACTGCTCTGAGGTCCTGTAACAGTCTCCAAGAGCCATTTTTCTTTTTTATAACAAAGATGGGGGTGTTCCACGGCGAAGTGGAGTGTTCAAGGTGCCCTTGTAACAACTGTTCCTGCACCAACTTTAGGGCAGCCTGTATCTTTTCTTGAGGCATAGACCACTGATAGATCCAGACTGGGTCATCTGATTTCCAAGATATTTTGTCAGCCTGAAGTGCAGGGGGAACAGCGGTCTCTAGGAAAAAAGGTCTGCTCCTAAACCTCCTCTATCCGTTTTGGGCGTGGGGACTAAGGGTTCTGTAATTCCCTGTTCATGTTTACCTAGTCCCTTTCCAGGGAGGAACCCTGTTTTTAACATTTGATTAATAATGACTTCATTAGGACTGCACATCATCATCCCCATCTGGGAGAGAATATCCCTTCCCCAGAGGTTAACGGGGAGTCCAGGAACCACAAATGGTCTAACCGTGCCTGTATTATTTTCTTTGTCTTTCCAGGTCAGGAGCTTTGAACTCTGAAGTGTATCTTGTGACTGGCCTATCCCTTTTAAATGTGTGGCGGTAGCCTCGAGGGGCCAAGTTGATGGCCAATGTCTAGAGGAAAGCACTGTTGCATCCGCCCCGGTATCCAAAAGGCCCTGGAACTGTTTGCCATCTAGCCAGAGCATCATCGTGGGTCTTTGATCAGTTAATTTTTGAACCCAAAAGATATCTGAGGAGCCGGGGGAGGAGGAGCCACGCCCTTCTTTCACATGAGAGAATTGTCCCACAAAGGGAAGTGGCAAGGCTTGGGCAATGCGCTGTCCGGCCCTGAGCGTCAAGGGGCCACGCGTGACAGTAGCCAGGAATTTAATCTCTCCAGAGTAATCAGCATCAATCACGGAGGAAGAATAACAAGCCCCTGAAGGGCACTAGAGGCTCGTCCGATAATTAGGAAAAACATACCAGATGGTGGGGGTCCAAACTTTCCAGACTCTATAATAATGGTTCCTTCTTCGGGGGTTATAACCCTGGTGGTGGAGGAACACAGTCCAGTCCTGTGCTCCCTGCTGTTGCCCTAGATAAGCTGGTATCGCAGCAGTTTGGTGTTGTACTTGGGGGTGTGTGATCATCTGTGGGTAGGGGCCCCGCACTGGGGCCCCTTGGTCGTTTCCCTGGACAGCAGGGAGGGCTTGCCCATTAGCATCAGTTCTAGACTGACATTCTTTAGCCCAATGGCGGCCTTTCCTACAGTGAGGACAAACTCCCGGCGCAGTAAGCTTAGGGGCCCCTTGGCCAATGGCGGGATTAAATGGCTGGCTGGGGTTGAGAGCGCTACATTCTCTAGCAAAGTGACCAGGCTGCCCACATCTAAAGCATGTTTTGCCTCTAGGGCGGCCAGAATCTCCAGTTTTTTGGAACACAGCCCCGATAGCTAAACTGATAGACTTGGACACTTGATGTGAGAAGGAGTCAACATCATTGCAAAGTTTAATCATTCCTGTAATATCAAGATCTTTGGTCTTGCCTAATAACGCGGCTCTGCACGCCGAGTTAGCGTTTTCAAGAGCAAGCTGCTTAACGAGGAGCCCCTCACTTTCACTTTGACCTAGGACTCTTTCCGCTGCTTCCTGTAACCTCCCCACAAATTGAGCGTACGGTTCCTGGGCCCCCTGGACTATTTTAGTTAAGGGGGTGGTGAGGGCTCCTGTAGCAGGAACCGCTCTCCAGGCAGATAAGGCGGCCTGTGCTGTTTGAGCGAGTATGCCCGGGGACAATCCTAATTGTTTTTCCATGGAGGCAAGTGGGCCCCTCCCACACAACTTGTCTGCTCTCCAAGAGGCGGTCCTGCCTAGAGGGTTTTTTCTGTTCCTAGCGGCCAGACTCTCGGCCCTATCTATGAATTCAGATTTCCAAGTTAAGTATTGTCCTCTGGTGAGGACAGACTGCACCACCTTAGTCCATTCACTAGGAGTCAGATATCCGGACCCCGAGAGTCCTTCTAAAACGGACAAGGTAAAGGGTGCCGTTAAACCATAATTTTTAACAGCTGAGTGTAATTCTTTGATATGTTTAAGTTTTTTGTATACGGGACGCGAGGTCTCGTATTCATCTTGATCAGAGTCTTCCTCTTCAGAATCTATAACTACCTCATCATAATCATTTTCCTCTTCACTACCCTCTCCTTGGTCATGATTAGTACTATCTGGCTCGGGCCCATCTCGGGCCGGCCTAGTTCATGACCTCGGGCTATCTAACTCGGACTCCTCCCTGGCTTGTCTGGCACGTGCCCTGGTCATAACAGGAAAAGTTAGCTTTGGCTGGGATCTTTTTACAGCATTAGATGGTCTTTTTGGGGCATCTTGTCCCTTTCTCATGGTCTCTTGTAAATTTTGAATATCTAAAGTAAGGTCTCCTAATTCCTGCTGTAATTGTAAAACTTGCCTAAGGCCGGTAATTTGTGCCTGAAGTGCAGCCTTAGTTTGGGTTAGTCCCTTTACCACTGTGATCGGCAGGGGCGCAGGGGGAGCTGACGGTAATGGGGGCAAGTAGGGCGGGGGTGATTGGGTCCGGAATTTTGAGTGAAAAAAATCTGGGAATGTCGAGGTCCAGGACCATATCTCTCTTCCTCATATCTAGCGGCCTCCTCCTCTAAATCAGCCTCAGAGGCTGGATCGAGGTCTGAATCAAAAAAACGGTGAGATTGATATCGTTTGTTCTTGCCTCTTTTTTGATTGTTGGAAATCTCTTTAAGAGAGGGACAGATGGTCTTTGGGTCTTTGGACGCACTGGGATCTTCCAGGGAGTGTAGCGTCTTGGACGGGGGACTTCCCCCCTCTCCTGGCATATCGATAATAATGGAGGGGCAAGGAGAATGAGGCTCGCTGCTTTTACTTTCATTTTTACATGACGGCAGCCATGAAGCCTGCAAGAAGTCCTCTGCTATAGTTAAGAGACGGGCATTCTCGCCCCCTTTCTCAGCATCTTGTATTATGTCTCTTATAATGCCCCAATAACTAAAATATGCAGCAGACGCTGGGTCACCATCTTTTAAAAGCTTATTAATATCTTTACCAACCTTATTCCACGTAAGTGGGTGTATATCAGGGCCGCTTAAAACCAACCAAGGACATTTTTCATCAACAAAACAAAAGAACTTAATTAAATCTTTTTTCTTAACTCTTATTCCTCTCTCCCTGAGCAAATGCTTGATTTCTCCTATAAAACAAGCTTCCTTAGACAATTGTTTCCCCATGACAATCAGATGACAATTATTTGGCCAAACTCACCTCCCTTTCCAGTGACGCACGAGCGATGCGGCATGAAAGGTCCTTGATTCGTTTTCCCGGGGTTCCTCTGCCATCCGGTAGTTGGCCGTGCTTCGGGTCCCTGTTCAGGCGCCACTTGACCCGTCCAGCAGATCTAGTTATTCAGGGTCCCGAAGAGGCGCTCGCTACCTGAGGGTCATGGGGGAGAGAAAGAAAGGAGACCAAGTGAGGTTCCATTGTCAACGTCTCGTTTATTGTCACACAGGCAGCACGTTTTAAGCAGTGGGGATGAGGAAGTTGGGAGGGGGAGCTAGGGGGAAGTGACCTTTGCAAAATGCAAAGGAGGGAGGGGTCAAGGTATTCTTGGCACGAGGAAGCACAAAGGGCATCTGGTGAAGACATCTGGTATCTGCGCACGTAGGGACATTCCACGGTTAAGGGTGGAGCGATCCGTATCAGCAGTTCCTGGGCAGGGCTTAGTTCAACAATCTGATGGTCATAAGACAGCCATGGCTGAATGACCTTGTTTGGCTCCCCACATTGCACAGCCAGCTCTATAAACAAGCCTAATTTAGCCTCTGTCCCTGCAAACATCATGTGCCCTCCACAGGTCTTACTTCAGCATGTGCATCTGTCTCAGCTGACATCATTCTGCCAATCAGCACTAGTCTGTCGAAGCTGCTAGAAACTGCAGCACACCATCAGAAGTTTTTTTGGCACATTTCTCTCTATGGAGTCCTGACAAATGGAGCTCAACTACACAGTGGTGAACCAATATATGTGTGCTGTTAGCAAAGAAACCTTCATCATTCATCCTTTCACATGCTTGCTTTGAATGTATCTTTTCTCCTGTGTCTGCTTCAGTGAAATGTTCCTTCATGAGTCTGCCTTAGCCTTTTACCTGTGTCCACTTCAGGAAAACACTCCTTCACATGTGTGTTCCAGCAAAATGCCATCCATCACAACTGACTCTCCAAAAAACCCTTAAGTCTCCACAATATCTTAGCATGTTGTAGCAAAATATAGTCCTAAATCTGCATTAAAACACAATGTAATCACATATAATCTTAATTTTTGGTTTGTTAATGCTTTCTAGTTTAAAAGTATATTCAATAATCTACCCTTTATTCCTATTATTTCTATATCATTTCTATATTCCTCATTTTCTTTTCACCACTTCTTCCCCCTTTCCCCTTACATAAGAAAGAAAGAAGGATAGAGGGGGGAAAGAGAGATATCCCTGAGTCTAATCTTCTATACTTGTCTCCTCCACAATCAAGACCATTAAACAAACAAACAACCTCCTCTGAATTGGAGTCCTCAAACCCTCCACAAGTATATGCTTAACGGACAGTGGGAGGACTGTGGGAGTGTCAGTCCTCCTCATTGAGAAGCAGCTGTATAGATTGGAAATAGGTACTGATGGAGAAGGGCCACCTGCTCATGGCTGTAGAAACCAAATATGATTGAGAGCAAGACAGAATGTGGAAAGGAGTCCACCTCATCAGTTCCCACCTTCACCCCATGTATTCTAAAGAGAAAACAGCATTGGTCCAGCTGACAAAAGAAGTTTGTTTCTCAGCTGTGGTGGTTTGAATATGTTTGGCCTATAGAGAGTGGTACAGTTAGGAAGTGTGGCCTTGTTGGAGGAAGTGTGTCACTGTGAAGGTGTGCTTTGGAGGTCCCCTTCAATGCTCAGGCTCTACCTATTGCAGAAGAGAGCTTCCTCCTAGCTGCCTGAGGATTCCAGTCACTCCTGAATGCATTTGAATCAAGATGCAGAACTCTCAGCTCCTTCTCCAGCACCATGTCTGCCTGCATGCTGCCATGCTCTCTGCTATGATGATAATGGACTAAGCCTCTGAAACCCTAAGCCAGACCCAATTAAATGTTTGCCTACTTTGGCCAAGGTGTCTCTTCATAGCAATGGAAACCCTAACTAAGACAGAAGTTAGTACCTGGAGTAGAGTAATGCTATGATAGGCCTGATCATGTTTTTGTTTGAAGAAATTTAGATATTGGGACTTTGGATTTGGAATACTATGGAATGCTCTAAGTGGAACTTAATGGGACATCCTAGTAAGAATATGGAAGACACTGGTGCTGAGGGTAATTTGAACTCTGCAAATCATTCTTACGATGCTTTGGTGAATGTTGCTACTTTTTGCCCTTGTCCTAAGAGTCTGCCTGAGGCTAAGGTAAAGAGATTTATATTAATTTCATTGACAAACGAAGTTTCACAGAAGTCAGAATAGATTTTGCTCTCTGGTTTACTCTCATGTAAAGCATTTTGATGAAGCATAGCAAGCTTAGAAATGAAAAATATAAAATGTACAGTTCAAAGAGTAAAGGGGCACCAGGAAGTGGAATGAAGTTAAATCCTGTGTTTAAGGACATAAATGGGATTAAGGGAGTGGTGACCTTGGGCCAAGATCCTACCCAGATCAACTTATGCATTTGCAGTTGTACAAGGGAGACTTATATCATGTTAGGCATTATTAGGACATGGTTATTGTTTTCTTTTGGACATATGGAGATATGATTATGTGTTAAATTGACACAAATAGCTTGTCTTAAACTTGATTAAGATCTATAATGAAAATCTTAGATCTAGGCATGTTGGTACATAGTTTTAAACCCAGGGGACAGAGGGAAGCAGATCTCTTGAGTTCAAGGCCAGCATGGTACAGAGCAAGTTCCAGATAAAGAACAGCTTAAGTCCAGGTGTGGTGGTACACACCTTTAATCAATCTACAGAACAAGTTCCAGGACAGTCAAGTTTAGGCAGTGAAGGAGTTGGAAAACAGAAAGCTTATAATAATATAATAGACCAAGGGGGCCATGTTCTAGCTCCAGCAAGCACCAGAAATCAGCAGCTTTGGCTGTGTAGCTCTTTGGCTTTAGAGTCAAGAATAGAAGAGACTACTGGGACAATCAATGCTGGTTAGCTGGAGCTAAGAAATTAGTGGTGATCAAAAAGAGACCAGCATCACTGAGGTGAAATGTGGAAAGTGTTTTCTGAGAGCACAGAGAAGCTGTGTTCCAGAGATAACTAAGGTTGTAACTCACAGTGCAGTTGGACTTGGTAATGTGTAAAAATCACCCAGGTGGTACTGGTTTTGAAGGCATGAAGGGGTCATGGACAGCAGCTGAGACTTGGCCCTTTGAGAGGCCAGGGAAGACCATTGGTGAAGGTATAGCCTCCGTTGCAGTTGATGGACCAGGAATGAAAGGAACATGCAAAGAAGTTGAGGCTTGGCACCATAAAGGGAGCCTATGGGAGGTTATTGGTGAAGCCTAGTTGCAGTGGAAAATTCCGTCAAAATGGAGAAGCCAATACCATGGGATGATCACCAAGAACAGCAGCAGCAGTGGAGTGGAGTGGAGTGGAGTCAAAGAGAGCCTAGAGAGCTACAGAGGACAGAGCTGGAGAATTGATCCAAGTCCTTGGGAGGAGCCCAGAAGATTATGTATGGATCCCAGACATTGGAACAAGAAACTGTAAAGTTGAAGCTGCCTTGGAAACCCCAAGGTGTTAGAGATGTCAGAGCTGTAGGATACCTGCCAAGGAAAGCTGCTATCAGGAAGTGGAGCCAGACCAACAGAACGAAGTTTGTTGCTGCTAAATTCCAGATCTGCCAACAGTAGTCAAAAAGGATGAAAGGAGTTGGAGATCTGAAGATGTCTCCACGTTCGGAGTTTGGCCAGCTGGTTTTGGTCTTGCTTTGGTCTAGTATTTCCTTACTCTATGTTGTTTTGGAACAATAATGTATATCCTGTGATGTCATATATTGAAAGTATGTGATCTGCTTTTTTATTTTGATTTTATAGGGGACTACAGTTAAAAGTGCATGAATCTCAGAAGAGACTGAACTTTGGACTTTTAAACACTGATGAGACTGTGATAGACTATAGGACTTTTTAAAGTTGGAATAAATGTATTTTCCATTATGTCATGGACAGGTATGACCCTCATATACTCATGTGCTTGAATATGGGCCAGTGAGTGGAATGTGTTGGTTTGAACATGCTTGGCACAAGGAACGGTACTATTAGGAGGTGTGAGGAAGTATGTCACTGTGGGGGATGGACTTTTGAGGTCTTCTCCTATGCTCGGGATCCCCCCATTACAGAAGAGAGTTTCCTCCTAGTTTCCTGAAGATTCCAGTCTCTCCTGGTTGACTTCGAATAAAGATGCAAGACTCTCAGCTCCTTCTCCAACACTATGTCTTCCTAGATGTTGTCATGCTTCCTGCTGTGATGATAATGGACTAAACGTCTGAAACTATAAGCCAGCCCCAATTAAATGTTTGCCTTTATAAGAGTTGCCTTGGTCATGTTGTCTTTTTATATCAATGGTAATAACCCTAAGAAAGCAACTTAGCAGCAGCCATAGTCCTGAAAGACAAGAAAGCTCCACCACACCCTGTGGAGAACTCTGAGACTGAAGGCCTTTGCTTAAGATGAGTATAGTTCCCATTGGTCCAAACCTAATTCCAGAAGAAACAATATTCAGCAAGAAGAAAATGAACCTAGTGTCAGGAGCCATCTAGGATAGGCTAAGGTAGCCTTCCTGGAGGTGGTTCACCACTTCTGCATGGTCTGCAGTGGGTGAGCTCTGTGAGGCAAGGTCTCAAAGAGACTTCATCTCAGGATTACTTCTTGCATCTGATATGCCTTTCTTGTTATTATAAAATATATATAACAATCACTAGGTATTAGCCCACCCCACTGGGAAGATTTCTACAGATCAACAAAGATGTACTGTCTTGTAGTGATGTTATATAGACAAATAGATGGTTTCTTAATTCTTAATGATGATCCTATAAAAATTCCTAAAAATTATACTAGTGATTATTAGGCCCCTTTGTAATATGACTGATATTAAAGCCCTCTCTAATATGAAAATTGCAATTAGAACTCTGCCAGCCTTCATGTGTCATGAGTTAATTGCATATGAGATAGAAAACAGGCATTTACAACATTGAAAACATTCCAAGAGGTAGTAAAATAATTAGCCAAAGGTCATAAAAGGAAACTAACGATTTAGTATAGGTACAAGGACATAAGATAAAGTATTGACTGGGTTTATCTATACAAAATTTCAATGATAACTTAGGCACAAAAGTTATGATCTTTAACTCTTCATGAACCTGTGGCACCAGTGAGAAATTAATATTTAGCCAGATACTTACTCTTGTCTTTTTAAAGATTTATTTATTATTATATGTAAGTACACTGTAACCGTCTTCAGACACAACAGAAGAGGGCGTCAGATCTCATGACCGATGGTTGTGAGCCACCATGTGGTTGCTGGGATTTGAACTCAGGACCTTCAGAAGAACAGTCAGTGCTCTTAACAACTGAACCATCTCTAGCCCAGATACTTACTCTTAATGGATATAGGAGTAAACGTCTCTGTTGCAAACTTCTTATTCAATTTATGTTTCAATTTCAGCTCAATTTCAGTTTGAACTTTTAATGAACTTTTGTAAAAAGGGGGAGGCAGGGGATATTTGGAAAAATCATGTGATCTATTCCCCTAGAAAAGGTAAAAAAAAAAAAACTAGGAACGATTGCATTACATGACTCTACGGCATAAGGAGTTAGACAAGGAGTTAGAAGGAAAGAGCAAGATTAGGAGCAGGAAGGAGAAGGACAACAGAGTAGAGTAGCATAGAAATTAAGATTGTGGGGTGCCTTTCTACAAGTTCACTGTGGCTGTGCAGACTTGGATGGTTCTCTGTGTCCTGCTCTGAGCTCTGCTGTTGTGTACTGTGAGGGGACTTCCAGGAAACTCTGAAACTGAGACATGGGGAGTGAGAGTCTTAATAAGTAAATTTTGTTGTCCTGGAATTCATTGCGTTGACCATGCTGGCATCGAGCTCAATGACATACACCTGCCTGTATCTCTGGGATTAAAGACATGAGGAAATACATCCACCTTGTCCATTGTTTATGTAGATACAGTGACTTATAATGATGTGCATGTGAACTTCACTGGGGAAGAGTGAAATTTGCTGGATCCTTCCCAGAAGAGTCTCTACAAAGATGTAATGCTGGAAACCTACTGGAACCTCAATACTATAGGCTACGATTGGGAAGATCATCATATTGAAGAACAATATCAAAGTTCTAGAAGTCATGAAAGGTGCTTTTGGAGAATAAACCTGAATGAAGTCAAGGATAAAAGATATGAAGGAAACTTGTTCCTTCATCCTTGAAGCAGTTCAGATGCTTATGGAGAAAGTTTGTTTCAACCAGACTCAGAATGTCCTGACCCTATTGGAGTATATCTTTAGGTCTGTGGATCTACCTGGACATCTTCTTATCTCCACGTCTCCTTCAGCTTACCTATGGACTTTTCCATTCCATCTTCAGTGATAAGGAACAATTTCCCTATCTCTATCAGATGGCCCCAAAGTGTTACAGACACTTTCCTGTAAACATCATACCAGGGCAGAGAGGGTCTGTGACTGTATAGGAAAATGGGGGCGGAGCTAAGGGTTGCAGAGAGCAGGTGCACAGGCAGGCAAGACAGAGGTGGTAGCTTGTGATGTTTTTTCTGTGTGTTTCATAAGGTTAGAAATATTGGGATAAGACTTTTATCATTATAAATTGGCATCTTATAATTGTGATTATAATATACATAAGTCTAATTGGCTAACTAATTAAGCATTAAGAGTCATGTTCTACCAGGTAATTTGGGTATTGAGAGCTGGCAGACTGGGGTGTGTGGGCAGTGTGTGAAAGTGAGAGGAACCCCTGTCGGAGAGTTAGCCAAGCAGTGGTTAAATGTTGGTTGGTAACCCTATTAAAAAATGGGGTACAGAGCTAAACAAAGTGTTCTCACCTGAAGAATATCTAATGGCTGAGAAGCACCTAAAGAGATGTTCATCATCCTTAGTCATTAGGGAAATGCAAATCAAAACAACCCTGAGATTCCATCTCACACCAGTCAGGATGGCTAAGATCAAAAACACAGGAGACAGCAGTTGTTGGCGAGGATGTGGAGAAAGAGGAACACTCCTCCACTGCTGGTGGAATTGCAAGCTGGTACAACCACTCTGGAAAGCAGTCTGGCGGTTCCTCAGAAAACTGGGCATGACACTCCCGGAGGATCCGGCAATACCACTCCTGGGCATATACCCAGAGGCTTTACCTGCATGCAATAAGGACACATGCTCCACTATGTTCATAGCAGCCTTATTTATAATAGCCAGAAACTGGAAAGAACCCAGATGTCCTGAGCCAGCGTGACACTCTGAAATTGCCTGTGTTTCACAAGAGTGTGAAGACTTAAGCCACTCCTGGAACAGGCTGAGCCACCCCAGAGAGGAATCAGTCTCTGCCAGGCTCCTGCTCAGGGAACTGCTGGCAGGGCAAATGGAAGTCTGCTGGGTCTGTGTCACGCATCACTGGGAGGAGAATGTGAGATGGAGAGACAGGAAGACCCAAAAGGCAGAAGGGAGCCCATAGGAGGCAGGGCAGAAGAAGAGTCCTTGCACTCATAAAGAGAAGGATTAAGTTTCTCTTTTTCTCACACACAGAACAGTTTTCTGGCCCATAAACTGAGATGACGTTTGCATGGAGCATGGTGGGCATGTGGAGAATCTTGTGGGGGAATCCCAGGTACTGGTGGTGTTGTAGGTAACAGGTTGTACAGGCCTGGTGCGCAGAGATTGTGTGGGGAACAAGATCTCACCATAAGCCTAGGCTGTCCTTGGACTATCCTCCTGCCTCAGCCTTGCAAGTACAGGGATCGCAGCAATATAGCCTCAGTTTTAAAGTAATCTTAGAGATCCTAAGTTAGATAATTGGTTCAAAATACTGAAGAAAAACACACCTGAAATTTACAAAGGAGAAGTAAAAAGTTGTGGGCGGCTCAACTGACTCACAGGTGGCGTCTTACACTACTGTGTGATTTGGGGCACTCTACCTCTCTGTGTCTGAACACAGGCCTGAACCTTTAGGCTAGGTCCCATAGCCTGAATCAGGTAATACCTCCCTGCAGTTCTTTCCGGGACAGAGTTAATTCATGGTCTGTGCTACGACTCCACAGTTCTTAATTTGTGGTAACCAATTCCTCTGTGCTCTTTGTCACGTGTGCTGTGCTGAACTAAATCAGAAGCTGTCCTCCCTCATCTAAGAAATCATAAAGCCAGCCCTTTCACGGTGGCGCTCTCTCTCTCTCTCTCTCTCTCTCTCTCTCTCTCTCTCTCTCTCTCTCCTCTCTCTCTCTCTCTCTGTCTCTCTCTCTCTCTGTCTCTCTCTCTCTCTTTCTCTCTCTCTCTCTGTCTCTCTCTCCTCTCTCTCTTTCTCTCTCTCTCTCTTTCTCTCTCTCTCTCTGTCTCTCTCTCCTCTCTCTCTTTCTCTCTCTCTCTTTCTCTCTCTCTCTCTCTCTCTTTCTCTCTCTCTGTCTCTCTCTGTCTCTCTCTCCTCTCTCTCTTTCTCTCTCTCTCTCTCTTTCTCTCTCTCTCTCTCCTCTCTCTCAATGAAGCTCCTCTTTGGACTGTGAAGGAATCTTCTCTTTCTCGTTAAAGCCCATCATGCTTACATCTCCATGTATTGTATGTATCTATGTATTGTCTGGCTATTATTAGATCATATTTTCTGTAGGATGAGGACAGGCTTTAATATGCTTCATAAAGCAAACCTCTCAAACCGAGTGCTTACATCTGTCTCCCCGAGACCTTAAAATAGCCCTGACATGTCTGTGTGAATCTGTTTGTAAGTAAATCAGGTGAAAGTAGGATTGCAAGCCTGAGATGTGTGAGTGTACCGTCATGTACTAGCTGACTCTGCAGGCAACCTGTCTTCTGTGTCTTGGGTCTGTGGCTGACTCTCTGACTTAACTCGTAATGAACAGGCTACTTTCGGATTTTTGCAGGGCCAGATCTGAACAGCAAAAACTTCTCTGGTGACCTTCAAAATTTTATTTTGTTTACTTAAGTCTTAAAGACTCTCTATTGTGTCCATGTTAGCGTCAAAAGTTGAGATTCTCCTGTCTCAGCTTTCTGAGTGCTAGGTTTATCGGCATAAGGCACCACTCCTAGCTACATTCAAGGCTTTCAAACACAGTTAAAAAAAAAAAACCTGCTTGTGCAAAACTGATTCTCAAGTATAACTGAACCTAGAATTCCTAGGAAAAAATAGGTATGTGCTGCATTTTTCTGCACATTCCTATAGTCTCAGCTGAGACTCAGGCAGGATGAATGTGAATTTGGCTACTTAGTGAGATCCTGTTTTTAGAAAATGATTATTTGAACATAAAACTAATATCATTTACAAATGAATGCAAATGAGCAATTAGTTGGCAAAGTTTGGTCAGAAGTGAATTTTTTTTTGTTTTAGATTTCTTTATTTGTGTTGTGAAACAAAAAATAGGAGCAGCACACTGAAGGCTGAAGTCATGTTTTAAGTTTAAATCACTGTGCTTAGAAGTTAGACAATGGTGGGCACGCTTTCACTCCCTGATGGGAGGCAGAGGAGGCAGGTCTCTGATTCTAAGGCCAGCCTGGTCCACAGAGTGAGTTCCAGGACAGCCAGGGCTACACAGAGAAACTGCCTTGCTATAATGGGGGCAAGTGTACTCCTTGCCTATGTTCCTCACACACACACACACACACACACACACACACACAGAGAGAGAGAGACAGAGACAGAGACAGAGACAGAGAAAGAGAGAGATCTATAAAAGAAAAATACCTCTAACTGGTAAGCCTCACATTTCAGAGGTCAGATAACTTCTTTGAATGCTGGGAGCTATTGTATAAGATAACAAGCCATGTGTTTTCACTTCAATAAGCAAGGTTGGTTGCCTTAACTGTACAGGAGGTGTTTATCACAAGTAGGCAGGAGGAACATAGGCAAGGAGTACACTTGCCCCCATTATAGCAAGGCAGGAAGTATATAGTCCTGTGAGTTTTGTTTTTATGAGCACCTGACTAAGCTCACTCACTGCCATTCTCTGTGGATCCTGGATATGGACTTGGCCTCTATCTATCATCCTGGCCAAAATTAAATAAAGCTTGCTTAATTAGACAATTGTGGATTTGGTCTTTATCCTCATGATTTTCAGGTTTAGCAATACCCTGAAAATTAAGAAGTCCATTATGTTAAACCCTGATACTTTACAAAAAGAATATTTAAGAATATGTTTCTGTTTCTTAAATGTGACATAACCTGCAAAACATGTGACCCCATTTACATGATTTGTTTCCTTGTCTTCTTTTTCATTGTGTTTCTCTAACAGTACCTAACAATTTTCTCTCTACTGTAAACACGCTTGCAGCTGTTTTCAATTAACCTTTAATTTCTCCCCATAAAAGGGACCCTGAGAAGCCAATAAGGGAATGCTATCTAAAATCCTAACTTAGGATGAGACAGTTGGCTGGCCAGTCCTGGGTGCATCTCTAAAATAAAGCTTGCTTTAATTACACAATCATGGATTTGGTCTTTGTCCTAGTGATTTTCAGGTTTAACACTCTACAAGTGTCCTGTCTGCATGCATAGTATGTGCACCACAAGTGTGCCTGTTGGCCCTAGAGGGCAGAAGAGGGAGTTAGATTCCCTGAATCTTGAGTTACAGATGCTTGTGATTCACCATGTGGATGCTGGGAATTGAACTAGTGCTCATAATACGGCAGTCCTTCTCTCTGTCTTCAAGAAGCAATTTGTTTAAGGAAGAATCAATGACCTACATCAAGAAAAGATTGCATTGGGTGATCTGAATCTTTCCCAGGGTTCACCACTTTAAAGATCACTCACTGGTAGTCCTGTTGGGATCGTTCTGGTCAGCAAATCTACCTGCACGACAGCAGTCAGCTATGCAATAGCTCTCTATTTACATCTCTATATGCTGACTTCACCTTTATTATCAATTAGACACCAGGGACCATAATATCTAGTGAACTGCAGAAACCTGGTCATGCACTCTGAGCATTGAGGAACCATTTCCACAGGCCTACTTTAATCAGTGACTCCACCAAGAGAAAGTAAACAGTGCCAAAGAAACATTTCTAAAGGTGATGGCATAGCATACTACTGAGGCTTAAAGACACTGGAAACTAGACCTGTCGCTGTATATGACTTCCAAGGGATTTAATCACTACCTCATTCTTGGTCACATGCAGAGCTATCAACATGACCTTAGCAATAAGGCCCATGCTGGTCTTAGCACACTGATAAAGTTTCCTTTTTGCAGCCTGTAGTTTGCTTGGCATGTTATCAGTTTCCCTCGGGGTCATTCTTCCTTTCTCTTATCATATGTTAATGAACCTAGTGTGTCATTAAATATCTTTAAATTAATTTTAATACTTATACCCAGAACCTCTACCTCTCAGTCGTCATGTCTTAGTCAGGTAACCCTTCCAAGATCATTACTTTTAAGTCCAGACTGACTCAAGCAACTGTGTTGCCACTGTTATATTGTCCTGTTCAGCAGGGTGGACAATCAGTATGGAAAGTTCGCATCGTTTTATCCGTAATCATTTTGTTTCTTCTTTTATTACAGGTAGGATAGGAATAATAAGAGTCCCTGATGTGTGAGTGATGGCCCGGCAATCGTGAGACTGTGGTGCCTTCCATATCACATACATAAACGAATCCACAAAGTGACAGCATCAGGGATTAAGAAAAAAAATAATATTTTATGCATGGAAAAATATAGCTGCTTAGGGAGGCCACATTTTACAACTCTGTGACCTCCCTGCTTGCAATCATCCTGTATTCCCATGCAGCCTGCAGTTCCTTAATGAGTTTGCCAAAGAATTTCAGCTGTGAACACTGTGTGGGAAGAGGTGCAGAGCTGTGTGTCTACGGGGTTTAGTAATTTCGTCCATTCACCACTGAACCATTCTCTTGCTCTGAATCCTCAAGGGCAGGGACCTTGGTTTCTCCTTTGATGTCTCCCAAGAGCTTACACATAGGTAACTATTGCATGCCCTAATCATTGAAGTGATCAGCTAAACCATCAATTTGTCTTCCTTCTTTCTCTCAGGTTGGGTGTGTGAACCTTTGTTCACCGAGGTACATAAGGAAGGACTTGTCTCCTTGGGCCCTCAAGCAGAACATGTAACATTTCCACACTGCATCCTCTGTCTCCCCAGGTGAGGAGCAGGTCCTTGAGCCACTCCAGGATGAGGGACAAATTTCACATTATGTAATGAAGCTGCATTCCTATCTTATTTTCTAAGACTTATCAGCAGGTGTGGTCCATCCCAAGGCAGGGTGGAATGCACCCCACTCTTGGGTAGCAGCTCACATCTTTAAGGGCTGAGCATGACATTACCCTTCAGGAAGGTTAGAACCATTCATTCTCAAGCCAGATGCCTTCTTTAACACGAGGGCAATTGTGGAGGATGTGTACAAAGCCAAGGAGAGCCTGACTGAGTTCTTGCATTGCTCAAAGGCTAGTTCCAAGTCCTTGGCAAAATGTTTCTTCTTGGGCTAGCCTTGAGCTTGCTGTCCTCCTGCCTCAGCTTAAGTGCTAGGATTACAAGAGTATGCCACTTCATGTGAACAAACTTCATAGTCTGTTTGAAGCCCTGGGTTTGATCTCTTCATCATTGAATCAATGTGGGAAAGGATTAAGGACCCCAAAGTGGACAGAAGCTCCACAAGGAAGACCAACAGAGTCAACTAACCTGAACCTTTGGGTCTCTCTGAGACTGAACCACCAAAGAACCCACACAGGCTGGACTTAGGCCTCTCTGAACATATGCAGCAGATGGGCAGCTTGGTCTGCGCGTAGGTCCCGAAAAATTGGAGCAGTGGCTATCCCAAAAGCTGTTGCTTGTATGTGGGATCTGCTCTTCTAGCTGGCCTGCCTAGTCTGGCCTCAGTGGGAGAGAATGTGCCTAGTCTCACAGAGACTTGAAGTGCCAGGGTTGGGGGATACCCAGGGGTTCTCTACCTACTCAGAGGAGATGGGGAGGAGGAATGGGGGAAGGATTGTGGGAAGGGATGACCAGGATGGGAGCAGTGAGCAGGATGTAAAATGAATAAGTAAAAAATTAAAACACATAAAATAGAACAGACTCTATATACTTAAAACCAACCCCACCTGATCTGTAAACAAATTGTAACACAACTATAAATCTGTAACCAATCATACCAGCCGAACTTGCAACCAACTAGAGGCTAAAAGCTGCCCGAATACAAATATACATAGAGCCTATGACATGACTTAGTAGGTAAAATTGCCTGCCACAAACCTGATGACCTGAGTTCAATCCTGGGACCAAAATGGTATAAAGAGAGAATTGAGTCCCAGGAACCAACCCTCAATGTTGTCCTCTGTCTTTTATAAGCACATGGCAACCACTTGTACACATGTATGTGCATGTAAAAGAGTGTGCAGCATACAAAGCAATAAGTAAATGTACCCAAATTGTACTTATGAAGTAAGTAACAATTTCAGTCAATGAGGTTATTGCCTTGTGTGTTGGGAAGGTAGTGTGTATACACATTTGTATGGCTGTGTACACGTGGGTATATTTGCATGTATATACATATGCATATGAAGGCCAGAGGCTATCTATGTACCTTCTTGTTCTTCTCCACCTTGGCTTGTGAGATGGGGTCTCTCACTTACTCTGGAGCATGCTAATTCACTAGATCCCCTGACCAGTTAACTTCAGGGATCCACTTGTCTCAGCTTCTACAGTTCTGAGCTTACATCCCTGTTCCTCTGTGAATGCTGGGTCTCTAACTAGACTCTCACGCTTGCATGTAGGCACAGCACGTTACCGACTGAACCCAGATTATTTCTGTATGCCATTTCCTATTCTCTGGCTACAGATAAAACCTATAATGGAAGGGAGACATCCTTAGACCAAAGGGTCTGCAATGCTTCCTGGCTCTAGAATCTTTTTTGTTTAGTATTCTTTGTTAAATTTAACTGGTGTCAGTTTGTGAGTGTGTGTGTGTGTGTGTGTGTGTGTGTGTGTGTGTGTGTGACCATGTGTGCCCAAGTGAGGCCAGAGCAGACCACTGGGTGTCTTCCTCTATCAATCTTCACCTCCTTGTTCTGAAACAGGGTCTCTCCATGAACCAGAAGCTGCGCATTTGTGCTGGGCTGCCTGCTCAGTGAGCTCTGCCTGTCTCTGACCCATTTGTAGGACCTCTGCTGGGGTTCCAGGCTACACAGCTGTGTCTACCTTTTTACATGTGTGCTGACTGTTCAAACTCAGGTGTCATGATGGCAAACTCAAGGAGCCACCATTTCCCTGACTCCTTTTATTTGTTGTTTTTGAATCAGGAGCTCAGGGAGCCAAGAGTGACCACAAAAGCTGACCCTGCAGCTGCTGGGAAGACAAGTGTGGATCAGCATGCCTGTCTTTCCCAGTTATTCTGCTTGTGAGCCCTGATCATTTCCTCCCCTGCAGGTCATACTACATAGTGCCTCCCTTCTCATCCTCCTTGATGTCAAAAAGTGACCTCTGAGACTCGGGGATTGCCCCCCTCCATCCTAGGGCCGTATTTCCTGGTATTATGGCCATCCTTTCTCAATTCCTTCCCACAACACTAGATTGCCATTCTTGGTTTCTTCATCTTTAGGATCGATCTAAGCCTCTTGACTTATCTTGTCTTAGTCACCAAGCATGATCTGAGTTGTCACCAAGAAGACTGTAATATCCTAACCTCTTGGCATTAATTGGTCTGGGATTATGGTATTGAATAAGTTTCAAAATACTTTTCAGCATCTTCTAAGATGTCTAAAATGTAAACTGCATAGAAATAATTTTCTTACCTATTTAAAGGTATTAATTAATCTAATAATTAAATTACTGAATATTTGATTTAATACTGAGTCTTTAACTATTAATGTAATAATTAGGTTGGAAATTACTTAAATTTAGCCATTACTAATTAATCATAATTAATTTAATTAAACATTTCTTGAACTTTAATTTTTAATTTTTAAAGGTAACTGGCATCTATCTATAAGTCCTTCCCCTACTAGATAAAGCTTGGGAACAAAGTTCAACTTGGATTACATGTATATTTATATAGTAATCAGAGTCTTAATGATGAAATTTCTCTAAAATTAAATTACAATTTTTATTTTGGAAATTTTCCAAAAATGACAAGCTGATAGAAATCATGCCTAGGTGCCCACGTTCTGATATGCTGGGAATGACAGTCAATGTTATGTCAACTGGGCATGGTTGGATTCGACAGTTTGTGTCTGAGTTCAAGGCCAATTTGGCAACAGAGCCATGACTACACAGAGAAACCCAGTCTCAAAAACAAAAAACAAAATAACAAAAACAAAACAAAAACATAGTCAAACCCCAGCATTTGAATGAGAAGATTAGCCTTTATAGCAAGCACTTGTCTCGTGTAGCCATTGAAGGTCCTAGGAAAGACTAGCTACAACAGTCACTGCCACCTAGAGATCTCTATTTGTTCAAATCTTAGGAACTCAAAAATGCAGCCTCAACCTGGCCCTGGTTTCCAGCCTATCTGTCCTGTCCTGTCCTGTCCTGTCCTGCAGATTTTGGACTTGCTATGCTTTTCTATCCTGTCTGTCTGTCTGTCTGTCTACCCATTTCAATATCCTGCTTTTTTTTCCAGAGAATAGTAACCAATGCACTCCTCAGGGTCCAGATGTGCAGACAAACCCCACACCAAGCACAGGGAGATAAGTTGTCAGCCTAGGTAAAGTATGCTTGCTTCCTACTCTAGACTCATCTTCTGTTACTCTAATATCCTTTCCTAAACCACGCTTAGGATCTGCTGACACTCATGTTTGTTTGTTTGTGTGGTGTTAGGAATGGAGCCAAGGCCTCCTGACATGCTATACAAGCATATCACTCCTGAACTACCACCAGAGTTCCCCATTTATACTTGTCGACCAAGGAATTGAATTTAGCAAGTGCCTCTCAACATGTGTGAGATGCAGCTCACATGCTACACTTTTGCTCTCAGATGGAATGAGGACAAGTTTTAACACTGCCCACTTATAGAGAATGTGCTGTCGACCTCCCAGAGATGGATTTTCCTGATTCATCCTGACACATCCTTAGCACATCCTGGCTGAGATATATCTGTGGAGTGAGCAAGGTCAGGTTCTTTCGAGTACAAAGCTAATGCAACTTGGAGAACTGTTTTTAGAGAAAAGAATTTAAATCCTCACTTTTGTGAATATTCTGTGATATATAAATTGTCAATGATAATATGAACACTGTCCCCAGGGTCATGAGCACAGTATAACACAAGGACACTCAAAGCTTAAGTTTCCTAATCATAGGGAGAAGCAGGTTCTCGCTCTGTGATATTTCAGTAGAAAATAGCTTCTGCTTGGATTGGTTTCTACCCTGCTGGGAAGAGAAAGCTTGGGGTGTGGGGGCAAGAGGCCTGGATCCTGTTTCAGGAGGATGGGCCCCTCTGTAAGGTTCACACCTGGCCAGTGTGGACTGCGAGAGCCCCAGTTCGCCTCTCTGATGGTCTCCAGAGACCATAGCCCAGGTTCTGCATATCACAGCCTCTTTTTGGACGCCTATGTCATTTTACAATAGCCTGCCTTGCCTGCTACCTGCAAATCTCTGTGTTTCTAGAAGCTTTCCCTGATTGGAGGAGTGCATTCCTAACTGTAAGGAGAAGATAAATGCAGTGGCTTCATTGCCCTGGCCTGTGGGAGGTTTTCAACCCGGTACCCTAAGAGTGAAGGGCAGAGAATAGAAGGACAGATGACACAAGAAATGAGGCCAAGACTGGATTCTTGTTCAAGGCCTGGCAAACTGTATTTTCTCAGGGAATTTATACACGTAGGGGAAGAAATTAGAAATAAGGCAAGTGGGATTTTCCACAAAGCCTGGGCATTCTGCCAAGGTGAATCTCTGGCAGCTGTAAGATGTTTTCTTCTTCTGGCAGGGCGCAGTTACCATGGACCACCCGATTTCTCCAACGTCTGCAGCTGAGGAAAAGTCAAAACCTAAGCTTATCTTTAAAATGTAATTTAAACATAAAGTAAGGTCAGTTTGGCTCCTAGCATTTCCTCCCTTTTAATATAAATTTTGTGAGGCCGGCGAGAATGTGGACATCTATAGGTCTCATTGATGCATGAGCCAGCATTAACCAGAAAGGGGAAGTATTGACCTGATTCCTCTTGTTGGGGACAGAGGATTGTTCTTCCCACATCTTAGGCAGCTCTTGGTGTCTTTTGGAGAGGAGAGGCAGAGCCCCACTTAGTGGGAGATCACCACAGAGTGCAGAGTGATCTTAGGACTGACACCAACCCCTGTGCAAATCAGGTTTGCTTCTCATGGGACTCAGAAGCAGACGGTTGTGTCCTCCCCTGCAGTGCTTTGCCTTACACCCCTTGCAGGTGCCCACACTGAGTTTGAGCCATGCTGAACGAGTGTGCATAGCTCTAAGTTTCTATGCATCCCCCATGGGGGCAATGTCATCACATGGCTCAGCCAGGCCTCTATCAGCCAAATCAAGTTGATGATACTATACCTGTATGGTTTTGAATGCCACAGAGTCAACCTGTTGTCTAATAAATCCTATCAACCAATATAAAATAAAGGGTCCTAAAATAGCTATCAAAAGCAAATAAAGCAAGGGCCCAACAAGGGGCATAAGGAGGGAAAACATGGAGGATTCCCACCAATCAATGGCAGCTCTAGACAATTTCTGTCTCTGGATCCTCACTCAGCTTATGGAGTTTATCCACCTGTAATTCTATAAGGCCTGGTTCATTATCATAATAGCAACATTCTTCCTTAAGAAAAAGGCAGGTTCCACCCTTCTCCACTGTGAGAAGGTCTAAGGCACGGCAATTCTGCAAGGTAACTTGAGCAAGTGAGGTTATTTGCCTTTGCAGAGACACCAGAGATTCAGCAGAAGTCTCGATAGCTAATTGAAATTATTCAGCTAACTTATTGGTGATTACAATGGAATGTCCCAATGATCCACTCACCAATCCAGCGACCACCATAGAGGTAGTCAGGGAAAGGCCAACTACAAAGTGCAAAAATAATGCATGTTTCTCTCTTCTGAAATGTTCAGAAGACATCAAAAATTTTGCAGGGGGATGTTGAGTCTGCAGATGTCTGTAGTGTCAGCAGATGTCTGTAGTGTCAGCATTAGTAGGAGGCATCCAAAGGTGTCACGGACCGTGGCCATATTCAATGATTAGCATATCTCATTATCCACTCTGGCAGCTAGCATGCTCCTTCAGCATCCTGCAGAAAAAACACAAACATTCCCTCTCCCCCACACTTAGAGAGTTCCCTGGCATTGAAATTTTAAAAATTTTGTGGTGTATGGGGATATGATTCTCCCGTCTTTTATTTTATAAAAATATTGTTTTAAAATTCCATGGGCCTGTTCCACAATACCTTGTCCTTGAGGATTATAAGGAATCTCAGTAATATGACTAATATTAAATTGTTAACAAAACATCTCAAATGACTGACCATAATAACCAGTTATAATATTTGTCTTAATCTGATTTGGAACATCCAGTATAGAAAAACAACATAGGCAATCACTAATTTTATTTTTACTTGCTTCCCCTGTTAAAGCAGTTGTAACTAGAAAGGTTGAAAAGCTGTCAATAGTCATATGTACATTTTTAAAAATTTTTTAAATCAGAAATATGTTACATCTTTTTGTCTTGAATAGGTATAAGTCCTCAAGGATTAACACTATTATGTGGTACATGAAGAAATTGAGGACACTGAGGACAAGTCTTTATAATCTGACATGTATATTTTCTAGAAATATCAAATTATTGTCTTAAACTATTACTATTTTGATGATGTAAAGAATGAGATTGTTGGGCTAATTGTTCTTGTGTAAAGTCTATAGTCTGCCTGATATGTAAACCTGCTGTGGCATTGTCCTCATTAAGGAGTCTGGACAATCTAATATGAGCTTTTAAGTGTCCTAAAAGCAAGAAACAGTATATGTTTCTTAAATTAAGCTGTATTTGTGTAAAATTTGAGAATTAGCAATATCTATAAAAATATAATTTCAAGCAATTGTAAGCCATGAGTTATTTATTTTAATTATCAATCTACAAATTAAAAGCTTGATTATTTAACATTTTAAAAACAGTGGCTATAGCACATAATTTAATTATTTGTGAAGCAGGAGGAAAATTTAAGAGAATAAACATGTGATCTAATTATATATGTTTTTCCATCATTAGATGAGCTATTTATAAATATAGTAAATGTGTTTCTTATTGGCTGCATGCATACATTTATAAAAGTATGTATAGAGGCAAATTTTAAAAACTCGTCTTTGAAATAATGATCATCAAATTTGCCTAAAAAGTTTGCTATGCAATAGGCCAAATATTAGTATTCTGCAATAACCAATGTAATTGCTGTTTGGACTAAGGAATAAATATTCTATCAAGTTCTTTTACAAAATATTTTCATGATTCTATCTTACAATTTTGTATTAACATAGCAACAGACTCATAATAGGGTGTTCATACTTAACTTGGAGATAAAGAAAGGTGAATTTACATTAATGATCCCTTTTGCCAAAGGACTGCTGTGAAACAGCAGATTGACTCCTCTGCAAAGTTATTTATCCCTCATCAATTAATTGTCTAGGGGATTAGGATTTGCATTTTCCTTGAGACTATCAAACAAAGGTTTAAGTTCTCCTGTGGTAAGCTTAAGGTGAGGTCTTAACAAATTAACATTTCCTTAAAGCTTTTAAAAGTCATTTAAATCAAAACTATCTTTTCTTATTTGAATTTTCTGTGCCACAATTTGTTTAGGATATAACTGATCTATTTGCCTGATTTTTTTTCTTAATTATAAATATGGATGAGTTAAAATCTTGAGCTTGTGATTGAATTGTAAACTGTAACTAATGGAACATTGGCAGTTTAACTATATTTTTAAGTTTCTTTTGTAATATTAGAGCATGTCCGTAATTTTGAAGAAAAAACTCAGTTCTAAACAATCTATTTTCTTTAAAATTAATACCAAAGAACATTACTTTCACATACGAAGTTTGATTGCCAGTTCTTATATATGAATGCATGACAGTGTAGCTTTTAATGTATCAGTAAAGGGACATTGTTTTAAATTCTATCTTTTATAAGTCTAGTTTCTAGGATAAGAATTACATAAAATATTGTCTCAGTTTAGAAGTGTCTTTAGAGACCTGTTTTTCTGGGTTGGCTCATGTCACCTGTTCTTTAGAATGACTCTAACCCTTGATTACCAATTAAGCTAACTTTCTGTTACCAATGTTACAGATTTTTAATTATATCCAATAATTTATAAGTCAATATAACCAAGACATGTAGTACATATTTATACTTTAAAAACCAGTTAGAAACAAAAGTGAAGTGGTGATATACATATACTTATTTAAACCAGACAAAAGTTTCTTACAGTTTTTAACTGTAATTTCAGGGAAAAGCACTTTGTCACTTGCTGAACCCAATAAACACAATCACAGAGATTTTTCTAGGAAAAAACAGCCATTAGCTCTCTTACCAAAGATGTTGAAAAGCTGTTGGCTCCTTTAAGAGCGGCTTGTGTAGATAATCAGCCCCTAGCAGGATTTCTCCAGCTGCACTTGACCCCCAGGCACAGTTCTGCTGTGCAAATTGAGACTGCCTTTTAAACAAGCTAACCTAAATCAAATGCTGGACAGCCAGCAGATAAATTTTTAACCATTTTTTTTAAAACATGAAACACAGAACAATAATCATTCAAACAACAAAACAAAAACAAACATAAATTAACAGACATATGGCCAGATTGGTGCACCAAGGACAGACAGTGGACAGAGAGGGAAGAGAACTTGATGTCCCAAAGAGATCCAGATGTCCTAACCAGAACTAAGGATATCTCCAGTAGGATACAGAGAGGAAGCAGGACGTCTCCCGGTTTCCTCTCGTCCCTAGAAGACCTCTGAAATAGCTTTTAACAATTTTTTTTTCTTTTGATACAATGTCCCGGACATGGAACAACTGCTTTTCTGAAAACCCTCTCTCTCTCTCTCTCTCTCTCTCTCGTTCAAGATCTAACTATCTCTTTCTTCTGCGAGAGAAGGGAGAGGAGGCACAGAGGTAGCTACTGATAGTTGCTGCCCAGTGCCATGCTTTTCTAACCTCTCTAATTTCTCCTCAACATGTATAAATTTTTTATTTATATATTTACCATTTCTACTTCTAAGAGTCATGGACAGAATAAATATACTTGAGCTAAAAATTTTTCTAGTATTTATTCCCTGTCTCTGCCGTTCTCCGCCCTTTAGTCCCTCTATTCTATTCTATTTTATTCTATTCTAAATGAAAATAAAAAACCTGTGAAGTTCTTTCTTTTTAATCCCTATTCCCCACTTCTTGAGGGCATCCTTGAGACCATAAAGAAAAGTCTTATGCTTACTTAATGCCTGTCCCATAATGTGTCACCTGATTTACCTGGATCTCCCACAGATGGGCATTTCTGTGGTGATCAAATGACGAACCTGTACCGACCTGATGAGTCGGTGGTTCCAAATGATGAGTGACCGCTCCTTGAAGATGACATTCTCTGTGATCTTTACTCAGGAAAGGGCCCCACGTCCTGCGTCAGCTGCCCCGGCCTGTGGGGCTTTTCAACATGGGACCCTAAGAGTGAAGGGCAGAGAACGGAAAGGACAGGAGACGCGAGAAACAAGGCCAAGACCAGATTCTTGTTCAAGGCCTGGCAAACCGTATTTTCTCAGGGAATTTATACACGTAGGGGAAGAAGTAAGAAATACGGCAAATGAGATTTTCCACAAAGCTTGGGCATTCTGCCAAGGTGAATCTCTGGCAGCTGTAAGATGTTTTCTTGTTCTGGCAGGGCGCAGTGACCATGGACCACCTGATTTCTCCAAGGTTTATAGCTGAAGAGAAGTCAAAAGCTAAGCCTACCTTTAAAATGAAATCTAAACATAAAGTAAAGTCAGTTTGGCTCCTGACACTTCATGTGTCTGCTTCTCCCAGATATTCTTTCTCCACATGCCTGACAACCACCCCTCCCATGCTGCCATGTCTGTGAACTTCCAGATGTTTGGTGTCTGCATCTCATTTGAAGACATCCATAAAGATCATTCATATCCATCCCCACTTCATGGCATTCTTCCCCCGCCCATTCTCTTCAAGCTTTTCTTTGATTTCTCCCCAGAAGCATTCACACAGGATACAATACACATAACAGATTTTCAAAAGGCGATGGAACAAGTTGTTTAGTATCACAGCAAAAACTAAACCAGTACAAATTATTTGCTTGCTCTATTTATTTTACAGGGCTAGTGAACCCAGGTTCCCAGGCATACTGGACACATACTCTACTTGTGGAATATACCAACCCACCTTAAATTTGCTTAAACATGTTATTGACATCTGTTATTTTTAGTATATGTGTGCCACAGAATTGTCAGAGGACAACATTCAAAGTTAAGTCTTTCCTTCTACACCGTGGATCCCAGGGATAGGCCTTGTGTCCTCAGGCTTGTGGCCTGTGCCTGTAGACAGTGAGCATCTCACCAGCCCTAAGATTACATTTTAATCACCATATTACAACCACCTTCAAGAATTCCACCCAGGCCTCTTTGCTTTCCTGACTTAACCCTTGGTAACCTGCCTCCTCTTCCTCCTGCCGACGTTCTCGGTATTCAGAAGTATACCTACTCAGTTAAAGTTTCTTTCTTTCTTTCTATTTTCTTTCTTTCTTTCTTTCTTTCTTTCTTTCTTTCTTTCTTTCTTTCTCCATTTTTTGTTTTGATGTTTTAATAAGAAAATTTACCAAAAGCTATTACAGAAAAACACCAATTTGTTCTTTCCATAGGAATGACCCAAAACCATATAGATAAGGAAACAGATGGGAGACTGACCTGAATGGAACAAAGTGATAACTAAGAAGTTATCCTCAGAGCTACAAGGTTTATTTGGGGATAAGGAAGCTAGATCCTGAGATGGAAATCTGTGCTGCTGACTCCAGGCTGTGTGTGCACACTCAAGACAGCATCTGCTCCTACACCCCTCCATCCTGTGGCACAACTTCTGCATTGAGCTTTTCTAGTTCTTCACCACAGGATTCCATAGGGCACCGCTGGTACTTAGCCCCAAGAGTCTTTGTCCAGGAAGAATAGTGATGGTGCCAGAGACTGCAGAGGCCATAGATGACAATCAGCAAGGCAACCCCTAAGGCCATGTGCCAGCAGAAGAAGATGGTCACAAATGCCAGGTCCATGGGGTTGTCTGCTCTCCAGGGCTGTCCAGTGAAAGGTATATACATCTCACAGATCTGCAACATCCACGTGCTCAGCACTAGCACCATCCAGCACTTGGCCACCCAGAGTGGGGCATTGTCAGGGACCCAGATCTCCACAGTGAGCACCAGTGCAAGCAAGAAGGAAGGCAACAGTAACAGATGATGCACTCGGATCTCCAAGGTGCTTTTGTTCTCAACATGTGTTATCATCAGCAGTACCAGCACATAGAAAGCCAGGGCTTCGCCAGCGCGCTCCAGCTTCATGGTCCAGCGTGCAGGTTGTGCCTGGCTCACAATGTCCACTATGCCACTGAGGAAAAAGAACCCAAACATGGTTATGTGCTGCCAGTTGTCCTTGAAAACAAACAGCCTCCGAGGGTCCTTCCAGTCTATCATCTTCAGATAGTTGACCCCTAGGGGGTAGAACAATTCTCCAATAATGGCAAGAGCAGAGACAAACACTTTTGTCACTGCTTCATAGGATACCTGCCCAATCAGCCTGCATCCCAGCAGTTTCCTTGGGAGCAAGGGGTGCTTGAGCACCTTCTGTTTTCGGAGCAGGGCCAAGGATGTTAGCAATGAATAATAGACCGCGAACATGAGGAAGCCTACTCCTGGCAGCAGGTGTCCTTCAAAAGATCCCATGGCTCCTCTGTGAGCTGAGTCAGAGAGAAGCAGAGGCAGCAAATGAGATACAACCTTCACTGTTTCTCCTTAGAAGCCTCACAAGAGATTCTTGAGGAAACCTGGCTCTGCCACCCACTTGTAAGAAAGAAGATCTATGACACTCCCAGGGTGGGGCCTCTAAGTAATGTCGTTTTTAGTCTTCTCAGAGTGTTCTTGCCTGAGGCTTACTGGGGCCTAGATTTCAGCTTTTATACCACTGGCAAGGACTACAGATTGGACTCACCCTCCCTTTCATTAAGTCCCATGCCCCAGCCCATCAGGGACAGGGAAGGGAGGGGAGAATCAAAATGATCTGGTAGAGGAACGGTAAGCTGACTACTACTGGCTGCTAGTGCCAGGCATGGGATATTTCTCTCATTTAAATATTAATTATGAATTCTTAAATCTAATTAAACTTTAAATAAAATTAAATCTCATTGTATATTAAATATTAAATATTCTATCATTTAAATCCCACAACAGGGGGAATGTAGAAATGGCTCAATGTCAAGAGGTTTTTTCAGTTTTGCAGAGGACCTCAGTTTGGTCCCTAGCACCAACCTGGGGCAGTTCACTTCTCTCTATAACTTCAGCTCCCGGGAATCTGTTGTAGTAAATAGTTCATCTCAATCAGTCATTTCTACCCCACCTTTGACCATTCAGTTCCCAGATAAAAGACACAAAATCTTTATTATCTTAATTATATTTATAATAAGCCTTAATCAGCTCTAGAGCTGGGCAGATATCAACCCTCTATGACTGTTTTGTCTACTTCCCTGCCAATAACCCTGAGATATGACATGCCATGTTCTGCCTGGGCTGCTCATACTCTGACTGGCCAGCATTCATGGACCGTTCCTATAAGCCCTTACCCCATGGTGTCTTCTCTCTCCACCTTCTCCCTCTTCCTCTCATGTGGTCCTGCCTCAGATCCCTAAGCCCAGGAACCAAAATCTCATCTACCTCTCTTCTGCCCAGCTGTAGACTGTCTGCATCTTTATTTGATCAATAGTTTTAAATTAAGAAGCAAGTTTATATACATAGCATCACTTTGTTTACGTGATAATCTCCTTGTCCCTGGGAGCAACCAGACTTTGTACTTAGCATTACAATACATAGCAAAAGACCAAACCTCAACAATTTCCCCTTTTTTGTCTAAATAGGAAAGGTCTTTCTTTTATAATAACAAACAACGTATGGTAGGAACAAGTATGAAATAATTATGCAAATTATTAGATAAGAGCTACATTCAAAAACTCCAGTCTGCTTGTATTTGGGAATTCAGAAGAAAGTGTTCTATTATCTATCCTATCCTGGTGAGTTCAGAGTTCTGTATCAAAATCAATTTCTGTCCTAACTTGCATTATTAACTTAAATGTATCTTCCCAGACCTAAAATATCTTGCTAGATGTTATACAACCTAAGTTTCATTGTAAGACTATAATTATCTTGTCCTCAACCCATCAGAGGCCTCAGAAGGAATCAATATGCAGGAAGTGCAAGGGCACAGCTTCCAAAAATTATAAAAATGACAGAGACAGCTGGCTGCCTGCACAGTCCCCAGTATCATCTCTGTAACATTGAAGCATTGTCTTTAGCTTCTGGCCCCATAAAGCTGACAGACGTCTTGTGAAGCAGGAATTATGAAGGACTTGCTTACCCTTTCTTGACAGAGCTTGGCAATCAATTTCACTGTACCCATGTGTCCTTTCTGGACAGATTTGTCTGTAGTTGAACCATGGTCATTTTCTTTGCCCATGGCTAGCTTGCCACAATTGAAGCAACTCCATATGTTTACTGATGCTCATCATCTTTGAAGTGGAATGGGGGTACTGTCAGGATCAGATCTCTTTCATAGTCAAAAGAACTTTTAATGATGAAATAATTTTAAATGCCATATTCTGTGGATCTCTGAGGTTTTTAAAGACCACTATATACCTACAGTAGATCTGAATTGTCAAACTGTACATTCTTAGCTATTTACTATCTGAATAACCTTAAATACATTAGATTATAATTATCTAAACAAGTATCTAATATGACCATGAGTTTGACTATCTCACTATGGATTTGCAGTACTAAATTATCTTAAACAGCTTGTAACAACAGCTATTAAAAAGGACTGGGCTACATCTTATATTTTAAATGAGTTGCATAGACACAATGCCTATACAAGAGCTGGAACATACATATATTATGTTGTAACAAAATTAATCTTAGTATGTGCATCAATATACAAAGACTAATGCCAATAAAAACCTTAGACCTATATCAATATATAAAATTCTGTATCAATGGAACAAAATATACCTTCAATTGTGCATCAAAATATAATGGTGTCTATCATTCTAAGATTATGGCTATAAAATGTTTTGGATTTTTTTTTGTTTGTTTAGAGTAGATTCAATAATCTACCTTTATTTGTCTAATTTCTCATAGTATTTCTATATCCTGCCTCTTTTCTTTTCAACCCTCTTTTGCTAACCTAATGAAGAAAGCAAGATAGAGAAAATGAAACAGAGAAGAAATCCCTGTATCTGACCTCTGACAACATATCTATAACTCATAAAATGACCAAACCCATCCATCTCAACTTAAGAGACTGGGACAATGGTCTTCTTATGATTGCTTCCTGCTGAACTGAGCCTAAGAATTCCTTTTGTGGCCCAAGAAAATTACAAAGATGATTAGTCTTAAGAAAATTAGCTGTGCCATTTGTTGTCCAGTCTCTGTATATTGAGAAAGACCAGGCTTAAATGAAGTCTGAAGCCTGGACCAAGTGAGCTCGCTGTTCTGAAGGTGTCCTGGAAGCAAGTCTTCAGTTTGGAAGCAGTTAAGGTAGGATGAGGTAAGGAGCTTGAACAGTGAGTCTCACCATCTCAGCATACCTAAGCGTGAATCCTGTCAAGGCTGCCTCCTGGCCTTCCATTCCGCAATGTACAAACCTTACAAGCAGTGCATAATTCTTTTATTTTTTTAAACCAGCTTTGTGATCTTTATTGATGGGTGACAACTTTATACTCCTAGGAGTCACTACACTGTGTACAGGAGGGACACAGCATCAGAGGCATGGCAGGAGATTATAGAGCAGACACTGGGAAATGTCAGTCCATTGTTTTGCCCACTGTTCATGTGTACCCAGCATAAATGTGATTTGACATCATTTCACGCTAATACAGTTACAATCACCCAGCTCTGCAGCCTGACGTCTACCCACATGTCTGACCAGTGGTGTCTATGTCAGCAGTTTCCCTCTCGCAATCATTAAAATGCTTTTCCTGTTAGGAACCAGCAACGTATTTTTTGCATTTATTTTCTTTTGAAGTAAGAACTGTCTCATCTCTGATAACTGGCTCATTTTTGTCATTTATCAGAAACTAAAGGGTAAAGGAGGAAAATGTGATGAATTAAAAACTATTTTTTTAAGGAAAGATAAAATTCATTTTCACAAATTTACAAGAGCTGCTGGTGCAGGACCTATCCCACTATGAGATCAGACTGGGACACCGAGAGTCACCGCCTCCACTCAGGAACCCGCGATTCTTCAGAAGAAGCGGGTCTTGTGTTTCCTCACTCAGGCAACAGTCCAGTCTCTGACGTCAGAGTCAGCATGAGCTGTGCTGTGCAGACCCCAGGCATCCTCATCCAAGCCCATGGGCGCAGAGGGAGAGTCTCTCTACAGAGCCACTAGAGAGGCGGGAAGTGAGTGAGACAAGAGTTGTAGGAAGCAGCCTCAGGCGCACACAGGCACACGGGCACAGTTACAGCAGGTCCACATGGCAGTCATACAGGAGGTAGGCTGTGCGGTCAGCAGACGGTCTCACCACCTGGTACTGGTTAATAACCTTGACCGTTTGGTCATCACTTGGCAGCCAGCCATTAAGCCCAATCTGGAAGACGTCTGTGGTGTAGTGGCCGCATTTAGCGCTGTTGCCAGAATGGTAGATCACTGCAAACAGCCTATAGGTTCTGTGGCATTTAAAATTTTTATTTTTGACGCCTGGAGAAAGTAGTTCTCTGCTGATCTCCAAGTCCATGGGTAGTCGATGTTCTTGACCAGCTTCTGGCAGCCTCCCGTCTTCCCACAGACGAAGCGCTTCAGGTGGAGTGCGAGCACAGGGCGAAGCTTCTGCAGTCACTCTGCTATTGAACTGCTTGGTTTTGGTGGTGTAACCTTGGACAGGCTCTCTCGCCACCAGGCTTTCCAAAGCATCCTGGACAGTGCATATTTTATCAGAATGGATATCCAACTGCAGTGTGAAAAACGGCTGCAGAGTGGCAGACTCCTTGGAACTCTGCTGGTAAACCACAGACCTGATGTGTCCACCAAAAATGGGTGACAGATGACTTGTTCTTGGGACCCACTTGCTCCCACTAGTCCTCACTGCCCTCGCCCACGTCTTCCGGCTCCTTGTCCTCCATCAAATGGCTTCCGGGCCCGTTGGAAACAGAGTGCTTTTCGTGCGTGGGTGACAGGTGCTTCTTCTTCAGGCTCAGCGTCTTCTCATGGAGTCCATTGAGGATGAAACTTAGGTACTCCTTTCCATCCTCCTGTCAGCCCTTGTCAGACAGGCTTGACTTGATGACTGTCAGGAATTTGAAAATGTATTCAAAGGCAGCCCCTGGGCGGATGTCTATCATGATTTTATCTCTGAGAGCCTGACAGGGCTTGAGAGGTACTGGCATATTAGTAAACTCATTTATGAGCCAAAGGAAGCTATCTATCAGAGACGTTGATGTGCAAGGCCTTTGCACTTTTGAGTACAGTGGTGATTCATTAGAGGGCAAGCCACCAATGCCTACAGGGTGGCAATATTGTAGTGCCAGTTTCCTTTATTAATCAGCCCACCGGGTTGCAATGACACTGGTTTATGTATTAGGGTTACAGTCTCCAGTAACTCTGCGATCTTTAGGCTATGGAATCCTCTGACACTGGAACAAGCCCTTCTTTGACTTCCATCTGTTTTTCAGAGGCCAGGGTGGGACGGGGCAGGGGGTGAACACTTAGTTTCCACATATGCCATGAGTGAGGAAGAAGAGGGCTTAGAATCATGAAAGAGACTAGTCCAGGACTTTGTAGACTGGCTAATGGGAACGGCGCCAGAGGCAGAGAGGGTACTTTTGGCATGTGGTGACTAGCTCTCTGGCTTCGCAGGGTCCAGTTTTGCACCCTCATCAGTTCTACCCCATTGGCAGCAGTGTCCTCGCCTGAGGATTCAAGTATTTTTGCATTAGCAACTGAGATGTTCTCAGTAGTATCGGTGCCATCATAGGGCTACAACCCAGCTGTCCTTAGCAGGCTGTCTGCAGGGAGACAGGGCTGCTCAAACTCAGTTTCATGGCAGCCCTCATGCAGCCCTGCAGTCCTGGCATCACCACCTAGTGTCCTGGGCAAATGACTATCAGGGACAGGGTCACTGATGAAGTCCACGGGATTCTGAGGTCTGTCACAGTCCTGGACATGACTGAAGGAAGCATGTCCACCGTAAACTCAGCATCCTCCACACCCTCGCTGTTCATGCCCACTGAAGTGGCATGACCATTGACCAGGGCAGCTGGGGAAGCACTACGGTCTTTCAGATAATTGTAGTACCCAAGGGGCTGCTTCTTTTTCTTTTTCTGCTCCCTTTTACCAAGACCACTGGGGTCACTGTGCTTCTCCAAGGTCTTGGCCTCTGAGTTGGAGGTGCTTTCCAGAGTCAGGGCCGAGGCCAGATACTGGCCAGTGGAGCTGTAGGTCTCCTCTTTCTATGACATCAGGGGTCTTTTTGGAAGTCGCACAACTAAGAATAAATACAGGTGCCTGAGGGTTCAAGGTGCTTGAAATACTGTAGCTAGGGGTTCTCATCAGCCCCTCTCTAGGTTCGATGATTTCGTCTACACCAACCGATCCTCTGATGTTCTTGTCCTGCATCTGGCAGTTCATCTTCAGCCTTTGTGCTACACAGAATCCTACTTTATAGAGGGAGCTCAACTGAAGAGCGGGGAGTCACAAAAAACTGATTGAATTTATCAGGGCTGAAATCGCCAAAAATATACTGTGGGTTGTGGAGGGCCATGGCAGCCCATCTCAATGAGGTTCGGCACTGCTCTGGCTTCTCACACCACGTCTCCCCAAGGCATAGTTCTATAAAGACATTTGTATGGAATGTGCAATGAATGTACACAGGTCAATTAAAGATAATGTCCTGCTCCTTTTTGAGCAGGTGAAAGACAACTGACTTTCTTTAGAAGTTAGTTTGATCATATAATCAAACTTCAATATAAATCTCCATTTATGCCATATGAAAGAATGGTATGTAACAATAAGGATGGGAATTTTGTAGCAAACAAGATCTATTGGCCATGCAAAGACATTTTGTATATCTCAGCCAGTCTCAGAGCTGTCCTCAAGTAGCGGGATCAGTGCATACATTATCTGTCTTGTTGATCTTGCCAATCTCCTTCTTTTTGTCTATAGCCAAGATCTTCAGGGGGTCTACCCTAGTGAAATCTTATTTTCAATAATTTGGATGGAAGATATAGCTTTTTTATGCCTGTTTGAACAAATGTAAAAATCCCCAGTTTTAATCACCAATTTTAATCTATAAAGGCTTCTCTAAGATAGCCATCATCTCTAATAATTCAGTCTCAGAATCCTCCCCTCAGAACTCAAGGTGGAAGTCCATGGGAACTCTGAACATGTATCAACTCTATATGATAAATCAACCTGTATTCTATTTCAATTTTCCAAACTCCATAAAATGGGGTGCACAATCCATTGTGTGGCATTGCTTTAAGTTGGCATCAGTAATCAGAATCGGAATCCTTCCTTCAGTACATTGTATCTCTATGGGCTGCTATTCTAATTTCTCAAGACCCTGTGGAACCCTCCTCTCTGGACCCATGGTTTTTGATGTTATTGTAAGTTCCAGATTGGATTCCTTTTAGGTTTTCTTATTTTGACTTAAAGATTTTTTCAACTTCTGTTTTATGGTCTCTAATCTAGTATCTAATTTCTCAGTCTCTTCTTTCTCCAAGTCTGTCCATTCTGATTTCTCTCAAACATGGCATATGAAACTGTAATCATTGAAAAAAAATTCATTTATATGCTGATAAGTAAAGCAAGATCATATTGAATCTAGATATAGTGTGTCATTGTGCTTCTCTCCAGTTCAAAGATAGAAAACATTTTTTCTTTTTAATTTTAAAACTTCTCCCTTAGGACTTTATTTTTCTTATATTTAAATTAAATATTTTTCTCCATGATATTTTTATGTCTAACTTTTCTTTTCTTTTATTGTTCTTTAAACTCAATACCTTATCAGTTTAGATTCTTGGGATGTTTGAATTTGTACCTAGTGCATTAGCTGCGCCCCAGCTGTTCAGCTAGCTCAGCCCTGGCTAGGCTTCTGCAAACTACCATGCTTCTATGCAGCTTTAGGCCTTCACCCACAGGCATCCACTCATAGTCTCTGGTTCATGTGTCCGGCCATGCTTACTTGGGCCAGCGGCTCTCATCTAGCTGGCTGGAGACTCAGTGGGCCCATATTAGGCTGCTTTGTTTCTGCACCAGCCTCAGCTCTAGCCATGCGTTCTGCCAATCAGAAAGCTGGCTTTCCAGAGGACCACAGCCTGTGTCTCTCCCAGTAGCCCTGGGAGTGAAAAGCCTTCCCAGGCACTGTAGTTCAGCTGTAGCTTCAAAGTATCATCCTAATCTCTCCTAGCAGCAGTGTTTTCTGGGAGTGAATGTGACTCTACCCAGTATACCTTAGGTTCTAAGTAAGTTCTTGCCTCACAGTGGTTGGCTTAAAGGTAGTAATACCAATTTAAGCTTACAAAGAAATTAAACGCAGACTATGATTACTATATTTGGCTTTGACAGTTACTGGGTGTGGGGAGGAACCCCTAAACTACTTGTCTAATTGCTGGCCTGGCCACCTCCCCAGCAGTGTTCCCCAAATACTTGCTGTTTCTCCTGACCACATGTTCATGGAACATCTCCTTTCCTGGAGTCTTCTCCTCTCTCCTCCTCCTCTCCTCTCCTCTTTCACATTCAACCACATAACTAAAAAACCCAGCCACCCCTAATCCCTCCAGTAATTGGCTGTAGCCATTTTTATTTAACCAATAGTTTTAAATTAAGGAACAAGGTTTGCACTACAAAAACTGGTAAATTTGAGAATTCAGTCTTAGACCTAGACCCCCAGAGTACAGAATTTAGCATTACAATGCATAGCAAAAGATCAAACCTCAACAGCATCTGACACCCTCTTCTCTTCTTGGGCACTCTCACCCAGGTGTACACACACACACACACACACACACACACACACAGTTAAATCCTCAAACAACTTTATGACAAAAGACATTGTGAAATCAATTTTATAGGTGGAACTGGGGCTCAGACAGGACAGACACAAAACAGCACATCTAACAATCAATGGAGTAGATCTGAGCATGAATTCAGGTCTTTATAAGACTACTGGTCTTACAAAGTCCAGCATTTGATCACAGCAAAATAACTGGAATTCAGCTCCAACACATGCAGAACACAGGACTGTGCACAAGTTATTTTGCTCTTAATTTTTGTTGTTGTTGGTGGTGGTGGTGGTGGTGGTGGTTTTTCCAAGACAGGGTATCTCTATGTAGACATTGTTTATCATTGGAATTCACCTTGTAAACAAGGGTGGCAATTGAACTCAGAGATTTTCCTGCCTCTGCCTCCTGACTTCTGGGATTAAGGGTTGTGCCACCATTGCCTGGCAAATCTCAATTTCTTAACTTATACAATGGCAATAGGTTTGTAAAAATTAAATAAGATGATATATGTTGTGCCTGATACATAACAAATGCTCAATAGATGTTTGTAGGGTTGTTTTGTTTTGTTTGTTTGAGATAGGGTTTCTCTGTATAACAGTTCTGACTGTCCTGCAAGTCTCTTTGTAAACCAGGCTGGCCTCAAACTCAGTGATCTGCCTGCCTCTGCCTCCCTAGTGCTGAGATTCAAGGTGTGAGCCACTACTGCCCAGTTGATGTTAGTGATTTTTAATAGGATACTGTATGTAGTAAACACTTGACAGATGGTAGTAACTATTAATTTACTTATGCTTTTATTATAATGTTATTTTTCTGAAAGTTTCATACATGAGCATTGTATTTATATTCTTTCTTTCCCTTTCTTACCCCCTCTCCTACTCCTGCTGTGTCCACTTCCCATTCCTTCTCAAATTATTATTGTTATACCCAGACACACAGCTAGAAAAGGGCATAAAAGAACACAGGCGCTATGGAAGGGAAAATGGAGATGGGAGGGAGGGCAATACAAATGGAGAGAGAGGGGAGGAGAAATAGTGATGCTTGAGAATATGGAAACATGCTATTTTTTGTTTATTTAAAAATGTGTGTGTGTGCATGTGCGTGCATGCATGCATGTGTGTGTATGTGTATGTTTTAAATGAAGTTGTGTATGTGTGTGTGTGTGTGTGTGTGTGTGTGTTTTAAATGAAGTTACACCACTTGGGGTGCTAAATATTTCCCCCTAGAGACTATTTAACAAAATCTCCAGGATCAGGAATGGTGTCTTAGTTTGGGTTTCACTGCAGCTGCTGATTCGTGTTTGGTATTTACTAGTGAACTGGACTGAGAACAAGGAAGATTGGAATCATTCCCAAAGAACTATTTCTAAACAGGTCCATTTCCCCCATATCCTTATAACCTTTCTTTTCCACTGCCTCTGCTGGGTAGTTGGCTAGAAGAGAGAGTGAACCCTTATTAAAGCAGATTGAGAAAAATACATGCCTAAAGAAGTGTGTCCACTATGGTGGGGTAGCATGACTGAGCATCTTAGATCTCAGCAGCAGAATGTATGGCAGAGGCTGTTCATATCACAGCAGACCAGAGAACACACAGATCTCAGCAAAACATGGTAGAACCTTCAAAAAGCCTGCCCCATACCTGCCTTTGCAGGATAAGTAAACCTTTAGGTTTCACAGTCTCCTCAGGTAGCAACCGTGGAGCAAGGATTTAAATGACAGTCTGTGAGGGACATTGCAGAGTCAAATCACAACTGTGCTGTAACAAACACTTAAAATGTGTAAGGATCACCCCCTGATAAGAAGGTCTAGGTGCCTGTTAGCAGGTGCTGAGGCATGCTTGTAACAGAGAGGACTCACTGGAAGTAAATGTGACTCAAACCCTCTAGCTCACGTGTTTCCATGAATATCCATTAGGCTCACTGGGAGCCTTTAATAATATCATCAGAGCTTGTGGGTCACCCTCTAACATTATCATTAAGTATTTATGTTTTTAGACTTCTCATAAAGACACAAAGGATAACTTCCATATCATTTCAATTAGTTTTCCTGAGAAGGGGGCCACACACTGTACCGTACAGCACAGGCCAGTCTGGAACTTACTATGTAGCACAGGCTGGTCTTGAATGCACAGAAACCCTCTTATTTTAGCCTCCAAAGTGTTGGGATTACCAACTTGTGCCACCATGCCTAACTCATGATATTATTTATGAAGGATCCCTAAATCAGCCAAATCCATGGAAATAGAAAGTAGAATATTAGGTACCAGGAGCTTCAGGAAGATGTTTGGGAAGTGTGGGGTTACCCTTAGGAATATGGAAGACATATTCCAAATATTGGAAATGTACTTTCTGCCATTTAACTGGATGCCTAAAATGATTTGGGGTCATATCTTATGTTTTGTCTGTAGTTATTTACCAAAAGCATAAATTAGAGAAAAGTAAAGTCTAAGAACCTATCAGTGATTCTAATGTTACTCATGAGGAGGGTGCCACTCCCCCACCACTGAAGCTCCTAGGTAGGAGCTTCCTACTCCATTGACTTACCTGAGGGGTCTAATTGACTTACCTAATCTCACCCTGATCTGAGAGTTATGTCATGCCAGAGCAAGATCTCTATATTAAGGAGATCTCCATTTTAAAAAGTGTTTCAGGGCTGAAAACATTGCTGAATGTTTGAGACTTGCCAAGCATGGTGCAAGACTCTGGATGTGATTCCCTGCTGCTGAAGAAGAGAGGGTTTGACTAGGAATAAGCCCCACAGGTTTATATTTTTGAAGGTTTGTTTACCAGGGAGTGATAGTACATGAAGAGAATTGGGAGGTGTGGCCTTGTTGAAGGAAGTGTGTCACTGGGAGTGGGCTTTGAGGTTTCAAAAGTCCACACTAGTCCCCAGCCTGTAGATCAGGCTCTCAACTATCCCTTCAGTATCATGCCCTAGGCCATCACCCAGCAGTAATGACAATGGACTAAGCCTCTAAACTCTAAACAAGCCCCAGTCCAATGCCTTCTTTTCTAAGAGTTGCCAAGGCCATGGTGTCTCCTCACAGCAGTAGAACAGTGAGTACGACAGTAGCTTCCTTAGAAAAATGGGTAAGGGGGGGTAGAGATGGATCAGCAGTTATGTGTGGTCTTACTGATTTTGCAGAGGACTCGGGTTCCATCTCCAAGCACACATATGGTGGCTAACAACAGTCTGTAAGTCCTCTTCTGCCCGCCACGGACTCCTGTACTCATTATGGTATACGGACATACACACAGACACATTTTATTTGTACACATTTTTTTAAAAAGAAAAATGGGCAAGCCACCAACAGGCAAACAGAGGAGAAATCTAGGCTGATAAGCATATGAAAAAAATAGGAAGGAATTAGAAAGATGCAAGTAATGCAGCATTGGCTTGTGTTGACTGGTTGAAAGCTAGCTGACACCAAGCTGGAAGAACTTAGTCATCAGTCAGTGTTGCATCATTCATTGAAGGGTAGGTGGCTGTGAAAAGGATTAGAAGGTGTGGCCCTGTTGGTTTCAGTGGAAATTAGTCCTGCCTGAGCGTTGCCTCTGCACAGGAAATCTCCCTGCAGCCCACAAAGGAACACACAGGTGTTCACAGCAACAGCTTTCTATAGGGGAAGAACTAAGGATAACCCAACAGCTGTCTATTACCATAACAAAAGTTACCTTTGCAGGGAGGAGACTGAGGGTAGAGCCCTGGGTAAAGGAAAATAGGTGAGTGCCAATAATAAGCAAAAGACAGATAAAGAAGAGCAAACCTCTTCAGCTCAGGCAAAAGAAAGCAATCACGAGATAAGGGACGAGAAGGTGTGCGCTCAGAATCTTAATGGTGAACAATGCAAGCTCACAGCTGAGGGACCACAAACCAGTCAGAGAATCATGCTGCATGTATGGTTGGAAGAATTGGAGTTGGCTTGATGGTGAAGGCAATTGTGTGTGTGTCAGTGTGACCACATAAGAGCACACTCTTCCTAGATAGATTGTGTCAGAGTAGTTCACTCCATACAGCAAACAATAGAGGTCTACACAGGCTCACCACAGGGGAATCTTAGCACTATACCAGAGGTGCCTGCTGTATAGATGGAGAATCGGGGAGGTAGGGCAGGGACCTCTAAGCTAGGCCCAGAACATAGGCCTGGGGATCTCCAGTGCTTACTTCTAGATTACTCTGAGCACTGCCACACTCTCTGTAGTACTCAGTGCAGCTCAATAGTGAGTGAATTATAAAAGGATCCAAGTTCAACTCCTACATGGGGTGAGATCCTGTCACCTGCTTCCCACAACTAGAAACTTAGAAATAGCTGTCCTTCCCAAGACAACTACAAAAGCCAGAGACAAACCCTCGTGTGAACACTGAAAGCTGGGCTTTCGTTTTTTAAAAAGCCACATAGGAGGGCCAGGGGTCAGCCGATGAGGAAAGAGGAATGGAAAGAACAGAAGCAGGTACTGTATAAAGGTGATGGAAATCTACTAGGTACGCGTGTGAAGGTGTCAAAATCAAGTCCATTGTCCTGTATAATGAACACATGTTGACAAGTATATATTGTCTTGCTTTGTTTTGTTTTTTGAGACAGAGTCTTTCACAGAGTTTTGACTGTCCTGGAAGTCACTATGTAGACCAGGTAGGTCTCGAACTCACAGAGATCTGCCTGCCTCTGCCTCCTGAATGCTGGGATTAAAGGTGTGTGACTTCCAGCAACAAGCAACAGTTAAAAAGAGGGGCAGAAGAACAGAACAGAGAGAGGGGAACATTAGTGAGGTGAGATCACCCACAGGAGGAAAGGAAACTCACAGGTCAAGGTTGTGGTCCAGTTTCAGAATGCCCTGGAGAGTCGTCCATGGCCCACCCCCTGCCACTGTGTCTGAAACATGAAAGAAGAGCCACACTTTTCAGGGGCTGCTGGAACCAAAGGGAAGGGAGTGTGTGCCATCCAGCAAAGTGGACTCTTGGCCCTGGGCTGCTTCTGTGCTTGGGAGTAGGTACTGATTCCTAAGTTCTACAGAATATTGTCAAGCCCTATTTCAGGTAAACTAGTGCCCCCAGGTGTTGGAAGAAAGATCCTCTCTCAAATTAGTTCCCAAAATAGTAATTCCAAATAGACTGCTGGAAAACACATGGTGTGGACTACACACACACACACACACACACACACACACACACACACACACACAAAAGAGGAAGGAAGGAAGGAAGGAAGGGAGGGAGGGAGGAAGGGAGGGAGGGAGGGAGGGAGGAAGGGAGGAAGGAAGGAAGGGAGGGAGGGAGGAAGGAAGGAAGGAAGGAAGGAAGGAAGGAAGGAAGGAAGGAAGGAAGAAAAGAAAAAATCCACAGGGGGCAAGATGGATGGAAGCTATGGACACAGAATCACTTTCCTGAGCATCGCAGCTGCTGTGTGTATTCTATACAAGCATACAGACGAAGGAAGTGATGCTAACTGTGTCCATGGTGACCAAGGCCGAATTTACATTTTAATGTAAGGATATGGAAAATTTGTAAGCAACATGAGTCTTTTTTTTTAAATGAGCTACCTAGATATAGAACTGTAAACAGTGCAGCAGCCAACAAAGAATTCAATAGAAGAGTTAACATTCAGCCAAAGGCACCATTCAGAATGCAGACTAGAGAGGCATAAAGACCCCAAGTGCAGGTTGTGAACGCGAAGTGACATCTGTCACTCCAATGATCCGCAGGGCTGACTCAGTTTCTGTGGCCTCCTGTGGCCTCCTGGGGCCTCCTGCAACCTCCGGGGTGCATGGGGTGTGCATGTGGAGGCGCTTGGAGGGTCCCTGCACCAAAAAGAAAGGATCCTTCCCCTCACCCCAGAAGGCTGATTCAGACCCAGAAGCTCCTCCCAAGTCTCTCGGCTCTGAGAAGCACACGTGTGCCCTCTAGTGGAGGATTTTTAACTCCTCTGACGTTCTGCTGCAGAGGGATTCTGTCCCTGCTGTAGGCTCTCTCTGGATGGTCCTCAGCTCAGGAGCTGTGGAGCCTGGAACTCTGCCAGGCAGGGGCAAACTTGGAGGAGTTCAGCTTGGGTCAGAAACAGCTGGGTGTGCAGAGGTCGCTTCTGTCCTCCCTCCGTGCTGTCCCTCTGTTTTCTCAGTCTTTCCTTCCACACAGCCTGCTGCTTGGACTTTTCACTCTCCTGGGAGTGTGCTGGGCACAAAATTACCAAGTCGTGCCACCAACTGCTTCATTTACTGGAAATCCTCTACTTCTAAGAAATGAGGAGTGCCCACAAAGATTTGTGAGGAAGTAATGGAAGGCAGGCTGTGGAAGGAACTGCAGTTAACATTTAAAATTGGTCCTAAGTCCCGGATAGTTTCTAGAGCAGGAAGATGAAACAAGGAGGTCAGACTTGCGAGTCTGTGTAGATACACACATGAGTTCCTCCCAGACTCTGGAAAATTAGTAAACAAAACCCACTTCCAAACCATCAGCCTCCAGGGCCCTTCAAGATCCAGAAACAAAAGACAAAGGCAATGAGAAGCAAAGAAAAATAAAAAGGAAAAAAAAATCACGTTCTTAAAAGAATACACACAGCCCTTCCGCGACCTCTGTTCCAGTAGACTGCACTGAAGAAACAGGTACCTAGGTTCTCCCCAATATAACATCGCTTGGGACACGGCCTGTTGGGGCTTCCACCTGCGCCCAAGAACGGGACAGCGCTGTAGTCGTCTGGGTGCCAGATCTGCAGGCCATCGCCTCTGCAGGCTGAGCAGCACCACGGAGAGAGTGCAGAGTGCACTCCGCCATCTTTGCTCCAGTGGCCGGGAAGTTGGGACAGCCAGGCTCTGAGACAGACAGGCATAATATTGCTTGGGTCTCGGGCGGCTTGCGTGTACGCGGCTCCCAAGTGCTGGGCAGACTTGCTGGCGCGCCAGCTCTGCTGTGGGACTTCTGCCTGGCAGAGGGACCCCGCACTGGGCGGGAGCCTACCAGCTTCCCTTCCGCGACCTCTGTTCCGGTAGACTGCACTGAAGAGACAGGTACCTAGGTTCTCCCCAATATAACATCGCTTGGGACACTGCCTGTTGGGGCTTCCGCCTGCGCCCAAGAACGAGACAGCGCTGTGGTCGTCTGGGTGCCAGATCTGCAGGCCATCATCTCTGCAGGGTGACCAGCACCACAGAGTGCACTCCGCCATCTTTGCTCCAGAGGCCGGGAAGTTGGGACTGCCAGGCTCTGAGACAGACAGGCATAATATCGCTTGGGTCTCAGACGGATTGTGTGTACGTAGCTCCCAAGAGCTGGGCAGATCTGCAGTAACGAGCATGCCAGCTCTGCTGTGGGACTTCTGCCTGGCAGAGGGACGCCCCCCTCCCCCCCACTCTAGGAGAGATCACACACCCCTGCACAGGGCAGGAGCCTACCAGCCTCCCTTTGGCGACCTCTGCTCCAGGAATCCACTACGCTGAGCCTTTGGATGTGCAAGGACTCCCCAATATAACATCACTTGGGGCAAGGCACATCAGGGCTCCAAAGTCACTCAGGAGCAGGGCAGGCCCCAGAAATCTGTGCCAGGGGAATCCTGGTAAACCGGGGGGGGGGGCAGAAATAGCATTGCAGGCTCACAGGAGGTCCAACCAACAGCCAGTGACAGCAGGACCAACTAACATCAGAGGTAAACAGATGGCAAAAGGCAAACGTAGGAACGTTACTAACAGAAATCAAAGTAATATGGCACCATCCGAACCCAACTCTCCAACAGCAGCAAGTCCTGTATACCCCACCACACCCGAAAGACAAGATCTGGATTTAAAATCACTTCTCATGATGCTATTAGAGGATCACAAGAAGGAGACAAATAAATCTAATAAAGAATTACAGGAGACCATGAATCAACGGTTAGAAGCCCTTACAAAGGAAACACAAAAATTGCTTAGAGAAATGCAGGAGAACATGGATCAAAAGAAGGAGGCACACAAGGAGACAACACAAAAATCGCTTAACGAGATGAATCAACGGGTAGATGCACTCACAAAGGAATCACAAAAATTGCATAAAGAAATGCAGAAGAATATGGGTCAACAGACGGATGCCCATAAGGAGGCAACACAAAAATTGCTTAAAGAAATGAATCAACGGTTAGATGCCCTTACAAAGGAAACACGAGATCTGCTTAAAGAAATGCAGGAGATGATGGATCAACAGATGGATTCCCATGAGGAGGAAACACAAAAATCGCTCAGAGAAATGCAGGAGAACGTGGGTCAACAGGCAGAAATCCTGAAAGAGGTAATGCAAAAATACCTTAAAGAAATACAGGAAAATACAAACAAACAAGTGAAGGATCTCAGCAAATCCAGCCAGGAACTGAAAAAGAAAGTAGAAACAACTAAGAAATCACAAAGGGAGACAACTTTGGAGATAGAAAACCTTGGGAAGAAATCAGGGTTCATAGAAGCAAACATCAACAATAGAATACAAGAGATGGAAGAAAGAATATCAGGTGCTGAAGATTCCATAGAAAGCATCGACTCAACAGTCAAAGAAAATGCAAAATGCAAAAAACGTGTAACCCAAAACATCCAGGAAATCCAGGACACAATGAGAAGACCAAACCTAAGGATTATAGGTATAGATGAGAGTGAAGATTTGCAACTTAAAGGGCCAGTAAACATCTTCAACAAAATTATGGAGGAAAACTTCCCTAACCTAAAGAGAGAGATGCCGATGAATGTACAAGAAGCCTACAGAACTCCAAACAGACTGGGCCAGAACAGAAATACCTCCCGTCACATAATAATCAAAACACCAAATGTTCTAAACAAAGAAAGAATATTAAAAGCAGTAAGAGAAAACGGCCAAGTAACATACAAAGGAAGACCTATCCGAATCACATCAGACTTCTCACCAGAGACTATGAAAGCCAGAAGATCCTGGGCAGATCTCATGCAGACACTAAGACAGCACAAATGCCAGCCTAGACTACTATACCCAGCAAAACTCTCAATCACCATAGATGGAGAGACCAAGATATTCCATGATAAAACCAAATTTTCACAATATCTTTCCACAAATCCAGCCCTGCAACAGATAATAGGTGGAATCCTCCAATACAGGGAGAGAAACAACACCCTGGAAAAAATGAGATAATAACCTTCTTGAATCAAACCTAAAAGTAGATAAACACTCAAACATAAAGATAGCGTCAAGAATGGCAGATGGCAATAATCTCTTAATGCCTCAATCTCTCTTAATATAAATGGTCTCAATTCCCCAAGTAAAAGACATAGACTAGCAGACTGAATACGTAAACAGGACCCAGCATTTTGCTGCATGCAGGAAACGCACCTCAGTGTCAAAGACAAACACTACCTCAGAGTAAAAGGCTGGAAAACAATTTTACAAGCAAATGGCCCCAAGAAATGAGGTGGAGTAGCCATCCTAATATCAGATAAAATTGATTTTCAACCTAAAGTCATCAAAAAAGACACAGAAGGACACTACATACTGATCAAGGGAAAAATCCACCATCAAGAACTCTCAATTCTGAATATCTATGCTCCAAATGCAAGGGCACCCTCATTCGTAAAAGAAACTTTACTAAAACTCAAAGCACACATCGCACCGCACACAATAATAGTGGGTGACTTCAACACCCCGCTCTCTGAAATGGATCATTCAGGAAAGCAGAAACTAAACAGGGACACAGTGAATCTAATTGAAGCCTTGGACCAAATGGAATTAACAGATATATATAGAACATTTCATCCTAGAGCTAAAGAATACACCTTCTTCTCAGCACCTCATGGTACCTTCTCCAAAATTGACCATATAATTGGTCACAAATCAGACCTCAACAGATATAAGAAGATAGAACTAATCCCATGCCTCCTATCAGATCACTATGGAATAAGGGTGGTCTTCAATGGCAACAAAAACAAAAGAAAATCCACGTACACATGGAGGCTGAACAATGCTCTACTCAATGATAACTTGGTCAAGGTGGAAATAAAGAAAGAAATCAAAGACTTTTTGAAAGTTAATGAAAATGAAGGCACAACATACCCTAATTTATGGGACACAATGAAAGCAGTGCTAAGAGGAAAATTCATAGCCCTGAGTGCCGCCAAAAAGAAATGGGAGACAGCATACACTAACAGCTTAATGGCACACCTGAAAGCACTGGAACAAAAAGAAGCAAATACACCAAAGAGGAGTAGAAGGCAAGAAATCATCAAATTCAGGGCTGAAATCAATCAAGTAGAAACAAATAAAACCATACAAAGAATCAACAAAACGAGGAGTTGGTTCTTTGAGAAAATCAACAAGATAGATAAGCCCTTAGCCAGACTAACCAGAGGGCACAGAGACAGTATCCAAATTAATAAAATCAGAAACGAAAAGGGAGAGATAACAGAAACTGAGGAAATTCAAAAAATCATCAGATCCTACTACAAAAACCTGTATTCAACACAACTAGAAAATCTTGAGGAAATGGACAATTTCCTTGACAGATACCAAATACCAAAATTAAATCAGGATCAAATAGACCATCTAAACCGTCCCATAACCCCTGAAGAAATAGAAGTTGTCATTGGAAGTCTTCCAACCAAAAAAAGCACAGGTCCAGATGGTTTTAGTGCAGAATTCTATCAGACCTTCAAAGAAGACCTAACACCAATACTCTTCAAACTGTTCCACAAAATAGAAACAGAAGGAACACTACCCAACTCGTTCTATGAAGCCACAATTACACTAATACCAAAAGCACACAAAGATCCGACAAAGAAAGAGAATCTCAGGCCAATCTCCCTTATGAATATCGATGCAAAAATACTCAATAAAATTCTTGCCAACTGAATCCAAGAACACATCAAAACGATCATTCACTATGATCAAGTAGGCTTCATCCCAGGGATGCAGGGATGGTTCAATATAAGGAAATCCATCAATGTAATCCACTATATAAACAATCTCAAAGGAAAAAAACCACATGGCCATTTCATTAGATGCTGAGAAAGCATTTGACAAAATTCAACATCCTTTCATGCTAAAGGTCTTGGAAAGATCAGGAATTCAAGGCCCATATCTAAACATAGTAAAAGCAATTTACAGCAAACCAGTAGCCAACATCAATCTAAATGGAGAGAAACTTGAAGCAATCCCACTAAAATCAGGGACTAGACAAGGCTGCCCTCTCTCTCCATATCTTTTCAATATAGTACTTGAAGTTCTAGCTAGAGCAATTAGACAACAAAAAGAGGTCAAAGGGATACAAATTGGAAAGGAAGAAGTCAAACTATCACTATTTGCAGACGATATGATAGTATACTTAAGCGACCCAAAGAACTCCACCAGAGAACTCCTACAGCTGATAAACGACTTCAGCAAAGTGGCCAGATATAAAATCAACTCAAGCAAGTCAGTAGCCTTCCTATACTCAAAGGATAAGCAGGCTGAGAAAGAAGTAAGAGAAATGATACCCTTCACGATAGCCACAAACCATATAAAGTATCTTGGCGTGACTCTAACCAAACAAGTGAAAGATCTGTATGACAAGAACTTCAAGTCTCTGAAGAAAGAAATTGAAGAAGACCTCAGAAGATGGAAAAATCTGCCATGCTCATGGATTGGCAGGATTAATATAGTCAAAATGAGCATCTTACCAAAAGTAATATGCAGATTCAATGCAATCCCCATCAAAATCCCAACTCAATTCTTCATAGAGTTAGAAAGAGCAATTCAAAAATTCATCTGGAATAACAGAAAACCCAGAATAGCTAAAACTATCATCAAGAGTAAAAGAACCTCTGGGGGAATCAGTATCCCGGACCTCAAGCTGTACTATAGAGCAATAGTGTTAAAAACCGCATGGTATTGGTACAGTGAAAGGCATGTAGATCAATGGAACAGAATTCAAGACCCAGAAATGAATCCACACTCCTATGGTCACTTGATCTTTGACAAAGGAGCTAAAAACCATCCAGTGGAAAAAAGATAGCCTTTTCAACAAATGGTGCTGGCTCAACTGGAGGTCAACATGCAGAAGAATGCAAATTGACCCATTCTTATCTCCTTGCACTAAGCTCAATTCCAAGTGGATCAAGGATCTCCACATAAAACCAGACACACTGAAACTAATAGAAAGGAAACTAGGGAAGAACCTTGAACATATGGGCACAGGGGAGAATTTCCTGAACAGAACTCCAATAGCTTATGCTCTAAGATCAAGAATAGACTAATGGGACCTCATTAAATTACAAAGTTTTTGCAAGGCAAAAGACACTATCAAAAAGACAAAGAGGCAACCAACTAACTGGGAAATGATCTTTACCAACCTTACATCCGACAGAGGGCTAATATCCAATATATACAAAGAACTCAAGAAGTTAAACTCCAGAGAGGCAAGTAACCCTATTAAAAAATGGGGTACAGAGCTAAACAAAGAGTTCTCACATGAAGAATATCTAATGGCTGAGAAGCACCTAAAGAGATGTTCATCATCTTTAGTCATTAGGGAAATGCAAATCAAAACAACCCTGAGATTCCATCTCACACCAGTCAGGATGGCTAAGATCAAAAACACAGGAGACAGCAGTTGTTGGCGAGGATGTGGAGAAAGAGGAACACTCTTCCACTGCTGGTGGAATTGCAAGTTGGTACAACCACTCTGGAAAGCAGTCTGGCGGTTCCTCAGAAAACTGAGCATGACACTCCCGGAGGATCCGGCTATACCACTCCTGGGCATATACCCAGAGGCTTTACCTGCATGCAATAAGGACACATGCTCCGCTATGTTCATAGCAGCCTTATTTATAATAGCCAGAAGTTGGAAAGAACCCAGATGTCCCTCAATGGAGGAATGGATTCAGAAGATGTGGTATATCTACACAATGGAATACTACTCTGCAATTAAAAACAATGAATTCACGAAATTCCTAGGCAAATGGTCAGAACTTGAAAATATCATCCTTAGTGAGGTAACCCAATCACAAAAGAACATACATGGTATGCAGTCACTGATAAGGGGATATTAACCCAGAATCTCGGAATACCCTAGACACAATTTGCATATCAATAGATTTCTAAGAAGATGGAAGGAGAGACCCCTGGTCCTGGAAAAACTGGATATAGGGGAACGCCAGGACAGAGAAACGAGAGGGGGTTGAATGGAGAAAAGAGGGAGGGAAGGGGGCTTATGGGACTTTCGGGGAGGGAGGAAACGGGAAAGGGGAAATGATTTGGAATGTAAATTTAAAAAAAACTTAGAAAATAAAAAAAAAAAGAAATGTATTAAGTATTAGTAATTGACCCTCATTTGAGTATTCAAACTATAAAGTTATCTTTATTTTGATTTATCAAATATAATACATTTCCTATAATAGTAATGTATTATTATAATACATTATTAATAATTATTAATTTATTATTTTCATAACTAACAGAATCTTTACTCATATTCTGAAGAGTCCTGCTTAAGAAATGTAAATAAAGACTTGTTTCTTACAAAAAAAAAAAGAATACACACAGACACAGAGAGACACACAGACACACAAACACACACACACACACACACACACACACACACACACACACACACAGACACAATACTCCCTCTGGGTTGCCATTGCCCTGCTACAGGCCATAGTTTGGGTTTTTCTCCTCCAGGAGGCTTGCCTTGCTGGCCCAGCCCAGATAGACTCAGCAGGCCTTTGCCTGCTTCTCTTAGTTACCATTTGTTTACTTCCGGTTTAATGTTTACTACGATCCTTAAATATCTTGCATATTTATTTTATTTTATTTCTGTTTCAGTAAATGGGTTTTGTTGTTGTTGTTGTTGTTGTTCTTATTTGAGATGGTCTGTCACTATGTAATCTAACCTGATCTTAAAGTCTTGATCCTCCTGCCTCAGCTTCCTGAGTGTTGGAAACATAGGTATGACCACCACATCCAGAATTTTTGTCTTTCGGATTCTTGTCAATATGTAAACCCATCGTTCACATCCCTGTCTCAGTGCAACTGAGCTTTAAAATAATGTTGAATAATGATGACTGTTGCAAGCCTTCCTTCCTCATAACTGGTGTTTCTAGAAATAATCTGAGAGCTCCCAGCTTTAACAAGAGTCTCTGTTAATGTTAGTATCAGGCACATCTGTGGACAGCTAGAAGCAACTTCAAAACAATCAGGCATCTTCGCAGCCAGCTCTCAGGGACCCAGCGACGAAACTTGTCAGCTCTAGCTGTCCTTCGCCTGTCCCTTTGCACATGCTCTTTTGCACGTGTTGTGCCCTGGATAAAAGATTCATCCTCCCTGCTCCCTCCCCTCCATCCTCCCCCAAAGGCTGCCTCTGACCCCTACCCTCCTGCCCCATCTGCATGGTGTGATTTCTTAGGGACCTCACCGCCTATTTCTAACATTGGTACCATGAGACTCTATGTTGCAGTCCCAATGTGTATGTAGGTCCAGAGCAGTGTGGAATCCACCACCACATTGAGTGGTCGCTGCCACATGGATTACACCCACAGGATTTAACATCATCCTGACAAGTCCACCTGTCACACAGCCTCACTTTTTGATTATCAGATTGTTTCCCTCCATCCAAACACTGGCGATTTGGTAAGCTTCCCACCCTAGTCAGCATACAGGTCCTCTGGTCCCAAGGGAGGGCTAGCTACCCTCTAGTGGTTCCTGTGATGGAGTTATTCATGGTCTTAATGACTGACCTTCTCGCTGACTCCTTGTTCTAGAACGCTTTCCTTGGGTGAGATTTTTCTCTCTTCCCTGAGACAGATTCTTTCTCGATGCTGCAAAAACCTGGGTCTGGGTGAACCATTCTCTCATTGCCACTCAGGTGCTGGCCTGAGCTCAGCCCCACAACTTACCTTATGATGACCTGGTGATCTGGCCTGTCTGTCATTTCTAGCTACTGCATTTGTCCTTGGGATGCCAGAACAGTCAAATCGATAGCTTCTATTCACCCAATGGGTGTATCATCTTTAACTGTATCTTCAGGATCTTTACTGGGATGTCTCCTGGAAAACCTGAAACCTCTAAAACTAGCATCTAACTTAAAGGCCTCCAAACGTATCCACCTTTGCAATCAGGTCTGACCCCATTACTCATTAGATAATGATTCCAAGTGGCTGCCTAATGACACTTTTGATCTTACCATTTAAAGGATCTTTATACTTATTGCCAGTGATCAGGAAAATGGGAGGAGGTTCTCTATGTCCAGACCTTTTCTCATCTTTGCTCCAAACCTTCTCTTTGCTCCTCCTGTTCTCCAGCTCAACTCCTATTAGCTATGAATTCTCAATCAGAAGAAATTTCTACTATTCTACTTAGCATCCCTGACTTGCCTCTACAATCTTCCCTGCTTCCCCAGTCTTCTCAGCTTCTTCTCACCAGACCTCTCCAGAGCCTCCTTGCTCAGCTTCCCCAGACTCCTCCCCTCCTTTGCCAGCTAGAGGCCACTCTAACCATCCTACACTGGCACCCACTTGCTCTCCTACCCAGCCTCATCCAGCTTTACTCCTTCCTTTAAAGGAAGTCGCTGGGGTAGATGGTCTGATGAGAGTGCGTATTCCCTTCTCGCTAAATGAACTTTCACAAATAGAAAATAGACTGGGGCCCTTCTGGTCTGGGCTGGTTTACCTTGGGAGTGAACTCCCCTGCCAGCCCCACAACACAAGAGGAACTTCTGCTCCCAGGCGCTATAACACACCCAGGATTGTAGGAGCAGAGGTGAAGAGGGCTTACCATATGTCCGATCACCACTGGGAGTAACCATGACCAGCGGGACCCAGGGACTCAGGAACCCCGCCCAACCAGTGGCATGGGTTCCTTCCAGTCTGGGCTGGTTTACCTTGGGAACGAACTTCCCAGCCAGCCCCACAACACCCAGAGGAACCTACACTCACAGGATCACAGGATCACAGGATCACAGGAGTTTAGTCACACCAAGATCCCAGGGCCCCAGAGGCAGCTTGACTCCGAGGAGCTCTGATACACCCAGGATCTCAGGATCACAGGATCATGGAATCACAGGACCACAGAGACAACTGAACTCTGAGGAGTTCTGACACAACCACAGGAAGGACAGGCAACAGTCACATATATTGAGGGCAGGCAGCATTACGGATAACCAGATGATGGGAGGCAAGCATAAGAACATAAGCAACAGAAACCAAGGGAACATGGCATCAGCAGAACCAAATTCTCCCACCATAGCAAGACCTGGATACACCATCACATTGGAAAAGCAAGAATCAGATGTAAAATCACTTCTCATGATGATGATAGAGGATTTTAAGAAGGACATAAATAACTCCCTTAAAGAAATACAGGAGAACACAGGTAAACAGTTAGAAGCCCTTAAAGAGGAAATACAAAAATCCCTTAAAGAATTACAGGAAAACACAATCAAACAGGTGAAGCAATTGAACAAAAGTCATCCAGGATCTAAAAATTAAAATAAAAACAATAAAGAGATCACAAAGGGAGACAACACTGGAGATAGAAAACCTAGAAAAGAGATCAGGAGTCATAGATGCAAGCATCACAAACAGAAAACAAGAGATAGAAAAAAGAATCTCAGGTGCAGAAGATACTATAGAAAACATTGACACAACAAGCAAAGAAAATGCAAAAGGCAAAAAGCTCCTAACCCAAAATATCCAGGAAATCCAGGACACAATGAGAAGACCAAGCCTAAGGATAATAGCTATAAACGAGAGTGAATATTCCCAGCTTAAAGGGCCAGTAAACATCTTCAACAAAATTATAGAACAAAACTTCCCTAACCTAAAGAAAGAGATGCCCATGAACATACAAGAAGCCTACGGAACTCCAAATAGACTGGACTAGAACAGAAATTTCTCCTGTCACATAATAATCAAAATACCAAATCCACTAAACAAAGAAAGAATATTAAAAGCATTAAGGGGGAAAAGGTCAAGAAACATATAAAGGCAGAACTATCAGAATTATACCAGACTTCTTACCAGAAACTATGAAAGCTAGAAGATCCTGGGTAGATGTCATAGAGACCCTAAGAGAACATAAATGTCAGTCCAGGCTACTATACCCAGCACAACTCTCAATTACCATAGAGAGAAAAAAAATATTCCATGACAAAACCAAATTTATTCAATATCTTTCTACAAACCTAGCTTTACAAAGGATAATAGATGGAAAATACCAACATAAGGAGGAAAGCTACACCCTAGAAAAACCAAGAAGGTAATCTTTCAACAAACTCAAAAGAAGATAGCCACACAAACATAATTCCACCTCTAACAACAAAAATAACAGGAAGTAACAATCACTTTTCTTTAATATCTTTTAACATCAATGGACTCAATTCCCCAATAAAAAGACATAGACTAATAGACTGGGTATGTAAACAGGACTCAACATTTTACTGCACACAGGTGACAAAGACAGACACTACCTCAGAGTAAAAGGTTGGAAAACAATTTTCCAAACAAATGGTCCCAGGAAACAAGCTGGTGTAGCCATTCTAATATCGAATAAAATTGACTTTCAACCAAACGTTGTCAAAAAAAAAAGGGGAAACTTCATACTGCTAAAAGAAAAAGTCTACCAAGATGATATCTCAATTCTGAACATCTGTGCTCCAAATGTAAAGGCACCCGCATTCATAAAAAAAAACTTTGCTAAAGCTCAAAGTACACATCGCACCCCACACAATAATAGTGGGAGCCTTCAACACCCCAGTCTCATCAATGGACAGATCATGGAAACAGAAACTAAACAGAGACACAGTGAAACTAACAGAAGTTATGAACCAAATGGATCTAACAGATATTCATAGAACATTCCATCCTAAAGCAAAAGAATATACCTTCTTCTCAGCACTCCATGGTACCTTCTCCAAAATTGACCATATAATTGGTCAGAAAAGAGACCTCAACAGATACAAGAAGATTGAAATAATCCCATGCACCCTGTCAGATAACCATGGTCTAAGGCTGGTCTTAAATTCCAACAAAAACAACAGGAAACACACATACAGATGGAAGCTAAACAACACTCTACTCAGTGACAACTTGGTCAAGGAAGAAATAAAGAAATTAAAGACTTTTTAGAATTTAATGAAAATAAAGACACATCATACCAAAACTTATGGGACACAATGAAAGCAGTGGTAAGAGCAAAACTCATAGCTCTAAGTACTTCCAAAAAGAAAGTGGAGAGAGCTTACGCTAGCAGCTTGACAGCACACCTGAAAGCTCTAGAACAAAAAGAAGCAAATACACCCAAGAGGAGTAGATGGCAGGAAATAATCAAACTCAGGGCTAAAATCAACCAAATAAAAATAAAAAGAACTATACAAAGAATCAGCAAAACCAGGAGCGGGTTCTTTGAGAAAATCAACAAGATAGATAAACCCTTAGCCAGATTAACCAGAGGGCACAGAGACATTACCCAAATTAATAAAATCAGAAATGAAAAGGGAGAAATAACAATGGAAACTGTGGAAATTAAAAAAAATCATCAGATCCTACTACAAAAGCTTATACTCAACAAAATTGGAAAATCTGGGATGAAATGGATAATTTTCTAGACACATACCAGGTTCCAAAGTTAAAGCAGGATCAGATAAACCATCTAAACAGTAACCATCTAAACAGTCCCATAACCCCTGAAAAGACAGAAGCAGTCATTAATAGTTTCCCAACAACAACAAAAAAAAAGCACAGAACCAGATGGGTTTAGTGGAGAATTCTATCAGACCTTCAAAGAAGACCTAATACCAATACTCTTCAAACTATTGAACAAAATAGAAAGAGAAGGAACACTACCCAATTAGTTCTATGAAGCCACAATTACACTTATAACTAAACCTACCAAAGACCAAACAAAGAGGGAGAACTTCAGACCAATTTCCCTTATGAACATTGATGCAAAAAGACTCAATAAAATTCTTGCCAACCAAATCCAAGAATACATCAAAACGATTGTTCACCACGATGAAGGACACTTCATCCCAGGAATGGAGGGATGGTTCAATATATGGAAATCCATCAACATAATCCACTACATAAACAAACTCAAAAGAAAAAAAAACACATGATCATCTCATTGGATGCTAAGAAAGCATTTGACAATATTCAGCATCACTTCATGTTAAAAGTCTTGGAAAGATCAGGAATTAAGGCCCATACCTAAGCATAGTAAAGGCAATATACAGCAAACCAGTAGCCAACATCAAACTAAATGGAGAGAAACTTGAAGCAATCCCACTAAAATCAGGGACTAGACAAGACTGCCCACTCTCTCCCTATCTATTCAATATAGTACTTGAAGTTCTAGCTAGAGCAATTAGACAAGAAAAGGAGGTCAAAGGGATACAAAGGAAAGGAAGAAATCAAAATATCACTATTTTAAGATGATATGATCCTATACTTAACTGACCTCAAAAATTCCACCAGAGAACTCCTACAGCTGATAAACAACTTCAGCAAAATGGCTGGATATAAAATTAACTCAAACAAATCAGTAGCCTTCTTCTACTCAAAGGATAAACAGGCTGAGAAAGAAATTAGGGAAGTGACACCCTTCACAATAGTCACAAATAATATTACATACCTTAGTGTGACTCTAACCAATCAAGTGAAAGATCTGTATGACAAGAACTTAAAGTCTCTGAAGAAAGAAAAAGAAGAAGATCTCAGAAGATGGTAAGATCTTCCATGCTCATGGATTGGCAGAATTAATATAGTAAAAGTGGCCATCTTGCTGAAAGTAATGTACAGATTCAATGCAATCCCATCAAAATTCCAACTCAATTCTTCTTAGAGTTAGAAAGAGCAATTTGCAAATTCATTTGGAATAACAAAAAACCCAGAATGGCAAAAAACTATTTTCAACAATAAAATAACCTCTGGAGGAATCACCATCCCTGACCTCAAGCTGTATTACAGAGCAATAGTGATAAGATAAAATAAAATAAAATAAAATAAAATAAATAGAAAACTGTAAGGTATTGGTACAGAGACAAGGAGGACGATCAATGGAATAGAATTGAAGACCCAGAAATGAATCCACACACCTATGGTAACTTGATATTTGACAGAGGAGCTAAAAACATCCAGTAGAAAAAAGACAGCATTTTTAACAAATGGTGCTGGATAAACTGGAGGTCAGCATGTAGAAAAATACAAATTGACCCATTCTTATCTCCTTGTACAAAGCTCAAGTCCAAGTGGATCAAGGACCTCCACATAAAACCAGATACACTGAAACTTAGAGGGGAGAAAATGGGGAAGAGCCTTGAACACATGGGCACAGGGGAAATTTCCTGAATAAAACACCAATGGCTTATGCTCTAAGATCAAGAATCAACAAATGGGACCTCATAAAACTTCTGTAATGCAAAGGACATTGTCAATAGGACAAAACAACAACCAATAGATTGGGAAAAGATCTTTACCAATCCTACATTTGATAGAGGGCTAATATCCAATATATATAAAGAACTCAAGAAGTTGGACTCCAGAGAATCAAATAACTCTATTAAAAACTGAACTACAGAGGTAAACAAAGAATTTTCAACTGAGGAATATTGAATGGCTGAGAAGCTCCTAAAGAAATGTTCAACATCCTTAGTTATTAGGGAAATGCAAATCAAAATAAACCTGAGATTCCACCTCACACCAGTCAGAATGGTTAAAATAAAAATCTTTGGGGACAGCAGATGCTGGCAAGGATGTGGAGAAAGAGGAACTCTCCTCCATTGGTGGGGATTGCAAGCTGGTACAACCACTCTGGAAATCAGTTTGGTGGCTCCTCAAAAAATTGGACATAGTACTTCCAGAGGACCCAGCTATTCTACTCCTGAGCCTTACCAACCTCATCAGACCCCATCTCTTATCTGCATTTTTAGGGTTGTACCTCTTAACCATTCCTTTTTTGGTAGTGTTGATGTGTCCTGTCCCCTTATTGGGAAGGGATCTTCTAGCTAAAGTGGGAGCCTCTATTTCTTTTGCTCCCCCATTTGCCTAAACCCAAACTAACCAGCAGTCCCTCTCTTCCTCCTTTTACCCACTCAACCTACTAACTCCAACATGTCATTTTCTTTCCTAGCCTCTCAGGTAGACCCCTGAGTCTGGGACATCCAGAACCTCTATGTTGCTAAACACCATTCTCCTGTTGTCACCCAATTACAAGACCATACCAGATACATCACCCAGGCTTGGAGACTCTGAGGACCTAAGCCTATCATCTCTGACCTCTTAAAGAAAAAACTCCTCCATTCTACCTCTTTCCCCCCTTAACACTCCTATACTAGCAATTAAGAAATCTAATGGGGAGAAGAGAGTGCACCAGCCTCCCCTTAGTGACCTCTGCTCCGGGGATTGACTACACTGAGTCTTCAGGTATGCAGGTATTCCCCAAATATAACATCGCTTGGGACACAGCCTGCTAGGCTTCCATCTGCGCCCAAGAGTGGGGTAGCTCTGTGGTCATCTGGGCACCAACTCTGCAGTGGGACATCTGCCCTACAGAGTGATCTGCGCCGAGAGAGTGCACAGTACACTCTGCCATTTTTGATCTGGCAACAGAGAATTTGGGACCTCCAGGTGCAGGGATAACCAAGTATAACATTGCTTGGGACACAGCCAGCTGGTGAGCTCCCTGCATCCAAGAACTGGGCAGTTCTGTGGTCATCTACATGCCAGCTCTGCTGTGGGACATCAGCCCTGCAGAGGGACCCATACCGGGAGAGAGAGCACCAGCCTCCCCTTAGCCACATCTGCTCCGGGGATTGACTACACTGAGTCTCCAGGTACTCAGGTATTCCCCAAGTATAACATCACTTGGGGCAAGGCACATCAGGACTCCAAAGTCACCTAGGATCAGGGCAGCCCCTCAGCAATCAGTGCCAGGGGAAACCCAGTCATCCGGGGGGGGGGAGCAGAAATAGCCTTGCAGGCTCACAAGAGGTTCAAGCAACAGCCAGTGACAGCAGGACCAACTAACACCAGAGATAACCAGATGGCAAAAGGCAAATGTAGGAACATTACTAACAGAAATCAAGGCAATATGGCACTATCCGAACCCAACTCTCGGACAGCAGCAAGTCCTGGATACTCCATCACATCCAAAAGGCAAGATCTGGATTTAAAATCACTTCTCATGATGTTATTAGAGGATTTCAAGAAGGACATAAATAAATCTCATAAAGAAATACAGGAGAACATGAATCAACAGGTAGAAGCCCTTACAAAGGAAACACAAAAATCGCTTAAAGAAATGCAGGAGAATATGGGTCAACAGATGGAGGCCCATAAGGAGGCAACACAAAAATCGCTTAAAGAAATGCAGGAGAATATGGGTCAACAGATGGAAGCCCATAAGGAGGAAACACAAAAATCGCTTAAAGAAATACAGGAGAACTTGGGTCAACAGGCAGAAATCCTGAAAGAGGAAACACAAAAATATCTTAAAGAAATATAGGAAAACACAAACAAACAAGTGAAGGATCTCAGCAAATCCATCCAGGATCTAAAAAAGGAAGTAGAAACAACTAAGAAATCACAAAGGGAAACAACTTTGGAGATAGAAAACCTTGGGAAGAAATCAGGGGTCATAGAAGCAAACATCAACAATAGAATACAAGAGATGGAAGAAAGAATCTCAGGCGCTGAAGATACCATAGAAAGCATCGACTCAACAGTCAAGGAAAATGCAAAATGCAAAAAACGTGTAACCCAAAACATCCAGGAAATCCAGGACACAATGAGAAGACCAAACCTAAGGATTATAGGTATAGATGAGAGTGAAGATTTGCAACTTAAAGGGCCAGTAAATATCTTCAACAAAATTATGGAGGAAAACTTCCCTAACCTAAAGAGAGAGATGCCAATGAACGTACAAGAAGCCTACAGAACTCCAAACAGACTGGACCAGAACAGAAATACCTCCCGTCACATAATAATCAAAACACCAAATGTACTAAACAAAGAAAGAATATTAAAAGCAGTAAGAGAAAAAGGCCAAGTAACATATAAAGGAAGACCTATCCGAATTACATCAGACTTCTCACCAGAGACTATGAAAGCCAGAAGATCCTGGACAGAGCTCATGCAGACTCTAAGAGAACACAAATGCCAGCCTAGACTACTATACCCAGCAAAACTCTCAATCACCATAGATGGATACCAGGTTTTGCTGAGATAGCTAAACCACTCTATGAGGCCACTAGAGGGCAGGAAGAAACTCTCATATGGACAAAAGAAAGTGAGAAAGCTTTCCAAAAGTTGAAACTGGCAGTTATCTGCCCTAGCTCTGGCTTTGCCTGATGTGACTAAGCCTTTCCATTTGTTTGTGGATGAAAGTCAAGGCATTGCCAAGGGGTACTGACACAAACCTTGGGCCCCTGGTGATGACCAGTGGCCTACCTATTTAAGAAATTAGACCCAGTAGCAGTAGGATGGCCAAACCACTTGAGGATTATAGTGGTCCTGCTAACTAAAGATATAGACAAATTAACTTTGGGATGGCCTTTAACCATAACTACCTACCCCTCATGACATAGAGGGAGTTTTCAAGAGACCCCAACTGTTGGATTTCAAATGCCCAACTAAATTCCTATCATCTCTATTGCTTAACTATACCCAAGTATCCTTTGTCCCTAGTACCTTACTGAACTCTGCCATCCTGCTATCTAATCTGGACTTGGGAAACCCTCCAATACATGACTGCTTGGAAACCCTGCAACATGTACATGTACATGGAACCCAGACAGACCTGACTGACAGTCCCTAGCCCAGTGCAGATTTCACCATGTACACTGATGGAAGCAGCTACATGGAAGATAGCACCAAGTATAAAGGGCCAGCAGTGGTTGATTTGCACAAGACATTCTGGGTGCCTCCCCTCTCAACTGGGACATTGGCCCAAAGGACAGAATTAATAGCCCTCATTGAGGCAAGAAAAAGGTGGTTAATATCTACACTGATAGTCAATACTCATTTGCCATTGTGCATATTCATGGTATTCATGATATTCATATTTATGACTATTGACTGTAGAAAGAAAGATAAGAACAAACAGGAGATCCCAGATCTCCTAGCTGCTCTATGGCTCCCAAAGAAATTGGCCATCATACACTGTCCCTGACATCAACAGGGACAGAACCCAGAGGACATCAGTCATGGTAAAGCAGATTGTTGGCTCAGGAGGCTACCAAACAGCCTCTCCTACATTTGCGGGTGACCTTCCCAGACCAAATCCTACCTAAACATACAATACATCCTACTCCAAAGAAGATGACCAGGCTTACCAACTCCTACCTAATACCTACACAAAGGATGGATGTCAACATACAACAAATGGAAGAAGGATTTTACCAAAAACTTTGACAGAACTTTGGCTCAAGATCTCCATCCCACCACTCATCTGGGAATAAATAAGATGAAAGGATTAATATCTAAAATGTTCTTTATCTCTAGGCTAACCAAGGAATTACAGGACATTGTTACTAGATGTCACTCTTTTCCACTCTTTTCCACAAGCCCAGCTCCAAAAACAACACATGCTAAAAGAGAAAGAGGAACCTCATCAGGAGTCTATTGGGAAATAGACTTCACTGAGGTAAAACCAGGAAAACTTGCTTACAAATATATTTAGTATTTATAGATTCCTTCTCGGGTGAGGTATTCCCAACCAAGAAGGAAACCATTCAAACTGTAAGTGAAAAATTCATTCCGGAAATAATTCCTCCATTTGGAACTCCTGCAGCCTTGGGATCTGACAGTGGACCAGCCTTCATCTCTTAGGTTAATCAAACTTTAGCAAAAGCATGGGAGTAAATTGTAAACTTCATTGTGCATACCCTCCTCAAAGTTTAGGCCAGGTAGAAAGGATGAATCTGACCCTTAAAGAGACCTTAACTGAGTTAACTTAGAGACTAGCAATGACTGGGTATCTCTCCGTCCCTTTACTCTCCTTGGGGTTAGGAACATTCCTTATATAGATGGAATAACACCCTTATGAGATAATGCTTGGGAGGCCCCCTTCCATCCTTCCTCATATAAAGGCAGATTTGCTAGCTGAGATTTCTAATCATGATATCCTTAAGTCGATCCAGGCACTCCAGTGGATCCAAACTGGCCTGCATGCCTATGTTCAACACCTACATGAACTAGGCTCACCAATCACCCCTCATCAGTTCCAGACTGGAGATTTAGTCCTAGTTAAGAAACACCATGAAGAATCCCTGGCCCCTCACTGGAAGGGACCCTACACTGAGACACTGACAACCCCCACAGCAGTTGAGGTCAATGAGATCCATACCTGGATCTACAATTTCCATCTGAAGTCAGCTCCTCAGAAATTTGAGGACTCAACCCAACAATGGACTGTCTAGTCTTGTCCACAGGACCAGCTAAAGGATAGTAGCCAAGAGAGAATGTCAAAATCCAAAATGACTAAGGACAGCGCAGTCGTACTCAGAGGGCCCAACAAAGACAAGACTCGTTGCAGACTGACCACTGCCTTTTGTTTTATACTTATGATAACTCCCTGTTCAACCCTAGAACTGATTAGACCTAATAACTATAAGCCAATTGGCTATTGGAGCTGTCTGACACTAAAACTGGCAGAGTCATAAGTGATCTATACCTCGAAGATTCCTCTCAGCCTCCAAAATGTAGACCTTTGTAATCTATGGCCAGAACTAGACAACAAGGCCCAAGATGCTCATGTTTATCAGCTTTCACTTTATGCTTTCACGACTGGGCCACATATGCCTGGACATGAACACACTAGGTTCAGGGCTAACAGTGTAACAGAAGAACTGTTCTTAGGACAAGATCAATTTTATGTTTGCCCAGCAGAAACAGCGTCCACATGCACTCATTCTTCTGCTGATCACAATTGCCATCATTGGGTATGCAAAACATGGGCCCGAGGATAGATATGGACTGTGATCCTTATATGGATATAAGGCTCATTTGTAATTCAGATTGTAATGTTCCTATGACTTGTAATCCCTTGGGTCTAACTCTCAAATCTTGGGATCCTTTCCTTCCCTATGCTGACTGGGAGGTTGGACACACCAGGAGATTCAGAACTTATGTGGCAGGACTAGATCCTGGAATGTTTTTTTACAATCCAATGATTAGCAAAACCCAAGCTTCTATGCCTAATGGGACCTCTGGCACAAATATCAAAACCTAGTTCTGTGACAAAAGTAGGTACTGCAACTTCCCAGAACCCAGAGTTGAATAGTAGTGCCACCACCACCCAGGCATTTCCTCAGATCAGGATACCTTCTCAGACTGTGCTCCCTCCTTTAGAGGTCCTTGAGACCTCTTTACATGAGGGTCCCTCAGTCAACATCGTAGAAGTCACTTTCAAGTTTCTTAATGCTTCTAGACCAACTATGACTAAGGATTGCTGGTTTTGTTTGGATCCAAGGTCCCCTTATTATATAGGAATAGCTACTATTGACCCTTAGCCCTTCCGACTCTTCAAATTAGTCTTCCTAAATGATACTGACACTTACCCTTAGGAGATTTCCATCTCCCTGGGGGATGTACAAGGAAATGGGACTTGTTTTAGGTCTCAAAATTATCCATTGACAACATCATTTATTTAGGTATATTTCATGATCTTAACATAAGTATGTGATAAGATTGTCCAATTCCCTTAGAATGATAAAGACTAATCTTCTAGCAGCACCCAAAGGCACTTGGTTTGCATGTACCACAGGCCTTTCCCCTTGTCTTTCTGTGACTCATTTCACAAATAAGCAAAAGCCTGAATTAAGTGTGCTTGTTTATGTGGTACCACAAACCAAATATTATGGAGAGACAGCAGGGTGGGATCACATAAGCCTTTCTCCTAGCCTTCTCTCTAAGAGAGCTGCACCCTTTTTAATGACAGTGTTGACTGGAATGGCTATTACAGGATCAGCAGGAATAGGAACTGCTGTTCTAGTTACAGGGAAACAGAATTTCCAAATGCTAAGTGAACAGGTAGATAAAGATCTGGCTCAATTACATTCAGCCATCTCATTTTTAGAACAAGCAGACTCCTTAGCTTACATGGTCATGCAAAATGGACAAGAATTAGTCTTGCTGTTCCTCAGGTGTAACTACCAGCAGTTACATTGAATGGATTACCTAGAAGGGAAACCGGGGATTGATGGGAAGGCAGTGAGAAAAGAATGAGACCAGGACAACAGGTTGCTGATCGAGGCCCAAATTTTAATGGGTGACTCAGAATTTAAGGTTGGGGGCAAAACCCTTCCCTCAAGGTTCGAGAGTCTGCTCAGTGGGTGTTGGCTCCACTGCTCTATGGGTCACCTGCTCATACTCAAGGAAGGAGGAGTATGTATGGCCCTAGGGGAGCAGTATTCTTTCTATGCCAATCATTCTGGGGTAATTAGAAACACTTTGGCCCTTCTGGCCACCATCTGCAGCAGGGAACCAGGCAGCTCCAAAGCCTTTTGTGCACAGTCCGCCAGGAAAGAGTGATCTCCTAGCAGCGATTTCACTTCTGAGTGCGGAGGTGAGATCTCCACCTTCTCTCTGGAGGGCAACAGCTAGGAGTGCACAGGGCATATGATCAGTATTGCTGCTGGGACAGGAATCTTCCTTTCCAGTAACTATTTGCAGCAGGGAACGAGACAGCTCCACAGCCTTCTGTGCACAGACCCTGCCAGAGGAGAGTTGGTCTCCCAGGAGTACAGACACAGACTTACATGCCCATAGGAGGGACAAGCTCCAGCCAGAGACAGCAAGACCAACTAACACCAGAGATAACCAGATGTCGAAAGGCAAACACAAGAACCCTACCAACAGAAACCAAGGCTACTTGGCAATATCAGAGCCCAGTTCTCCCACCACAGCAAGTCCCAGATACCCCAACACACCGGAAAAGCAAGAGTTGGATTTAAAGTCTCATCTCACGATGCTGTTAAAGGACATCAAGAAGGACATAAATAACTCCCTTAAAGAAACACAGGAGAACATGGGTCAAAAGGTAAAAGCCCTTAAAGAGGAAACACAAAACTCCCTTAAAGAAATACAGGGAAGCATGGGTGAACAGGTAGAGACCCTTAAAGAGGAAACACAAAAATCCCTTAAAGAATTACAGGAAAACACAAACAAGTGAAGGAACTGAACAAAACCATCAAGGATCTAAAAATGGAAGTAGAAACAATAAAGAAATCACAAAGTGAGACATCTCTGGAGATAGAAAATCTTGGAAAGAATTCAGGAGTCATAGATGCAAGTATCAACAACAGAATACAAGAGATAGAAAAAAGAATCTCAGGTGCTGAAGATACCAAAGAAAACATTGACTCAACAGTCAAAGAAAATGCAAAATGCAAAAAGCTCCTGAGCCAAAACATCCAGGAAATCCAGGACACAATGAGAAGAACAAACATAAGGATTATAGGTATAGAAAAGAGCGAAGATTTCCAACTTAAAGGGCCAGTAAATATCTTCAACAAAATTATAGAAGAAAACTTCCGTAACCTAAAGAAAGAGATGCCCATGAACATACAAGAAGCCTACAGAACTCCAGACTGAACCAGACCAGAAAGTCCTCCCTGCACATAATAATCAAAACACCAAACGCACTAAACAAAGAAAGAATATTAAAAGCATTAAGGGGAAAAGGTCAAGTAACCTATAAAGGCAGTCCTATAAGAATTACACCAGACTTCTCACTGGAGACGTTGAAAGCCAGAAGATCCTGGGCAGATCTCATACAGACCCTAAGAGAACACAAATGCCAGCCCAAACTACTATACCCAGCAAAACTCAATTACCATAGATGGAGAAAAGAAGATATTCCATGATAAAACCAAATTTACACGATATCTTTCCACAAATCCAGGCCTACAAAGGATAGAAAATGGAAAATGCCAACACAAGGAGGGAAACTACACCCTAGAAAAAGCAAGCAAGTAATCTTTTTCCAACAAACCCAAAAGAAAGTATCCACACAAACATAAAAAGAACATCAAAAATAACAGGAAGCAACAATCACTATTCCTTAATATCTTATAACATCAATGGACTCAATTCCCCAACAAAAAACATAGTCTAACAGAAATATTTTTCATGTAAATCTTCAATTTTATCAGAAAATGTTTGTGATTCCTCTTTCAATCAATTTGGTAATGTTTTTTATGTCTACCATTTTAACTGTATTATTGTCCATGATAATCTTTAACATTTTTTCTATATATTTCTTCAATTTTATCAGAAATATTTTCCATGTAAATCTTCAATTTTGTAAGAAAATGTTTATAATTATACTTTCAATCAACTTAGGAATATTTTTATTCCTACCATTTTATCTGTATAATTTTCTATGAAATAGACAAATTTAACGTGTTTTTCTATATATTTCTTGAATTTTATCAGAAATATTTTCCTTGTAGATCTTCAATTTTATCAGAAAATGTTTATAATTCTACTTTCAATCAACTTAGGAAAATTTTTATGCCTACCATTTTATCTGGAATTTTCCATGATAATCTTCAATTTTAATGTTATTTTATATTTTTCTTCAATTTTATTAGAAATATTTCCCATGTAAATCTTCAATTCTATCATAAAATGTTTCTACTTCCTTTTTCAATTAATATAGCAATGTTTTTATGTCTACCGTTTTACTCTAATTTTCCATGAAAGTTGTCAATCTTAATGTGTTTTTCTATTTGCTTTTTCAATTTTCTCAGAAACATTTTCCATGTAAATCTTTAATTTTACTATAAAATGTTTTTACTTCCTTTTTCAAAAAAAATAAAATTAAAAAAAAGAAACACTTTGGCTGAAGTTAAAACCAGCCTCCTCAATAAGGAACAGGAGAGATAACAAAATATAAATTGGTTTGAAAGATTATTCAATTGGTCCCCTTGGTTAACATTCCCAATTACTGTTTTAGTAGGCCCCTTTATGTTCTACTGTTAATTATAACCTGTGGGCCATGTCTTATCAATGATCCCAAGTCCTTCATCTGGAAAAGGATCTCAACAGTTAAACTCATAGCCTTAAAAATTCACTATGGTTCTTTAAAGAACAAGAATTTGACTCTAAGGTGCAAGCTCCAGGGTGGAATGATGTGGTCTGACATAACTGTAGCCATTTTGTATGTAGCCTCCATGTTGCACGAATACATAGATTCCAAAGTTCAATCACTTTTTAGGAGTTATCTTTAACTGACACTAAAAAATGTTACTAATAAGCCAAGAAATTATGGTTGAATTACTTATGGCTTTGGAAAATTCCTCCTAGCTCCCTGAAAGACAGTCTTCTCCTGTTTGCCTTCAGGACAACATGAAGAGCTCTCAGTCCCTCCTGCACCATGCCTGCCTGGATGCTGCCATGCTTACCATCATGATACTGGACTGAATCTCTGAACCTGTAAGCCAGTCCCAACTAAATATCATCCTCTATAAGAGTTGCCTTGCTCATAGTATCTCTTCACAGCAATGAAAACCCTAACTAAGACAATGCCTTTAATTTTAGGAGACAGAGGCAAGCGAGAGATCACACACACAGCCTTTATATTTTGACATGCCTTAAACTGTGCAGCAGCTGGGCCATTTCCTAACCTCCAAGTGGTTAATCCACCTCCTGCTAATAATCCCAAGTCATTACTTACTAAATCTTATATTTTCCCTTGGCTGCCCTGGACCCAGAGGACAGCCCTCTGGGTCACACTTTCCCAGATCCTACATGGTGGCTATGCTTCCCTGTCCTCTACTCTTCTCAGGCATGGCATCTCCTTCTCCTTCTTCTGTTTCTTCTCCTCCTCCTTCTCTTCTTCCTCCTCCTCCTCCTCCTCCTTCTCCTTCTCTTCTTCCTCCTTCTCCTTCTGCTTCTCCTCCTTCTCCTCCTCCTTCTCTTCTTCCTCCTCCTCCTCGTCCTCCTCCTCCTCCTTCTCTTCCTCCTCCTTTTCCTTCTGCTTCTCCTCCTTCTCCTCCTCCTCCTTCTCTTCCTCCTCCTCCTCCTCCTTCTCTTCCTCCTCCTTCTCCTTCTGCTTCTCCTCCTTCTCTTCTTCCTCCTCCTCCTCCTCCTTCTCTTCCTCCTCCTTCTCCTTCTGCTTCTCCTCCTTCTCTTCTTCCTCCTCCTCCTCCTCCTCCTCCTTCTCTTCCTCCTCCTTCTCCTTCTTCTCATCCTCCTCCTCCTTCTCCTTCATGGTGGATCTCATCTCTCTGCTCTCTCTATCCCAAACCTGGGAATCCTAAAACTCCTGCCTCTGTCTACCCTGTCCAGCCATTAGTGGCTGGCATCTTTATTTGCCAATCAGAACCAACTGGGGTCAGGGTCCATCAGTATCTTATGTGCAGACACTCATGGAAGCAGTTTGGGGAACCAAAATTAACCTTAGAATACAAGCAGCATTAGGTCAAACCCATTATATTTCCCCTTTTTGCCCAATTAAAAAGGCTCTTTTCTCTTATATTGATCATAATCATCCTAAACAGTTTGTAAGAGCAGCTATACAAGGACTGGGTCTAAGCCTTGTATTCTTAAATGAGTTGTAGAGCACAATGCCTATTTAAGAGTGGCAATACTAATTTTAAATTTTGCATCAATATACAAAATTTTATGTCAGTGAAAACCTTAAACCTGTATCAATATATAAATTCTGTACCAATGTAAGAAAACATAACTTTAACTTGGCATCAAAATGTAAAAATTTCTACCAATGTAAGATTATGACTATAAAATGCTTTAAGAGTAAACTTAGTAATCCATCCCCATATATCTAATTTTTTATAATATAAATCTATCCCTCCCTTTTTTCTTTTCAACCCCCTTCCCTTTACCTAAGAAAGAAAAGATAGAGAAGAGGAAAGCGAAGAGAGAAATCTCCGAGTCTAAGCTCTCTATTTAGTTTCCTCCCTGCCCAAAATTATGACCATTTCCAAATTATCCTTTAAAATGACAACCTAGTTATAATTTATAAAATAATCATAACCAGACACCCCAAATCGAGGAATTAGGCTGACTCTCCTGACTACATTAGTAACATTAGTAACATGGCTCTCCATGGCTTCTTCCTGCTGAACTGAGGCAATGAGTATGTTTTAAGGGGTAGGAAAATTGAAAATTTTGATTAGACTTAAGAAAGCTAGCTGTAGCGTTTGTTATCCAGTCTCTGTATGCTTAGAAAGTTCAGGGCTTAACTGAAGTCCTGACTGGATCCGTCGGAAAGGCTGAATGAACTGAGGTCACTGGGAATCCGCAGCTATTCCTGAAGCTGTTCTGGGAGCAAGTCTCTGGAAACAAGGTCGGGTGAGGCGTGGAGCTGGAACAGCAGGTCCATCCCAGCATCCCTGAGGATGAGTCTTGTCAGAGCTGCACTGTAGTGTTTCATCCTGCAATTTATGAATCTTACAACCAGATTTTTAGTTCTATAAAGATATTTGTATGGATTTCGCAAGGTACATGAATCGGTTAAGGATGAATTTTTGCTCCTTGCTTGAGCAGGGGAAAGACAACTGTCTTTTTCTGAGTTAGTTTGATCAATAAACAATTGTAATAAATCTTCATTTATGCCACTTGAAAGATGACATGATAAATTTTAAGGACTTTGTAACCAATAAGATTTATTGGCTAATTTTAGCTGAAGTTTTGGCTAGAAACATTTTTATGTCTAAGTTTCAGGGCTGTTCCCATGTGGAGGAATCAGCAATTTATGTTACCTGTCCTGTTTGGTCTTCTTGAATTTTTCTTTCTTGTCTGTAGCCAAGATCTTCATGGGATCTTCCCCTATCATATTTAATCCATATTAAGTTGGAAGGGGTCCAAAGCCTTTTCTCCTTTCCTGTTAACACAAATCCATAGTCTCTCTTTCAAAATAGCATGTCTTTGGTCTAGCAACTGAAAATAAATTGGTTCAATTTATCAGCCTCTTTTTTCTTATGCCCTGTTCTATTCTGACCTTTCTCCCAGAGGATTAGTAATGTCATTAATACCACCAAACTTATAGTCACCATCATTTGGATAATTAAAACAACTCAAAGCAATTAAAACAATTTTAAACAATTGAGATAGGGTTTCTCCCTATCTCCATGCCTTTGTTCCTACATTTGATATCAAAGGCCTTAATTCCTCCCTGCTAAAGAGATTAGTATCTGTGGATATATGATTGTATCCCTTTTCTCTTTGTATAACTTATACAGTTACCACTATTTCTCCCATCTATCCTTAAGACAATGTAATTTCTTCTTATGCCTCTCTTCTATGGAAATTAGTATCTCTTTAACACCATTTAAAACATTTATTACTTAGAAACATTTAAAACAATTACCACTATTTCTCCCTTCTATCCTTAAAAAAATGTCATTTTCCTTTATTCTCCCTTCTCTGGAGATTAATATCTCTTTATTATTACCTGTTTCGATAGGGTTTTTCCCTATCTTCATGCCTTTGTTCCTACGTTTGAGACCAAAGGCCTGGGTTTCTTTAATTCCTCCCTCCTAAGGAGATTAGTATCTGTGGGTATATTTATAATCCCCTTTCTTTTTATATAATTTGGATTAATTTCCTTCCCTATATATTTAACTTCTATTAAAGTTCCTTCTATTTTCTATATGAGCCTATTATTTGGCTAATTTATGAATGAGTGCCATACTAAGATATCCCAGAATTCCCAAGTTTCAAGAAACCAGTTGCTTGAGAAGCCTTGATTTTAAATTTTTAAATTTAAATTATCTTTCCCTGTTCTCTGTGGCCTTCATGTCCCAGAAGGAGCTCAGAATTCCCTCAGGTTGGAGAGAACTACGTGCCTGAGAACCCAGTTCTCTTGTCTCTTAATCTTAAAGGGAAGGCTCATGTATTCCAGGAGAGAATCTCCAATTAGCTTTTTTTTTAAGTTTATTTTTCTTCCTTGTATTGGAAATAAATTTGTTTCTTATACAATATATCCTCCAATTAAATTTTGAGAGTGAGTTTTTGCCCCATATTAGATACCATCTGTAGCAATACTTTTTAATTAATAAATCCCAATGACGAGTTTCTGCTACCAACCCCCCCCAAAGGTTTACATTCCCTATGAAACACACACACACACACACACACACACACACACACACACACACACAGCCTTTATATTTTGATATGCCTTAAACTGTGCAAGAGTTGGGCCACTTTCTAACCTCCATGTGGTTAATCCACCTCCCACTGATAATCCCAAATTATCACTTACTAAATTCTATATTTTCCCTTGGCTGCCCTGGACCCAGTTTGGCAGCCCTCTATGGTGCACTCTCCTGGCTCCTGCATGGTGGCTATACCTCTCTGTCTTCTACTCTTCTTAGGCATGGCATCTCCTCTCCTTCTCCCACATGGCAGATCTCTCTTGGTTCCAAACCCAGGAATCCTAAAACTCCTACCTCTGTCTACTTTGTCCAGCCATTGGTGACTGGCATCTTTATTTACCAATAAGAACCAACTGGGAGCAGAGTCCCTCAGTATCTCATGTGCAAACACTCATGTAAGCAGTTTTGGGGACCAAAATTAACCTTAGAATACAAGCTGCATTAGGTCAAAGCCACTACAGTTGGAGATCTGAAGAGGGCTTTGACATTGGACATTGAGAAGTGGAATCTGGTGTTTGATCATCTGGTTTTTGTCTTGCTTTGGTTCAGAATTCCCTCTTTATAACATTTTGAAATAATAATGTTTATCCTGTGGAAGTATGTGATCTGCTTTTTTATTTTGATTTTATAAGTAATTACAGTTAAAAGATCGTATATATCTCAGAACAGACTTTGAACTTTGAACTTTTAAACTTTGATGAGGTTCTGAAAGACTATGGAGATTTTTGAAGTTGGACAAAATGTATTTTGCATTATGCTATGTCTAGGTACTGTTAGGAGGTGTGACCTTGTTGGGGAAGTATGTCATTGTAGGGGTGGGCTTTGGAAGTCTTCTCCTATGCTCAAACTCTACCCATTGTAAAAAAGAGCTTCCTCCTAGCTGCCTGAGGATACAAGTCCCTCCAGTTTGTCTTCAAATCAAGATGCAGAACTCTGAGCTCCATCTCCAGCACCATGTCAGCCTGCACACTGCCGTGTGTCCTGCTGTGATCATAATGAACTAAACCTCTAAAACTGTAAAACTATAAGCCATCCCTAATTAAATGTTTGCCTTTATAAGAGTTGCCTTGGTCATAGTGTCTCTTCATAGAATTGGAAACCCTAAGGCAGCAGCTTAGCACCAGCCAAGATCCTGAAAGGAAAGAATTCCACCTTAGCTGGTGGAACTCTGAAACTGGAGGCCACTGGTTAAGATGACTATAGTTCCATTTGGTAGGTTTTAGCCCAAACCCAATTCCAGAAGAAACCATTTTTAGACACGAGAAAGAAGAAAGGGGATCTAGGAGTTGAGGAGAACATAGGTCATCACTGGAAGAAAGTATGGCCTCTAGGGAGTGTAGCAGGTGAGGAGGGAACCCTACCAAGTTACATTTTTGCTATATTTTGTAACCTGCAAAACATGTGACCCCATTTATATAGGGTTATGGGTCCTGTGTCTGCTCCACCAAAGGGCTTGGCTGCTTGGGGAGGCAGGATGCAGGAAGTTGACCACGCCATCACAAGGCAGGTGTTGCCCTAGGGCAGCCCCTGGACACTGCTCCAGGGATGGGGAAGCACAGTCTGAGGCATGGGACAGCCAGAGCTGGCTCGGGGATCCCCAGGCCTGCAACGAGGCTGAGGCCGGGCTGTCTGGTTCTCAGGATCTTGGACATCTAGTTGTCGCTGGATGCTCCAGAAGAGCTGAGAATGGAGTGGGGACCTGCAGGCTGGATCTGGCCCTGGGTCAAGAGGGAAAAGGGAGTGAGCTCCTGCTGGTCCCAGGGAGAGAGGGGGAGGTAGGGTTCTTGGCTTGACAATGGCAGTGGGCTTGGGGTTGGCTTGGTGACAGCTGTGGCTGGGAGTGCAGAGAGGCTTTCTATGGGAAATTAGACAGTGGCTCTGTAAGCAAAGGCCTTCTCTATGGCTCCCCATGGTGGATCCAAATGAAAAGAGGCAGTCTATGGTTTTAAGGCATTTATTGTCATGTTGGAAGGTGGATGAGTAAAATCATACCCCACTTCTCAGGGTGAGCCTGGGGTTAAATACCTTTTGCAAGGAGGAGTGTCTGGGAAGGAAAGCTTATTGGCTCAGTCCTCCAGGCCTTTAGGTCCCTCATTAAAATGGAGATCTGTCTTGAGCCTATGTGACTACAAGTCCTCTACAAGTGGAGGGGCTTGAGACATTGCCCTTACCTGACTGGTGACCACAAATCTATGCGGGAGGCTGTGGCTAGTAACAGGGACCTGGTGCCCAGGAATCAGGGGAAGTGCCTACTGTCCTTTCAGGGTTACCAGGGCTTCTAGCCTTAGCTCACCCAAGAAGTAGGCTACCCCTCAAGGTCCCATACATTTACACTATTTGTTTCCTTGCCTCCCTCTTTCATAGTATTTCTCTAGCAGTATCTAACAGCCAATTCTCCCATACAAACACACTTACAGCCGGTTTCAATTAACTTTTGATCTCTCCCCCATAAAAGGGACCTCAAGAGGCCAGTAAGGGGATGCTATCTAAAATCCCAATTTAGGATGAGACAATTGGCTGGCCAGTTCTGGGTGCATCTCTAAAATAAAGCTTGCTTTAATTTGGCAATCATGGACTTGGTCTTTGTCCTTGTGGTTTTCGGGTGTAAGAGTGTGCAAGTGTTCTGTCTGCATGTATGTATGTGCACAACATGTGTGCCTGTTGTGCCCAGAGGGCAGAAGAGGGAGTCAGATCCTCTGGATCTGGAGTTACAGATGTTTCTGTTTCACCATGTCAATGCTGGGACTTGAACCAGGGTCTACTGAAAGAGCAGCCAGTGCTCATAATATGACAGGCCATCTCTCCATCTTCAAGAAACAGTTTGTTTGTTTTTTTTTTTTAAGGAAAAAATAATGGCCTATAACAAGAAAAGATTACATTGGTTCATCTGAAACTTTCTCAGGGTTCACCATTTCCAAAACCACTGATGGTCCTATTTGAATTGCCTGGTCAGCAAATCTACCTGCACAGCCCCAGTCAGCTCAGTAGCTCTCTGTTTACATCTCTGTATGCTGACTTCATCTTTATTTGAATTATCAATTAGACAACAGGGACCACAATATCCAGTGGATTGCAGAAACCTGGTCATGCATTCTAACCATTGAGGAATCATTTCTACAGGCCCACTCTTTCCAGTGACCCCACTAAGACCAAGTAAACAGTGTCAAAGAAACATTTCTAAAGGTGATGGCATACCATGCTTCTGAGACTTAAAGACGCTGAAAACTAGACCTATCACTGGATTTTAATAACAAGACAAAACAAAACAGCAATGTCCAACTTTAGGTGCCAACAAAGCTGGTGCAGTAGAAGATGGTAGACTTAAGAATGCTATACAAAGATTTTTTTTTAAATTTATTTGCCTCCAGAGAGAAGTAGTCCTGAAGATTATAGGTTTGGTGGCAAATTAACAGTATAGGGAAAATTCAAATATATCAGGAATGAGAGGTTATTAGCATGACTAACAGATATTAATGGAGTAATCTTTATTCTATTAATTCCTGATTATGCTGTCCTTAGGAAAACTGTATCAGTAGTATACAGTCAGTATCAGTAGTATAGTAGGTCCTTGCTAAAATTCACTCCATTAAAAAGGGAATTCCTTCCCAGTGTTGTTAGATTGTCTGTTCCACAGATGAGTCTCAAGTATGCTTCACTGGCAACATGGGTTTACAGATCACTAAAAAATTAGCATCAAGTCAAAAGTTCCTGATGCGTGGTGTTGACTTTCCTGTTGTACATACATAAATGAATTCACAGCGTACTACCATCACCTCTGTGATGGTGATGACCCAGCAAATGAAGAACTCTCCTTAACGTCTGCACACAGGCAAGATGCTCTGTCTACAGGTCACAAGAACATCAGCATCCCTCATTTTGGCCAATGTGAGTGGCTGCTGTTGGTTTAAGCTTGTTGCTATGGTCTTGCTCCAGTCTCTCATCTTCCATATTGCATATAGTAGATCCCAACAACAGAACTGACCTGACCCAAAGCAAAGGAGTGCTTCCCTGAATGCCTCCAAGGTTGCCCATAAAGAGTCCAATCTTGTAATTAGTCCTTATACCCACTCACTGCACTTCCTCACGGTATCGACCGACTCTTCTCACAATGAATATTAAAGACCATGTTCAATTACAGCTAATCATGCATCAGCCTGTAGGTAAATCATGCTATGTTGTTGTGTTTGCATATGAACCCTACACAACTTCTGCCTTTGCATGAGGACAGTGGTTAAGTGATTGCTCAGTGCCAACTACAGTATCCCTCTCTCCAAATTGTCCCCAAACTAAACACACAGCAAATCATTCTGTTTCATAGTCTAAGAATCACGACTGGTAAGGGCCAGCTGCACATACATCCTGTCCTCTTGGCTCAATGTCTTTTGTCAGTCATACTGAGCAGTTGTCTGGACAGTGTCTTTTTACTCCACTCAGGGAGTTCATAGGTCCTTGTCATTTGCTTCTCTTTGCACATCTGGTGTCTCAGGAAATCTGCCAGAAACTACCTGTTACATAGAATGAGTGGGCAAAAGTGACTTTGTGACCTTGTGTAATTAGACTGCCATTCTTAGTTTTCAAAGCTTATGTGCTAAGGAGGGTAAAAGCACAAGTTCTAGAGATTAAGAAAATGGTATTTTATGCATGGAAAAATATAGCTGCTTAGGGAGGCCACATTTTACAACTCTGTGACCTCCCTGCTTGCAATCATCCTGTATTCCCACGCAGCCTGCAGTTCCTTAATGAGTTTGCCAAAGAATTTCAACTGTGAACACTGTGTGGGAAGAGGTGCAGAGCTGTGTGTCTACGGGGTTTAGTAAGTTCGTCCATTCACCACTGAACCATTCTCTTGCTCTGAATCCTCAAGGGCAGGGACCTTGGTTTCTCCTTTGATGTCTCCCAAGAACTTACACATAGGTAACTATTGCATGCCCTAATCATTGAAGTGATCAGCTAAACCATCAATTTGTCTTCCTTCTTTCTCTCAGGTTGGGTGTGTGAACCTTTGTTCACCGAGGTACATAAGGAAGGACTTGTCTCCTTGGGCCCTCAAGCAGAACATGTAACATTTCCACACTGCATCCTCTGTCTCCCCAGGTGAGGAGCAGGTCCTTGAGCCACTCCAGGATGAGGGACAAGGTTCACATTATGTAGTGAAGCTGCATTCCTATCTTATTTTCCAAGACTTATCATCCCAAGGCAGGGTACTCCACTCTTGGGTAGCAGCTCACACCTTAAGGGCTGAGCATGACCTTACTCTTCAGTGAGGCCTCTGAGGAGAAGTGAGCTGAGAGACTGCTGACCTTATAGAAGGCCTGTGCTAGAACCATTCATTCTCAGAAGGCAAAGATACTTTCTTTAACAAGAGAATAACTGTTGGAGCATGGAAATAAAGCCAAGGAGAGTCTGACTGAACTGAGTTCTTGCATTGCTAGCAGGCTAGATCCAAGTCCTAGGCAAAATGTTTCTTCTTGGGCTAGCCTTGAGCGTGCTGTCCTCCTGCCTCAGCTTAAGTGCTAGGATTACAATAGTATGCCACTTCACATGAACAAACTTTATAGTCTCTTTTCTTTTTATTTAAAGACTAAGGCTACGGTTCAGTTGGTGGTGTCTTCTTGGCATGCCTGAAGCCCTGGGTTTGAGCTCTTCAGCATTTCATAAGCCAACATGGAGGACATTCTGGCAATACAAGATCTTCAAAATATTTAGTTTAGAAAAGAAGCTTAGCACATTTCTGGCATCTTTCTCTTGTATATGATAAGACAATTGAACCAAGTGCCTGTCCTGTCCTGTCTTATAGTCCCCACACCCCAGAGTCTGAGCTTTGAGAGTGGAGAATGCTGCACTTGAATCTCTCAGAAAGACCCTTGGTTCTGCATCCTCAGAGATGGCTTGAGGGGGAGGGACTGTTTTACCAGGGTGAGAACTTGGACTAGCGTGGTCAGGTACCTTGAGAGGAGGAAGGACATTAGCAGTATCTTCTATCACCCAGGAATTACAGGTAGAGAAAAGAGATCTGTTCACACAGGGCATCTTCAGTAGTGAGAAAGATGGGGATTTACCTCTTATACTCTTTGGGAGCCTGAAGACAACCTACAGCAGTAGCTAGAATCAGGGTTGGGGGAGGCCCATAGGAATTCAGTTAAATGATAGGGTGTCGGCTCTTTGCCCGCAGGTCCAGGTGAGAGGAGAGAACCCAGTTCAGCCGGGTCTGTCAGGGACTGAGCGGGATGGTGAGTGTGACAAAAGAACACACTGGACTGGGAGTCTTGTGAAAGCAAGAACTCTGGTTTGCTGTATATGGCTTTTACTATGTCTAAATATAGGCCTTGAATTCCTGATCTTTCCAAGACTTTTCACATGAAAGGATGCTGAATTTTGTCAAATGCTTTCTCAGCATCTAATGAAATGATTACGTAGTTTTTTCTTTGAGTTTGTTTATGTAATGGATTACATTGATGGATTTCCGTATCTTGAACCATCCCTGCATCCCTGGGATGAAGCCTACTTGATCATGGTGAATGATTGTTTTGATGTGTTCTTGGATTCAGTTGGCAAGAATTTTGTTGAGTATTTTTGCATCAATATTCATAAGGGAAATTGGTCTGAAGTTCTCTTTCTTTGTTGGATCTTTGGGTAGTTTTGGTAACAGCATAATTGTGACTTCATAGAATGAGTTGGGTAGTGTTCCTTCTGTTTCTATTTTGTGAAATCATTTGAAAAGTATTGGTGTTAGGTCTTCTTTGAAGGTCTGATAGAATTCTGCACTAAAACATCTAGTCCTGTGCTTTTTTTAGGTTGGGAGACTTTCAATGACTGCTTCTATTTCTTTAGGGGTTATGGAACTGTTTAGATGGTCTATCTGATCCTGATTTAACTTTGGTATTTGGTATCTGTCTAGAAAGTTGTCCATTTCATCTAGATTTTCCTGATGTTTTGAGTATAGGCTATTGTAGTAGGATCTGATGTTTTTTTTTAATTTCCTCAGTTTCTGTTGTTATATTTCCCTTTTCATTTCTAATTCTCTTAATTTGGATATGGGCTCTGTGTCCTCTGGTTAGTCTGGCTAAGGTTTTGTCTATCTTGTTGATTTTCTTAAAGAACCAGCTCCTGGTTTTGTTGATTCTTTGTATAGTTCTTTTTGTTTCTACTTGGTTGATTTCAGCCCTGAGCTTGATGATTTCCTGCTATCTACTCCTCTTGGGTGTATGTGCTTCTTTCTGCTCCAGAGCTTTCAGGTGTGCTGTTAAGCTGCTAGTGTATACTCTCTCCAGTTTATTTTTGGAGGCACACAGAGCTATGAGTTTTCCTCTAAGCACTGCTTTCATTGTGTCCCATAAGTTTGGGTATGCTGTGCCTTCATTTTCATAAAATTCTAAAAAGTCTTTGATTTCTTTCCTTATTTCTTCCTTAGCCAAGTTATCAATGAGTAGAGCATTTTTTCAGTCTCCATGTGTATGAGGGTTTTCTGTTGTTTTTGTTGCTATTGAAGACCATCCTTAATCCATAGTGATCTGATAGGAGGCATGGGGTTATTTCAACCTTCTCATATCTGTTGAGCTGTGTTTTGTGACCAATTATGTGGTCAATTTTGGAGAAGGTTCCATGAGGTGCTGAGAAGAAGGTATATTCTTTTGATTTAGGATGAAATGTTTTATATACATACATATATATATATATATATATATATATATATATATATATATATATGTATCTGTTAGTTCCATTTGGTCCATGACTTCTGTTAGTTTCACTGTGTCTCTGTTTAGTTTGTGTTTCCCTGATCTGTCCATTGATGAGAGTGGGGTATTGAAGTCTCCTACAATTATTGCATGAGGTGCAATGTGGGCTTTGAGCTTTAATAAAGTTTCTTTTATGAATGTGGGTGCCCTTGTTTTTGGTGGAGTGAGATGATGTAGGAGGCAGGGAAGGGTGACGGAGGGTAGGGGGTGACTGACAGGGCCAGTGAAGTTATTGTACATCAGAGGCACCTTAAGCAGAGGCAGGCTTAAGCAGGTTGTGCTGAGTCACTCCATTACGGAAGTGAGCAAAACAGGTCTTGAAACTCAAGCAAAGGCTCAGGTTTGTCCTCAAGGTCCAAACCAAGGCCAAATAGGGCCCAACATGTCCCCCTTTTGTTTTTGTAATGAGCAGGTTACATGGCTTTGATTCCACCTGGTGTACATTCATAGTAATGCTATATCCAGAAATGAACTTTGGTTCTACCATACCAAGATCTCCATAGCCATCAAAAGCTGGGTGCAACTTGGTGGAAAGACTTTGTCCTGAGAATGTTCATTTCTTCTCCATTTTCTTCTTTTCATCATCTGGTCTATTATCTAGACTAATAGGAGAACAGCCACCTTGTTGATGTAAACTAGACAATTCTACAGGAAAAGGCAAAATCAGTTCTACTAATTTGAGAGCTACTCCTCCTTAATTCTGAAGGATCTTTATCTGGAAAGTGAAGAAAGGGGAGAGGGACAGTAAGAAAGGAGGCTTTGTGAGAATCTTGGTTTTTGGATTGTGATAGTGCCTAGTTGCTGCCTGACAACACACTCCTGGTTTCTTCTCTGGCTTCTCTTTCTCAGTTTGACTTGCATATGCCTCTTCTTATCCCAGGCAAAGACAGGGTCTGCCAGAGGTCTACTCTGAGCCCTCAGCCCTTGCATATGATCTTCTCTGCTTGATCCCTTCTCTGAGCTCCAGGCTGTTCCAACAGCTTACAGACTGTACTTGGTTCACTGTTGATAAGCTTTCCTCCTCCCATTGAACTGCACCAGGACAGGGTCCGTGCATTTGAGCTGCTTCTTTATTCTCAGGACTTATCATGGAACCTGACATACAATAGGCTCTCAATAAATATTAAGTAGGCCGTCTCTGCACCTCAGACATGAGTCTAATATAGTTGTCCTCTGAGAGACTCCACCCAGCAGCTGTCTCAGAGTCCCAAAGCCAAACAGTGGATGGAGCTTGGGGACTCCTACGGAAGAGTTGGGGAAGAATAGAGGACCCCAAAGAGGAAAGGAGCTCCACAAGAATATCAACAGAAACAACTCACCTGGACCCTTGGGGCTCTCAGAGTCTGAACCACCAACCAAAGAGCATACACAGGCTGAACCTAGGCCTCCCTGTACATATGTAGTAGATGTGCAGCTTGGTCTTCATGTGGGTCCCAAACAACTGGAGCAGGGGCTATCCCAAAAGCTGTTGCCTGTACATGGGATATGTTCTTCTAGCTGACTGCCTTCTCTGACCTCAGTGGGAAGGGAAACGCCTAGCCTCAAAGAGATTTGATGTGCTGGGGTTGAGGGATATTCAGGGGGGACTCCACCCTCTCAGAGAGAAGAGAGGGATTGAGAGAAGGAAGGTGGGAGCAGGTCCAGTGGGGGGACAGTGAGTAAGATATCAAGAAAATATACAAATAAATACATGAATAAATAAATAAATGGGAAAAATATGTAGTATTCTGATCACAGAATACTTATCATGTTCCTTATTACAAAACCTGTTGTCACTTAATTGTTATTAGTTTATAGAGAATCTGTTCATTTTTTCCTTTCCTGAATTGCACTTTAGAAAAATTTCTTGGAGAAGATGAAATATACAACTTTTTAAAATGTAAAAAAGAATTAAGTAGCTGCTTGAAGGAATAAACTATCAACTGGTGGAGGCAATAAACAGACCAGTCAAATGGCAAAAGACAGTTCTTAGCTTAAGAGGGTGGCAGCCGCCACTGGGTGAGTGTGTGTTTATATAGAGACTGCAAGTCCCACACAGAAGGGAGAGAGCTTTATGGGGAGACAGAGGGAGCTCAGCATGCCCAGATTGAAGCTGTTAGTCTGGGGAACCTGGAAGTGGGATAATTGGGAACAAGGCATCCTGCATGATCTGTCAGGGTGTGTATTTGGTTCTGTCTTGTTGTTCTGCAATTGAAAATGAGGTAAAAACCAGGAAAGCTGTTAGGTCTTCTTAATCAGGGCCTTGCCATTTGGGGTCAGTTGTGGCAGGCATTATTGTTTGGCTTCCTGGACTGATTAGCTGAAATCAATTACTAACATCCATGTCTACATTTTAGATAGCACACTGACCCCACGGGTCTGCTACCTTAGGTGGCTGATTGACTTTCTGAGCTGGTGACTATGGGTAAAGGGCTGATTTCCTGCACCCGCTGCTCTGTGCCCTGCGTTAACTCCCAGGGCTGGCTCTGGTGATAGCAGGTTAACTTCCTAGGTTGGTTGCTGCAGATTTCAAACCATAGTTCTGAGACAGTTGTGTATCATGATGTCTAAATAGAAACATGTAAATGAAGTGCATCCTTTATTTCCCACAATACCTCTGTGGAGCAAAGCATCAGCTACTTTTTTACTGTTGTGACAAAGCACCTGATGAAGAGACTTAAGGGAGGAAGGGTTTATTCTGGCTCACAGTTGGAGAGGACACATACTGTCCTCAGAAGGAGTCATGTGGTGGGAGCATGAGTCAGCTGTCACATCTGCCCAGAGTTGGGAAGGAGAGAGATCCATGCTGGTGTTCATACTTTCTTTCTTTCCCTCTTGTATTCAATCCAGGACCCCAGTCCACTGGATGGTGCTACTCACACTCATGGTACATCTTCATCTTCAGTTAAATCTATAGAGAGAGACACCCTCATGGACATGCCTAGAAGCGTTTCCCCTAGGGACTGCAAATCCAATCAAATAAAAAATTAACTATCACAGATATGCAACAATAAACCCAAATAAATGTGGCCTTTAAACTTCACCAATAAGTTTGACCTAAAATAGACACACACCCCCATATACTAAAAAACAACCCCTCTTGATCTGTAACAAACTGTAACATAACATGACTAAAATCTGTAACCAAGCCACTTAGTCATAGTCAATCATAGCATCTGAACTTACAACTAATTAGAGGCTAAAAGCTGCCCAAATATACCTATACATAGAGCCTATGACATGACTTAGTGAGTAAAAGTGCCTGCCACCAAGCCTGATGAGCTGAGTTCAATCCTGGAACCAACATGGTAAAAAGAGAGGATTTATTCCTGGAAACCACCCCTCCCAGCAATTGTCCTCCGTCCTAGAGGCAAACATGTGTGAATGTGTGACTAGATGTCTGAAGTTTGAGGTTTTAGGCTAGTCTCCTGAACTGCCAATTTGAAGCATATTATGGAGTCTGCCTGTTTCATCAGGTCTTGTGCTCCCAAGCCAGTGTTGTCCTCTGTCTCCTATGACCTGTTATGGCAATTTTTCTATTCGAAAATTGGAGTGAGTTCAGCTCCATGAGCCCCGGGTTTGTTTAGCACAAGGTGTGGGCCCAAGCTGTAACAGGCAGTGTGTGTGTGTCAATTCTAGGCTTCAGTTACCGTGGTGTGAGTGGCTGGGAGAGTGGGGATAGGCTGCCCGGTGTCCAACCTAGACTCCAAAATATGGAAAGGTGAGCACGGGTGGGCAGTTGGTCAAGCTCTAGATGCCTAGATCAGATCACAGTGCCAAGTGAGAGATGTAAAATGAAAATCCAGCTGCAGCATTTGCCCCGGTCACAGGGCTGTGTCCCAGCAGACAGTTGCGCCTTGTGCTTGGAGAGAGCCTTCCTGAAGCTCTCTGTACCGGAGGCTCTGATACTATAGTACCATGCAGTCTTTGGGAGTGCCACGCCTTCTTGGGTACTGTGGTTGACCAATCCCAAGTAATGTCTCATTTTTATTCTGCAGTAGCTTCAAAAAGTGTATTTAGGGAGGCCTTTGCCTCTCTACCTGGCAACTTGTCTCAGAGTTTGGTTCTAAGCCCATTGTAAGGTACACCAACATGTAGTAAAAACCAATTTAAACTTATCCCCTGAATAGCTTACAAAAAAATGAAACTCAGACTATGGTTATTTTATTTGGCTTTAGAGATTACTGAGGTACAACCCTCAATCTACTCTTCTAACTGCTGATCTAGCTAGCTCTCCATCAGCGTATCCCAAATACTTGCTGTTTCTCCTGGTCATAAGCTTAGGTTCCACCTCCCCTCATGGCAGCTTCCTCATCTCCTCTAGTTCTTGTTAGGCCCAGACCTCGGGGTCCCCACAGACTACCAAAGACGACCAGGAGTCCAACACGTAGGCAAAAGCAAAGAGTCTATTCATGCTCAAGCTCAGATCTCTCCAACTTCTCCAACACTGTGGAAGGGTGCTGAACTTGTGTCAGTCTTGCCTTTTATACAGATTAAGCTGGGTAAGAGGCTTTCCAATTTGACAGTTACATGATTGGTTGGTATTTGACAGTTACATGACATGGTTTGCATAAAATTTTAGCTGACACCATAAACTTTGCTATAACTTGAGTCATTTGCCCTGGACATGACACTGGGCATTTCTGCTTATCAAGGGTGGAGTGGCTGTTACTTGGGAGGTACCTTGATTCCTGGAACAAGCTGTGGTTTTCCAGTTACCAAGTTCAAACCAAAGACAGGCTGGACATAAGATGGAGTTTGAACACAAAATAGAATTAGCTGTCTGGATCCTTCACTACTTCTTCCTCCTCCTGGTCTTTCCTCTCTCATCTCCCTTCTCCACCCTCAACTAGGTAACTCAAAACCCACTTACCTCTAATCCTTCTAGCAATTGGCTGTTAGCCAATTTTATTTAACCAATACTTTTAAATTAAGGGACATGATTTACACAACATAAGCTTGTAAAGGTGAGAATTCTATCACTCCTAGGTCTAGACCCTTTGTTACAGAATTTAGCATTACAATACATAGCAACAGAACAAACCTCAACACCCAGCACCCCAGGCTCACATGACGGGGGGATGGATTCACTTGCTCAAAGGAGGATCTTGGAGTCTGTGCCCACATCCTAAATGTCTAAACCACAAAGAGACAAATAATACTTTCTCTACATTCAATACCTTCCAAACTGATGGATAAGGATAGTGTGGGACCTGCATACTAGTTCAGTTGAACATGCCTTTTGCTCTGTGTGGTGATTTGAATAAGAATGGCCCCCATTAGCTCATATATTTGATTGTTTAATCATCAGGGAGTGGCACTATTTGAAAAGGACTGGGAGATATGGCCTTGTTGGAGAAAGTGTATCACTGGAGGTGGTCTTTGAGGTTTCAAAAGGCCACACTCTAACTGTGGGCTTTTCCATCCATGTACAAGATCCAGAAATAACAACTCTGAGACTGAATTATTTATGAATAATTGCCTAGGTCAAAAACTTTGGCTTGTCCCTATTAGTTCCTAACTCAGTTATCCCATTTATTCCATTCTAATTCTTGCTGTGTTGTTAGTTACCTCTCCTCAGTGCGACCATTACCATCTTCTCTCTCCCAAAGTTCTCTCTCCCTACTGGAACTCTTACCTCCTATTTCCTGCCTCAACTCATTGGCCAATCAGCTTTTTAATGACAGGTGATGCTTCCATACAGTACACAAGAGATTCTCTCTACATGTCCTCCTTTTAGTCCAATAGCAGTCTCTTTCTCTTTCAATAATAAACTATAAACAATACTAACAATTATGAAAACTGGCAGGTAAGACTATACTCACAATGTCCAATCCATATGTGTTTGGCAACCTTGGAGAAAATCTTTTATTATCTATCCTATCTTGGTGAGTTTAGAGTTCTGTTCCTAAATCAATTTCTATCATAAATTGCATTACCAACCTAAAGACATCTTAGACCTTAAAACATTTTCTTAAATCCTAAACAACTTAAGCTTAACTGTGAGAATATAACTATCTAGTCTTCAACTTCATCAGAGGCCAGAGTATTATCTGAGTATGCAGAAAGTGTAGGCAAGCAGATTCCAAAACCATAGAGATGGCAGAGATAGTTGGCTGCCTAGACAGCCCCCTTCCCAAATTTCCCTGAGTCACTGGAGCACCATCTTCAGCCTTCTGGCCCAGAATACCTGACAGACATTTCTGTGAAGCAGGAAATATGAAGGACTGCTTACCCTAGGTTGACAAAGCTCAGCAGTCAACTTCACTCCATGTTGTTTGTCCAGTTTGGACAGTGTACTGTCAGCACTTGAAGCAAGGGCAGTGTCTGCCCAGTGGCAGCTTATCATTTTTGAAATAAACTCCATATGGAAATTCTTTGATGCTCATCATCTTCCTTGAAGTAGAATAGGGGTGCTTCCAGGAGCAGACCTGTCTCGTTGTCAAAAATTGGCCTTTTAATAAGAATAAAGCATCTTTAAATGCCATATTATGTAGATCCTAAGGTTTTTGAAGACCATCTATCTATTTATAGTATACCTGAATAGGCAAATGTTTCTTGTTTCTAGCTACTTACTATCTGTTCAACCTTGGAAACAAATTTCTGTAATAGACTAGACTAGTATCTAACATGATCATAAGTTTGATTGATTAACTATTAGCTTGAAATTCTTAAGTATCCTAAATAGTTTGTTTCAGGGAACTCTCAAGGACTAGAACATTATATTGCATGTTTAAATGAATTGCATAAATTCAATATCTTAAAAAGAAATTGAGACATACATATTTAGTATGTTATAATAAAATATAACCTTTTATTTTGTATCACTATACAAAAATTCATACAAATGTAACCAAATATAACTTTAATTTTGTAACACTATACAAAGCTCTATACCAATGTGAGATTTTTGGCTAGTACTAGTTCTATAGTTGAAGAATGGATTCAATAATCTACATTTTATACCTATTATTCATGTATTATTCCTATATCCCACCCCTCTTTTTCTTTTAAATCCTTCTCCCCATTTTCCCCCTAATACTAGATAGGAGAAAAGGAAGAACAGAAGAAAGGAAAGAAAGGGGAAAAAAAGACATCCTATAATTCAGTCGCCCTTATTTGCTTCTTTCCTTACCAAGACCATCAACAACTTGCAGCCAACACCACTTTAATGATGACAAACTGATCAAATGACCAAAACCACCCATCCCACCTCTTAAAGAGTGTGGGTGGTATCACTCTCTTAAAATTGCTTCCTGCTTTTTGGAGGCATTGTTTTTCTTTTGCCCTCCTCTCCCCAAAATATTGGTATATTGGTCATTCTTAACAAAGCTAGCTGAAGCATTTGTTGTCCAATGTCTGCATGCTGAGAAAGTTCTTGGTTTAACTGAAGTCCTGACCTAAACAGTCTGTGATGCTAGACAACTTAGCAAGCTATTTTGAAATTGTCTCAGATGCAGATTTTTGAGGAAACAGGATTGAGGCAGTCTGAGATAGGATCCAGCAGGATGCTGAAGTAAATATTTCTTAGTGTCTTAGTATCCCCGAGGATGAATCTTGTCAGGACTGCATTGATTTCATTGGTGTCTGTAAACATATAACTCTCACAGGTAATATACATTTCTGCAATAACATATGTACGGAATATGCAGAATTGTACAGTTCAGTTAAAGATGATTCTCTGCTCTCTGATTCAAGCAGGCAAGGCATCTGACTTTCTTTGTAAGTTAGTTTGGATTGTGTAACCGAACTGTAATATAAAATTCTACCTATGCCATTTGAAAGGACGGCATGATAAATCTTGCGGATTCTGTAGCCACCAAAATGTATTGGCTATTCTTAGCTGCAGCTCTAACTGGAGACATTTTCTTGTCTCGGCCGGTATCAGAGGTGCTCCCATGTAGAGGGTCAGCAGTTTATACCACCTGTTTTGTTCTTCTTGGTTTCTTCTGTGTCTCCAGTCAGGATCTTCAGGGATCTCCCCCTGTCAAATCTGATTTTTATCAATTAAAAGGAATCTACATCCCTAACATCCCTGAATCCAACATCTCTTATTTTGTTTCTTCCTTCACCAAGACCATTAACAACTTGTAACTAACCCTACTTTAATGATGAAAATCCAATCAAATGACCAAAAAGCATCCTTCCCACCTCTTGGCATTGCTCCCACAACTTTTCCTGTGGAAACAAATGCAAAGCTGTCCTCCAGCATAAAACATGTTCTTCCTTCCACTTCTGAGGTTAGGACACACTTAACATGAACAGGCTGATTTGGTTCAGCAGTCTCTCCATAATCCAATGTCTCTCAGCAGCTGTTGTTTTTGTTCATTAGCATTTTAAAAATTTAAAGTTAATAAAGCGCTATGTAATCTATCTCTGGGGGTTTGTTACACTTTCCGTTTGTTAAGCATATCCTTTAAAGAACAATTAGATCTCCTTACAGCTGCTTGTCCTGTAGGATTGTGTGGTATAATATGCTTTATATTATAATATGTAAAAATAATTCATTTTACTAGAGACATATGCTGCAGTATTGTCAGTCTTAATATGTACAGGCATTCCCATAACTTCTAATAAATATGTAATTACAGAACCAAGCTTTTCAGATCTTAAAGAAGTGGCCCATAGAGACCCTGAATATGTGTCTATTGCATGGTACATACTTGAATTTTCCAAACTGCAAAATGAAACACATCCACTTACAATTCTTAGGCTATCTTTTGTGTTACTCCCTGAAGATAATGGAGTTTAGTTATGGAAATAATAAGTAGGATATTTCCTTATAATTTTCTTGCCTTTTGTCAAGTGATAGAAAAATCTTTCTTTAAACATTTGCTGTTAACATGGTAAGTTTTATTTTTAAGAAACTTGGAGTTTCTAGCACATTTCTTACTAATTGCTGATCAATTTTCTTCATTACATTGTGCTAGATGGCCTGGTAAACCCATATACAATCTGATATGTATCTTTTAAACTGGATGATTTCTATTTCTGATCACTTGTAGTTGGAGTAACAGTGAGGTAAATTTTAAATCATCCTAAATAAGTTGAGCAGTTTCTACATGCAAAACGACTCTTTCTACACATTAAGAGTCAGTAAATGAGGCTGGAGAGATAGCTCTGCGGGTAAGAGCACCAACTGCTCTTCTGAAGGTCATGATTTCAAATCCCAGCATCCACATGGTGGCTCACAACCATCTGAAAAGAGATCTGACACCCTCTTCTGATGCCTGAAGACAGCTACAGTATACTTACATATAATAAATAAAGAAATTTTAAAAAAAAGTCAGTAAATATGTTCATGGAAAATTTAATAATACCATAAGAATGGCATACAGCTCTGATTTTTTAAACTGAATTGTAAGGACTCTGAGTCATCTTGTTTATTTTCTCTGACTTGTAACCTGCCATTCCTGACTTACTTGAACCAGTATAAGATGTAAGAACTCCAAAAATTTTACTATATGAGGGAGAATCCAATTCATTCTTTTTTTTTGGTTTTTCGAGACAGGGTTTCTCTGTATAGCCTTGGCTGTCCTGGAACTCGCTCTGTAGACCAGGTTGGGCTCGAACTCAGAAATCCACTTGCCTCTGCCTCCCAAGTGCTAGGATTAAAGGCGTGCGCCACCACTGCCCCAATTCATTCTTTTTATAAACTGAACTCTCTTGCTTTGGGAATATTTATTGCTAATTTCTCCCCTCTCCCCTCCCCAAATTACTACAAGACCTTTGCCAATGTTCATTTTCTGCCCTTAACGAGGCAATTTCTGCATTAGTAAAGAGGTATCACAATTATTAATGGATTTATTCCTGTTAATTAATGAAGTCTTATCTTTCCTTTCAGAATCAATTCATTAAACTTTTTTATATAGGTCTTTAATTTTTTACTCTGTTTATGTGCTAAAAATATCCATTCTGATATATAATCTCTCTGTATAAGAATTCCTGTGGGAAAATGAAAACAAGAAAAAATAACTAAAATACAAGCCATCTTTGGATCCAAACAATCTTTATTGGACTCTTGAAATTTCTTTTCTACCAAGGCCTATTCTTTCTCAGCCTCAGTTGATAATTTTCTTGGGCTATTTAAGTCTTTATCACCTTATAAGGTTTGGAACAAATTACTTAGCTCTTGGGTAGTTAATACTGCTGTGGGCCTTAGTCAATGTTTCCCAATACTTTTAAAAACCATTAAGAGTTCTCTATTGGATTCTCCTGATTTGTACCTTCTGGTCAAGTCTCCTTCACATTTTTTCAGGAGCAATTTGTCATTCCTAGCAAGGCAACATTCTCTCTACTTCATCAAACATTTCTCCTAAGGTATTTGCATCTGAATCAGTCAGTCAAATATCATCCATATAATGATAAATTATGGACTTAAGAAATTGCTTACAAATTATTTCTAAAGAGTGTGGTACAAAATATTGTCATAAGGTAAGACTATTCGACATTCCTTGACCCAAGACACTCTAGTGATATTTCTTTTTTTTTTTATTTTCTATATTTTTTTTATTTACATTCCCAATGATTTCCCCTTTCCTGGTTCCTCCCTCCCCGAAAGTCCCATAGGCCCTCTTCCCTCCCCCTGTTCCCCATTCAACCCCCTCCTGCTTCTCTGTCCTGGTATTCCCCTACATCCAGTCTTTCCAGGACCAGGGGTCTCTCCTTCCTTCTTTTTGGAAATCAATTGATATGTGAATTGTGTCTTGGGTATTCCGAGCTTCTGGGTACAGAGCTAAACAAAGAGTTCTCACCTGAAGAATATCGAATGGCTCAGAAGCACCTAAAGAAATGTTCAACATCCTTAGTCATTAGGGAAATGCACATCAAAACAACCCTGAGATTCTACCTCATACCAGTCAGAATGGCTAAGATCAAAAACACAGGAGACAGCAGGTGTTGGCGAGGATGTGGAGAAAGAGGAACACTCCTCCACTGCTGGTGGGATTGCAAGCTGGTACAACCACTCTGGAAAGCAGTCTGGCGGTTCCTCAGAAAACTGGGCATGACACTCCCGGAGGATCCTGCTATACTACTCCTGGGTTTATACCCAGAGGCTTTACCTGCATGCAGTAAATAGTGAACATGCTCCACTATGTTCATAGCAGCCTTATTTATAATAGCCAGAAGCTGGAAAGAACCCAGGTGTCCTTCAACAGAGGAATGGATTCAGAAGATGTGGTATATTTACACAATGGCATACTACTCTGAAATTAAAAACAATGAATTCACGAAATTCTTAGGCAAATGGTCAGAACTGGAAAATACCATCCTTAGTGAGGTAACCCAATCACAAAAGAACACACATGGTGATATTTCTTTATTGGACAACTTCTATTGAAAGTAGGCATTGAGAAAGCAAACATTTTCCTATCATACTCATGCAAAGGGATTCTGAAAGCAATATTTTAAATCAATCACTATGTTAGGCCATTCCTTAGGTAACAAGGAGGGTGATGGGATTCCAGGCTAAAAAGAGTCCATGGACTGAACAATTTCATTAATTGCTCTCAGATCTATCAATACCCTCTACTCGCCTGATTTCTTTTTAATGACAAATACGGGAGAATTACAAGGGCTGGTGGACTCTTCTATATGCTGAGCCTCAAAAGTTGCTTTTAGACTAGCTGTTCTAGTACCTGCCACTTTTCTTTTGTCACAAGCCATTGTTCTACCAAACACGTTGGTCAGATTGGCACTTCAGTGGTAGGGCAGCGGGTAACCGACCAGTAATGGCTCCCCATATAAAGTTGAATGGTCAGCTTCTGCTGTGTCTTGCTTATGGACAGCTTAGACAATTTTTAACTGTCTTTGATAACATTTTAAAATTTCTTTATTAGGAAAAACTCCTCTTTTATAGCCTATATATAAAGTTGGAGAATTGCTAATCTGTGCCTCCCACTGTTCCAATAGATTTCTTTCCCATAGATTCATGGCTCTATTAGCCACACATGTCCTTAATTTTCATATTTGACTTTCTGGTGCTACATATTTAGTGTATTTTAGACTTTGTTTTACCTGAAACAATGGTGCAATTCCTAAGAGATGTTAGATGTCCTTTGAAGTGACCAAGCTGCATTCCAGGAATTTTGTCATATTATAGTCACATCTGCTCAAGTGTCTACAAATTCTTCAATCTCAATTCCATCAAACTGTAACTTTAAGTTTGGTCTCTTATTATTTATAGTAGCTTACCAAAATATCTAGTTCTTGGTATCTTTAGAATTTCTTGTTTTATCCATACAAGCAGCTTATCTCTCTCTGTTAAATGGTTTATTTAAATATTGAACCGCTCTGTTTGTCCTATCAGGCTTTGATTTTTCTAGTCATTTTTCAGAATAGTCTTTCTTTGGAATGGCTAATGTTGGTTATTATCAAGCCTTGAGTGAAGTTCATTAGTTTTCTGATGTTAAGGAATTGCCTCAAATACATTTGGTTGACCTACATTAATGAGCCTTATGTCCAATTCTTCCACATCTTCTACACTTCACAGGAAACTCTGTCCCTTAATAATAATAATAATTATTATTATTATTATTATTAGAAGAAGAAGAAGAAGAAGAAGAAGAAGAAGAAGGAGGAGGAGGAGGAGGAGGAGGAGGAGGAGGAGGAGGAGAATATATCCTTAGGAACTGTTTGTCTTCATTCCTGTAGGGAATGACCTGATTTTTCACAGTCACAGCAATGGACATTTTGAGTTTTTATATCTTCTGTAATTGTCTGTCTAACCATAACAGAATTGTGAGCATTAGGTTTTATATCCACAGTACTTTTAATTCATTCATAAAGAGGTACAAATCTGGCCCTTAAAGGTCTAGTAGCTTTTTTACATTCAACATTAATTAGCATTTCAAAGGCTGAAGATCCCTTTAAAATTCCTCTAGCATTTGGATCTAATAGCACTCTATTCAGAGCTGTAGTTAATCTTTGTAAAAAGTCTGTGAAAGATTTATTTGAACCCTGGATTATCTTTGTAAATGATTCAGCTTGTCCCTGTTATTCAACTTTGTTCCAAGTATTTAAAGCTATTGTACAACATTGTTCTAGGACAGCATCATCAAGGGTAATCTGTACTCTCAATTCAGAATACAGATCTTCATCTAGACAGCAATGCCTCTAGTGCTATTTCATTGCTCCATGCTTGAAGCCTCGTCTTCCCAACATGCCAGACATTGTAATTGAGGGCCAGGCTCTAAGACAGTTGTCATCAAATCTCTCCGATCTTTTGGAATTATATGATTTTTGTGGGGCCCAGTTATTAGATATCTGTTTGACATATGGTGAATGTAAGCCATAGGTCATTATTGATTCTTTGAATCTTTTAAAGTACTGTGTCTCTATGAGCTGCCATCCTTATTCTTGATGACTCTGTGGATATCTTCCATTTCCTTCTAATTCCCTTAACCAGGCTAGAAAAATTATTTTAGATGTTTACATATAGATTTATACATATAGATTTTTATGCATATACATTTAGACTTATTTAGACATATAGAGTGCCTTTTTGCAGACTTGTTACAAGGTGGTGCTATAAGTTCTAGCCTTCTTTCCTGTCTCTATCTTAGTATCTCCCTCAATTATATTTATAATTTTTTCTACTTTTTTCTCCCAAGGCTTGTCTCCATTTTCATCTTTTTCCTTTTCTTGTATCTCTATCATCTTAGTATCTTTATTCTTATTTATGAACTTTAATTTTATTATAAGGCTTGTATAATTATTCACTTTTCTCCCTTTCTTGTATCTCTATCATCTTAGTATTATCCTCATTTTTATGTGTGAATTTTTCTAATTTTTCTTCTAAGATTTGTTTGCATTTTTTATTTTTCTCTTTTTCTTGATTCTCAAAGGAACCCCCCTTTTTTGAGATGGCATAAGAAGCCATCTTGGTTATCAGGATGGAAAGGGGGATTACCAATGTGATACTAATCATAATTTGTAATGTGTCAGTTCCGGTTAGGCCACTGTCTTAGAGTTCCCAATATCTATGGCTGTGAAGAGACACCATGACTAAGATAATTCTTCAAAAGGACAACACTTAATTGGGGATGGCTTACAGTTTCAGAGGTTTAGTCCATTATTATCATGACAGGAAATCATGGTTGCATCCAGGGAGACACAATGCTAGAGACAGAATTAAGATTTCTTCTTCATGATCCAAAGGTACCCAGGAACTGGGTGGAGCTTCTGCTCTATGATCCCTCAAATCCTACCTACACAGTGATACACTTCCTCCAACTAGGCCACACCTCTCAATAGTAGCACTTCCCATGGGCCAAGCGTACTCAAGCCATCACATTCACTTATCTCTTCCTCTTTTATTTCAACCCTTAAACCATTGAAAATAACATTACATAGAGTCTGGAAGCTCTGTGTCAATGTGCCTCTCATTTTTAAATTTATTTCATTCCCTCTCTAGTCTTTGCTGACAACACGCATGTATTGGTTCACCTTGCATTGCTGAGCTTCATTTGTGGTGACTTCATAGAGAGAAATTCACCAAAGAACTTCTCCTGAGGTCCCTGAGGCTTTTTGCTGCTTCCATGGTCTAACCAGTCACCAAGCCTTGAAGTTTTTTTCACCTGTTTGGTGTTTGCTGTGGACTGGACTGAAAACAATGAAGACTGGGATTGCCCCAGAGATTTATTTCTAAACATGTCCATTTTCCACATATTCTAATAACCTTTCTTTTCCATTACCTCTGGTGCCTGGTAAGCTAGAGGGGAGGTTGAATCCTTATTAGAGTGAGAAAAATATATGCCTATATTTCTGAGTTAAATGCAAGCCTGGAACAGAACAGGTTCTAAATGAAGTTTAAGTCCAGGCATGATGGTACACACCTTTAATCCGAGTAATCAGGGAACAGAATCACGCAAATCTCTGAGTTCAAGGAAGGGGTCATGCAAAGAAGTTGAGGTTTGGTACCATGAAGAGAGACTGTAAGAAGTTATTGGTGAAGCCTAGTTGTAGCAGAAGACCCCAGTATATTGGAGATGCTAGTACCATGGGATAATCACCAAGAACAGCAGCAGAATTAAGCAGAATCAACCAGAGTCTGGAGTGCTACCGAGGACAGAGCTGGAGAAATGACCCAAGCCCTTTGGAGGAGCCTGGAAAATCGATTATGGATCCCATACATTGGAACAATAAGCTATAAAGTTGAAGTTACCTTAGAGACCCCAAGATATTAAAGATGCCAGAGCCATGAAATACCTGCCCAGGAAAGCTACTAACAGGGAGTAGAACCAGCCCAGGAGAAAAAAGTTTGTTGCAGTCAACAAAGATCAAAAATGAGTTGTAAATCTGAAGACTGCTTTGACCTCAGACATGGAGATACAGAGTTTGGAGTTGGCCCACCTGGTTTTCTACCTTGCTTTGGGGAATACAGTTAAGTGATTGGATGAATCTCAAAAGAGACTTTGAACTTTAGAATTTTACCATTGTTGAGACTACTATAAACTATGAGAACTTTAGAAGTTGAATTAAATGTATTTTTCCATGGCTAGGTATGGCCCCCATAGACTCATGTGTTGGAAAAAGCTTATGGGGGCTAGGGAGTAGAATGTGGTGGTTTGAATATGCTTGGCCCACTATTAGGAAGTGTGGCCTTGTTGGAGTAGGTGTGCCCTTGGAGGATGTTTGTCACTGTGGGGATAGACTATGAGACACTCCTCCTAACCACGTGGGAGCCAGTCTTCTCCTATCAGCCTTCAGATGAAGGTATAGAACTCTCAGTTCCTCTTGCACCATGCCTGCCTGGATGCTGCCATGCTCCCATCTTGTTGATAATATGTAGCTGTGAGTAGTTAATCTGCTCTGATTTCCTGGCAGGTGATCACACTTCTTGCCAGCACAAACACACACAGAAACAGCATTATTTTTAATATGCTTTACTAGTTCAATGACTGGGCTTCTCCTTAGCTCCACATGGCTAACCCACTTTCCTCTCCAATATTCCTGAGTTATCTATCACCTTTTAAAAATTGATATTTCACCTCTGCTACTACAGACCCAATCAGGAAAGTGACTCCTGGGGCCACTTTCCCAAATTCTTGCATATCAGCAGGCTCTTAAATCTGACCTTTCTGCTCCTTCACAGCACATGTGTATTAGAAGCTCAGCCATTGAGCTAGTAAGACATATTGAAAATAACGATGCCTCTGTGTGTGTGTGTGTGTGTGTGTGTGTGTGTGTGTGTGTGTGTGTTATTTGCAAATCCAGAGAACTCTGGCAGGTGGCAAGAAGTGCAATCACCTACCCAGAGTTCAGAGCAGTTTAACTATTCACCTCTACAATAATAGACAGAACCTATAAACCAGCCCTAATTAAATGTTGTCCTTATAACAGTTGCCTTGGTCACAGTGTTTGTTCACAGAAATAAAACCCTAACTAAGACACATAGATTATAACAGAATAAGTTAACCTCTGGTTTACAGATCCCAAATTACAAAATAAACAGAGGAAGGAATTCCACAATCTCAATTCCAGGAAGGGGAGTCTATGCACCATAAGTTTTATCTGTGAACACAGGAGCCATTTCCCTTGGCTCCTAGGTACAAGCTGTTCCTAGGAAAGGAACCCATGAAGGTCGGGGAAAGAATGGGGAGCTGTGCCCAGTTTCCATAGCTGAGCCTGTTTGCTCTGGGGCACAGGGAGTAACTTGGAAGGGGACAGTCACCTTGGTATGATTTCGTCCCACTCAAAAATGGTGTTGGCTGAGATTGAATGGATCTGTGACCCTCCACAGTAGCAGAAATTGAAGTCTATGAGGAACCAACTTGCTAAAAATAATTAACCCTAACTTAAAAGTCTAGTACTCTTATGTGGCACTTTACCCATTTAGAAAGAAACTGCTTGGGGGCCCAATGATAACAAGTAGACAGTTGTTCTTCCTTTTCCCAAACGTGATTTGAAGTCTTCCTGATGTGGGAACCAGGTTAAAGGAAAGAAGGGAGAATCCCAGCCTAGAGGGAGAGAAGATAGGGAGTAAAACTTAGATTATGGAGATCTCTGGCTTTCCTCATGCTCTACATATTCTACTTATGTTGAACAGGGACAGGAAGCCTCTAGGCCTGTCAAAGGAGTTGGTTCCTACCACCATGGTGGTTTGAATGAGGACAGCCCCTTTAGATACCTATTTTTGAATGCTTGTTCCACTTAATTAAAGTTTTGGGGAAAGATTAAGCAGTATGGTCTTGTTGAAGATGTGTTACCAAGGGTGGGTCTTGAGGTTTCTAAAGTCCAGGCCAGACCTAGTATCTGACTGCTGCCTTCAGTCAAGATGTGAGCTCTTATACTTCTCTAGCACCATGACTTCCTGTCTGTTGCTGTGCTCCCAGACATGATAATGTACTAACCCTCTGAAACTATAAGCAAGAACCTAATTCAATGCCTTTCTTTATAAGTTGCCTTGATCATGGTGTCTTTCCACAGCATTAGTACAGTAACTAAGACAATCTCTGTCTGGAGGAATTTGCTTCATTTCTTGGAACTTGATTTGGCCTGATTATTTCCCTTTCCCATTGATTAGAGCTCCACCCACCAATTGCTAAGGAAGATATTTCTTGCATCTAAATGGAGGAACTTTTAGAGTCCCTTAAGTATGATCTCCCACTCATTTGTTCTCAAACAACCTGCAGGATGTTCAGTTGGCCAAAGAGTTCTTACCTTGGCCTGTGCAGAGAGTTTTCTTGGTCACTGCAGTACTTGCCCTGGGCTCTTTCCCACACTGCTGGGAAACATTCTGTCCTGGGATCTTTAGTGATCCAACAGAGCAGAGCTCACTCGAAACCTGAGAGCCATTGCAACAGCAGATGTGTTTTTCTCAAGGGAGGCAATCTAAATATCCTTCCAGATGTGTTTGAAATCCTGGATGAGTCCACAACTTGCTGTAAATGCAGAGTAATCTCATTGTCACACAAAGGAATGCAGGAACAAAACAACAGTAGCTTGGCAAGGCAATTCTTTTTGTAAAAAGGATACACAAAACCCCACACCGAGCTAACAAGGAAATCAGGAAGGATGTACACTAGGGCTTTAATCTAATGAAGGTGTTGACTTCGTATTTTCCATATCAGATGGGGTCTGACCTCATAGTTTTCCACATCGGCTAGTTTTAAAGTAATTAGTGCAAAATTGAGAAAGGGACCTGTAGTGAGAATTTTGGTTTCTTTGAAAAGCACAGAAATATTACAAGAAAATGTTTTCATTTTAATCCAGGGTGTGGGATACAGAGCTGCTTCAGATTGTCCACAGCTGCTGACTATGATTTGCCTCATGCTCTAGCAGGGGAGTGATTTTACCAGCTGCAGATAGTTTCTACAATTATGTGATGTTTGGAATTCAGAAGACGATTTGGAAATGCTAGGGTCCCGAAAAATGGGTTGGTTTTTGGTTGGTTGCTGTTGGTTGTGATTTGTTAAGCAGTTATCTCTGTTAGCACAAGAAGCTGTTACAGCAAACCTCTGAATTCAGTGATGATGTCATCCCTAGGCAACAGGACCCTCCTGCATCTGTTACCTGCATGACCTGCCAAGTCACCACCTGTGTTACCTAAGTCACATCCCAAATAAAAGACAGGGACCCTGATCCATAGCTCTCTCTTTCCATTCCTTGCTTTTTCCCCTCTTTCAATAACGGACCTCTCTTGTGAGAAATGTGCTGGCTTGACGTGATCTGCCCAGGATTACACAGTTTTCAACTAACATTGGTGCCTTAATTGGGGACTCACTAGCACCCCAGGCTGTCTGCAGCTCCAACGCTGCCACCACCACTGCTGCCATAGCCACAGGCACACAGAACTCCACCAGTGGACTGGCCACTGCCACATGGGTTAAACCCCACCAGCCGCACAATCTCACTTTTAACTATTACAGGATTGCCAAAACCTTTGCACAAACATTGGTAGATTGAGATTGGTAAGATTTTTTGATCCGGTCAGCAGGCAGGGCCCTTTCTCCCAAAGATATTTGGCCACTCTCTATGGGCTTAGAGGATGGACTTTCCATGGTCCCTATGACCAGCCTCTTGACTCCCCAGTTTAGGACTTTGACCCTTGGATGACTTCTCTCTCTCTCTCTCTCTCTCTCTCTCTCTCTCTCTCTCTCTCTCTCTCTCTCTCTCTCTCTCTGTGTGTGTGTGTGTGTGTGTGTGTGTGTGTGTGTGTGTCTGAAGTGGTTTTTGTGGCTCCTCCTTCTCAGGCCATCCCTGAACACATCCAACCTCATCTGATCTCAGGAGTGGGTTTTCTCTTGCTGCTGTTGAAAAATCCTAAGCTTAGGTAAACCCTTTTTCCTGTGAGTCTGGGACTCACTAGCCACTAGCATCCACAAGACAACCCAGTACATCTAGGCCTGGCTGTGGTTTATTAGCTATTGAATTTTTCTCAGGACACCAGTACAAATAGTCCAATAACATCCCTCTGCCACCCAATAGGCATCTTATGGTCTTCGGCCACACCTCCAAGTTTCCCTCTGGGATGTTTCCTGAAAAATCTCAAGTGTCTAAAACTCACACCCAATTTGAGGGTACCCACACTTATATACCTTTGCAATAAGGTCTGGATTCAATACTCATTAGACAACAGCTCCAAATGGCCACTTAATGGCATATTTGATCCTAACAATTTAAGAGAATTTCATATATACTGCCAGTGGTCTGGTAAATGGAAAGAGGTCCCTTATGCCCAAGCTCTTACTTATCCTCACTCTAAACCCTCTCTTTGTTCTTCTTGTCCCCAAACTCAACTTCTTCTAGCTATGAAACCTCTACCAGATGATACTACAATCCTCAGTCCACCTAACAAACCGCCTCTTACCACTGCAGATTTGTCTCTGCATCTCTTCTAAAACCCCCAGACTCCTCAGCTCCTTCTCACCAGACTTCCCCAGAGTCTCCTTGCTCGACCTCTCCAGACTCCTCCCCTCCTCCTGTGCCAGCTGCAGGCCACTCCATTCATCCTGCACTGGCACCTACTTTCAGCCCTCCCACCACTCGTTCTAAGTCAACAGCTAAACCCCCTACTTCTCTCTCCACCCAACCTAACCCAACATCAGTTCTTCCATTAAGGGAAGTCGCTGGGGTAGATGGTCTAATCAGAGTACATGTCCCTTTCTCACTAAGTGAACTTTCTCAAATAGAAGACAAACTGGGATCCTATACCTCTAATTCTTCTACCTTTATTAAAGAAATTCAGTATATTACTCAATATTATAGTTTGACTTTCCATGATGTACATATGATTCTCAGTAATAATTTACTTCCTGAGGAGTGCAGGTGAGTTTGGGAACAGATGAGAATAGATGAAGATGAGACTCATCAAACAGATCCAGCATCTCCAATCGGATCTGAGACAGTTACCTGATCAAAATCCTCAATGGAATTATAATTCCCCAGGTGATATTTTAGCCAGAGAAAGACTCATAGCCTGCCTCCTGGCTGGTCTCTGGAGGAAGTCCTAAAACCAGTAAATTTGGAAAAATTTCAAAAGGTCATCCAGGATAAACAAGAAAACCTGTCTCAATTTTTAGAGTACCTTACAAAGGTCCTATTGCAATATACTAATTTAGACCATGAGATCCCAGAAGGTAAGCAACTCCTGATGACTTCTTTTCCTAGAACTACCCCGACATTAAAGTCAAACTTAGACATTAGGAGAGGGAACCCCTAACTCCACAGGCAGAAGTCTTGGCCCTGGCCTTCAACGTGTACCATCAGAGAGATGAAAAGGCCTGAAGACAAAAATACTATATGCTGGCAAAGGCTGCACGACCAGCCCCAGACATTGCCCAGGCTTCCTGGACTTCAAAGGCTCAGGGACCACCAGGTTCCTGCTACAAATGTAGTCAACAAGGTCATTCCACAAGGGCTTGCCCTAATCCCCATAAGCCAAAAGGGCCATGTCCAAGGTGCCATAAGGAAGGACAGTGGGCTGTCAATTGCCCTCATGATGCTCAAGGCAGAGGGACATCACTCCCAGGTAACTCTCCAGCTAATCTCCTAGGCTTGACTAGGACGACTGAAGCGCCTGAGCTTCTTTGACCTGACTATTTCCATCACCAGCAGGGAGCCCCGGGTAGTCATCATGGTATCTGGGCCACCCATCTCCTTCCTCTTGGACACTGGAACCACTTACTTGGTCCTAACGGAGTTTTGGGGACCCACCTCTTCTTCTCATTCCCTTATTTTGGGGTAGGAGGACAATCTTACCTCCCTCACTGAACCCCACCACTTACTTGCATTTTTAGGAATATTCTCACCCATTCCTGTGGGACAGTGGACCATGAGAGGTAGCCTGGTTTTCAGTTGAGTTAAGGCTAGAAGCCCCAGAGATCCTGAAGGGACAGTAGGAGCTTCACCTGCTCCTGGGCACCCCTGTCACTAGCCACCCCCCATAGATGTGTGGCCATCAGTCAAGTAAAGCCAATGCCCCAAGCCCCCACATGTAGAAAAGGACATGACCTGTGGTCACGTAGGCTAAAGACAGATCTCCGTGCTAATGAGGTACAGAGAGGCATGGAGGACTTAGGCAAAAAGCTTTCTTTCCCAGACATTCCTCCCGGCAAAAGATATTTAATCTCAGGTCCACCCTGAGAAGTAGGGTATGGTTTTACACATCCACTTTCCACCATGACAATAAACTATTCAGAACCATGGACCACCTCTTTTCAAGATCCAAAGTGGGGAGTCATGAAGAAAGCCTTCACCTATAGAGCCGCTGTCTAGTCTCCCATAGAAGGACTCTGCACTCCCAGCCACCACCACCACCTCCACCACCAAACCAAAAGCCTGCAGTCAAGCCAAGGACTCTCCCCATGGGACCAGGAGCTCCTCCCTTCCCCTCCCCCCGCCCCCACCCTGGGCTAGAACCAGCCTGCGGGCCCAAATTCTGTTCTCAGCTCTTCCATGACTCCCTGTATCCTGTGCCAATGTGTCCTGTCCTCTTACTGGGAAGGGATCTTCTAGCTAAAGTGGGAGCCTTTGTTTCTTTTGCTCCCGCCATTCACCTAAACCCAAGCTCGCCAGCAGCCCCTCTCCTCCTCCTAGCCACTCAACCTACTACCTCTAACATGTTGTCTCACACCCAGAATGCCTCGGTCGCTAACGTCGTACTGCCCTGGCCATTCAGTCACCAGATGTATCACCCAAGCGCAATTAACCTCTTCCTCTCCAGAGTCCCAGGGGTCTTAAGCCTGTCGTCTCAGACTTCTTAAGGAAACCCTCTCCATCCCACCTCTTCCCCCTTTAACACCCCTATACTAGCAGTTAGGAAACCTAATGGGAAACATTTCTGATAAAGTAGAAGAAATATATAGAAAGACATGTTAAAATTGAAGGTTATCATGAAAAATAATGCAGATAAAATGGTAGACATAAAAAACATTACTAAATTAATTGAAAGAGGAATTACAAACATTTTCTGATAAAATTGAAGATTTATATGAAAAATATTTCTGTTACACTATGTCTTTTTATTGAGGAATTGAGTCCATTGATGTTAAGAGATATTAAGAAATAGTGATGTTTTAATTCCACCTTCAATTAATTTAGAAAGGTTTTTTTATATCTACCATTTTATCTGTATAATTTTCCATGAAATAGTCAATTTTAATGCATCTGTCTACATATTTCTTGAATTTTATCAGAAATATTTTCCATGTAAATCTTCAATTTTACCTGAAAATGTTTATAATTCCACTTTCAATCAACTTAGAATTATTTTTATGCCTACCATTTTATCTGTATAATTTTCCATGATAATCTTCAATTTTAACATGTTTTTCTATGTATTTCCTGAATTTTATCAGAAATATTTTCCTTGTAAATCTTCAACTTTATCAGAAAATGTTTATAATTCCACTTTCAATCAACTTAGGAATACTTTTATGCCTACCATTATTATATCTATATAAAATTTTCCATGATAATCTTCAATTTTAACATTTTTTCTACATTTTTCTACAATTTTATCAGAAATATTTTCCATGTAAATCTTCAATTCTATCTTAAAATGATTCTATTTCATTTTCAATTAATTTAGCAATTTTTATGTCTACCACGTTACTCTTTAATTTTCCATGAAAATTGTCGATTTTAATGTTTTTCTATATATCTCTTCTATTTTATCAGAAATATATTTTCCACATAAATCTTCAATTTTAATCATAAAATATTTTACTTCTTTTTTCAATAAAAGAACATGCTTTTCAAAAAACAAAACAAAACAAAATACCTAATGGACCCAGCAACCACACGGTGGTTCACAACCATCCGTAATGAGATCTGACACCTTCTTCTGGTGTGTCTGAAGACAGTTACAGTATACTTACATATAATAAATAAATAAATCTTTGGGCCGGAGCAAGCAGAGGTCCTGAGTTCAATTCCCAGCAAGCACATGATGACTCACAACGATCTGTACAGTTACAGTATACTCGTATACATAAAATAAATAACCAAATCTTAAAGAAAGAAAGAAAGAAAGAAAGAAAGAAAGAAAGAAAGAAAGAAAGAAAGAAAGAAAGAAAGAAAGGAAGGAAGGAAGAAACCTAATGGAACCAATCACCTGGGTCCAGATCTCAGGTGCATTAATTCTGCAGTGGTCCCCCTCCATCCTGTTTGGCTAACCCTTACACTCTTCTTTCTACAATCCCCTCAGGGACTTCTCATATCTCAGTCCTAGACCTCAAGGATGCGTTTTTCTCTCTCCCTCTCGATGCCCAGTCACAGAACATCTTTGCCTTTACCTGGACAGACCCTGACACCCACTTTTCTACCCAACTCACCTGGACTGTTCTACCTCAGTATTCTCAGGATTCTGGGACAGCCCACACCTATTTGGTCAGGGTCTGGCTTCTGACTAACTTTCTCTGTCTCTCCATAAATCTAAGATTGTCCATTATGTAAACAACATTCTTCTCTGCAGTCCCTCTCTAAAAATTAGCCAAGCTGACACCTTGGCTCTTCTTAAATTCCTGTCCTGTTGAGGCTAGAGGGTCTTATCTTATAAAGTCCAACTGTCCACTCCTCAGGCCACCTATTTGGGACTAACAATTACCCCAATCCACTATTACCTTAGACAGAAGAATTTCATTCAGTCTCTAGCAGTTTCCTCTACAAAGGAAGAGATTTTATCATTCCTAGGAATGACCAGTTTATTAGACTCCTGGGTTCCTTCTTTTTTCCTCCTTTCCTGCCCCTTATACGAAGCAGCGTTAGGCCCTACCCACGAATCTCTTCTCAAACCTGTTACCAATCCTTTTCAAAGGCTCCAACAGGCTCTCCTTCAGGCCCCAGCTTTATACCTCCCTGACCTGACTCCCTCTACATAACCAAAAAAAGAGAGGGATTTGCTGCTGTAGATCTAGGTCAACAATTGGGACCCTCTCTTGCACCTGTAGCATACCTGTCACAAAGCCTAGATCTAACCATTCGTGGATGAGTACCATGGATTTTGTACCTTAGCAGTTGCTGAACTCCTTCTAGAATCAAAAAGAATAACCTTTGGGTCGCCTATAACTGTCCTCTCATAACCTGTCACAGCTCCTAACTTACAAAGGCTTAGAGACTCTACCTCCCTCCAGGTTTCTTTCCCTTCAGGATGCAGTAATAGAAGACTCTACACTTACTTTCCAATCATGCCCACCTCTGAATATTTCCAATCTTCTTAGGGGCCTACACTGTCTCACCTTCCTCAGGACATTCTTTTTTTATTTTTAACTTTACATTTCGAATATTTTCCCCTTTCCCGGCCTCCCTCCCCCCAAGAAGCTTCCTATCCCATCTCCCCTCCTCCTGCTTCTATGAGGGTGTTCCCCCACCAACCCACCCACTCCTGCCTCCCCGCCCTTGAATTCCCCTACACAGGGGTATCGAGCCTTCACAGGACCAAGGACCTCTCTTCCCACTGATGCCCAACAAGGCCATCCTCTGCTACATTATGTGGCTGGCTCTGTGTGTACACCCTGATTGGTGGTTTAGTCCCTGGGAGCTCTGGGGGTTCTGGTTGGCTGATATTATTGTTCTTCCTATGGGGTCACAAACCCTTTCAGCTCCTTCAGTCCTTTCTCTAACTTCTCCATTGGGGACCCCATGCTCAGTCCAATGGTTGGTTGAGAGCATCTGGCTCTGTATTTGTCAGGCTCTGGCAGACCCTCTCAGGAGACAGCTGTATCAGGCTCCTGTCGCCATGCACTTCTTGGCATCCACAGTAGTGTCTAAATTTGGTGTCTGTATACAGATGGATCCTCAGGTGGGGCAGTCTCTGAATGGCCTTTCATTCAGTCTCTGCTCCACACTTTGTATTTGCTCCCATGAGTATTTTGTTCCCCCTTCTAAGAAGGACCGAAGCACCCACACTTTGGTCTTCCTCCTTCTTGAGCTTCATGTGCTCTATAAATTGTATCTTGGGTATTCTGAGCTTTTGGGCTAATATCCACTTATCAGTGAGTGCATCCCATCTGTGTTCTTTTGATTGGGCTACTTCACTCAGGATGATATTTTCTAGTTCCATCCATTTGCCTGTGAATGTCATGAATTCATTGTTCTTAATAGGTGAATAGTACTCCATTGTGTATTCTGTATCCATTCCTCTGTTGAAGGACGTGTTGGTTCTTTCCAAGTTCTGGCTATTATAAATGAGGCTGCTATGAACATAGTGGAGCATGTGTCCTTATGACATGTTGAAGCATCTTTTGGGTGTATGTCCAGGATTGGTATAGCTGGGTCCTCAGGTAATACTATGTCCAATTTTCTGAGGAAGCACAAGACTGATTTCCAGAGTGGTTGTATCAGTTTGCAATCCCACCAGCAATGGAGGAGTGTTCCTCTTTCTCCACATCCTCGCCAGCATCTGCTGTCACCAGAGTTTTTGATCTTAGCCATTCTGACTTGTGAAGTGAACTCTCAGAGCTGTTTTGATTTGCATTTCCCTGATGACTAGAGATGTTGAACATTTCTTTAGGTGCATCTCAGCCATTCAGTATTCTACAGTTGAAAATTCTTTGTCTAGTTCTGTACCCCATTTTTAATAGGGAACCAAATATGGTTCTCTGGAGTATAACTTCCTGAATTCTTTGTATATATTGGATATTAGCCCTTTATCAGATGTAGGATTGGTAAAGATCTTTTTCCAATCTGTTGGTTGCCATTCTGTCCTATTGACAGTGTCCTTAGCCTTACAGAAGCCTTGCAATGTTATGAGGTCCCATTTGTCAATTCTTGATCTTAGAGCATAAGCCATTGGTTTTCTGTTCAGGAAATTTTCTCCTGTGCCCATGTGTTCAAGGATTTTTCCCCCACTTTCTCTTCTATTAGTTTCAGTGTATCTGGTTTTATGTGGAAATCCTTGATCCACTTGGACTTGAGCTTTGTACAAGGAGATAAGAATGGATCAATTTGCATTGTTCTACAAGCTGATCACAAGTTGAACCAGCAGCATTTGTTGAAGATGCTGTCTTTTTCCGCTAGATGGTTTTAGCTCCTTTGTCAAAGATCAAATAACCATAGGTGTGTGGGTTCATTTCTGGGACTTCAATTCTATTCCATTGATCTACCTGTATGTCTCTATACCAGTATCATGTGGTGTTTTTTTTTTTTATCACTATTGCTCTGTAGTACAGCTTGAGGTCAGGGATGGTGATTCCCTCAGAAGTTCTTTTATTGTTGGCAATAGTTTTCACTATCCAGGGTTTTTTATTATTCCAGATCAATTTAAGAATTGTTCTTTTTATCTCTGAGAAGAATTGACTTGGAATTTTGATGGGAATTGCCTTGAAACTCTAGATTGCTTTCTGCAAGATGGCCAATTTTACAATCTTAATCCTGCCAATCCATGAGCACAGGAGATTTTTCCATCTTCTGAGATCTTCTTTGATTTCTTTCTTCAGAGACTTTAAGTTCTTGTCATACAGATCTTTCATTTGCTTGGTTAGAGTCACACCAAGGTATGTTATATTATTTGTGACTATTGTAAAGGGTACCACTTCCCTAAATTCTTTCTCAGCCTGTTTATCCTTTGAGTAAAGGAAGGCTACTGATTTGTTGGAGTTAATTTTATATCCAGCCACTTTGCTGAAGTTGTTTATCAGCTGTAGAAGTTCTCTGGTGGAATTTTGGAGATCACTTAGGTATAATATCATATCATCTGCAAATAGTGATATTGACTTCTTCCTTTCCAATTTGTATTCCTTTTCTAATTGTTCTAACTAGGACTTCGAATACTATATTTAAGAGGTAGGGAAAAAGTGGGAAACTTTGTCTAGCCCCTGATTTTAATGGGATTACTTCAAAGTTTCTCTTCATTTACTTTGATGTTGGCTACTGGTTTGCTGTATATTGCTCTTACTATGTTTAGGTATGGGCCTTGAATTCCTGATCTTTCCAAGACTTTTACCATGAAGGGATGTGGAATTTTGTCAAATGTTTTCTCAGCATCTAATAAAGTGATTATGGAGTTTTTTTCTTTGAGTTTGTTTATATAGTGGATTACATTGACGGATTTCCGTATATTGAACCATCCCTGCATCCCTTGGATTAAGCCTACTTGATCATGGTGAATGATCATTTTGATGTGTTCTTGGATTCGGTTTGTGAGAATTTTATTGAGTATTTTTACATAGATATTTATAAGGTCTGAAGTTCTCTTTTTTCGTTGGGTCTTTGTGTGATTTACGTATAAGTATAATTGTGGCTTCATAGAATAAGTTGACTAGTGTTCCTTCTGCTTCTATTTTGTGGAATAGTTTGAAGAGTATTGATATTAGGTCTTCTTTTAATGTCTAATAGAATTCTGCACTAAAACCATCTGGTTCTGGGCTTTATTTGGCTGGGATGCTTTTATTGACTGCTTCTACTTCTTTAGGAGTTATGGACCTATTTAGATGGTTTATGTGATCCTGATTTAACTTTGGCATCTGGTATCTATATAGAAAATTTTTCATTTCATCCAGATTTTCCTGTTTTGTTGAGTATAGGCTTTTGTAGTAGGACTTTGGTTGAAAGCCGATTTTATTCAGTATTAGAATGGCTACTCCAGCTTGTTTCTTGGCACCATTTGCTTGGAAAATTGTTTTCCAGCCTTTTACTCTGAGGTAGTATCTGTCTTTGTCACTGAAATGTGTTTTCTGTATGCAGCAAAATGCTGGATGCTATTTATGTATCCAGTCTTCTAGTCTCTGTCTTTTTATTGGTGAATTGAGTCCATTGATGTTAAGAGATATTAAGGAATAGTGATTGTTGCTTCCTGTTATTTTTGATGTTATTTTTATGTTTGTGTGACTATCTTCTTTTGGGTTTGTTGAAAAAAGATTACTTGCTTGCTTTTTCTAGGGTGTAGTTTCCCTCCTTGTGTTGGAGTTTTCCATTTATTATCCTTTGTAGGGCTAGGTTTATGGAAAGATATTGTGTAAACTTGGTTTTGTCATGGAATATCTTATTTTCTCCATCTATGGTAACTGAGAGTTTTGCTGGGTATAGTAACCTGGGCTGGCATTTGTGTTCTCTTAGGGTTTGTATGACATCTACCCAGGATTTTCTGGCTTTTATAGTCTCTGGTGAGAAGTCTGGTGCAATTCTGATGGTCTGCCTTTATATGTTACTTGACCTTTATTCCTTAATGCTTCTAAATTCTTTCTTTTGTTTTATGCATTTGATGTTTTGATTATTATGTGATGGGAGGAATTTCTTTTCTGGTCCAGTCTATTCAGAGTTCTGTAGGCTTCTTGTATGCTCATGGGCATCTCTTTCTTTAGGTTAGGGAAGTTTTCTTCTATAATTTTGTTGAAGATATTTACTGGCCCTTTAAGTTGGGAATCTTCACTCTCTTCTATACCTATTATCCTTAGGTTTGGTCTTCTCATTTTGTCCTGGATTTCCTGGATGTTTTGGGTTAGGAGCTTTTTGCATTTTGCATTTTCTTTGCCTGTTGCGTCAATGCTTTCTATGATATCTTCTGCACCTGAGATTTTCTTTTTTATGTCTTGTATTCTGTTGGTGATGTGTGTATCTATGACTCCTCATCTCTTTCCTAGGTTTTCTATCTCCCAGGGTTGTCTCCCTTTGTGTTTTCTTTGTTTCTATTTCCATTTTTAGATCCTGGATGGTTTTGTTCAATTCCTTTACCTGTTTGGTTGTGTTTTCCTGTAATCCTTTAAGGGATTTTTGTGTTTCCTCTTTAAGGGCTTCTACCTGTTTACCTGTGCTCTCCTGTAATTCTTTAAGGGAATTGTTTATGTTCTTCTTAAAGTCCTCTATCATCATCATAAGATGTGATTTTAAATCCAAATCTTGCTTTTGTGGTGTGATGGGATATCCAGGACTTGCTATGGTGGGAGAACTTGGTTCTGATGATGCCAAGTAACCTTGGTTTCTATTGCTAATGTTCTTGTGCTTACCTCTTGCCATCTGGTTATCTCTATTGCTACCTGCCCTCTCTGTCTCTAACTGGAGCTTATCCCTCCTTCCTGTGATACTGATTGTGTCAGAACTCCTCTGAGTTCAGCTGTCTCTGTGATCCTGTGATTCTGGAATCCTGTGATCCTAAAATCCTAGGTGTGTCAGAGCTCCTGGGAGTCAAACTACTTCTGGGATCCTGAAATCCTGGTGTGACAAAGTTCCTGAGATCCTGTGATCCTGGGTGTGTTAGAGCACCCTGGGAGTCAAGCTTCCTCTGGGTATTGTGGGACTGGGTACAGAGCTAATGCTCAAGGTCTGCTCAGGGCACCAGCTTAGACCGTCCTCAGGACATTCTTACACTACAACCACATCCCCATACTCACCCCCTGGCACTTGTCAAACTCTGTCCTACCTTTACCAACTCCTTCATCCTAACAGCCAGTCATATTATTTTGTTAAAACCAACCTACAGTCTACTCCTGAGGACTTACATTTCTTAAAATCTATCACTGCCTCTTTTCCAAAATCTGTCAGATGTCAGACTCCAACTCCAGGTATCATAGCCTCCCTTTTCCTATCCATCAGGCTAGCGGTTCCCTTCCTGGAACCAACTGGCAACTTGACTTTACCCATATGCCCACTGTAAAACGTGCCAAGTATGTCTTTGTCTTGGTGGACACCTTCTCTGGGGGGGGGTAGAGGCATTCCCCACTACCAACAACAGAGTACAGACAGTTTCTGATCTTCTAGAGATTATCCTCCTATTTGGTGTCCTAGCCTCCCTCCAGTCAGACAATTGTCCTGAATTCACCTCCCAAGTTTCTCAAACTCTATCTAAAGCCCTCAACATCCCCTGGCATTTTCATATTACCTACCACCCCTAGTCATGAGGAAAGGCAGAAAGAACTAACCACTCCCTAAAAACCACTCTTGTCAAACTGTCACAGGAACTTCACCTCGATTGGGTAAAACTCCTACCCCTGGCTCTTTTTAGGCTCTGGGCTCTCTTCAAGCAACCTCTTTTCACCTCACCTTACAAACTCATGTATGCATGTCTGATCCTAACTCCTGATCTTTCACCTAAATGCTCTCCCCTCCCTGATCTCCTACTTACCCCATTACTTTGCAATCTCAATTCTCTCCTATGGAACTTTGCTAACCACCATATACCAAGGCCACATGCTGTCCCCTACCCACTGCCTATCAACACTGGAGGACAAGTTCTTCTCTCCCCTCCAGATATTGGCCCACATCTCTCTCTCTCTCCTAAATGTCAGGGCCCTTTCAAGGTAATCCTCATGAGTCCTACAGCTGATAAACTTGAGGGACTCTCTCATTGGGTCCACCTTTATCACCTCAAACCTTTCACCCCCACCACCTCAAAATGATTCTTCTTCTTACACATTGACCTCAACAAGACCCTGCTCTCTTAAACTCCAGAGGACATCGAGACCACCCACCTTATCCCCAATCCCAGAAAAATGAGACTCGTTCCAACAGCTTCACTCAACCCCATTGAATTAGACATGGGCTTCTCATTCTCCTCAGGCTGTTCATTTCCATCCAGTGTAGCCCTTATGTCTGGAGATTCAAGGTTCAAGAAGCCCCCACTAATGACAGTCTTTCCAAATAGGGTCAGGAAACTTCTCAATAGCCAGATGCCAGGAACTGATCCAAATTGCTATCATGCCTATATCTACCATTCCATCTAAATATTATGATCTCTATGCTTGCTTTCTCTTTGACCAAACAAAAGATGGTTGTAAAAAATGGCCAGATGAATATGGGGGCTGCCCATATTGGTCTTGCCAGATACATATGTTAGGATCATAGACCAATCACTTTTTCTATCAACAACACAAGACCCTTTTCTTCTATATACAAGACCCATGGAATCCCAGGTGGGAAATATGAGTTGTTAATAAGTTCTATCATAAAAACCAATCCGAAGAAAATATGTCTCAATTGTCCAACCTCTAGATATTGAAAAAATAGGAGAAGTAATCAAACACTCCTCCAAGGTCCTCACTTCCTTGACATCCCTTTTATAAATGGCACTAAAGTGTCATTTCACCTTCTGCTTCAGGCCTTGACCTCAGCCTGCCAACTCCTTAACAACACCAGACCTGGTCACTTTAAAGATTGCTGGCTACATGTACCCCCCTGGAAATAACTCACAATTGCCACTTACAACCTCTCCAGTGATACTGCCAAGTAACCTCACCTCACCTTTTATCGGCTGCCCTGACTCTGATGTTGCCATGACCCCATCCTTTTTTTCTATCTCTCCTTTTGGCATGGCAGACTGTTTTAAGTCATCCGGGACACATTCTGTAAGAACACTAAGTTCCCTAGACTGCAATAGAAACACAACTCCTGATACCTCATCTCTGCCACAGTGCCTTACAGTCCAGAACACATCAACTCTCTGTGGCACTCGTCTACCAGCCAGTTGATCAGGAGTTTGCACGTTGGTATTCCTTTTCCCTGAACTAGTAGTAATCCACAGAAAAGAGTCTCTACCAATCCCAGTTGTAGACACAATGCCTGTTCAGTTTGTGCCACTCCTGGTCACTGAGGGAATAACTGTAGGTGCTAGTGCTTGGAATGACAGGGCCGACTACTTCCCTAGTCTTATACAGAAAGTTCTCTTCTCAGCTTGAGAACAGTTTCCCAGAAGTGACTGAAACCATGCTCACCATCCAAAAACAGATCAATTCCCTGGGAGCAGTGCTTCAGAACCAACGGGGACTAGATGTCCTCGCAGCTAAAGAAAATGGTCTTTACCTGTTTCTCCAAGAAGAATGCTGTTTCTACGTCAATGAATCTGGGATAATAAGAAATAAAATCCAGCAGCTACAATCAGACATCCAAAAAATGCAGGAAACAATGTGAGGCCTCCGATTCCTGGATTTTCCAAACCCTAAATGGAAATGGATCTGGCCCTTCTTAACTCCTTTTCTCCTCATTTTTCTGGCTTACACATTAACCTCATCTCCACATTTCTTCAACAACAAATCCAAAAAATTTCTAACCAAACAATTAACCAGTTTCTTTTACAGGATTACCAGCCATTTTCCAGAGAGAAGCCTGATGAGAATGACTATCAGCTGCACCCTGATGGTGAAAGTCAAGACATCCTGATATTGACAGCACCCCTAGACAGCAGGAAGCAATGTAAGAGATCCAACACCCCATTCCCCTTTCACCATCAGCTTCCCCCTCCCTCCTTTTCCCCCCTCCCTTTATGATAAGAAAAAAGGAAGTATGTTGGCATCAGAAGCTGTTTACAGCCTGCCTCTGAATCCAGTGATGAATCCCTAGGCAACAAGGACTCTCCTGAGTCTGTTGCCATGGTAACCCTCACACACACCCTACCCAGGTAGTGTTACCTACATCATCTGCACATGTTACCACCTGTTGATATTCACATAGGACAAATGGCTCAGGTGCATATTTTATATGCCTAAGCAGGCCTATCCTCCAGGTTCTTCCAGAATCCCTCAGTCTCTACCTGTTACAGAGCATGACTGACATACCCTGAACTTTCCAGCTGAGGGTTGTTCTTCCCTTTCCCCAGAAGCCCTTCCATATATAATCTAGACATTTGGGGTGCTTGAGCTCTCTCTCTCTCCTCTCTGTGAGTGCACTTCTCTGTTTCTCTTCCCCCGCCCCCATTTTTCCCTCCCCATGGTGACTTCACTGACCTCCTGCTGTGTGATTGGTGAACTCACTAACTAGTTGATGAGCAGCTTACCAATAAACTTGCCCTTATGTATTCTAATGTGGCTTGAGTTAATCATTTGATTGGTGGAGAATAATTTATCAGAGAAGATGAAAAGATTTTCATAAAAGATTTACAAGGTTGGAAAGATTTGTGTAATATTGGCCCTTAGTGGACAAACTACCTTTGATAGGAAAAAAACAAAAACAAACAAACAACAAAAAAGTGTCTGGTAATTCCCTGTGTGAAGAGGGAGACAGCCAGAATCCTTCCAAGTATCCTTGAAGGCTTTGGATAAAAAAATAAGATGGGGCCTTTGGCGACCTCTGTTCCGGGGATCGACTGCACTGAGGATACAGGTACCCAGGTTCTCCCCAATATAACATCGCTTGGAACACAGCCTGTTGGGCTTTCATCTGCGCCTAAGAGCAGGACAGCGCTGCGATCCTATGGGCGCCAGCTCTGCTGTGGGCCATCTGCCCTGCAGAGTGATCTGTGCTGAGAGAGTGCACTCCGCCATCTTTGCTCTGGCAACAGGGCAATTGGGACCTCCAGGCACAGGGACAGTCAAGCATAATATCGCTTGAGTCTCAGGCAGCTTGTGTGCACCCTGCTCCCAAGAGCTGGGCAGGTCTGCGGCAGCTCTGCTGTGGAACTTCTGCCCTGCAGAGGGAACCCTGCTCTGGGAGAGATCACACACCCCTGCACAGGGCAGGAGCCTACCAGCCTCCATTTGGCGACCTCTGCTCCAGGAATCCACTACGCTGAGCCTTTGGATGTGCAGGGATTCCCCAATATAACATTACTTGGGGCAAGGCACATCAGGGCTCCAAAGTCACTCAGGAGAAGGGCAGGCCCCAGAAATTGGTGCCAGGGGAATCCCGGGAATCCAGGGGGGTCAGAAATAGCCTTGTAGGCTCACAGGAGGTCCAAACAACAGCCAGTGACAGCAGGACCAACTAACACCAGAGGTAACCAGATGGCAAAAGGCAAACGTAGGAACGTTACTAACAGAAATCAAAGTAATATGGCACCATCTGAACCCAACTCTCCAACAGCAGCAAGTCCTGGATACCCCATCACACCCAAAAGGCAAGATCTGGATTTAAAATCACTTCTCATGATGCTATTAGAGGATTTCAAGAAGGACACAAATAAATCTCATAAAGAATTACAGGAGAACATGAATCAATGGTTAGAAGCCCTTACAAAGGAAACACAAAAATCGCTTAGAGAAATGCAAGAGAACATGGGTCAACAGATGGAGGCCCACAAGGAGGCAACACAAAAATCGCTTAAAGAAATGAATCAACGGGTAGATGCACTTTCAAAGGAATCACAAAAATCACATAAAGAAATGCAGAAGAATATGGGTCAAAAGATGGATGCCCATAGGGAGGGAACACAAAAATTGCTTAAAGAAATAAATCAATGCATAGATGCCCTTACAAAGGAAGCATGAGAATTGCTTAAAGAAATGCAGGAGGCGATGGATCAACAGATGGAAGCCCATGAGGAGTAAACACAAAAATCGCTTAGAGAAATACAGGAGAACTTGGGTCAACAGGCAGAAATCCTGAAAGAGGAAATGCAAAAATATCTTAAAGAAGTACAGGAAAATACAAACAAACAAGTGAAGGATCTCAGCAAATCCATCCAGGATCTAAAAAAAGGAAGTAGAAACAACTAAGAAATCACAAAGGGAGACAACTTTGGAGATAGAAAACCTTGGGAAGAAATCAGAAGTCATAGATGCAAACATCAACAATAGAATACAAGAGATGGAAGAAAGAATCTCAGGTGCTGAAGATACCATAGAAAGCATCGACTCAACAGTCAAAGAAAATGCAAAATGCAAAAAACGTGTAACCCAAAACATCCAGGAAATCCAGGACACAATGAGAAGACCAAACCTAAGGATTATAGGTATAGATGAGAGTGAAGATTTGCAACTTAAAGGGCCAGTAAATATCTTCAACAAAATTATGGAGGAAAACTTCCCTAACCTAAAGAGAGAGATGCCAATGAATGTACAAGAAGCCTACAGAACTCCAAACAGACTGGACCAGAACAGAAATACCTCCCGTCCCATAATAATCAAAACACCAAATGTACTAAACAAAGAAAGAATATTAAAAGAAGTAAGAGAAAAAGGCAAAGTAACATACAAAGGAAGACCTATCCGAATCACATCAGACTGCTCACCAGAGACTATGAAAGCCAGAAGATCCTGGGCAGATCTCATGCAGATACTAAGAGAACACAAATGCCAGCCTAGACTACTATACCCAGCAAAACTCTCAATCACCATAGATGGAGAGACCAAGATATTCCATGATAAAACCAAATTTTCACAATATCTTTCCACAAACCCAGCCCTGCAAAGGATAATAGGTGGAAACCGCCAATACAAGGAGAGAAACAACACCCTGGAAAAAACGAGATAGTAACCTTCTGGCATCAAACCCAAAAGTAGAGAACCAGTCAAACATAAAGATAGCGTCCAGAATAGCAGGTGGCAATAATCACTATTCCGTAATCTCTCTTAATATCAATGGTCTCAATTCCCCAATAAAAAGACATAGACTAACAGACTGGGTACGTAAACAGGACCCAGCATTTTGCTGCATGCAGGAAACACACCTCAGTGTCAAAGACAAACACTACCTCAGAGTAAAAGGCTGGAAAACAATTTTACAAGCAAATGGTCCCAGGAGCCGGAGTAGCCATCCTAATATCAGATAAAATTGACTTTCAACCTAAAGTCATCAAAAAAGACACAGAAGGACACTACATACTGATCAAAGGAAAAATCCACCAAGAAGAACTTCTCAATTCTATTTATGCTCCAAATGCAAGGGCACCCTCATTCGTAAAAGAAACTTTACTAAAGCTCAAAGCACACATCGCACCTCACACAATAATAGTGGGTGACTTCAACACACCGCTCTCTGAAATGGATCATTCAGGAAAGCAGAAACTAAACAGGGACATAGTAAATCTAATTGAAGCCTTGAACCAAATGGAACTAACAGATATATATAGAACATTTCATCCTAGAGCAAAAGAATATACCTTCTTCTCAGCACCTCATGGTACCTTCTCCAAAATCAACCATATAATTAGTCACAAATCAGACCTCAACAGATATAAGAAGATCGAACTAATCCCAATGCCTCCTATCAGATCACTATGGAATAAGGGTGGTCTTCAGTGGCAACAAAAACAACAGAAAACCCACATACACATGGAGGCTGAACAATGCTCTATTCAATGATAACTTGGTCAAGGAGGAAATAAAGAAAGAAATCAAAGACTTTTTAAAATTTAATGAAAATGAAGGCACAACATAGCCTAATTTATGGGACACAATGAAAGCGGTGCTAAGAGGAAAATTCATACTCTGAATGCCGCCAAAAAGAAACGGGAGACAGCATACACTAGCAGCTTAATGGCACACCTGAAAGCCCTGGAACAAAAAGAAGCAAATACACCCAAGAGGAGTAGAAGGCAGGAAATCATCAAACTCAGGGCTGAAATCAATCAAGTAGAAACAAATAAAACCATACAAAGAATCAACAAAACGAGGAGTTGGTTCTTTGAGAAAATCAACAAGATAGATAAGCCCTTAGCCAGACTAGCCAGAGGGCACAGAGACAGTATCCAAATTAACAAAATCAGAAACGAAAAGGGAGCTATAACAACAGAAACTGAGGAAATTCAAAAAATCATCAGATCCTACTACAAAAGCCTGTATTCAACACAACTAGAAAATCTCGAGGAAATGGACAATTTCCTTGACAGATACCAAATACCAAAATTAAATCAGGATCAAATAGACCATCTAAACCGTCCCATAACCCCTGAAGAAATAGAAGTCGTCATTGGAAGTCTTCCAACCAAAAAAAGCACAGGTCCAGATGGTTTTAGTGAAGAATTCTATCAGACCTTCAAAGAAGACCTAACACCAATACTCTTCAAACTATTCCACAAAATAGAAACAGAAGGAACACTACCCAACTCGTTCTATGAAGCCACAATTACGCTAATACCAAAAGCACACAAAGATCCCACAAAGAAAGAGAATCTCAGGCCAATCTCTCTTATGAATATCGATGCAAAAATACTCAATAAAATTCTTGCCAACCAAATCCAAGAATACATCAAAATGATCATTCACCACAATCAAGTAGGCTTCATCCCAGGGATGCAGGGATGGTTCAATATAAGGAAGTCCATCAATGTAATCCACTACATAAACAATCTCAAAGAAAAAAAACCACATGGCCATTTCATTAGATGCTGAGAAAGCATTTGACAAAATTCAGCATCCTTTCATATTAAAGGTCTTGGAAAGATCAGGAATTCGAGGCCCATATCTAAATATAGTAAAAGCAATTTACAGCAAACCGGTAGCCAACATCAATCCAAATGGAGAGAAACTTGAAGCAATCCCACTAAAATCAGGGACTAGACAAGGCTGCCCTCTCTCTCCATATCTTTTCAATATAGTACTTGAAGTTCTAGCTAAAGCAATTAGACAACAAAAGGAGGTCAAAGGGATACAAATTGGAAAGGAAGAAGTCAAACTATCACTATTAGCAGACGATATGATAGTATACTTAAGCGATCCAAAGAACTCCACCAGAGAACTCCTACAGCTGATAAACAACTTCAGCAAAGTGGCTGGATATAAAATCAACTCAAACAAGTCAGTAACCTTCCTATACTCAAAGGATAAGCAGGCTGAGAAAGAAGTAAGAGAAATGATACCCTTCACGATAGCCACAAACAATATAAAGTATCTTGGTGTGACTCTAACCAAACAAGTGAAAGATCTGTATGACAAGAACTTCAAGTCTCTGAAGAAAGAAATTGAAGAAGACCTCAGAAGATGGAAAAATCTGCCATGCTCATGGATTGGCAGGATTAATATAGTCAAAATGAGCATCTTGCCAAAAGCAATATACAGATTCAATGCAATCCCCATCAAAATCCCAACTCAATTCTTCATAGAGTTAGAAAGAGCAATTCAAAAATTCATCTGGAATAACAGAAAACCCAGAATAGCTAAAACTATCATCAAGAGTAAAAGAACTTCTGGGGGAATCAGTATCCCGGACCTCAAGCTGTACTACAGAGCAATAGTGTTAAAAACTGCATGGTATTGGTACAGTGACAGGCATGTAGATCAATGGAACAGAATTGAAGGCCCAGAAATGAATCCACACTCCTATGGTCACTTGATCTTTGACAAAGGAGCTAAAAACCATCCAGTAGAAAAAAGATAGCCTTTTCAACAAATGGTGCTGGTTCAACTGGAAGTCAACATGCAGAAGAATGCAAATTGACCCATTCTTATCTCCTTGCACTAAGCTCAATTCCAAGTGAATCAAGGACCTCCACATAAAACCAGACACACTGAAACTAATAGAAAGGAAACTAGGGAAGAGCCTTGAACATATGGCACAGGGGAGAATTTCCTGAACAGAACTCCAATAGCTTATGCTCTAAGATCAAGAATTGACAAATGGGACCTCATTAAATTGCTAAGTTTCTGCAAGGCAAAAGACACTGTCAAAAAGACAAAGCAGCAACCAACTAACTGGGAAATGATCTTTACCAACCCTACATCCGATAGAGGGCTAATATCCAATATATACAAAGAACTCAAGAAGTTAAACACCAGAGAGCCAAGTAACCCTATTAAAAAATGGGGTACAGAGCTAAACAAAGAGTTCTCACCTGAAGAATATCTAATGGCTGAGAAGCACCTAAAGAAATGTTCAACATCCTTAGTTATTAGGGAAATGCACATCAAAACAACCCTGAGATTCCATCTCACACCAGTCAGGATGGCTAAGATCAAAAACACAGGAGACAGCAGTTGTTGGCGAGGATGTGGAGAAAGAGGAACACTCCTCCACTGCTGGTGGGATTGCAAACTGGTACAACCACTCTGGAAAGCAGTCTGGTGGTTCCTCAGAAAACTGGGCATGATACTCCCAGAGGATCCAGCTATACCACTCCTGGGCATATACCCAGAGGCTTTACCTGCATGCAATAAAGACATATGCTCCACTATGTTCATAGCAGCCTTATTTATAATAGCCAGAAGCTGGAAAGAACTCAGATGTCCCTCAATGGAGGAATGGATTCAGAAGATGTGGTATATTTACACAATGGAATACTACTCTGCAATTAAAAACAATAAATTCACGAAATTCCTAGGCAAATGGTCAGATCTTGAAAATATCATCCTTAGTGAGGTAACCCAATCACAAAAGAACACACATGGTATGCAGTCACTGATAAGAGGATATTAACCCAGAATCTCGGAATACCCTAGACACAATTCGCATATCAGTAGATTTCCAAGAAGATGGAAGGAGAGACCCTGGTCTGGAAAGACTGGATGTAGGGGAATGCCAGGACAGAGAAGTGAGAGGGGGTTGAATGGGGAAAAGAGGGAGGGAAGAGGGCTTATGGGACTTTCGGGGAGGGAGGAAACGGGAAAGGGGAAATGATTTGGAATGTAAATAAAAAAACTTAGAAAATAAAAAAAAATAATAATAAGATGGGGGTTTTAAACCCTCATGGAACAAGGCTATGATGATTCTAAATTCACCTATTTGGACATTGTCAATGGAAAAACATAACTATTACATCAACAGTATAAGGGGGCAGGAGGAGAACAGGCTGAGCAAACCAAGAGGAACAAACCAGTAAGCAGCCCTCCCCCTCAGCATCAGTTGCTACCTCCAAGTTCCTACCCTGTTTGAGGTTCTGTGCTGACTTCCTGGGTTGGTTTGAATAAAAATGGCTACCATAGACTCATAGGAAGTGCCAATATCAGGAGGCATGGCTTTGTTGGAGAGAGTGTGGCTTTTTTGGAGGAGGTATGTCACTAGAGGATGGGCTTTGAGGTCTCAGAAGCCCAAGGATGTCACTGTCACTGCTGCCTTCAGATCAACATGTAGAACTCTTAGCTCCCTCTCCAGGACCATGTCTGCCTGAACTCAACCATGCTTCCTGCCATGATGATAAGGGACTAAGCCTCTGAACAGTAATCCAGTCATAATTAAATATTTTCCTTCAAAAGACTTGCTGTGGTCATGGGGACTGTTCACAGCAATAAAACCCTAACAAAGACAGAAATTGCTACCAGGAACTGGGGGATTGTTGTGACCATCCTGACCATGCTTTTATTTGGAAGAATGTGAACCTTTCCACTTTACATTAGAAAATCAGTTGAACCCTTTAAGTGAGGCTTAATGGGCCATCCAAGAAGGAACAAGGAAGACAGTAGTGCTGAGGGGTGATTTGAATTGTGGGGGCCTGGCTGAAGAGTTTCAGAGGAGAAAAGTGTTCATATGTGGTCTAAAGAGTATTCTTGTATATTTTGGTGAAGACTGTAACTGCTGTCTGCCCTCATCCAAATATTGAAGAGTTTTTGGATTAGTTGTGCTGGCAGAGGAAATCTCAGAACAACCTAGTATTGGCTCTGTTGTGGCTATCAGTGTTCACTCTTATGAAAATCTGTAACAAAAAGGAAGAAATTGAGCAAGGAAAAATAGAAAATGTCCAATTCAATGGGAAAAGGGCATCAGGAAATAGAATAGAGCTAAAAAGCTCTCAGGGAGATAAAAAGATTGAAGAAAGGCCTGATACTGCATGGAATAAAGGGAGTGGTGACCTCAGGGCAAGACCCCACCCAGCTAAACTTCCAACTGCTGAACGGGATTTAAAGAAAAGCTCAGAGCCAGGTATGGTGGTGCACGCCTTTAGTCCCAGCACCTCAGAAGGAACTAAGCCAATTCCTTTGATGATCAACAGTGCTGTGGAAATTTAAGCCAAAGAAACCCTTTCCTCCTCAACTTGCTCTTTGGTCATGGTGTTTGACCTTAGACAACACCATGAACAAAAGCCCTAAGACAAGTGGGGTGTTGCTGTGACAGACCTGACCACATTCTTTTGGGGAAGATTGTGGAAGGGCTTTGGAAATTTGGGCTAGAAAAGTCATTTGAGTGTTGAGAGCTCAGAGAGCTGTTCTGGAGGATCCTGGAAGATAAGACTGTTGAGAGCAGTGCAGACAATGGAGGCCTTCTTGTGACGTTTCAGAGGGAAGGGAAGATTCTACAAGACCAACTGTGTGACAAATCTGGGGTCAATTGGGACTGAAGAATCAACCATGATAATTAAGAGTAAAACCATTAAACTAAAACCTTTGGTTTAGTGGGACAATTGGTGTTGGTCACCTGGAGCTGAGAAATTAGTGGTGATTAAGAAGAGACCAGAATCACTGAGGTAAAATCTTCTAGTCTCCTAAGAATCAGTACACAGAGGCTGCCAAGGTTGTACCTCACACTGGCAGGCAAACTTGGTAGTGTAAAGTTACCCAGGTGGTACTGGTTTTGACAGCATGAAAGAGTCATGGAGGAAGCTGAGTGTTGGTACCAGGACCTCCGAAACCTGTGACTTCACATAGGTGACAGCACAACCTATATGCCTGTTGCCAAGGCAAAAGCCACCATACTCCCAGAATCCATTGGGCTCACCTTTACCTGCGACCACGTCACCATCCGTATATATAAGAAAAGCACACACACACACACACACACACACACACTTTTCTCGCTTCTCTTTTCACCGCCACCTTTGCCCTTTCCCTTCTCAATAAACCTCACATGGAACTGTTTGACCTGGTGTGGTCTTTCTGGAGCTGCTGCTGCCACCTGCCGACCCCAACACTGAGGCTTCCCACTGGGAGATGCCAGAGAGGCCACTGGTGTAAGTGGGGCCTCCATGGAAGTTGAAGTCCCAGGATTGAAGGGGTCACGTAGAAAAGTTGACGCTTATCACCATGAAGACTACCCAGGAAGGGCTGTTGGTGAAAGTGCAGGAGACCACAGCCTTTTGGAGATGCCCGTGCCATGGGATGACCACCAAGAACAGCAGCAGCGGTGGAGTGGAGCCACCAGAGCCTAGAATACAAGCTATGTGTGCCTCAGAAGGCAAAGCTGGAAAAGTGACCCAAGCTCTTGGGAGGAGCCCAGAAGATGGTGTGTGGATGCCGGACTTCAGACATTGGTCTATTCATACTGTTGGCATTGGGTTTTGCTTGGTTCAAATTGTGACTGTGCCTTGCTTGGTTCTTCTCCCTTGAAGATTATAATTTTGATATTTACAGGTGCCTACAGCTGAAAGTCTTTGAACTTTGATAAAAGATCTTGGATTTTCAGACTGATTGGATGTTTTAGAGAGACAGTCATTTTAATATGTTTTAATTTGGAAAGTAACCATGGGCCCTTCTATGCCCACCCCAGCTCTGAATAATGACACAGAGATATATTATATTTGTTATTAGCTGTAGGCACTATAGCTGGACGGATTCTCAGCTGGTCTAACCGGAAAATTCTGGCCTGACTCACATTCTGTCCGGTGTTTTGTTACCTCTCAATCTTAGTCCCAGTATCAGTTTGCTGCTCTGTGTCTGGATAGAGCCTTCTCTAGCCTGATTCTTCCCCAGCCTCCCTGTCTCTCCCAAAAGTTGTCCTGCTCCCCTCTCTTGCCTCAGCTCCTGACTACTTCTTTACTCCTTGAGGTTTTTGCCTTTTACTGTTTATTGTAATGCTAAGTGTGGGCCTCCAAGATCTGGAGTCTGCCCTAGCCCCTGTAACACTGCCCTCAAATTAATTCTGATTGGTGAATAAAGGTGCCGGCAACCAAAGCTGGGTAGAAGGGACATAGATAGGGTTGAAGTTTTACAGGCTTGGGTCAGAAAGGACCACACGGAAGAAGAAAAGGCCACCATGGGGGATAGGGAGGGGAAGAAGAATGTTCAGGAGAGAAGAAAGGAAAAGTGGCCATGGGTTAAGAGAGAACAGAACTTGGCCCTGAGGGCTGCTCAGTTGGATCTAAGAGCAGCCCAAATGGAACAATAGTAAATAGTAAGTAATAACTCAGGGTTAAGGATAGGAAAGTAAATTCTAGCAGCATGGAGGGTAGGCAGCTGCCCAGCTATTGTGTTGTTTTAGAACTTATTGTAAACATAAAGGCTGTGAGTGTGTCTTTCTTCCAGGAACTCAATAACCAAAGGTGGGATAGAAACCTCAGGATGGGATTTTTAATGTTTTCTACTACATTCTCTATACAACCAAACTCCATTACCTGTTGGTAGTAACTGTAGGCGTACCAAAAGAAATGACATCTGGCAAATGGATGTTTTCCATTTTGCAGAATTTGGAAAACAAAGGTATATACACCCTACCACTGACACACACTCAGGGTTTCAATGGGCAACTTCTTTAAATTCTGAAAAGGCTGATTATGAATTGTGTGATTACACAATTTTGGGAAAATCTTGGCAATTATGGGGATACCTGCACAAATTAAAACTGATAATGCTCTCACATATGGATCTAATAAGATGAAGCAATTCTTTATACACTACAATATAAAGCATATTACTGGTATATCACACAATCCTACAGGACAAGCAGTTATAAAAGAAACCAGTCGTATCTTAAAGGAGATGCTCATTTAAACAAAAAGGGAGAGTGAAACCTCCTAGGGTCAGACTAAATAATGCCTTGCTAACTCTAAATTTTCTTTATGTTGGTGAAAAAGGAACAATAGCAGCTGATAGACACTGGGTTATCAAAAATAAAAATAAAAAACAACTGAGGAACGAGGCCAACCAATATACTATAAGGATGTGTTGACATTAGAATGGAATCCTGAGATCATTTTCAGATGGGGATGTGGTTATCTTTATGTATCTACAGGGAATGAAAAAGTATGGATACCAACAAAACTTATAAAGATTAGATCTGACCAGGGAAAATCTCTTATCAGCTAAGACATGAATGTCTTCACAAAGCAAATAATCCAAGTGATTCACTCTCATAAACTATCTCAGTTACTGATTTCTCCAAAATATGCATGCAAATCAACTTCAAAAGGGCTAGCCAAAATGACCCATCATACAGAGACTGGACAACACATAGACTGGACAGACAACACTTAGACTGGACAGACAACACAAAGACTTGACAGATAACACTTAGACTGGACAACAACAGAGACGGGGAAACAAATGCTACAGGTAGTTTTTTGGTTTTTTTTTTGGGGGGGGGTTGGTTTGCTTTTCTCAGATTAACCTTTTTTTTCCTTGATCCCCCAACAGGAATTCTTTACCACAGTTCATCACAAAGCAATTATAAGACCATTGTCCCAATCCCTTGCTGTGATGATTTTGGTTTTTTGATGTGTTGTGGTTGTTAACATCTAGAGTGGTAGGCTTAAATTATTGTATATTTCTAGAAATTTAAGGTTGTCTTGGACTTTTTTGGTTTTTTTTTTGTTTTTTTTTTTGTATACCAGTAAGAAATTAAGGTTGTTTTATTTTATTCTATATTGATAGAAATTTAAGGTTGTTTTATTTGAATTATTGTATATTGATAGGAATTTAAGGTTGTTTCATTACACTATATTGTACATAAGCTGTTTATTTAAAATATGATGTAAAGTTCTAGTTTCATGGCTTTTATAATTATTTGTATTGTATGTAGATTCTTAATGTTAGAGAAAAGACAATTTTAAAACAAAAAGGGGTTATGAAGTGGTAATTTCCGATTGTGTCATGTGATGCAGACTCACATGATGTTTTGCTGAGGCAATGGCTGTATGAGCCATAGCTGGCTGTGCTGAGGCAAGACCCATGAGAAGACACATGATGTTTGGAGAGAGTGTAAGTAGGACTGTTGCTTCCCTGACACTACTGGACTAGACTGCTGGTATCCTGACAAACAGATTGGAATTGCCCCAAAAAACTACTTTTAACAGGTCCACATCTCCTTGTCTTATTTACCTTCTTTTCTCCCCTGCCTTTGGGCAGTTGACTGGAAGTGGGGGGGAGAGTCAAAGTGTTTAAAATAGGTTTTGAAAAATCAAAGCCTATAAGTCTCTGTCCAAAAAAACAAAGTCGAGAAATCAAGGTGAAACATAAGCTGTCTCAGGAGGACAGATCATCAAATAACAAAGAGAAACTTTTCAACAGTGCTTCAGAAATGATCCCAGTTGTAAGCCCCACAAATGTCACTGGTAAAGGGACAGAGATACAGGTCCATACTTTCACCTCACTGTGAACAACCAGCCTGCCTCATCTTAGGCTTAAAAGTCATCTCATGGTAAAGACAAACGAGGTTCACTCCTGTTAATGATTAAATCTGTTTCTCAAGGATTGGTCTGTGCCCCACCTGTAACCTGAACTACAAATGGTTCTGTATGCCTGCTCCAGTAGATGGCAATCGTGCCTTTGTTTTAACTGTAAGGGTCTGTGATGTGTGAAGAATGATACCCCAGACTCGAGGAATAAACAATAGCAAGAATCGTTTGTTTATTCTTCAGAGAACCTGCACCCGAGGTCTGCCACACATCAGGATGGAAGACAGAGCTTCGGACTTTGCAGAATCAATTTAAAGCCTGTCAGGGCAGAAATGGGTGACTTTTACCTTTCTTTCCCTTGATTGGTTAGCTCTGTCTCCAGGAAAATGGGTGCCTTTGTGATTAGTTAAGGCTTTGGAGCTTTGGGGGACCTTTGCTGATTAACTGTACTTGGCTCAAGCTAGGTAGTAGAATAGCTTCTACAGCTTCTAATTAGCTACCTGTGAGGTTGGCTCAGGCTAGGTGGTGGGGCAGCTTCCTGGTTGGCTGCCTTGAGGGTTTTTTTCCCCCTGGAATTGACTTGTTTTGAACTTTTTCATTTCTGGGAAACAGAAACTTAGGCCTAATCTCCCAAACTGCCAGTTTGCAGCCTGTCATGGAGTCAGTCTGGCTCTGGCTAATTCAGTCCTCTCAATAACCATCTTACTACCCTACCTTTGTTTCAAAATGTTATATGACCACTTGTGACTATCTTGTTCTGCCCACCTTTTGACCATGTCTTTGTTTCAAGAGAGACTGACTTGTCATACTTGTGTTCTGTTCTTCTCCTGTAACCCCACCAATTTTGCCCTCCAAATCCCCCATTTGGAAACTCCCTAACCTGGAGTTATAAAAGCATTGTCTTCCTCACATCCAATACTGATCCCTTGAACCCCACCTTAGGTGGAGGCAGCCATATACATGAATTAGATAAAGCTTACTTTAATTAATCATTGGGATTCATTAATTTAATTAATTTGGCCATGATGATTTGGGTCAGGGGTCTTCTCCTTCCATCTTGAAGATTAATAACTAGCTTCAGGAATCCCCTAGGCTTTTAGAAACACCAAGTCAGGCCAAACCAGGATTTGTGGATTTAACAAAGAACAGGATTTAAGGACAAAGTAGTCAGCAGAGTGAAGCAAAGACGCAAACTATATTTAAAGATATTTGAATACAGGCTTAAGTATGGGGTTTGAGAGACAGAGAAGCACTCAGAAGAAACTAAGATTCCTATGGGGACTGGGGGTGGGGTGGGGGTTCCCAGTGGAAAGTGGAAAACGAGATGAGGGAGAATAAGACCTTAGTTCTCTTGGCATTTGCCAGAGCTACTCACTGGAGGCTCTTCAGTTTCATCTCAAAAGCAGGCTAAGAAACTGTCAGGCCCAAAGGAACTTAGGACAAGTGGCTAGGTGTGGCCCCTCAGCTCACTCAGTACCGTGGCTCCCCTCAGCTCTTCTCATGAAGACCCCACCCTAACCTCTCCAGCTCAGGGGCTTGGCTTCCTCCCCTTCCACAGATACTCTTTCCTGCAAACCCTGCCATTTTAGCAGCACCCTTTTGTAGGGCCCCTGGTTCCCTTGGGATTTTTTATTATTGTAGTTGTTTTTGGTTTGGTTTGGTTTGGTTTGGTTTGGTTTGGTTTGGTTTGGCTTGGCTTGGCTTGGCTTGGCTTGGCTTGGCTTGGCTTGGTTTGGTTTGGTTTGGTTTGGTTTTGGTCCTCTTGGCCCTCTCTCCTTTCTCTTCTCTTTCTCTCTTGCTCCCTCTCCACTCCTATCCTCCCATGACCCGGTTCAGTCTATTAGTCATGTTTAGTCCACTGCTCTCTCTCTCTCCCTGCTCTGGACTCTGTACACTCTCATATCTACAATAACAACTTCCTTCACTTACTCTCTCTCATATCTACAACAACCACGTTCTCTTCAGCTGTACCTTGGAGTACTCATGCCCTCTTGTTCATTCAGAAACCTTCCCTCCTCCTTCCTTTCTCTTTTAGTAAAGGGCATATGTGAGGTGGTTCTGGGGATGCTTTGGGTGGAATTATAATCTGATAAACTCAAACCAAAGGCCACCAGGTTTGCACAGAGTTAGTACATGTCCTTTTCTTGCAACAGGCTTTCTGTTGTGATTCCTAGAAAATTGCAGGTTATGGCTGGAGATGGAGAAGGTCTAAACAACTGGTAATCAAGCTGGAATTGATTCTGTGCTAGCAAAGGTGTCAACTGGATTCCAGAGTGAGGCAGCGTCTTTCCTTCTCATGATCCTCTGGCTTTTGTTGTTGTTGTTGTTTTTTTATTGTTTTCATTTGGTTTGGTTTGTTTGGTTGGTTTTTTGTTTGTTTTTTATGCTGCCTAAATGATAGGTATTAAAGATATAGAGATGAGGTTGTTAAAAATAGTAATAAAAAGAGCAGCAACAGTCTGTGAAAGAAAAGTTGGCACATGATTCCCTTCAGAAAATGCAGGTTATTAAGAGATAGTCCTTGAAATCATCAGGCCTTAAGGTGGGGGAGGGGACTAGATAGAAAAAGGTACAATAGATAGGAGAGGCCAAACATAGCCATCTTAAAGGGAAAGAGAAGCTTCCCTTTAAAGCCAGGAGGAGCTCCTTTAGGAATGAGACTAGAGACTGCAGAATGCTCAGTCCCACGTGGAGCATACATACTGCATGTTCCTTCCAAGGACCAGGGATAATTGTGGAATAGGGGCAGGAAGACTGTAAGAGGAGAGAGTTGGCCGTTTATAAGGAAAATGTGTCTTTTGGACACAGGAGAGCAGCTGCTCATATGAACTCACAGTGGTTATAGCTGCGTGCACAGAACCTGTGAAAGCCCAAGCCAGACCAAATCCCAGCCCGAAGATGGGAGATGGGCACAAAATCCCACCCGTAGACATGAAGATATTGGTAATTGTTAGATACTGGCAGAGGGAGAGACAGTTTTCATCAAGGGTGTAGTCCCTAGCAAGTCAACCATGCTCTAGTGGAAAACCACATATGCAAGAATATTTGGGCAGCACAAATCAGCTTTGATGAGCTTTTTTTTTTTAATTAGGTAGGATGGGGATATAGATGTGGGAGAATTGAAAAATGGGTGAATAGGATCAAGATAGATATAGAATGCTCAAATAATTAAATTCAAAAAATGAATGAGAATGGAAGGGAGTGAAGGAATGGGGGAGGGAGAGAGGGAGGGAGGGAAGGAGGGAGGGAGGGAGGGAGGGAAGGAGGGAGGGAGGGAGGGAGGGAGGCAGAAAGGGAGGGAGGCAGGGAGGGAAAGAGAGAGAAGAGAGAGAGAGGACAGTGCCACCCCATGAGATAGTGAGAGAAGAATTGTGAGAAAAAAAAATCCCTAGAGCAAGCCCCAGAACAAAGCAGGTATAAACTTTTATAAATTTGGGAGGATGATGGGATATTTGACATCACATCATTTAATTCATATCATGTTTGACAAAGAGCACGTTGCTGTGCTGTTTGAATCCACTGGGAAAGACCAAAGACTTAGACTCAAATCAAATTTAGATTAAAGGAACTCATTCTTACTGCTAGCCAAAAGACAGCAAACTTAGAGCCAAATAGCATGGGTACTGAAGGGGTTTAAAGGAAGTTTCATTTCTTTAGTCATTACAGGGAGTTGTGTGTAAATTATTACACAGATCAGAGAACTCTGGGGCAGAGTACCTAATTAATTGGGACAATGCAGGCAATAACACAAAGTCATTAGATGAGTAATGGCTCGTGCCTTCCCCATTGGCTCTTTATGAGTCAAATCATTGATTCATGCTGAAGTACAGGTTGATACTGAGCCTGTACAGCCAAGATCTTAAGAGCTGATCTTTCCCTTAATGTAGGCTAACAGCCAATTTAGAATGTGTGAACCAATTGTACTGCCAAAGAGCAGTAGGGGAATTGACCCAGCTACGGCACTTAAAAGAATGGTGAGCCAATGGAGACCAAGAAAAAAGAGGTTAGTGCCAGTCAGAGGCTCAGCTCATTCTTTGGTTCTCGTTCTTTCTCTCTCTCTCTCTCTCTCTCTCTCTCTCTCTCTCTCTCTCTCTCTCTCTCTCTGTGTGTGTGTGTGTGTGTGTGTGTGTGTGTGTGTGTGTATCGTTTTTTCATTAATTAACTTATTTATTCACTTTACATTCCAATCACAGCCCCTCTCTCCTCTGAGTCTCCTCTACAACCCCTCCCCTCTCCCGTCTCTTCTCTTCCAAAAAGGGGGAGGCAACCATTTGGGTTGGGTACTAACCCACCCTGGTACATCAATTCACTGCAAGACTGGGCACATCCTCTACCACTGAGGCCAGACGAGTCGACCCAGTTATGGGAAGAGGATCCACAGGCAGGCAATAGAGTCAGGGACAGACCCTGCTCCAGTTGTTGGGGGACTCACATGAAGACCAAGCTGCACATCTGCTACATATGTAGGGGTGGCTTAGGTCCAGGTTCCATATCCCCCACTGCTAGGAGTCTCAGCTAGAGTCACCTCCATAGATGCCCAGGGAGGCTCAGCTCACTCTTTTGTTCCTGCCTGAACCATATTCAGTGTTTCCCAAGTAATTCCTGAGTTATTAGCATAAAAAACACGTTTTTCACCTAAAGCCACACAATGTTCTCCTTCCCTTAAGAGTAACAAATAGCCTGTTACAAAACCATTTTTGCTAAGGAATCTACTTGTCTTGCAAGTTGCCCTATGGAGTCATTTAGGTGTTCTTGGTCTCCTTTACTACTCAGGGTTTTAAAATTCTGATTGTTAGGATTCTGTCTAAGCTCCACCCCACAGTTACCTGGCAATGTAAGACTCTACCAGTCTTAACTTACCAGACCCCCTGAGTGGACCACTCCGAGACAGAAATCGATGCAAAATGCAAGAGGAATTTTTATTAAACCAACATGCTGGAGCCATCCTGCACACAGAGAATGACCCCGCAGGACGGGCCTTTATGCCCTCCTCAGGGTCGCCGCCATTAAGCACAATGTGATTGGCAGAACAGTGTTACATTTAAACTAATTGGCTGTTAGGTGATGAGGTAGGTGGCCAACGGTCAGTCCTTGAGAATGTGTCCCCACCCTTAGGTCGGTCTCCCCATCCCCTTTGTGGTCTGAGGAACGTAACTCAGCCTCTGACCTTTTTAAAGTTCCTGAGTTAACTCTTTCATTCCCCCTTTTCTTTGTGCATACTTCAATCCTGAAGCAATTGCTGGTACTGAGAGTTCATATTCCTGATCTTCTCTATCTAGTTCTTTGTATCTCTGCTTTAAGATCATTAGCTGTACTGCACCTAAGTGTTTCTTAACAATAGTCATCAAACCGTCTAAAATGTAGGGGTCAAAAGTCAATTATAGCTGGAGAACAATTAGGGATCCTAACAGGGTTAACCCTGAATGGTCTACATAAGAGCAACACTCCTCAGCTAAGGCAGCACATATCCCTCCTATCCTGCAGTACTACTTCTGATACTGAAGTCAATAATTCTTGAAGGTGACTGATGGAAGTTTCTATTTTCTCTATATCTAAATCAATGGCTGTCCTCAGACTGTCATAATTTTCCCCTAATAAAACCAGAGTAGAAGTCCTGGTGGCTGCCCTGGCCATCTCTAACCCCAACAGAAGGGAGACAGTGAGTGCCATAACAGGTTTGGGGAACAGGCACATAGAAGGGGGGAAGGAACCAGAATCCAAGGGTACCACCAGGCAGTCATGAGCAAGGTCCAGTGATCTAGAGCTTGAGCAGATCGTCTATCTTCTGTACCGTCCAGTGGGGATCTCTGGAGAGTGGGGTGTTTTCAGGTTCTACATGGGAAGCATGCACCCAGGCCATAACACCATCCACCTTGAGGCCTGTGGGAGTGGCTAGCAGCTCCAGGAAGGGTCCCTTCCATCAGAGTTCCAGCAATTGTTCACTGAAGCCTTCTTACACAGATCCAGTCACCAGTCTGGAAGCAGTGAGGGGTCTCTGGCATCCCTGGGGCATTTAAGGTAGACAGTTTGGGCCAAATCTCATGCTGTGGGATACCTCCTGGGAGGACCCAGTGGACACCAAAGGAGTTGGGGTACCAAAGAGGACCTCAAAAGGGGTCAGGTTAAAATAGCAGGGGCTGTTCTGGGCTCAGAACAGGAACAAAGGTAGGGGCACCACCCAGCCTGAGTCAGTCTTCAAGGTCAATTTAGTTAAGGTCTCTCATAGAGTTTTGTTTATTTTCTCTACCTGTCCTGAGCTCTGGGGACAGTACACCCAATAATGCTTCTAATTTGTCCCCAATATCTCTGTCAATCCCTGACTTACCTTAGAAACAAAAACAGAACCATTGTCTGATCCAATTACCTTGGGCACTCCAAAACTCAGGAAAATTTCTTCTAATCATGGCAGCTGTTTCCTGCTTGGTAGGAAAAGTCTCAACCCATCCAGAGAAAGTATCCACAAACACTAGAAGGTATTTGTAACCATATTTCCTGCCTTAACTTTTATAAAATCTCTCAATATACTCTAGGTTGTTCTCTTCTAGGTCTTTTGCCTTGTTTACTCTTTGCTGCATAAGCATTCACTTGCTGGCATACCATACTATCTCTCTGACCCAAAACCTGAGTCATAATATATACTTTAGGTCCCTTAACTGCCTGGACAAGTGTTTTACCCCCTAAATGAGTCCATCAGTGTACTTGGCCTAGTAAGGTTTTTGCTTACTTTCTGGGGAGTATAGTTCTCTCTTCTTGTGTGCACTTTGTCTTGGCAATAGTTGGTAGGGTGGCTAGCAATCTGAGTCAGCATATTCTAAGTGAAGCCATCTCTTAATCTAGTCCTCTGGAGGTCTCCCTCTTTTATTTCTGATCTAAATAGCTCTGGAAGATGTCCAGAGCCTAATCACCCTTTTTAAAAACACAAAGACAAAATCTTTTTTCCAAATCAGTCTATCCTTGAGCCAGTAACCAGAAAAACCTTCATCTTGACCTCTCTCCCAGAGGAATATTACCACAAAACTCAACCTCACACCCATTATGAAAATCAAAACAATCTAAAACAAATGAAATAAACGATCTTTATCCTAACTTGACACAATTGATGTACTCATCTATCTGTAGCAGCTTAAACACAGAATTCCCGAGAGGCGCCACCTTGAGTATCTTGTTAAGACTTATTTTCCCCACCAAAGGTCCTCAGTATTCTTTCTTTTGTTTCAACTTGGCGCGCTCGAGTCACATGACCCGATTTTGGTGCTCTGTAAGTCTAAGGTCCCTACAGAGAAGCAGAGAGTTGCTTTTCAGTCGGTCTAACGTCCAAACAATGCCGTCAGTCTAAGTCCAAAAACACAGAACAAGATACCAACAAACACAGAGAAAAACATTCAGCACACAGACAACTCGACCCTGCAACAGGTGGGCGTATAGGTCTAAGAACACAGAGCAAGGACAATCAACACACAATTCTCCCCTTGATGGGCCCAGTTTCAGACACCGGGTGCTCCTGGACATGCCACAGGGACGAGATAAATAAGATTTTAGCAAAACTCAACTCCTGCAGTCGAATTCACCGCACCAGACACCGTAGGCTCCCCGAGCCCCCCAGAAGCTTGCAAGCGAAACTGTAAGTTCAGACAGGCTTATAGACAAACAGTGAGACAGACAGAAAACAAACCACCGTACCTTCTCGAGACCTCCGATTTCTCTTCTCCGGCGGTTCTCACAAGAGGTAGTTTCCCCGGCCAACGCACCAAATGTAAGACTCAATCAGTCTTAACTTACCAGACCTGAGTGGACCACGCGGAGACGGAAATCAATGCAAAACGCAAGAGGAATTTTTATTAAACCAGCATTCTGGGGCCGTCCTGCACACAGAGAGAACACGATTGTACACCTTGTGCCGTACAGGCCTTTATACATTCCTGGGGCCGCCGCCGCCACCACCACCACCACCACCACCACCTCTGCCCTACCATTAAATACAATGTGATTTGCAGAACAGTGCTACATTTAAACTAATTGGCTGTTAGGTGGTGAGGTAGGTGGCCAACGGTCAGTCCTTCGGAATGTGTCCCCACCCTTAGATAGGTCTCCCCCTCCCCTTTGTGGTCTGAGGAATATAACTTAGCCTCTGACCCTTTTAAAGCTCCTGAGTTAACTCTTTCAGCAACCCCTCCCCACAGTTACCTGGCAATAACCAGGTAGGTCTGGCTCACTATAAAAGGGGATGCTTGCCCCTCCTCTCTCTCTTATCCTCTCATCATCTTGTTCTCTTGTTCTCTCTTTCCCTCTTGGACTCTTCTCTTCCCCACTCCCTTCCCCCTTCCTTACCCCCTCCCTTCCCCCTCCCCTCCACGTGGTCATGGCTGGCTTCTACTTCTCTACTCTCTCCTTCTCTCTGCCTTTCTCTGCCTCTACTACCCTCTTAACTCCCCTCCCCATGCCCTTAATAAACTCTATTCTATGCTATATCATTGTGTGGCTGGTCCCTCAGGGGGAAGGGATGCCTCAGCATGGGTCCACTGAGGCACCCCTCCCCCACACCTCACCACACACCCATAGAACATATTCTTCTTACACCCCTTCTCTGTTTATGATCACAACACTGATCTTGGATAATTAGAGCTGACGCTTCCGAGAGACACCTGCATCTGCAATTTCTGCCGTCACCAGAAGGGGCAGAGCTATGGCTAAAACTACAATTCTCTCTCTTTTTCTAACTAGGCCTTGTTTGTGCTCGTAACGAGTGTTCTCTAAATGCAGGCAAAACATCTTTAACTTCGTCTTCAGTACACAGGTCAATTTGTAGAAGGATAGGTTAGAATACATATGTTTTTGTTGTTGTTGGCGATGGTGGTGGTAGTGTGTATGTTTGTCTAATAGCCACCAGACATCTACTTAGTCCTAACGTGCAGACCCACTGTGTCCCTAGAGGAACCAGGAAGTATGTGCTAATGTAAGGGTCCATGATTTGACTAAGAATGACACCCCAGACTCAAATAGTATGTAAAAGCAAAGGGGTCTCCCATTCCAAGATGGAGAGACAGCCAAGTGAGCTCGCAAGCCCAATTTAAAGCACCTTATGGGAATTCTTGGGTAGGTGACCTTTATCTTGCTCCATCTCTAGGGACATTCCAGAACCATTTCCAAGACATGAGGGCTGGAAATCTGTTGCTGGGGAAGTCTGGAAACTGTTGCTGACTCATTGCCCTTGCTTCAGGCCAGGTGGCTGGACAGCTTCTGATGACAAAGCATTTCTGACTAGCTGCCTGAAGCCTGGAGTTTCTTCTAGTAACTGACTTGCCTGGGCTTGCCTGGACTTGCCTCGTTCTTAGGCCAAGTCTCCTGAATTGCTAATTTGAAGCCTGTCATGGAGTCAACCTAGCCTTCTCACTAATTTGTTCAGACTTGTTGATTACAAACTTGGCCAAAGGGGGTGTCTAAAGGATCATAAATTGAAGAGATTAGGCAAACACCTTTTTTTTTTTTGGAGGTTCCCCAAAGTGAGCTTAGTTTCCTCTGGGTTACAATTGAGATTCTTTGGTAGTGTACTGTTTGGGGTAATAGAAAAGTTGACTATTACCCCTACATAAAAGGATGGGTGGGGAGGCTAGGGCCTAGCAAAACCTATGCACTAACTTCAAAATCTTAGAGACATGGTCAAAAACTGAGCTTAGGGTCCATTTTGGAGCAGGGTCAGAGTTGTATCTCTCACCATAAGCCTCTCATCAGTGTCAGAGGACTGGCCCACAATTGCTGGAGAAGAGGCTTTTTGGGGGAAGGGCAAGGGGGTTTGTTGGGGCAGACAGCTTTTGTAGGAGAGTTTAGGGGATTACCAGGTAGGGTGACATTTTTCTTTTACTAGTGAATTCCATACCAGGCAAATCTCCACAACCTCTCAATTTGAATACGAACCCCCAAGTCCTACCCCTAAGCCAGTACTTGGCACTTAATTCATTCCAGGCCTTAACTTTCAAAGTGAAGGGGTTACAAGTTGTAAGTTTGCAGGCCTGGGAAAGGGGACTTTCCCATCGAGGGGAGATGAAGGGGTCTTTGTGTTCACCCTGGACCATACAAGGGCCTCCAGACTCATTCCCATGTCCCAAGGCAGAGCAATAATCTTCTCTATGCCTAGTATGACAGTGTGGGATAACTGAAGCATGTTCCCCCAAATGATAACCCTACAACCTCCCACAACTGGGTGAATGTTACTGTAACTTCCACAGTCAGCCATTAGGTCATCAGTATCAAAGAAATCTACATAGATCAAGTCTAAACACCGGTTGGGAAATGACGTTTTGTAAAATGTCTATTACTTTCCCACCTCAGGTCCAAGACAATTCCAATCCCACCCTTCAACACTTTTAGTTGGTCATATACAAGAGTCACCAGTTAAAATTCCAGTTAAAAGTGTCAGTCTTGCTCTGAAGTACCAATAGCCACACTTACAGGGAGTGGTGGGAGTCCCATTTAATTCTCCATTTTAACTTTCTGTGTCTGCTTTTAAATGGGAATGGGGGATCCAAGACACAGTTGCTGCTACCTTGATGGTTCTTGGTGTTAGGATCACAGGAAAGGGTCCCTCTAAGCAGACTTCAGAGTCCTGCTGGGCAAGCAGCAGACCCAGGCTAAGTCCTCAAGTTGGACCAGGTGTGTTGGCTCAGTCAGAGGGGAAGGTGGTGAGGGTGACAGACTGCTTTGAATGTCTCTGACCTCCTGCTGCCATGCCTGTAAGGACTTGGAGGAATGACTAAACAGTTCAATATCTTGCAACTGTCCTTTAGTAGTGCTGAGAGGAGGATGCATCCACACCCCTATTTCAAATGTCATCAGCTTATCTCTGGAGGGAGAGCATAATTGGTAGGGAGCAAATCTATCCAGCTTTTGCCAGTTTCTGCCCAGGACTTAGTCAAAAATTCTTAAATAGTTGTATTTGTTCTACATGTCCTTAATTCTGTGGTCTATAGGCACAGTGCCATTTCCAATGTATTCCCGAACTTTAGCTTTCCTGTTGAGCTGCTCAGGCCCTGAAGGCTGGGCCATTGTCAAAACCCTTTAAGAGGGGAGGCCAAATTGGGGAATAATGTCCATCAGTAACTGTTTAATAACTTACACTAGATGTTTCTGACCTGAAAAGAAAGGCTTCTACCCATCTATGAAGTCAAGTAAATACCAGTAGCCAAGTCTTGTTAGATAAAATTCAATAAAATCCAAACCCTAGCATTTGTCGTGACTGTGTTCCTTTTCTCCAATCCTCAGATGAGCTGATTTTCTTCCTTTTGCATTCATTTGGGCACAAGCAGCACAGCAGTTGGTAATTTATTTAACCCCTTCATCCAGATGGCTTAGGAAGCAGCTGTCTCTGATCAATTCCTTTAATCTAGTTGATCCTAGGTGTGTGGACTGGTGAATTTGTAAGAGAAATGATGGTCCCAGGCTATCCTATAGGATAGTTAGGACACCTATCTGGAAGAACTCATCATCCTCTGTTGTAGCAGATTCCTGTTGTCTAGCCCAATTTTCCTCCTCATATGTTAGTAGTGCAATCTAGCAGGTCTGGATCAAGCAAGAGGGTGAGAACTGAGCTGGGGCCCAACGTTTGTAGTGGCCACATTGGCTCAGTGACTGCCCTTCTGCCATGATCAGCAAATCTGTTACCTCAGGCTTCAGTCAGGTCCCCTTCTGGTGCCCTGGGCAATGAATGATGGCAAGTCTTTCTGGCAACCAGATAGCTGCTAGGAGGACTGAGATTTCTTATATTCAATCTCCTTTCTTGCTCCTGGTATAAGACATTGTGAAATCTTGCAGGGGCAAAGGCATACTGGTTATCATTGTAGATGTTCACAGCCCAACCATTTCCCAAAATTAGTGCTTGACTCAAGGCCACCAGTTCTGCCTTTTGAGCTGATGTCCCCGAAGACAGAGATTGGGCCCAGACTACCCCTGTGAGTATTACTATGGCTGCCTCTGCATAGCTAATCTCACACTGCACATAGCTGCTCCCAGCAGTGAATAACATTGCACTTACCTTTCCAAGGGGCAGGTCTCAGAAATCTTGCCATCCATACTACAGGTTGTCAAAGACCTGAATGCAGTCATGAGCTGACTGGACGCAGGCAGGAGTAATGCTGGGTTTAATGCTGAAGGGCGGGCTGGAGAGATGGCTCAGCGGTTAAGAGCACTGACTGCTCTTCGGAAGGTCCTGAGTTCAAATCCCAGCAACCACATGGTGGCTCACAACCATCTGTAATGAGATCTGACGCCCTCTTCTGGTGTGTCTGAAGACAGCTACAGTGTACTTACATATAATAATAAAATAAGTAAAAAAAAAAAAAAAAGCCAGGCGGTGGTGGCGCACGCCTTTAATCCCAGCACTTGGGAGGCAGAGGCAGGAGGATTTCTGAGTTCGAGGCCAGCCTGGTCTACAGAGTGAGTTCCAGGCTAGCCAGAGCTACACAGAGAAACCCTGTCTCGAAAAACCAAAAAAAAATAAATAAATAAAATTTAAAAAAAAATGCTGAAGGGCTCTCTAACAGGCCTAAGCGTTGCAGCCAGATCCTGTCGAACCCCCTTCCATCTGCCTTCCTAACCATTAGATTGCAATCTGAAAATTAGCACAAGGTCTATTCTCTTTGGCCACTGATTCATTCCTGAGACTAAACACCAAAGGTCAGTAATTGAAAAAAGGGGGAGTAACAAGAAACCCCAGAGATAGATTAAAAAGTACATTATTGACTTTAAAATTCTTGAATTCTAATGAACAGAAAAACAACAGCTGCTGAGAAACATTGAATTATGGAAAAAACTGCTGAACTAAATCAGCCTGTTTATATTAAGGATGTACTAACTTCGAAATGAAAGGAAGGAAATGTGTTAACACTTGGGGAGAGCTTTGCATTTGTTTCCACAGTAAAAGAAAACCTGTGGATCCTGTGCCACAGCTCTCCATACCTAAGTCCCACCAGGAGAAAGCTGGTCTCCCAAGAGTGCTGACACACCTGAGAACACAAGTGAGACCACTACTTCTGCTCAAATTCCTGGCCCAAGAGGAACCCACCCAGAGCCATCAGGACAGAGGAACCAAGGAACAGCCAGGGACAGGATCCCTCAGGTTTTCATCCGCTTCCCGGAGCTAACTCTGTGCCACAGTTCTTCATACCCAAATACCTCCCAGAGAGAACTGGTCTCTCAGGAGTGCTGACACACAGGCTTACATAAAGGACAAGCCACAGTCAGAGACAGCAAGACCAATTAACACCAGAGATAACCAGATGGCTAAAGGTAAGGACAAGAACATAAGGATCAGAAACCAAGGCATCATCAGAACCCAATTCTCCCACCACAGCAAGCCCCAGATACACCAAGATACTGGAAAAGCAAGTCTCTGATTTAAAATCACATCTCATGGTGATGATGATAGAGAACTTTAAGTAAAGCATAAATAACTCCCTTAAAGAAATACAAGAAACAAGAAACAAAAAGCAAAAAACAAAAACAAAAAAAAAAAAAGTCAGGCAGTGGTAGTGCACACCTTTAATCCCAGCACTTAGGAGGGAAAGGCAGGAAGATTTCTGAGTTAAAAGCCAGCCTGGTCTACAGAGTGAGTTCCAGGACAGCCAGAGCTACACAGAGAAACCCTGTCTCGAAAAACAAAAACAAAAAACAAAAAGCAAAAAAAAAAAGAAGAAATACAAGAGAACACAGGTAAACAGGTAGAGGACTTTAGAAGACCTTAAAGAGGAAACACAAAAGTACCTTAAAGAATAACAGGAAAACACAACCAAACAGGTAAAGGAATTGAACAAAACCATTCAGGATCTAAAAATGGAAATAGAAACAATAAAGAAATCACAAAGGGAGACAACCCTAGAGATAGAAAACATCTGGAGTCATAGATACACGCATCACCAACAGAATACAAGACATAAAAAAGAGAATCTCCGGTGCAGAAGATATCATAGAAAGCATTGACACAACAGGCAAAGAAAATGCAAAATGCAAAATGCAAAAAGCTCCTAACCCAAAACATCCAGGAAATCCAGGACAAAATGAGAAGACCAAATCTAAGGATAATAGGTATAGAAAAGAGTGAAGATTCCCAACTTAAAGGGCCAGTAAATATCTTCAACAAAATTATAGAAGAAAACTTCCCTAACCTAAAGAAAGAGATGCCCATGAACATACAAGAAGCCTACAGAACTCTGAATAGACTGGACCAAAAAAGAAATTCCTCCCATCACATAATAATCAAAACATCAAATGCACAAAACAAATTTAAAATTTAAAAGCATTAAGGGATAAAGGTCAAGTAACATATAAAGGCAGACCTATCAGAATTAACCAGATATCGCACCAGAGACTATAAAAGTCAGAAGATTCTGGGCAGATATCATACAGATCCTAAGAGAACACAAATGCCAGCCCAGGCTACTATACCCAGCAAAACTCTCAATTACCATAGATGGAGAAAATAAGATATTCCATGACAAAAACAAATTTACACAATATCTTTCCACAAATCCAACCCTACAAAGCATAATAGATGGAAACTCCAACACAAGGAGGGAAACTACACCCTCAAAAAAGCAAGAAAGTATTCCTCTTTCAATAAACCCAAAAGAAGATAGCAACACAAACATAAAAATAGCATCAAAATGACAAGATTCAACAATCACTATTCCTTAATCTCTCTTAACATCAATGGACTCAATTCACCAATAAAAAGACATAGACTAACAGACTGGATACATAAACTAACAGATTGGATACATAAACAGGACACAGCATTTAGCTGAGGAAACACATCTCAGTGACAAAGACAGACAATACCTCAGAGTAAAAGGCTGGAAAACAATTTTCCAAACAAATGGTCCCAAGAAACAAGCTAGAATAGCCATTCTAATACTGAATAAAATTGACTTTCAACCAAAAGTTATCAAAAAAGATAAGGAAGGACACTTTCTATGTATCAAAGGAAAACTCTACCAAGATGAACTTTCAATTCTGAACATCTGTGTTCCAAATGCAAGGGCACCCACATTCATAAAAGAAACTTTACTAAAGCTCAAAGCACACATTGCACCTCATAGAATAATAGTGGGAGACTTCAACACCCCACTCTCAGCAATGAACAGATCAAGGAAACAAACTAAACAAAGACACACTGAAACTAAAAGAAGTTATGAACCAAATGGATTTAACAGATATCTATAGAACATTTCATCCTAAAACAAAAGAATATACCTTCTTCTAAGCACCTCATGGTACCTTCTCCAAAATTGACGATATAATTGGTCACAAAACAGGCCTCAACAGCTACACGAAGATTGAAATAACCCCATGCATCCCATCAGAACACTATGGACTAAGGCTGGTCTTCAATAACAACAAAACAGTAGAAAGCCCACATACACATGGAAGCTGAACAATGCTCTACTCAATGATAACTTGATCAAGGAAGAAATAAAGAAGGAAATTAAAGACTATTTAGAATATAATGAAAATGAAGCCACAATATACCCAAACTTATGTGACACAATGAAAGCAGTGCCAAGAGGAAAGCTCATAGCTCTGAGTGCTTCCAAAAAGAAACTGTAAAGAGCATACACTAGCAGCTTAATGGCACATGTGAAAGCTCTAGAACAAAAAGAAGCAAATACACCCAAGAGGAATAGAGAGCAGGAAATATTGAAACTCAGGGCTGAAATTAAACAAGTAGAAATAAGAAGAACTGTTCAAAGAATCAACAAAACCAGGAGCTGGTTCTTTGAGAAAATCAACAAAATAAATAAACCCTTAGCCAGAATAACCAGAGGCACAGAGACAGTACCCAAATTAATAAAATCAGAAATGAAAAGGGAGACATAACAACAGAAACTGAGGAAATGCAAAAAAAACCCATCAGATCCTGCTACAAAAGCCTATACTCAACAAAACTGAAAAATCTGGATGAAATGGACAATTTTCTAGATAGCTACTAGGTACTAAAGCTAAATCAGGATCAGAAAAACCATCTAAACAATCCCATAACACCTAAAGAAATAGCAGCAGTCATTCTCCCAACCAAAAAAAGTCCAGGACCAGAAGTATTTAGTGCAGAATTCTATCAAACATTCAAAGAAGACCTAACACCAATTCCAAAACAAATAACTCTTCAAGTCATTCTACAAAATAGAAGCAGTAGGAACCCTATATCAATTCATTCTGTGAAGCCACAATTATGCTTATACCTAAACCACAGAATGACCCAACGAAGAAAGAGAACTTCAGACCAATTTCCCTTACGAATATCGATGTAAAAATAATAAAATTCTCACAAACCGAATCCAAGAATACATCAAAATGATCATTCACCACGATCAAGTAGGCTTCATTCCAGGGATGCAGGGATGGTTCAATATTCCATATATTAACATAGTCCACTATACAAAAAAGCCCAAAGAAAAAAATCACACGATCATTTCATTAGATGCTAAAAAGTCATTTGACAAAATTCCACACTTCTACATGGTAGAGTCGTGGGAAGTTTAGGAATTCAAGGCTCATACCTAAACATAATAAAAGCAATATACAACAAACCAGTAGCTAACATCAAACTAAATGGAGAGAAACTTGAAACAATCCCACTAAAATCAAGGATAGACAAGGCTGCCCACTCTCTCCCTATAGTACTTGAAGTTCTAGCTAGAGCAACTAGAGAATAAAGGGAGGTCAAAGGAATACAAATTGGAAAAAAAAAAAAGAAGTCAAAATATCACTTATTTGCAGATGATATGATAGTATACTTAAGTGACCCCAAAAATTCCACCAAAGAACTCCTACAGCTGATAAACAACTTTGGCAAAGTGGCTGGATATAAAATTAACTCAAACAAATCAGTAGCTTTCCTATACTCAAAGGATAAATGGGCTGAGAAAGAAATTAGGGAAATGACACCCTTCATTGTAGTCACAAACCATATAACATATCTTGGTTTGACTCTAACCAAACAAGTGAAAGATCTGCATGACAAGAACTTCAAATCCCTGAAGAAAGAAATCAAAGATCTCAGAAGATGCAAAGATTTCCCATGCTCATGGATTGACACGATTGGTATAGCAAAAATGGCCATCTTGTTGAAATCAATCTGCAGATTCAATGCAATCCCCATCAAAATTCCAACTCAATTCTTCATAGAGTTAGAAAAAGCAATTCTCAAATTGATTTGGAATAACAAAAAAATCCAGAATCGTGAACACTGCTCTCAACAATAAAAGAACATCTGGGAAATCACCATCCCTGACTTCAAGCTGTACTACAGAGCAATAGTGATAAAAACTGCATGGTATTGGTATAGTGACAGGCAGGTAGATCAATGGAATAGAATTAAAGACCCAGAAATGACCCCACACACTTATGGTCACTTGATCTTTAACAAAGAAGCTAAAGCCATCCAGTGGAAAAAAGACAGCATTTTCAACATATGGTGCTGGTTCAACTGGCGGTCAACATGTAGAAAAATGCAAACTGATACATTCTTATCTCCTTGTACAAAGCTCAGGTCCAAGTGAATCAAGGACCTCCACATAAAACCAAATACATTGAATCTAATAGAAGAGAAAGTGGGAAAAAAACCTCAAACACATGGGCACAGGGTAAAATTTCCTGAACAGAACACCAATGATTTGTGCTCTAAGATCAAGAATTGACAAATGGGACCTTATAAAATTGCAAAACTTCTGTAAGGTAAAGGACACTGTCAATAGGACAAAATGGCAACCAACAGATTGGGAAAAGATCTTTAACAGAGCTAAACAGAGAATTCTCAACTGAGGAAACTCAAATGGATAAGAAGCACCTAAAAAAATGTTCAACATCCTTTGTCATCAGGGAAATGTAAAATCAAAATGACCCTGAGATTACCCCTCACACTAGTCAGAATGGCTAAGATCAAAAACTCTTGACAGCAGATGCTGGCAAGAATGTGGAGAAAGAGGAACACTCCTCCATTGCTGGTGGGACTGCAAGCTGGTACAACCACTCTGGAAATTAGTCTGGGGGTTCCTCAGAAAATTAGACATAGTACTACCTGAGGACTATACTACTATACCACTCCTGGGCATATACCCAGAAGATGCTCCAACATGTAATAAGGACACACATTCCACTATGTTTATAGCAGCCATATTTATAATAGCCGGAAGTTGTAAACAACCCAGATGTCCCTCAACAGAGGAATGGATACAGAAAATTTACATTTACACAGTGTAATACTACTTGGCTATTAAAAACAGTGACTTCATGAAATTCTCAGGCAAATGAATGGATCTAGAAAATATCATTCTGAGTGAGGTAATTCAGTCACAAAAGAACACACATGGTATATATTCACTGATAAGTGGGTATTAGGCAAAGAGCATGGAATACCCATGATACAACTCAGGGACCACATGAAGCTCAAGAGGAAGGAAGATCAAGAGTGAATGCTTCAGACCTACTTAGAAATGGGAACAAAATAATCAAGGGAAGTAGAGGGTGAGAGGGAATTGGGAGGAAGAGAAGAGGGGGAGGAGAAAAAGAGGGGCAGAATCAGGTATGGGAGGAGATGGAGGAGATATACGGAGGGTCAGGAAATTGAGCAGAGGTGTGTAGCAATGGGGAATAGGGAACTGGGGATAGGAACCATAAAATCCCAGATGCCAGGAAAGCAAGAGCCTCCCAGGACCCCACGGGGATGACACTAGCTGAAATACCCCATAAAGGGGAGAGAGAACCTGTTGAGACCATATTCAGAAATTAGGCATGCCCCCCCGCATTGAGAAATGGGGTCACCCACCCATCTCCAAAATTTTAACCCAGAATTGCTCTTGTCTAAAGGAAATACAGGGACAAATATTGGATCGGAGTCTGAAGGAAAGGCTGTCCAGAGACTGCCCCACCGGGGGATCCATTCCACATGCAGACACCAAACCCAGACACTATTGCTGATGCCAAGAAGTGCTTGCTGACAGGAGCCTGATATAGCTGTCTCCTGAGAAGCTCTGCCAGATACTGACCAATACAGATGCAGATGCTTGCAGCCATCTATCAGACTGAGCACAGGGACCCCAATGGAGGAGTTAGGGGAAAGACTGAAGGACCTGAAGCGGCCTTATCTGGCATCAATGGGAGAAAAGGCCCTTGGTCCTGTGAAGGCTTGATGCCCCCAGTGTAGAGGAAGGCTAGGACAATGAGGCTATGAGCATCAAAGAATTTCCATATGTAGTTTACTTCAAAAATGGTAAGCTGCCACTGGGCAGACACTGCCCTTGCTTCAAGTGCTGACAGTACACTGTCCAAACTGGACAAACAACATGCAGTGAAGTTGACTGCTGAGCTTTGCCAACCTAGGGTAAGCAGTCCTTCATATTTCCTGCTTCACAGAAATGTCTGTCAGGTATTCTGGGCCAGAAGGCTGAAGATGGTGCTCCAGTGACTCAGGGAAATTTGGGAAGGGGGCTGTCTAGGCAGCCAACTATCTCTGCCATCTCTATGATTTTGGAATCGGCTTGCCTACGCTTTCTGCATACTCAGGTAATATTTATTCCTTCTCTGGTCTCTGATGAAGCTGAAGACTACATAGTCATATTCTCACAGTTAAACTTAAGATTTTTAGGATTAGGAAAATGTTTTAAGGTCTAAGATGTCTTTAGGTTAGTAATGCAATTTATGATAGAAATTGATGTAGGAACAGAACTCTGAACTCACCAAAATAGAATAGATAATAGACTTTCTCCAAGGTTGCCAAACACATATGGATTGGACATTGTGAATGTAATCCTACCTTCCAGTTTTCATAATTGTTAGTATTGTTTATAGTTTATTATTGAAAGAGAAAGAGACTGCTATTGGACTAAAAGGAGGACATGTAGAGAGGAAGCATCACCTGTCAATAAAAAGATGATTGGCCAATGAGTTGAGGCAGGAAATAGGAGGTGGGAGTTCCAGTAGGGAGAAAGAACTCTGGGATAGAGAAGAGATTTACAGGGAACACTGATGGGAACAGTTACTCTGAGGAGAGGTAACTAACCACATGGATTTAAATAGAATAAATGGGATAAATGAGTTAGTAGCTATCAGGAACAAGCCAAAGATTTTGGCCTATGCAATTATTCATAAATATTTCAGTCTCCGAGTTGTTATTTTTGGAACTTGTGCATGGATGGAAAAGTCAGCAGTTACAGTATAGCTTTTTGAAACCACAAAGCCCACTCCCAGTGACACACTTCCTCTAGCAAGGCCACATCTCCCAATCCTTTTCAAATAGTGCCACGACCTGATGATTAAGCAATCAAACATACGAGCCAGTTGGAACCATTTTTATTCAAATCACCACACAAGGCAAAGGACATGTCCAACTGAACTAGCATGCAGGTCCCATACCATCCTCATCCATCAGTTAGGAAAATATTGAGCGCAGAGAAAGTATTATTTGCCTCTATATTGTTTAGGCATTTAGGATATGGATGCAGACTCCAAGATCCTTCATTGGGCAAGAGAATCCATCCCCTGTCATTTCCTGTAGAGGGTTTTTCTGATCAGGGCTACACAGCTGAAGACAGGAGCTCTCACTTCTGAAAGCTTATATTTCCCATGCATCTTTATCAAGTAATAAGGCAAGTATGCAATCTACTGTAGGGGGATTGTGTCCCATCCTAGGAAAAGGGTACTCCTAGAACCTGGGGATGTCCTGCCATGCAAGTGTAAGAATTCAATTTTTCATGACCAGTGTTTTTTAAATACAACTGAATTATCATCTTACATTAAATAAACCTTCATTTTACTTTGAACTTTTTTTTAGTTACTTGCTTTAGGCTTAACTCTGACAACATATACAGAAGATTATATAATGGGAGATATAAATTGTGCTCTGCCTTCAAGCTTGTCTCCATAAATGAGTTATATTTGTATTTAGCATGACTATCCAACAAAATTCTGAGCTGACTGGAAGAACTTGATCATTTGTAAGGTGACAGATCCTTAACTTTTGTCTTATTTTCAACAGTTTACAGTAAGTAAACTCTCATAAGATTAAGATCTTTTTAACTTTTATTGATTTTTTGTGAATTTCACATCATACACCACAATCCCACTTATCCCGTCATTATCCACCTTTTGACCTTGTAATCTCTCCCCCAAAAGAAAACAAACAACAAAACAAACAAACAAACAAGAATCTCACTGCAGGGTGTTCCAGTGTGTCCTACGCTATACCCTTTTGTCCAAACATCTTTACTTGCAAATGTTCATTGAGTCATGGGTCTGGTTTGTGGCCTCTGACATCTGCTACACCATCAATACTAGATCCTCACCAGGACTCCTCTAGGATATTCCGTTGTTGCCCTGTGTCATGGAGATCCTGCAGCTTTGGATCTCCAGGGTCAGACCCTTCATGAACTTCAGAAATTCATAAATAGGATAGATGTCAGGATGGGCCAACTCAAAACCCTGGATCTGGACCTGGCTTGTACCTGAGTTGTTCAGGCCACCAGTGTGGGGAGCCAAACAAGGTCATTCAGCCATGGCTGTCTTATGACCATGAGATTGTTGAACTAAGCCCTGCCCAGGAACTGCCGGTACGGATCGCTCCACCCTTAACCGCGGAATGTCCCTACGTGCGCAGATACCAGATGTCTTCACCAGATGCCCTTTGTGCTTCCTGCTGCCAAGAACACCTTGACCCCTCCCTCCTTTGCATTTTGCAAAGGTCACTTCCCCCTAGCTCCCCCTCCCAACTTCCTCATTCAGGGCTTGGCCCATAGCTCACTTCCCCCAGCTCCCCTTCCAACTTCCTCATCCCCACTGCTTAAAACGTGCTGCCTGTGTGACAATAAACGAGACCTTGACAATGGAACCTTGCTTGGTCTCCTTTCTTTCTCCCCCCCTTTTGACCCTCAGGTAGCGCCTCTTTGGGACTCTGAATAACTAGATCTGCTGGACGGGTCACACCAGCTTTCCTGGACCCACACCATCAGGGCAAGCTCTCCAGCATGGCCCCAACCACCTTACCTAATGCCACATTACCTGCAAGAGGCAGGGTTAGTTCTCCCTCTCTTATGCTTTCAGGGCTAACTAGTCCCTACCTCCTGCCCATGACAATAGGGACCACTTTATGATGCTGCCCAGACAAGGTACCAGGTTTGCTCTCCTGAGTGCTACAGCTGATGAGGAACAGGACCAGCTCTCCAGCTCTCATGCCCTTGGGCTGGTGAAGTGGAAATTTCTGGTTTCTTTGGAGATTCAGTTGTATCATATGGTGTTTTCTTGGAAGCTGTCTTATGAGAGGATGTTTTTCTGAAACAGACATGGGGGGAGGGGGGAGGGGAAGGGCATGATGTTTTGCTAGAGCAGACACCTGAGAGGGTGCTTGATGTTTGGAAAGAGTATAAATAGAACCCCACAGACAGTGAAAGGATACTCTTGCATTGGTTCACCTTGCAACAGTTTGCTAGTCTTTGTTAGGCTTTGTCAAGGACTCTCTCACAATGGTACACCTTGCAATGCCTCTCTAGTCTTTGCTTATCTTCACTGGTCTTTGCCTGTCATGACTTCATAAAGAGAAATGTGCCAAAGAACTTCTTGTGATATTCCAGATGTTTCTTGCTGTTTCCTCTGACTCATGCCGATTCAGTTCAAAGCCTCACAGTTTCTCCTGGATCAAGCCACTGCTACTGACTCATGCTTGATGTTTACCAATTGGACTGGACTACCATTACTCATTTGTATTTGGTGTTTGCAATTGGACTGGACTGCTGATATCCCAATAATGAAGATTGGAATCGCCCCAAAGAACTACTTCTAAACAGGTCCACAAGTCTCATTTCCTATTAACCATCTTTCTCTCCCACCTTTAGTCAGTGCCCTAGAAGGGAAGTTGAAGTGTTAAAGAACGCTAATTAAAGTAGGTTTTAAAAAATCTAAGCCTACAGACTAGGTCGCCCACACCTTCATCACCAGGGCCAGTTCTACAGTGCTGCCCAGGACAAGTGCAGGGCCTGCTCTCCTGATTCCTGCAGCTGGGAGGAAAAATTAGTCTCTTAGTTAAGGTTTCTGTTGCTGGGATGAAACACCATGACCCAAAGCAAGCTGGGGAGGAAAGGGTTTATTTGCCTTACACTTCCACACTGCTGTTCACCACTTGAAGAAGTCAGGACAGGAACTCAAGTCAAACAGGAAGTTGGAGGCAGGAACTGATGCAGAAGCCATGGAGGGTGCCGCTTACTGGCTTCCTCTCTGTGACTGACTCAGCCTACTTTCTTATAGAACCCAAGACCACCAGTCCAGGGATGGCACCACCCACAATGGGCTGGGCCCTCCCTCATCAATCACTTATTAAGGAAAACTTCTACAGCCTTTCTTAACTGGATCATAAGGAGAGTTTTTTTTTCTTTTCTCTTTTTGTTTTGTTTTTGCTGTTATTGTTTTTTGTCTTGTTTTGTTTTGCTTTTGTTTTTCAAGACAGAGTTTCTCTCTATAAGGGCTGCCTCTGCTAGGATTAAAGGTGAGTGCCACCACCATCCAGCTTGGAGGCATTTTCTTAATTGAGGCTTCCTCTCTGATGACTCTAGCTTGTATTTTGTTGACATAAAATTATGTAGCACAGTTAGAACCTTATAATTTATAGCTGTTAAGATTTTGAACCTTAAGACTTACAACTTCTGAATTGGAGCTCTATTAATATTAAAATGAACATAAGCCATAGATACAGTCCATGAGAGGCTGGGAACCCTGTTCCTTGTCCTTTTAGAGTGAAGTTCTACAAAATATAAATTAATTTAGTAGATCTTTCATATAAAGTACTTTATCATAAGGAATATAATCGCAAGAGATAACAGTAAGACTGGGTCTCATAAGGAGACATTTATAAGAATAAAAAGTGCATAATTATTTTTACTATAGTTTTTATATGACTCAGTTTCTCCAAATGGCTCAAGCTTAACAAAATTAACAAAGTCACCCCTACTTACTGTCTCTTCCCATTTCCTAAATAACTTGAATCCAAGTTACATACACAGCATCCTGTAGCAAGTGAAGTATATCAGCTTTTAATTAGCAGCCCGTTTTGTTACAGGTTTTAGGCTTTTTGTCTGCTTAGAATGTCACACATTTTAACCCCTCCTCCAACCCAATTGTCTTACAGATTCTGGGAGGGGGAAAAAAAGCCTACTTCTTAGTATATATATATGACCTTGAACTGGGGAACATTTTTGTAAACACAGTTGAGAAGTAGGAAAAACACTCTGAGAGCTAGACATCTGTAATTACATTTAGCCATTTAAACTTTTGTATATAAATCTCTCTTTATTAAAACAAAATTAAATACCCTGAGATTTAACAGCAAAATATAGATTCATCATTTGCTGTAAAAGTATTTTCTAAAAGGAGATGATAGTGTCAGGCAATATCTAGGGCCTTTACTAAATATATCTAACAGCTTTTCACTGCTGCATAGGTGGACTCCCTCCCCATTTTCAGCTTTTAGCCTGTACACTTTAGTTCTTCCAGAAAACCTTAAGGCATCATGCAATTCGAGCCTAATTGCATGCAACCCATTGGAAGGAGCAACCAGAAACTAAGGTGACCTTGCCTATCTGCTCATTCCTTCCAGATGTGATTATTTTAAGCAAGTACAGCAATTATAATTGAGGGATTGTAGACAGTCTTTTTTATTCAAAGCCAGTCTGTATGTGCCCGCAGATGAAGGTAAACAACCTTCTGAAAAGCTTAAGGAGTGTTTTTCTCTTATGATGACATCAAGTTGTTGATATATATATATATATACATACATACATATACCTGTAACCTAGAGGACATCAGACAGGAAACTATAAAAATACAAGTGAGAATACCCAGGCTTGGTGGGCCAGAAACAAAGACCAGACCAAAGACATAAAGAAGCCTCAAGTACAGAAAAAACTATCCTAACTCTGGGGAGCCAGACTTGGAGGCCAGCGGAAACAGTGGGCATTAGGACACAGTGTAGCTTCTATACCAGGTTTTCCTTCCAAGTCTCACAGCCAAGGGACTCTACTGCACAAAAACAAACAAACAAACCAACTTGTCCTGCATAGAAAATTTTGCCCTGCACTCTATGGCTTTTCTGAGATGAGGTCATTGACTCACTGGTTGGCAAGGCTGCCAGGATGCCTGGGTTCTGAGGGGTGGAGGAGTATAAAAATGGAAGCATCTGCTCCGTTTCTGCACACATTGTAGGTCTTCAGCTCCTGCAGCCATTATTTGCCCTGTTTCACAGACTGTCCTGATTGGAACCTTATCTTGACTTAGGTCTACAGGGAGGGGAATGGAAGTTAAGTTCAGGTTTTGGATGTGGCCAGAAGCAGGAGTTGAGTACACAGGATGAAAAGGTTTTAAGATGAGCTGGGGGTTATGTGGGGAAAGGGGCCTCAGTCCAGTCTTCAGTGCATCTTATGAAGGGTGTTATGGCATATGCCCCTTTAATCGCAGCACTCAGGAGGCAGGCAGCAGAAGCAAGTGGATCTCTGAGTTCAAGGCCAACCTGGTATACAGAGAGAGAGATAGACAGAGAGACAGACAGAGAAACAGGGAGAAAGGGAGAGAGAGAGAGACAGAGACAGAGACAGACAGAGACAGAGAAACAGAGAGAGAGAGAGACAGAGAGAGACAGAGAGAGAGACAGACAGAGAAACAGAGAGAGAGAGAGAGAGAGAGAGAGAGAGAGAGAGAGAGAGAGAGAGAGAAGAAAGTTCTGAATTCAAGCCTGCAGTAGCCATTGTCCAATGCATATTGAAGTCATATTGGAAGAGCCAAACAAGAGTAGATGATCTGAGATCTCTAAAAGGAGTTTTGTTTTGGTGGTTTTGTTGTTGCTGTTTGTTTGTTTGTTTTTTGTTATCTCACCAACAACCTAAAGGAGTAGTTTTGGGCATAGATGATTTGGAACCCATGGTGGGTGTGGAACAGTGGTCAAATACATCCCTGTACCTCAAATGTCACATTGACCAAACAGGCCTGGAAAGTAGAAGATCATCCCCAGACTCAATACCTTCCAGGAGTCAAGAGATCACCAGGCCATGCAATGTTTCTGGAACTCTCAAACAAGTGAGTCTCTGAGGCCCATGGAAAGCTCCTTAGGCTAAGCCGCAAATTGAAAGACAAAACAGAAAGACACTCCCTTAAGCCCCTGAGACCTCACCAGGCCACCTCTGAGTTAGGTCCTGCAAGTTCCTGTGGCTCCAGGATTTTGGCTGTATGGAATGCGAGTTCTGTTTGAATGGAGAAAGGTCTTCTATCCGGAAGTCAGAACATGTCAGAATGAAACAGAAGGGAGAAAGATGAGGAGTGAAAGAAATGTCTACCTGAAGAGGCAGATGACCCCCACCTACTGAGAGCCAAGACCAGTGAGTATGTGAAAATAAAGGGGCTCTGAGAGAAGGGGTCAAGCCAGGGTTTCAGGATTAACCCTGTCCTGGGTTTCAGCACCAGTGTAAAGAGATGGCAGTGTAAAGAGAAGGTAGAAGGAGACCAGAGACTGACCTCAACAGATGAACCTGTGTTTATTAGGACATGCAGTGAGTTGTAGCTGGAGAATGAGGGGTCTGCCAGGGGGAAAGGCTGGCCATGACCCTTTACAGGGACAGGACGAGGGGCTTGTGAATGAGAAATTGTTGAAGCTCTAGGGGTCTACTGTGTGGGTCTACAGGCTCTCCTACCTGAAATTATTTGCCCAAAGTGAGACAGACTATCTTGGAAGACAGGCTGTCTCTACAGACATTTCTTTCTGAACTGACCTATAAGGCTGAGCAAGGTCATCTGTAAACTCATGGGAATCATGTTTTTACAACCAAGGCACTTGATCAACTTAGACAACTATTTATCACCAATGATTTTCTTCTTGGTAAGAAAAATTCTCCCATTATGAAATTTCAGACCTTGGTAACCCACATCTGAGCACCTAGGAGGCAGAAGCAGTGGTTCTTTGTGAGTTTAAGACCAGTCTGTCCATGTAGCGAGTTCCAGGTCATGGTGAGGCCCTATCTTAAACATTAAAATTAAATAAATAAATAAATTTCAGGCTTTGTTCAAAACAGCACTTATCTGAAGGCGAGAAAGATAGATCCGTGTTGTTTTAACCTAAAAAGTAAATGATGGTCAAAGTTCCCTTTCTATCCCTATCTAGAAGTCATCTAGAGGAGCATAGCTTATTGTAGCCTGGATCTGCTCTCCTGGATTTGTCATTCCAGTGATTAGTTTTCATTCTGTCACAGATAGTGACGGTGTCTTTTCCACATTGGCTGGGATCCAGCCACACAGTTTTCTGGGTTGGCTAGTTTAAAATAATTGGTGCAAAGGAAAAGACGGAAAGGCAGGAGGTGTCCAGGCTGCTCCAAGCCAGAAGGTTTGTGGAATGTGGGAGAGGGAGTGAGCATAAACAAAAGTTTTCCCAGGTGGAGGAGATGAAAAGATTTAAATTGCTTTGCATAAAAGTTTTGTAAGATGAGGGAAGTTTGTGAAATATATGCCAGAGAAATGCAGAAGAGAATGTCAAATCCTGCAGAGCTGAATTTATAGGTGGTTAAAAGGCACCACACATAGTCTGTGAACTGAAGTCAGTTCCTCTAGAAAAGCATCTCTTATTAGGAGATCATCTCTAACTATAAGATAGCTATTTTTGATAGGAAACTACTGGTTTTCCTACAGGAAGAATAGAGAGATCAAAAATCCAAACCTGTGACTACCATCACACCAGTGAACCAAGCTGATACTGGCTACCTCCAAAAACCCAGCTTATTCAAACCAGTGCCTCAAAGCTGGAATGGAGGGGCATAGACCTACCTGTCTCAATATTCAGTTTTACTAGGTTCAGAAATGGCAGGTGTCCCAACGAATTGAAAGTGTTACAGATAACAGTGTGGAGAAGCCATAGCAAATGAAGAAAAATAAGTCCCCAAAGTACAATCTATTTCAGTGAAACCCCATCCAAGTCACAGACTCAATCATGAAAGGTTCTTGATGGGGGTTTGAGAGGGACACTGGGACCGGCTGTTAGGGATAGGAAGTTTATTAGAAGAGTCATTAAAGTCATAGACAGAAAAACAGAGACAGTCCACAGCATGATGGAGGCTCAGAGAAAGGCTAAGAGACAGACAGCATGGCTATGTCTGCAAGTCTGTTAGCTAGAGACTCAAGACAATGACTCAGTTGGTGCCTCTGAGAGAGGAAGGCTGCTACAGTTACCATGGATTCGAAAGTCACATTCCTATCTCTAGTTGTCATATATTCATGTCTTTCAGGCTCCTTTGCTACCTACAAAAAAGTTCCTGGAAACATTACAGTGCAGAAGGATTTTTCTTGCTATCGTTGTGTTGTTTGAACACAATAACTAGCAATTCAGAGTTCATAAATACTTGACAAAGTGCATTATATACTTCTGTGACAAAATATGTATGTATGTATGTATGTATGTATGTATGTATGTATGTATGTATGTATGTGAGTTGTGTGAATATATGCCAGAGAAATGTAGAAGAGAATGTCAAATTCTCTGGAGCTGGATTTACAGGTGGTTGTAAGTCACCAGACATAGGCTGGGAACTGAACTCAGTTCCTCTAGAAGAGCATCTCTTATTAGAAGAGCATCTCTAGCCATCTCTTCAGCCCTGTATCTGATGGTCTTTTAAAGGGTCCACTAGCCCACACTGCTGCATTGGCAGTTAACTTTCAAACACATGAACTTTGGGGGAAACATAAACCATCATCACCTTAGATTTCTGTTGCTGTAATAAAAACCATTGACCAAAACAACTTGAGGAAAAAGATTTTACCTGCAGCTGACAGTGCACCACAAGGGAAGTCAGGGCAGGAAGTCAAGGCAGGAACCTGGAGGCAGAAACAATGGAGTCAGAAACAATGGAAGAATGCTGCTTACTGTCTTGCTCTTTCTGGATTGCTCAACCCGCTTTCTTATATAACTCAGGACCACCTGCAGAGTGGTGTTGCACCTCACTACTGAGGTTGTAGTTTATCATATCCAGACAGCTTTCCTTAGCTCATTGCAAAATGGAGGACTCCCTTTTTCTTAGCAGGGCTTCCTCTTCTCTGCATGGTCTGGGAAGCCAACCCCCAATCTTCTACCTGAGGAATGTCACATAGTCCTTGGCCAAATTACAGGTTCAACTTTCTCTCTCCAGATAAGAACCTGCTCAGTAAACACCTGGGATTCCCGGAAGGCCTCTCCATGCAAATGAGGCCTCTCCATGCAAATGAGGCCTCTCCATGCAAATGAGGTCTCCCCAGTATGCTAAGCTCCAGCCAATGAAACTTCATTGAAAGAAGAACTTCCCGCCGGGCGGTGGTGGCGCACGCCTTTAATCCCAGCACTTGGGAGGCAGAGGCAGGAGGATTTCTGAGTTCGAGGCCAGCCTGGTCTACAAAGTGAGTTCCAGGACAGCCAGGGCTACACAGAGAAACCCTGTCTCGAAAAACCAAAAAAATAAAAAAAAAAAAAAAAGAAAGAAGAACTTCCCACTCTCTAAGATTCATATATAGCCCTTGATTCACCTCGAATAAAGGGTATGTGCACAAACTATTTCATTGAATACCATCTAAGAGAGCTGTTGCATTGAATATTATCTGACAGCTGTAACAAAATCCTCTGAGAAGGCCTCACCACCACCACCACCACAGTACCAGAGGGACCAGCATCCTGCAGACCCCACCCACTTCAGACTCTGCTTTATCCTTCCAGCAGCACTGCCTTGACACCCTGAGGAAGTAGAACTTGGAACCACATAGTGGTAGCACCACTCCTAGTTAGCTGAGCCCTCCACATCAATCATTACTCAAGAAAATGCCCACAGTCTTCCCTAGAGACTGATAAGATTAGTACTTGATAGAAAATGTATATTAAGGCTGTGCCATGCTTTGACACTTTTCCTTTCTCATATGAACATGTAATATTTTCCATCTTAAGGAGAAGAAAATTTAATTTCTGAGATCTCAAAGAGGTAAGGCAAGTGTTGCCCAAATAGTTGGGTCTGTCTGGCACCTTCTGGCCCCAGGCATGGGGGAGGGGGCCCAGGGGAGGGAAGGGCACACGATGTGTCAACACTTGAGGGAACCCAGATCACTGCAGGGTACTTTCCATTTCATCTCTGCCGCAGCCACACAGGGCTTACCAGGACCTAGAGGGCGGAAAGAGCTTGGGTTGGGGAGAGACAGGCAGTGTTAACGCCCTGGCAGGATGTGACTTGGAGCAGTGTGCCTGGTTAGCTGACTCACCCTCTCTGGCATCCAAGCCAAATACTCTAAGGTCGGTGCTCAGCCCAGTCAAGCCCACAGCTGCAAGGAAAGAGGGGGTGGGGAGTCTTCCAGCCCTGCCTTGGCTTCATCTTTGCTTCACTGCTCCCTGGTGTGTTTCTTTGTAACTTTTGTAAGCTGGGGAGTAACTTGACTGTGTCAAGTGGTATGGCATAGACCACGTAAAGATGGGGGAGTTCATTCATGCACCTGGTCCCTACAAGAGGGGAAAGAATCTAGTACTGGGCAGACGCAAAAGAGCCTGGTGTGCCACGCATTGCCAGCATAGATTGGTTAAAAAGCCCATCCCTGTAGAGTGCTCACAAACACCTTGGTGTGGAATGCCTAATGAGGAAAGGAAAGACATTTGCCATATATTACTAAGTAAAGGCTCCGCACACAGGATCCTTTCTTTGTAATGAAAGTGTTCTTGCTTGACAGAGTCCTTCTGTGGCCAGGCCTGAAAGGCAAAGGTACAGCTGGTGCACCGCTCTGCAGACAAATAATCAGGTTTACAGTCAACCCCATCTTTTCCACATCCCTCTCAGGGGATCTGTTGACTGTCCCACGCCCTTCAAATACAAAGGGAGTCACATTCCATCCCTAGACAATTGAGGAAGTAATGCTATTCGATGGGCTAACCTCACCCAGCCACTGCAGAGCCTCCAAGTAGCAGAGTGTCCTGCTACAGAGTGACACCCCACCTCAAAACAACAAAATGAAGCAAACACGGTAATAGTACTCATCTGCTAAATCGTCCCCTCAGTCATCTCAGAGGCCCCGCTTCTGGTAGGAGCTACATCTGTGAAACCAGGATGAGCTCTTCCTCAAGGAAGAAGGAACACACAGACACACACACACAGACACAGACACACACACACACACACACACACACACACACACACACACACAGAACTTACTTTCATACTTCCAGGTGTGTTCCTCACACCAAGCTGGTTCATAATAAAGAAGTTGCTGAGCCACCTGAGACTGAGCTGAATGCAAATCTAAGTCTTAAAGTTCTCAGGAGGCAATCTGTAGAGACATACCTCTGCCCACTGCAAAGATGACTGCCCACCTACTCCCCCACAGCACCTCAGAGAAGGGTGTCTGCAGGATAGGACTGTGGGAGGTTTCCCAGGCAAGCCTGGAGTCCGACAGCCCTTTCCTGGTAGCTTCTCTGCTTGGCACTCCCGCTCACAGGCTTAGGGTTCTGTCAGATTGTTTATTTTGACTCTTCTTTGTTGTGAGGTATATTCATCAGAGAAGACTGCTTGACATGGTTTAAGCCAATAGAAAATCTTTATTGATCAGTGGATGACTACACTGGCTGGTCAGGATCCCAGTGTAGCCCCGAGCCTTTCTCAGGCTGAGCTTTTAAGCACAAAAAAACATGTTCTGTGTTGATGTTCTGTGTTGACATACTTTAGTTAACAAAAACAGTTAGCCAATAGTGGAACTACAGAAGTCAAAAGGCAAAGTTAGTACATTTAGAGAGCGCCCCAGAACTGTGGACTTGGATGGATTAGGCCTTTGCTTTGATGGATTAGACCTTTGCTTTAGTGTTGGCAGGTGATGCTGTCTATGTGCTGAGTTTTACAGCCCAAATGGTACTTACATTATGAAGTCAGTTGTGCTAAGGTCTGGGACTTACTAAGTCTAGGTCCCTGTTACATTCTTGACTTCCCTCACTATGAATGTATGCGTATATATTTGTGGTTTATATATGATAGACAGGGTTTGGAACTCAAATATTCTTATCTTTTTTTATTATTACCTGTGTCTCCTATGACAAATACATCATTGCTCTATTTCCTCAAAGAAGTCAAAGCCCTTGGCTGAAGCACCTCAAACCCCAGCCTCTCTCTTCCCTTAATCCCTAGTCAACCTCCCTAACTCACCTACTCTCACCTCAAAAACCAGTGATCAAAGCTGCTCCCAGAGCTGTGCTCCCCCTCCACTCACTATGTTCTTGCTGCTTACCACACAAAACCACCCACAAACACACAGCAGACATGTTGGTATTGTTAGCAATAGGATCCTACACATGCAAGAGCTCGTATAACAGTGATAAGTGTATCACTCCTGGCTAGAGATGTGGCTTAGTTGGTAGAGGGCTTGCCCAGGATGCAAAAAGTCTCCTCTCCAACTCTCCATCTTCCTTTTCCCTCTCTACATTTCTCTCTTTCTCCAGGCATCAACTCAGTCAATAAACAAAGGTTAAACCTCTTGCTTTGCTTGATCCTGAGACTCTAAAGGGAGAAAGAAGTTACAGTCCTTGTCATAAGGGAGCTCACAACACAGTGGGACAGTACTAGGAATTCCAGCGCTGTGAGACATATACACACATTGATGTGTTTTATATATTTTGTAGAACTCAGTATGGTGTGGTGGGAGGGGCTACCTCAGCAGGGTACCCTGAGGTATAGAATAAAGTTTATTTGGGGGCATGGGAAAAAGAGCTGAGAGGGAATAGAGCCAGATCCAGAGATGGACAGAAAAAAAAGAAGAGGCCAGCCAGGAACACATGGAGGGTGGAAGAGGAAGGGGAGAGAGGGAGAAAGGGGTGAGAGAGAGCCAAGGGGACCAGAGAGAGAAAAGGGGCAGGGAGAGTCAGGGAGGTCAAACAGTCCCTTTTATAGCAAGTCAAGAAGGAATGCTACTAACACACATGAACTCAGAAGCCATTCTTGTCAGACTGACAGCTATATAAATTTAGACTACATCTTCTGCAATATGTTTTAAAAATTACAGGGCTGGAGAGATGGCTCAGTGGTTAAGAGCACTGACTGCTCTTCCAGAGATCCTGAGTTCAATTCCCAGCAACCACATGGTGGCTCACAACCATCTGTAATGGGATCTGATGCCTTTTTCTGGTGTGCATGAAGACAGGGACAGCGTATTCACATACATTTTTTAAAAAATTACATCTATATGCCAAGCATGGTAGTACACAGCTCTTGAGAGGCAGAAGCAGTGAGTATGTGAGTTTGAGGCTAGCCTGATCTATATAGAGAGTTCCTGGACACCCAGAACTACATAGAGAGACACTGATTCAAAACACAAAAATAAATAAAACTGAATGCCCTTAGAAGCCAGAAGAGGGCATCTGATACCCTGGGGCCTGACTCAAAACACAAAAATAAATAAAACTGAATGCCCTTGGAAGCCAGAAGAGGGCATCTGATACCCTGGAGCCAGAGTTAAAGGTGGTTGTGAACCACCTGATATGAATACTGGGAAACAAACTCTGGTCCTCTGTAAGAGAAGAAAGCACTCTTTGTTGTGATCATAAAAAGAGAAAGAGGCCTAAGAATACATTCTATGAGAATGTGGGGGAAGGGGCCTCAGTGGGCCCTTACTGAGGCATCCCTTCCCCCTGAGGGACCACACAAACGACTGTATAGTATAGAATAGAGTTTATTTAGAGCATAGGGAGGAGAGCGCAGAGAGCAGCAGAGGGAGAGAAAGGCAGAAAGAAGGACAGAGTAGAGAAGAGGCCAGCCATGACCACATGGAGAGAGGGGGGAAAGGGAGGGGGAAGGGAAGAGCCCAAGAGGGCAAGAGAGCAAGAGAACAAGAGGATAAGAGACAAGAGAGAGAGGAGGGGCAAGCAGCCCCTTTTATAGTGGGCCAGACCTACCTGGCTGTTTCCAGGTAACTATGGGGAAGAGCATACCTGGCTATTGACAGGTAGCTGTGGGGGTGGAGTCCAAACAGAGTACCAACACTCTTTACCGACAAGCCATCTATCCAGCCTCTGATATAATATTTCAAAGAAGTAAAGACATTAATAAATCTAGTATCCAAACATTCATTATCCAGGTCTATGGAGTTCTGACATTTATATTTCTCCTGTATCTTCATACTGTATTGTGGGGTAGTGGACCATGAGAGAAAGCCTGGTCCTCAGTCAAGCTAAAGACTTGAAGTCCTAGAGACACTGAAGTGACCGTAGGAGCCTCACCTGCTCCTGGCACCAGGCCTCTGTCGTGTAGCCGCAGCCCCCTATAGATTTGTGGCCATCAGTCACAGAAGGGCAATGCCCCAAGCCCTTCGATATGTAGATGAGGTATCTCTAACATCTCAGACCAAGTCACTAGGAAAAGAGACATGACCACAGTGAAATAGGCTCAAAACAGAGTTTTTCATGTTAATGAGGTACCTAGAGGTCCAGAGAGCGTGCCAATAAGCTTCCTCCCTGTAGGCCCACCCTGAGAAGTGGGGTATGGTTTTAGTATCTATCTTCTGCCATGACAATAAACAGTTTAGAACCACAGACTATTTTTATCGATATCCTCTGTGGGGAGCCATGAAGGCCTTCACCTAATCTCCCGTAGAAGGCCTCTCTGAACGCCCAGTCACAATGCCACCAAAAGCTATCAAGCCAAGGACTCTTCCTGTGGGACCAGCTGGAGCTGCCCTTTTCCGTGCCCCTCCCCAAGACTGGACACTGTCCCCAGCCCTCAGGGCCCCCAAATCCATTCCCTGCTCTTTGGCTGCTCCCAATGGCACCTGGATGTCCCAGAGTCTAAGAACCCCACGGCCCTGGCCTAACAGTCGCAGGCCCGGGAACCCCCGAACCAGCTCCAGTTTTTCTATGACTCAGGCTGCACTTTCCCACCCCATGAGTGGAGTCTACCTACAGCCAGCACCAGCCCTGGCAGAGGCGGGGGATAAGTGTGGTCACACTCCCCAAGAGTTCTGCCTCACCGAGCAACTGTGCCAGTGATGGAGCAGATGAGGACCAACAAACCCTCCACTGTGTAATGCATTTGAAATTATGTATCTACTATGTGTTATCAAGCTTCATGTAAGATGCATCATGCCTATAGTGCCAGAGAGGTGGCTCAGCATTGGAGGGAATTTGCTGCTCTTGCAGAAGACCGTAGTTTGGTTCTCAGCACCCAGACAGGTGGTTCACAGCTTCCTATGGGAAGCTTCAGGAGATCTGACACCCCTTTCTAGTGTCCACCTGCACTTGCATTCTCAGTGTGCAAATTCACACAGGTACACACAGGTGCAAAATTAAGAATAAATCTTAAATGTATCATGTTCTATGCGTTGTTTTTACCGTTTGTTTGGTTTGGTTTTTGAGACAAGATATCACTATGTGGACCAGACTGGCCTTGAACTCACAGCGTCATCATGCTGGAATCTATGTGTCATTTTTTTTTAAGATTTTATGTGTACTCACATACACTATCTTCAGACACACCAGAAGCAGACATCAGATCCCATTACAGATGGTTGTGAGCCACCATGTGGTTGCTGGGATTTGAACTTAGGACCTCTGGAAGATCAGTCAGTGCTCTTAACCACTGAGCCATCTCTCCAGCCCCTCTATGTGTCATTTTTAATGATTTTTTTGGTTTGTTTGTTTGTTTGTTTTGGGGGAGGGAGGTTGGTTCAACATTAGGTTTTTAAATTTATCTGTTAACATTTGTAGGGTTTATTCTCTCTCCTGCCAATAGCTGGGTAGATAATTTTTAGGTTTCCCCTAGGATGAGCAACACTGTAGCAAATGCAGAAGTCAGCTGTGCAAATGAAAGACCAGTAACACTGAAGTATTATAAGCATGGCCAGATTATTTTTCAAAGTGTTCTTTGTTCAAAGTATAAAAATGTATACTTTCACCAGTAGCCTATGGCAACCTGTCTCTGTTTATCTTCTCTCTAAATACCTGGTAGCATCTCTGCTCCACTGCTGGTGTGAGGGGTATTAGATGGTAGTTCCTGTAGTTTAAGTATTCGTTTCCTCAATTATTAGTGGGGCTGCTGTCCTCTTTGTCTGTCTTTCTCTGTCAGTTTCCAGTGCTGTCCTATTGTCCTCTTGGGACGAGTTCTGTACCCAAAGTGCAGGTGCTCACCTGCCCATTGACCTCTGAGTGATGAGCACGTTCATTCCTTATCTTGAGCCTTGTCTCCCATTCTGTCTGGCATCACTTTCCATGGGAATCACCTAAGTGAAGCAGGTAAAATGTCACCCTCTCCTTATGGGATTATTTTATTTTTTACAACCTGTTGAAGAAAACTTGTGGGGCTGGCAAGAGGGTCCATTAGTTAAGAGCACTTGTTGCTCTTGAGGAGGACCTGGGCTCAATTTTCAGCACACACATGGTGACTCACAGCCATTCACAACTCCAGCTCCAGTGGACCTGCAGGCACCAAGAATATGTGCAGTACTCATACATATATGCAGGCAAAACATTCACACATAATGTTAAAATGAATAAATCTCAACAGGAAGGAAAAGAATTTTTTTCTGCCCTCTCTATCATCTTTTTAAAACTTTAAATATTAGCCTTTAAGATATTTCTTTGAGGATAGGAAGATTGAAAATCTAATGTTATGTTTTTCTACATTTCACTTTCCCAAGTATTACTTTTAAAAAACATTTATATGGCATGTGTGTGCACGTGTGTGAGTGTGTGTGTGTACATGTGCATGAGTGTCTGAGCACATGTGTGTGAGCATGTGTGTGTGTGTGAGCATGTGCGTGTGTGTGAGCATGTGCGTGTGTGTGTGTGTGTGTGTGTGTGTGTGTGGTCATGCATGTGGAAGCTTCCCGAGGCGATTCCTGCCTTCCCAGGAGTATGCTGCAGGTATTAAAATCAGGTCGGCCGGCAACAAGTGCTGTGACTTGCTGAGTCATCTCCCAGCCCTGCTCTGCTTAGTTCTCAAAGTAATTTCCTCCTCCTGTGATCTGAGATCCCAGCTGCTGTGTATCTCTCTTCCATATGTGCGTGGGTCTCACGTAGAGTTCTGTGTTCTGTTTTGCCGCCCCACTCTCTTGTTTCCATTCCCTCACCATTCCACTGAGTCCCTCCAGCCTGGAGATTAAGTCTTCTCCACCCGCTGCCTTGTGTTCTTTTCCAAAATTATCTGACTGTTGATCTTCTTTGTGAATTTTAAGATCAGCTTGTCAAGTTCCATCCCAAAGGAAACTTCATTGAGATCTGAGTAGAATTTTAATTGGATTTGCAGATTACTTGGTAGGGGCATCAGCAGGAAGTTGAATCTTCTGATCTATGAATCTTAATTGGATTACATACTGCTTGCTTGCCAGGAGTTTGCAGGACTCAGAGTCTTCTGACCCATGAACATGTTTCTCCATTTATTTTTGGTCTTTTTAATTTTTTCACAAGACTTTGTAATTTCCTCCATTAAAAAGTTTCATACCTTGGACCAGTGAAATGGCTCAGTGGGGAAAAACACCTGCTATCAAGTATGACAACCTACATTCTCTCTCCCTCTGCACACTCTGTCTTGTTCTCTTCTCCTCCCCTCTGTCACACCCCCCCCCCACCATGATGACTTCCCTGGTCCTGTTCCTTGGGACCAGTGTACCATCCGAGAGCTTCTTCCCAATAAACCTGCAATTATATACTTTAATCTGCCTTGAATTGGCTCATTTCACCAATGCAGAATAACTTATCACCCTTTTCAATTATTTTTTTTAACTTTTTATTATAATACTGTTGCAAAAAAAAAATCACACAAAGTTAATCAGTCCCAAAGTTACAGCAGCCCTTTGGAATGAGCACTGTGAAATTTCACATTTGATTTTATACTTTTACTATCAAATATATTATTTTGCATGTTCTACCACCAAAACCAAAAATCTGTGACAGAGTTAGAACTAAAAACAGAAATTAGCTTATCTCCTCTTTCATGACTTGTGCCCATTCCCTGCACTCAGTCCTTCCTCAGTCCCTTATATTAACCCTTTCTGATATACTGCATCCACATGTACATATGTTCACATATGTGCATGTGCTACTAACAGATTCTGCATGTGAGGGAGGACATGTATTGTGGGGCTTTGGAGGGACGGCATATATATATATATATATATATATATATATATATATATATATATATATTAGTTCTCTGCCACCAGTGAAATGAGCCAATTCAAAGGCAGTTTTATTGGGATGTGAATTCACTGGCCCCAAGGATTGAGGCCAGGGGAGTAGCCATGGGGAGGGGGAGTGAAGAAAAAGAGAGAAAGGGCACACATGCAGAGAGAGAACAGAAGGAGGAGAGGGAGATAGAGAGAGGGAAGGACAGAGGAAGAGGGAGAGGGAGGGAGGAAGAGACAGACAGACAGACAGACAGAGACAGAGAGAGAGAGACAGACAGACAGAGAAAGTCCAAAACTTCTGATTTATACATGGAAGAGCCTCTGAGCTGGAAAGTTCAGGATTGGGAGCAGGGTGTGCCAAGGTAGGGTCTGAGAGATGCTGGAAGAACCTGGAGGCCAGGTCTGCTTTGATATGTAAAATATTCACCTCAGTATAGTTTAAGGCTATTGGCATTTTTTGCTGAGGTGTCTCTCAGCTGGCTTCTAACTGAACCAACTTCTCTGCCATTGTGGTCCTCCATGTGGCATTCGCTGTTCTCCCTCCCTGCTCCAGTCTCATCCACGTTTCAGGCTGCCAGTTCTTTATTTATCAAAAGCCACATCCCTTTCTCCTACAAATAGCTATTAATATAGTGGGAGAGGTTCCACAGTGTGGTGTTTTGTTTATGCTCGGCCCAGGGAGTGGCACTATTAGGAGGTGTGGCCCTGTTGGAATAGGTGTGTCACTGTAGGAGGTGGGCTTTGAAATCCTCATATCTAGTTGCCTGGAAGCCAGTATTCTGCTAGCAGCCTTCAGATGAAGATGCAGACCTCTCAGTTCCTCCTGCACCATGCCTGCCTGGATGCTGCCATGCTTCTTGCCTTGGTGAAAATGGACTGAACCTCTGAACCTGTAAGCCAGCCCCAATTAAATGTTGTCCTTATAAGAGCTGCCTTGGTCACAGTGTCTGTTCACAGCAATAAAACCCTAACTAGGACACTCAGCTTACTCATTCTGAGCCAATCAACCTCAGGACTAAGCCCATTCCATATTTAATATTGTCTTTTGGATAGATTGAGAGCAATATGACAGTCCATGGCCTCTTCCATGGCAGCCGTGACGTGATAATTTCAGAGATGCCTCTTTTGGGGCAGGTGAGAAAGTGACAGCATTTACATAACATACAATTTTTTTCGACTCTTTGTGAATTCCACATTGTGCACCTCAGTTCCACTCGTCGCCCCATGTCCCTCTATAAATGTTCTTTGCCCTTGCAACTTCCCTGCCTAAAGAAACAAAACACAAACAAACAAAACAAAACACAGACAAAAAACATTTCGCTGTGGAAGCTGCGATGCGTCACCATGTGTCACACAGTATGTCCTTTTGTCCAAGATACTGTGCTTTTTAAAATGGCAGCATTAGGATCCTGTTGAGCTGTCCCCCTAAACAATCAAGCCATATGACAGGCCTTAGAGGGAGGGGAACAGAGAAGAACAGAAAGAAAGAGGAGAGAGGAAGAAGGGAAGAGACTGGTCATAGTAATGGAATATCCCTAGAGATGGAGTAAGATAAGGGTCACCTACCCCGGAATTCCCTAATGTGCTTTAAATCAGGCCTCTGTGCTCACTTGGTTGTCTCTCTGTCTTGGTAATGGGAGACCTCAGCATGCTGGACTTCAGCAGAATAAAACACTCTTTGATTTTACATGCTATTTGAGTCTGGGGTAGCACTCTTCATCGAATCATGAACCCTTACACCTTCGCGTTTTCATAGATGAGGTAGATGGTTTTATATGAGAAAGGAATGTGGTTTTTGATAAAGAACTGGCAGTTTTAAGCGTGGTTGAGACTGGAGCAGGGAGGTAGAACAATGAAAGCCATATGGAGGACCGCGATGGCAGAGAAATTGGTTAGAAGCTAGCTGAGAGACTACTGAGTTGGTCAGCCTGCCAGCCCTCCCACCCCACTACCAGGGCCAGCTTTCCCTCTTTGCCCAGGCAAGGGGCAGGGCTAGCGCTCCTGTCTGTGGCAGCTGGCAAGGGGCAGGACAGTTATCCCTTGCCTACATCAGGGCCAGCTCTCCCACTCTCTGGGCTGGCTCACCAGCACCCCCTCCACCAGGGCCAGCTCTATGGTGCTACCCAGGTGAGGCTCAGGATCTGCTCTCCCAAGTGCTATAGCCAGAGAAGGGTGGGGGGCTAGGTCTCCTGACTGCTGCCGGGGTTGTCTTATTAGCCACGCCCCTTCCTCTGTTATTGCATGAACTAGAGTCTCCAAGGTTAAAAGGAGGTTTGAGATCAGCTGTGTTTTCCTCCTGAGTTTGAACGAATGCTACTGAAGCTGCGCTGTGCTGTGTCAGTGCCCAAGCTGGTGACTCCTGGTGCATGACCTCCATCTTGGTGTTGCCTGCCAGAACCATAAGCCAGCTGAAAGACTGATGCCGTAGGAGGAGATGAAAACACTGTTTATACCAGCTCAGGCAGGCTTCGACTGGCTAGGTTGCGTATGCAAATGAGGTGGTAAATGATGCCCAGGCAGTAAGAAGGACGGAATAAATATTGGCCCTTCGAATGCTGCTATTCCAACTCCTTCAGCTCCCCCACTGCTGCAGTCCGCATTCCCAGGCTCCTAGATAAAGGGGTAGAAAAGGAAGACTGCTTCTGCCGCCCTCTACCCCTGTGTGGGATATGATTGGCACCCCAAGGCCTGCTAAGAACTCTGAGCTGCAGTACTCTCTGCAGACTCCTCCCTGGGCATCTCAAGACCCTCCCAGAGCCCAGAGCTGTAGGGGTCACCGGAGGAAATCTTTCACTTGGCCTCCTGCAGCCACAGTTTCAGAGTTTACTTTCCCCTTCTGAATTGTTAACTCCTTTATATGGATTAAGAATAACAGTCTTCCTCTGCCTGTACCTGTCATCATCCACCCACTCCATTTTTATTTATTTATTTACTTGCTTATTTATTTATTAAGGGAGAACAGGACAAGACACTGTCTCACTGCAACTGAAGGATCCAGTTCTAAAGTGACCAACGTGATGGGCAATGGTGGTAACTATCTGTCCCACTGGACAGTGGCAACGTGGAATACTGGACTGTGTTGATGATGTGGCAGCCAGTTTCCTGCTGAGCAAGACAGTGCAAAACTTAGAACATAGCTCTGGTGTCTGTATTATAAACACAGCCTCTAAAGAGGTTGTTGCTACTGACATTGCCCTGGACACAGACAAGCCCTGATCCAGGGCAAACAAAGTGTGCCTCCCAGGCCTTGGCAGCATTGAGTGTACCTTGAGACTGGCTACCACAAACTGAGTTTGATGTGTTTATAAAAAGATAAAGAGGGGGGATATGTTTTGGTGGATGTGTGGTGAGGTGTGGGAGAAGGGGTGCCTCAGAGGGCCCATGCTGAGGTCCCCCTATCCCCTGAGGGACCAGCCAATGATGGTATAGTATAGAATAGAGTTTATTCAGGGCATGGGGAGGGGATTCAAGAAGGTAGTAGAGGCAGAAAAGGCAGAGAGAGAGTGTGTGTAGAGAAGTAGAGGCCGGTCATGAACACATGGAGAGAGAAGAGGGAAGGGAATGGGGAGAGGGGGAGCAGAAAGGCAAGAGCAAGAGAGGAGCAAGAGAGAGGAGGGGCAAGCAGCCCCTTTATAGTGTGACTCAGGCCCGCTTGGCTGTTGCCGGGTTACTGTGGGGCAGAGCTTAGACAGAATGCTAACATTCCCCCATTTTGGTTTAATTAAAAAGGAGTAAATTAGGAAGAAGTGATGGTGGAGCAGGAATAAGGTCATCATGATCTCTAATTACTTCATGCTGGTTTTAGGGCAACATGTCTCTGGGGAACCTAGAAGAATGGGTATGGGGGATGTTTGTCCAGTCTTAGGAGAGTTGGCTGTTTCCTTGTTGTCCAGGGTCTGTGGAGCCATCTGAGGATAGGTCAGAAGAAATGGGTCCAATAGAAGCATCTGTGTCTGTGAGAGAAGATTGGAGCATCTGGAGTTTGCTTCTCTAGAGCTGTCCTGGATGTAGTAAGCATCTGGACTTGACAAGATGCTGAGACACACATGCCTATATAAAAGTAGAGAATAAGATTAAGTGTGTTTGGGAGAAAGAAAATTTTTTCTTAGATGTACATTTGAAATCCAGGGAAATACCACCCTCTGGAATAGGTTTAGTAAAGTGGGAACTGTAGGCAGATGTATTTATCTGGATGGAGTCTATTTGGTCCATGAGAGGTAGATCTGAGTGGATTTCTTGTAGTTTATAAATTTACAAAAGAGATGAACATTCTTTAAGACAAGCTTCTCGTGGGTCAGAAGGAACAAGGATTTGTGATTATACAGTTGGATTGTATAGTGGAATGTTTTATTAGAATTAAATGAATTTATAAGAACTCAAATAATGTTAGGACAGTAGCATAGAAAGAAGAGGAAATAAGAAGCATTTAATTGATGAGAACTGAGTTCTCATTAGGTAAGGAAGTAACAGATTACATCTGTGAAAGCTTACATATGACTTAGTTGCTAGAAACTGAGTTTAGAGGTCTGTTTTCTAGGTGTCAAGCTATAGTTACCTTAGCTGTCAATGCAGTCAGAAATCTGGGGAAGAATAAACTATAATTTAGCAGTCATATATCAATTAAAAAATGACAAGAGTTCACCTATAGTCCAAACAGTTCCCTGTGGTCTCTGTGGTCTCCATGGCAACTTGGGCAGAGTCAGTCTGGCTTTCAAGCCCAGAAGATGAAGAGCCTTTTTCTGTGACTGTGATGAAAAATGGCTTACCTTGATTTAGATAAATCATTTGACTCTGAGGGCATCCAGTTTTGTCCACTGTGTTTCTCAGTAGTTATCACACCATAATCCAGGCAGTATCTTGTAACTGTGTTCAAATCTTCTGAGACCTTGGAGGTAAACTGTTAGACTTCAGGAAATTCTGTCATAAACTTAAGTATATTAATAATTAGCAGACTTCTGACAAGATTGAGAGCTATATCAATTGGTCATATCTGAATAGAGCACACCATAATTTAATGCAACACTTTTTGCATTAGCAGAGAAATACTTGATATTGTTTTAGTAGAGAAACATTTGGCTTAGAGTTGGTATGGACCATAAGAGAGCTGGCAGCAGTGGCTTGAGATTATGGTGACAGAAAGTGAGTTTGTCCAGGCTGGTTCAGGCCTGTGGCACGAACTGAGCTGTCAGGCAAGCCATGGGAAAGGCTAGTCTGTGGAGTGAGGGACAGGTAGGTGCACATGTGCAGTTGAGGCACCAGGGTGTGCTTGGGCAGGGCTGGGGCGGACCTTAGACAGAAAACTAACAGAGTTAGTAGAGTTTTCTTTTCTTAAAACTTAGTTTTGTATCAAGACTGTGGAAACCTCAAAAATTGGGGCTGGAGAGATGGCTGGGGGTTGAAAGCACATGTTGTTCTTCAGAGCACCTGGGTTCAGTTCCCAGCACCACATGGTGACTCACAACTACTCGTAACTCCATTTCTAGGGACTTGGATGCCCTCCTCACCTCCATCAACACCATGCATAAACATGGCGCGTATGCCAGCAAAACCATACAGATAAAATAAAATAAATAAATATATTAAAAATAAATAACAGGAACCTCAAAAAGTTAATTTTCCCATTTTGCAATTCTCTCAAAAGAATCTCTTTGAGTGACTAGAGAGATGACTCCATAGTTAAAAGCACTGATTATTCTCACAGAGGCCCCAGGTCCAGTTCCCAGCACCTACATGACAGCTCACAACTATATGTAACAGACTGCCTCCTCTGCCTCTGCTGACACTGTAAAGCAGCATACAGCAGCATGCAGCAGCATACAGCAGTGGCAAAATGCCCATATATTTAAGGGGATGCTTTTGTTTGTTTTGTTTAAGACAGGGTTTCTCTCTGTAGCCCTGGATGTCCTGGAACTTGCTCTGTAGACCAGACTGGCCTTGAAATCAGAGATCAGCCTGCCTCTGCCTCCTGATAAAAGGTATGCACCACCACCACCAACAACTACACATCATCACTGAAGTAATACATTTTTTGAAAAGTCTCTTTGAAGGATCTATAAAACCCATGGGTGTTTTGGAAACATTTCCATTAGTTACACAACTATTGGTTAATTCAGTCTTTCAAGTTGAGTGATTTATGCTCTGTAGAAGCGGAGTATTTCCTGTACACTTTGTTTCATTGACATAGTTACTCTCCCTCCTCATTATCTCTAAAGTATCTAGTTATGCCTGATGTGTTCTTATTTCTTCCCAGCATTGTTTCCTGATGGCTTTCTCCTTTTGAAACAGAGAAGTGGGTCTTTTGACTTACTATGTAATTTATATGAACCTCAAATTCACAGCAAGCCTCCTGCCTCAGTCTCTTTTTATTTCTTGATAAATCTCATTATAGATGTGTGCTTTGTGTTGGGTTTTTGCTTGTTTTGTTGATTGGTTGAGATTTGGTTTCTGTGTTGCATGTGAGTGGTAGGTATTTGTCTGTGTGTGTGTGTGTGTGTGTGTGTGTGTGTGTGTGTGTGTGTGTATGTGTGCACACATTTGGAGACTGGGTGGATGTCAGGTATCTTTCCAGATCACTCTTCTCTCCTTTCTCACTGAACCTGAAGCTGACCGATGAGCTTCAGGGATCTGCCCGTCTCAGCTTATGCCAGTGCTGGGCACTGTGCCTGGCTTTTTATGTAGATGCTGTGTCTCCAAGCTCAAGTCCTTGTCCTGCGTAGGAGTACTTTTTCCACGCCACCACCTCCCCAGTCCAAGCCTCTTTTGTTTCCAAGCCTTTTAATCTCCTTTATTCTGTTTTCTATTTCAGTTCTGTCTGGTTTTTTCACCATTCACTTGGTTTTCTTTAGGTTCACTGTGTTGTACTTTCTCTAGCTTCTTTTATTGACTACATAAGTAATTTTAACTTTTCCTTGTTTGCAAAAAAAAGTCTTAAAATTAGAATTCTTTCTGATTCAACATACAGATTTTGTTGTTTGTTTGGTTGGTTGGTCTGCATGGGCCATGGTAAGCTTATGGGAGATCAGAGAGCAGTTTGCAGGAGTCAGTTCTCTCCTTCCACCACATGGACCCCAGGTCTTGAACTCAGGTCCTTAGACTTGAAACAAGTTGTCCTTCCCCACTGATCCATCTAGCTGGCCTTTATCTGTAGTATTTCCATTAGTATTTACTGTCAAACATCTGGTGACTTCTTTTATGGTATTTTTAACTTATTTATTCAGGAATAACTAGCACTCCTCAATGTGTGGAAGGACTTAATGCTGTCTTTGTTGTTAATTTCTAATTTTCTTGCTTTGTGTCAGAGAATATAGTTTGTATGTATAGTTTTCTTTCATGTGCACATTGTTTCACCAAGTTATCATCTCATGCATACATTAAACATATGCTTTAGATTTATTGACTAGACTAAGCGTCATGATATTCAAAAACCATCATGCTTACTATATATTTTTGTTGTCTTCTATTTTTCTCTTTAAAAATTATTTATTTTGATTTGGGGGTTGTTTGGTTTTTTAGAAGTCTATTCATAAGCAATACATTTGCATCAATACCAGCCCTTCCTCCCCCCTTCAACTCTCAAGTCCTCTCTTTCTTCCCAAATTCTTGACCTCTGCTCTTTTTACTGTTACACACTCTGGTAACCTTTGGGGTCACCTTTTAGAAATTTGGTAGGAATTTGACTTTGAGCTAGGACAAGGAAGGCTCAAGACAAATACAGTTGAGGTATGTGTTCTTTGTATCTTGGTGAGTCATGTTAAGACTCTGAATACAGTAATCATGGGACCTTTGTTTATTCCTTGTTTGTTCCTTGACTACTTTGTTAATGCCTTAGGACTGACCATATTCTTTGTATGTACCTAGAATAATGTAAAAGCAGACTAAAAAGAAATAAACCTGCTTCAGCTTCATGCTGGGGTCAGGCTATAGTGTTGTCTAATTGTCTTTTTCTTTTCAATCCTCACTCCCTCCCTTGAGACCCTGTTGATTGATTAAGCTGGCTTGGTCACATACACATGCACACCCACAGGCACACATTTATATACAGCCTACTGGTTCCTTTTCCTGTTGTATCTGGAGATAGGTTCTTGGGATTGGACACTAATGTGGGCACTTGTCACTGGGGGCTCTGATTCTTTCTCTTTCAGCAGCCATTGACCACCTGGAACTCTTCATCTAGGTATAGGACCTTATAGAATTTGGCCTGTCCATGTCCAAGTTAAGTCCATGTTAACTTACCGGAGACCCCCTGAGTGAACCACACTGAGACGGGAATAGACACAAAAAGCAAGAGGTATAGGACCTTATGGAATTTGGCCTGTCCATGTCCATCATGTGGTCCTGTTCAAGCAACTATGTTGTTGAGGCATCATGTCTCATGTCTGAAAATTCTCACTAGCAGCCAGCACCCTGATCTTCTGGCTATTTTGAACTTTTGGCCCACTTTCATGATTTTTACTACTGTTCCTGGGGTGCAGGGTTTTCTACAGTTGTATCAGATGATGCTGAGAACCAATTGACAGTTATTTTCTGCTCTTTTTCTTTTTTAATTCTTTTCATTCTAATTTTCAAATATTTTTGTGTATGAATATTTTGCCTGCATGTATATATGGGTATGACATACATACCTGGTGGCCTGCTTATCAGAAGAGGGTACTAGATGCCCTGGAACTTGTTGTTGCTGGGTTTGCTCTGTGTATTATAATACTAAGTGTAGGCTCCCAAGACTTGAAGTCTGCACATAAACACAAGTGACACTATATGACCTTTCCACTATGTTTTTTCTGATTGATAAATAAAGATGCCAACAGCAAATAGCTCGGCAGAAAAGACATAGGTTGGATTTTGGATTCCCAGGCTTGGGGCCAGAGTAGAACCAGGAGGAGAAGTTGAAGAAGGAGGAGGAAGAGGAGGAGGAAGAGGAGGAGGAGGAAAAAAGACGCCATGGGTTAGGAGTCAAGAAAGCATGGCCCAGGACTGGCCAAGTGGAGTTAAGAGCATCCCAGATGAAACATAGTAAGTAATAACTCAGGGTTATCATTAGGAAAGTAGATTCTAATAGCATAGAGGGTAGGATCTGCCCAGCTCTTATGCTGTTGTAAGACTCAGGGAGTCTTAACTTACCGGAGACCCCCTGAGTGAACCACACTGAGATGGGAATAGACACAAAAAGCAAGAGGAATTTTATTTAATCCAGCATGCTGGGGTCACCCTGCACATGGGGAGAGACTGACCCTGTGCAGCCTGCTCAGCAGGCCTTTTATACCCTCCTCAGGGCAGCCGCTGTTAGGCACAATGTGATTGGCAGAACAGTGTTACCTTTAAACTAATTGGTTGTTAGGGGATGAGGTAGGTGGCTAACGGGTCTCAGAATAACTCTGGGCCTCCCTTAGCCACAGGGACTCTGTGGTCTGAGGAATGTAATTTAACCTCTCTCTTCTGGGAGGGGCAAGTGTTCCATGACCTTTCCAAAGTTCCTGAGCTACCCCTTTCAATCCCCCTTTTTCTTTGAGCATGCTTCAATCCTGAAGCAATTGCTGGTATTCTGATAGCTCATGCTCCTGGTCTTCTGTATCTAGTTCTTTCTTTCTCTGCTTTAAGATCATTAGCTCTCCTGTACCTAAGTGTTTCTTAACAATAGTGACTAAGCAGTTCAAAATGTAGGGGCCAAAAGCTAACAACAGCAGGAGAACTAAGGGTACTAACAAGGTGGATATACAGATGGTTAACCAAGGAGAGGAGTTAAGCCAAGACTCAAACCAGCCCTGACTCTCTTCCCTCTCTTTTCTGCTTGGCTAGCCCTTTTCTCACCTTGGCCATTGACTCTTTAACAACCCAGGAATGATCTCCTTAGCTAAGGCAGCACATAGACCTCCTATTCTGCAGTACTACTTCTGATAATGCAGTTAGTGATTCTTGAAGGTGACTGATGGAAGTTTCTATTTTTTTCTATATCTAAATCAATGGCTGTCCTCAGACTATCAAAATTTTCTCGTTGTAAAACCAGAGTGGAAGTCCTGGTGGCTGCCCCGGCCATCCCCAATCCCAACAGAAGGGAGACAGTGAGTGCTGTAACAGGTTTGGAGGATGGGTGCATAGGACTGGGGAAGGAACCAGAATCCAAAGGCACCACCAGGCAGTCATGATCTAGGTCAAGTGATCTTGAGCTTGAGCAAATTGTCTATTTTCTGTATCATCCAGCAGGGGTCTCTGGAGAGCAGGACATCTGCAGGTTTCATATGGGAAGCATGCACCCAGGCCACAACATCATCTACTTTGAGGCCTGTGGGAGTGGCTAGTAGCTCCAGGAAGGGTCCCTTCCATCAGGGTTCCAGCGACTGTCCCTGAAGCCTCCTTACATCACCAATCTGGAATTGGTGAGGAGTCTCTGGCATCCCTGGAGCGTTTAAGGCAGACAGTTTGGGCCAAACATCATATTGTGGGAGAGTCCAGTGAACACCAAAGGAGTTGGGGTACAAATGAGGATCTCAAAGGGGTCAGGTTAAAATGGCAGGGGCTGTTCTGGACTTAGAACAGGGTCAAGGGGAGGGGCACCACACAGCCTGATCCAGTCTCCAAGGTCAATTTAGTTAAGGTCTCTCTTAGGGTTTTGTTCATTTTCTCTACTTGCCCTGAGCTCTGGGGACCAGCACCCACACAGCAAGGACCCAGCTTTGGCTCCCAGCACCTACACAGCAAGAACCCAGCTTTGACTCCCAGCACCCACACAGAGGGTCACAGTGGCTATGAAGGAGCCTATCCCAGTTATGGGCCTAGAAGAGACACCCACTGGGAAATGGGACTGGATTAAGGGATGGCCTCACTTAAAATACACTGAAGATAAAAGGACTCATATTGCTAGCTACCCTACCAATTATTACCAAGAAAGGACAATGGTGCCCACAAGAAGGGAGAACTATACTCCCCAGAAAGTAAGCAAAAGACTTACTAGGCCAAATGCACAGATAAATTCATTTAGGGGATAAAAAGCTTGTCCAAGCAGTTCAGGGACCTAAAGTATATATTTATAAGACTCAGGTTTTGAGTTTTTGCTGTGTGGGTGCTGGGAGCCAAAGCTGGGTCCTCTGCCAAAGCAACACGTGCTCTAACCCCTGAGCATCGCTCTATTCTGTCTTTACTACTTTCCACTTTTATTACTTGCTTTGGTTTTGATTTGTGGGTTAAGACAAGGTATAGCTATGTAGACCAGGCTGGCTGGGAACTCAGAGATCCCCCTACCTCTGCCTCCTGAGTCCTGGGATTTTAGGCATGTACTGCCAAGTCAGGCCTTTCATGTGTTCTCTCTCTGTGTCTCTCTCTCTCTGTCTCTCTCTGTGTGTCTCTCTCTCTGTCTCTCTCTCTGTGTGTCTCTCTCTCTGTCTCTCTCTCTCTCTCTGTGTCTCTCTCTCTGTCTCTCTCTCTGTCTCTCTGTCTCTGTCTCTCTCTGTGTCTGTCTCTCTCTCTGTCTTTCTCTCTGTCTCTCTCTCTCTCTGTCTCTCTCTCTCTGTCTCTGTCTCTGTCTCTGTCTCTCTCTGTGTCTCTCTCTGTCTGTCTCTCTCTCTCTGTCTCTCTCTGTCTCTCTGTCTCTCTCTCTCTCTGTCTCTCTCTCTGTCTCTCTCTCTCTGAGGTATAGGGGGTGTTGAAATGTAAGACCTTGACCCTCAGTCAGTGGTACTTACTTCGAGACACCCCCAAGTGAGACACTGAGACTCAGATCAATGTAAAAACAAAAGGTTTATTTCCCCATGCATCAGGGTTAACTTTCAATTAGTCACTCAAGGCGAGTTACTAAGAAGGCTATTACAAGCAGTTTTTATACTTTTTAGGGGCATGGGTTGCATCAGCAAGGTTACAGTTCAAACTTACTACCTAAGCATATTGACCTTTAAATCTATTGGTTAGCAAGCATGACATGCATTTGAACTCTACCTGGGACTTTCCACACGGTCAGGTGACTATCAGTTTGTACATTCTGAGAATTTTTTACTCAAGAATGTTCCTGTGGGTGGAGAATGGGGTCAAGCCTAGCCTAGCCATTCTGGAGGGGGAAGCCATAAGGAGGGTGTGGGACTGGAAAAAGCCCTTAGGATCCCTCAGAAACAGGGTCTCTCTACATAACCCTGGCCACCTTGGAAATCACTATGTAGACCAGGCTGTTTTCACAGAGATTTCCCTGCCTCTGTTTCCCCAGTGCTAGGATTAAACATGTACAACACTACACCCAGCCTTAAATGTGTTCTCAACAAGCTGTATATGAATAGTTTAGATCCATTTATATGTTCTGGTCATCTCTTCATTTCTTTCCATCACTGTATGTTGTAAGCATTTGGTTTCTTTAAAACAAAACACAGAAATGATATGGGAGTATGTTTTTGTTTTAACCCCAGGTAAGGGATATGGGGTTGCTTTCTTTAGTTTGTCCATAGCAGCTGACTATAATTTGCCTCGTGCTCTAGCAGGGCTGAAATTTTGCCAGCTACAGATAGTTTCTGCAAGTGTATGATGTTTGGAATTCTGGATTATTGAAAGGTTGTATATATGCTAGAGCCTTGAGAAAGATTTGCCAAGTGATCATATGCAAAGAGAAGAAATTGGATGTCCTGGTGTTGAAGATCAAACTTGCCCCTAATCAGCAGGAAGTAGTCTAACAGCGCTGACACCCCTTTTCTCCTCTGTCCTTCCTTCTCGCCTACCTAGTGTTGAGGGATTGGAAGGTATGGAGAAGAGTAGTAGAAAAATGAAACCATAAAGTAGCCAAAAGTCCAGCTACAACTATGTATGTGGTTATTTACATAGTTTTGTCTTACTAATCTCATTGTATTTTGTTTCTGTTTAACAACTTTTTCCCTTTTCTTTTTCACAAAGCCCTTGCTGTTTTCTGAAGGACTTACAGTGTTATTTGATCTCTTATTTTCCTCTGTTGGTTGGAAACTAAGCATTATATTCTGATTCTTCAGGTCATCCTTCCTTTCAGCTTTTTAATTTTAGTTCACTTTATAAAATCAAAAGTTGTCCCATTTGCCCCCCGCTAATTTATTTATTTACTGGTGTGTGAGCATGTGTGCATTTTGGAAGACAAAAATCAACATTGTGTGTCTTTTTCAATCACTCTACACCTTATTTTTTGAGGCAGAGTCTCTCATTGAACCTGAATCTGGAGCTTACCCAGTCTGTTAGACTAGTGGTCAGCAAACCCCAGGGTCTTCCTGATTTTGTCTCTCCAGTGCTAGATTACAGGGGCATAGGAAGGGCTCTGGAGAGCAAACTGGGATTCTCCATTTCTTAGGTTTCAAAGGCATTACATTCACTTATCATCAAGAAAATTCTTGATCTTTCCTCAGTCAAATCAGTGCCTTAAATAGCTGTACAGCAGGCTAAGGGATAAGACTGCTCTCAGTAGGAAAAACAGAGGGAGCCAAGGGGGAATTCCTAATATGATATAAAATGTAGCCATGACTTGTATTAACGTGGCAATCTGTTTTTGATTATTTTACATCATTTAAGGTTGCAAATCCAGAGTTGACAATAAAGTACCCCCTGTTTGAAGTCTCTACTGCTTGCCCACTCTGCTCCTGGAGATGGTAAGACACAAATCCAGTTGCAGACAAGAGATGGTCTCCACTGATCCACCTATCACTTCACTATCATCTACAATGAAGGAAGTCAATATCCAAGCACAATAGCACATACCTGAAACCCCAGCACTTAAAAAGCAGAGGCAGGAGGATGGAAAGTTATAGGCTATCCTGGGCTATGCAAAAAGCTCAAAAACAACATGGTCTAAATAGTTATCACAAAAGCTGAGACAGGAGGAAAAGAGTAGAGAAGAAGAAAGAGAAACATTTCTATTCTAAAATGAAAGTATAAAGATTGATACCAAAGTAATAGCAAGGGAACATGAGGTAGGGAGAGCTGAGTGTGTTTGCTTTAGGGATAGGAACTGGGTGGAGTTAGATAACACATTACCTCTGATGCAAGAGATTATTCTCCAAGCTTATTAGCTCCATATAAGAGTACTCATTTGTTATCAGTCATTAGTCTCTGCTAGTCACAAACTTGGAAGCAGTTCTTTCTGGTTCTGACTCAGAAGTCTTCTGTGGTTTGTGACGAGATCCCAGTGACAGGGTGTAGTAAAAAAATATTTAATAAATCCCCAGCACAAGTTCCTTCCCACCTCTGACCATTGACATTCCAGATGAAAGACACACACACAGCCTCTATATTTTAACACTCCTTAAACAGCACAATAGCTGAGCAAATACCTCCTGGCCATGCTGTTAGAATCTACTTCCCATCGATAACTCCAAATTATCACTTGCTATTTACTGTGTTCCATATTGGCTGCTCTTAACCCAATTGTCCAGTCCTCTGGGCCATGTTCTCTTGGCCCAGAGGCCATGGTGACCCTTCTTGCTTCTCTATCCCATGACCTCCCTCTCCCTCTCCCTCTCCCTCTTTCTCTCTTTTCCTCATGGTCCCAAGCCCAGGAAATCTTAAACTTGCCTATGTCTCTTCTTCCTAGCTATTGGACACTGGCATTTTTATTTACCAATCAGAATTAACTGGGAGCAAGTTCCCAGAGGCTACATGCAAACTCCAGATCTTAAGGTCCAGCACTTAGCATTACAATAAACAGCAAAAGACAAAACCCCAATGACAGAGAAAGAGGAACACTCCTCCACTGCTGGTGGAATTGCAAGCTGGTACAACCACTCTGGAAAGCAGTCTGGTGGTTCCTCAGAAAACTGGGCATGACACTCCCAGAGGATCCGGCTATACCACTCCTGGGCATATACCCAGAGGCTTTACCTGCATGCAATAAGGACACATGCTCCACTATGTTCATAGCAGCCTTATTTATAATAGCCAGAAGCTGGAAAGAACCCAGATGTCCCTCAACGGAGGAATGGATTCAGAAGATGTGGTATATTTACACAATGGAATACTACTCTGCAATTAAAAACAATGAATTCACGAAATTCCTAGGCAAATGGTCAGAACTTGAAAATATCATATTAGTGAGGTAACCCAATCACAAAAGAACACACATGGTATGCAGTCACTGATAAGGGGATATTAACCCAGAATCTCGGAATACCCTAGACACAATTCGCATATCAATAGATTTCTAAGAAGATGGAAGGAGAGACCCCTGGTCCTGGAAAGACTGGATGTAGGGGAACGCCAGGACAGAGAAGCGAGAGGGGGTTGAATGGGGGAAAGAGGGAGGGAAGGGGGCTTATGGGACTTTCGGGGAGGGAGGAAACGGGAAAGGGGAAATGATTTGGAATGTAAATTTAAAAAAAGAACTTAGAAGCCGGGGCGGTGGTGGCGCACGCCTTTAATCCCAGCACTTGGGAGGCAGAGGCAGGAGGATTTCTGAGTTCGAGGCCAGCCTGGTCTACAGAGTGAGTTCCAGGACAGCCAGGGCTACACAGAGAAACCCTGTCTCGAAAAACAAAAAAAAAAAAAAAAAAACAAACAAAAAAAAAAAAAGAACTTAGAAAATAAAATTTTAAAAAAAAAAAAAACCCAATGACAGGGTCAATGAAATGACTCTCCTGCCTCCAAGCCTAGGACATGAGTTTTTTTTTTTTTTTCTTTTTGAGACAGAGTCTCACTGTGTAGCCCTGGCTTGCCTGTAACTTGCTATGTAGACCAGGATAGCCTCAAATTTTCAGAGATCTGCCTCCCAAATGCTGAGATGAAAGATGTAGCCACCACACTTGGCTAATTTTTATTCTTGACCCAGCAGGGTCTGTATTTCATATAAATGACATTGTATCTTAAATTCTGGCTCTAAATTAATTTTTGTCTCTTTATATTAGTATAAATTTCTAAGTCATTCATCTTATCTAGGTAATTCTGTGTCTAGTCTATGGTGTATGCTAATTTTTTCACAACTAAACTTTCATCTCCATGATTCCTAGTTGATTATCTCCTATCTCTCTGTTACTTTATTTATGCCTCCACTCATTCTTGCTATTTCCACATGGGTTTTAAATCTTCCTTTACCTTTTCAATCTTTGTAATAATCGTTTTTCTTTATAGATATTTTTTTATAGATGGTTATAAAATTAACATAATCCGGAGTAGATCCATATTCCAAATGTTTGGTTTGGTTTGGTTTTGGTTTTTTAACCATTAAATTACTTTTCACATGTTTCTATTGTAATCTCACAGTGAGTTGAGAGATTTTCACTCAGAAAATATTTATTCATTATAATAGACCATAAGGGAGTTTACTCCTTATTTTGAATCTACTTATAATTAACTTGATTTTTGGAGAATGAGAAACTCAAGCACTTTTTGTAGCTACTTGTATTCTAATGCTAATTCTGTCCCCCAAAACTGTTTGTACAAAGTGCTTGCAAGTAGCTTCTGGGATCCTGTCCTCCGTTAACTCTGATTGGTAAATAAAGATGTCAGCAGCCAGTAGCTGGGGAGAAGCTTGGAAGAGAGAAGAAGGAGAGAGGCCATGCTGGAGAAGGGTACAGGACAAAGAGGCAGAGCCACCATGCAAAGGGGCCAGGAGAGTGCAGCCCAGTGGGCTTCCCAGTCGGGTCTAGAGCAGCCAAGATGGAACATAGAAATTAGTAAGTAGTAACTCAGAACTATCAATGCAGCGTAGAGACTAAGCAGATGCCCAGCTGTATGAGTGTGTGTGTGTGTGTGTGTGTGTGTGTGTGTGTGTGTGTCTTTCTTTCGGGTACATAAACCATTGAGGTGGAAAGCAACCCTGAGTCAGGATTTTTGGTTTTTTTAAGAAACATTTTTTAATTTTTTAACATTTTTTAAGAAACATTTCGTTTTTTTAAGAAACATTTACTTTAGATGAGTACACTGTAGCTATCTTCAGATACACCAGAAGAGGGCATCAGATCCCATTATGATCCCATTGGTCGCTGGGAAATGAACTCAGGACCTCTGGAAGAACAGTCAGTGCTCTTAACCACTGAGCCATCTCCTCAGCTCCGAGATTTATTTTTTAAAAAATTAATACTACACATTTCTGTTTCACAAACTTTCTATGACTTTTATAAGTGGGGTTCATCTCTCTCCTAGAGGATTTTTGTCCCACCCTCCTCCAACAGTGGAATCAGCAAAGAGTACAAATCAGAGGCACTGTCAGTCCCAAATTACACGCATTGAACAAGATTAAAAGCTTAAATCAGACTGCTGTGTGCGGCTCAAAGGCTGGAAGCCACTAGGAGAAAAATTCCCTTTTTCTGACTGGTTCAGTTCAGAGTCTCGGATGGTGAAGCAGGAATGAACGCCCTGTCCAGATCATCAAAGACATCTGCATCTGTTCTGCTGCCCTGGAGCACAAGCATGAAGATATTTTATAGCTATCTGCTTCAAATTAAAACAGTCACTCCAGCCTGGGTTCAACTCCCAACACCCACCCGGCAGCTCACATGTGCAACTCCAGTTCCAGGGGTTCTGATACACTTGCACAGATGTATATGCAAGCAAAGCACCAATGTGAATAAAAATAAATAAATCTTAAACAACAACAACAAAGACTGCAGTCACTCTGGGAAGGAGGGAGGTTCACAAGACTCAGGAGCTAATGAGGATACAGGACAGACATCCAAGACTTTCCCCCAAAGTTACAGAAGCAACTAAAGACTGGGGAGAGGAGACTGGTAAGACAAGGTGGGCAGGAGTGGTCTTTCAGTGACATTGCTGCCTTTGTGTTACTGAGGCTCCTAAGAGTAACTCCTCACCTACACCCTGGCGTGTAGTAATTAAAGTCACTTGTTCACCGAGTACATTTCTTTCCAATTTGCCTTATCTGAGGTGGAGAGATGTTTGTTCATGTCTCCTCAGGCAATGTCACACATCAAATGTGATCCTGCAAGATAAGTCTATTATGAGGTGGCATGATCACAGGAGGGATAGCCACACACACACAAACACACACACACACACCTCACCCCTGTGGCAGGCAGGAGAGCTAGTCCCAAGGTCATGAGAGCAGGAGAGCTGTACCCACCCTCACCAGTTTCAGTACTTGGGTCAGAGGGCCCCACGGCCTGGGCAGGACAGTAGAGCTGGTCCTAGTGGGATGGGTGTGAACGAGTCAGCATCAAGGGCATGAGAGGGGGACAGCTGGCTCTGCCCCTTGCCGACTGCAGCATTGGGTGAGCGAGCCAGAGAAGCACTGAAGAATTCAACCTGGTAGTGTGGGTACAGGGGAGCTGGGGGACTGACGACCTCAGCTACTGCCCAGCCCCAGATCCAGGGCTTTGAGTTGGCCCACCTCAACTGCTGGATCTTGTAAAGAGACCAGTCCTGCAGATTCAAAGCTGCAGGATCTCATGACACAGAGCAAAAGGAGAGAGAGAGAGAGAGAGAGAGAGAGAGAGAGAGAGAGAGAGAGAGAGAGAGAGAGACAGAGAGAGAGACAGAGAGAGAGAATCAGATCCTCTCACTTGACTTGACAGAAGTTGTCGTTTCTCAGAAAATTAATGTTTGAAGTACCTGGCTACCAGTTGTGATATTGTGTTCATGGATATAAAAATGTTTAGCTAAGTACCTTCAGCTCAACACCAAATCCCAGCGTTCAAGGGAGCTTCAGGTCATATGGTAAGCTATATTTCAATAAACATAAAGTCACCGTCTGAACCTGAGATTTCTCCAGGGTGATCATGTCTCTATAGTCATACAGGTCCGTACAGAACTGAGACAACTGTTGATCAGTTGGTATTATTTTTTCTTCTTTTCAGTTAAACTTTTAATTTACAAAATAATGGGCTTTGTTAAGACACTTTCACACCACAGGCCACTGCCCTTTGCTCGTTACTCCTCCAGGGATTTTGTTGTTTTCGCTCTGTCTCCAACTCTCTCTAACTGAGATCCTGGGCCTAGTAGAGGCAGCATTTTGAGCCTCCACAGGGACACGAGGACATCCCAGGTTCGGGCAAACGGAGGTGTGACTTGGCTCAATCCCAGCAGCAATGGGCCTTCATTCTCACATACCTTATGTTCCTGGCTGACCATGACCAGAGAGCTCTCCTCTCAGCCGCCTTTTACAGGTGGCAGGAACTTCACTCGCCCCTGCCCGCCTTCAAGAAGCCTGGCTGTTGCTCTCTGTCTTGCACAGAGCACCTCAGATGTACTTGTTGGGAGCTGTGTCTGGGGGCTTCTAATGCTTCTAGAGTCTGAGACCAGCAAGCCTTTTTATCTGTTTCCAGTACACACAAATACCCATTTTGATCTGGACCCCAGCTACATCTTTTAGTTTGTCTTTTGCTGCTGTCGGTGTACGTGTGTGTGCATGTCTGTGTGTGTACATGTATGTAAATGTCTGTGTGTATGTCTCTGTGTGTGTACATATGGTACGTGTGTGTACATGCATGTGTGTGTGTCTGTCCTTGTCTCTCTGCGACTCTGTATGTGTCACTCTGTGTGTATGTGTGTGCCCATACTCGTGTAAGTCAGAGGAAAACTTTGAAAAGTCAGTTCTCACCTTCAGCCTTGAGCTGACTCTCTCTGGTCTCTGCCTTGCGGCACACTCTGGCCCTTGAGATCCCACGGGCTTTTCATCTCCACTTCCCGTCTCACAGTAGGAGTCCCGGCATTGCAAACGGCTAGCCTTTCACCTGAGTTCCGTCTGACTTGAGCAGCGGGCCCCTCTCCACTGAGGCTTCTCCCTAGGGCGGTTTTGTTTCTTTTTGCTACATATTTGTAACAGTTAGGCAGCCACAGCATGAATTCAGTGTACCAACCTGACTGAAAAGGGTTGTGTTGTTATCATATCAGTAGGGAAGTCCTATGTTGTCCTTTACTAAATGTGGAGAGGATATTTTACAAAACTTTGGGAGTTTTAACACATGAACACTACCAAAGGGCCAGCGGCTTTAAGTGGAACAAACTTCTAGGACAGTGGAAATGTAAGTATTATGTTTCTCTCTTCCCTTCCCCCACCCGAGCACAGAGAGAGAGAGACAGAGACAGAGACAGAGACAGAGACTACTCTTTGAAAGTGAACGTGAAGGCCACAACATGCAAACCAGGCCTTAGTAGCCAGCCTCTCTAACTCAGGTATCCCCTTCCTTGGAGCAGAATTGGGCTGAGGATCATAGTGGCCAGAGACCCTGAACAGGACCGGGAGTGCCTTGCTTTTGCAGAGTTTCAGGGTATCGCCTCCCCCTGGTGGCCACAAGAGGAAGCTGTGGTGCTCTCAACTAAGAAAAAGATCGAGGAGCCAAGGTTTCCACACCCCAACCCTGCAGGTCCGAGATCTATGGAAACAAGACAGGCTGCCGGGATTGCGGGGGGGGGGGGGGGGGGCGGGGCCCGGCGAATGTCCGCTTGACGCAGGGTCCAGAGCCGTCCTCTTTCTGTCTGTTCTTTTGGGACAGGGTCTGCATTCTAACCCAGCTCAGACTACTTCCTACTGGCCCTTCTGAGCAATTGCTCACTCTCAAGTCCTCATGATCTAGAGTGTTTTTTAATGCAGTTCCTTAACTCAAATGCCCAGACCCCTCCGTTAAGGCCACACAAAACTGTGAGAACAAAGACTGAGGCAGACCCGGGTCTGAATCTTATCTCGCACCTCATCGGTTGTGTTTCTTTGGACAAGTTATCCAACATCTGTGTCACTGTTTCTTTGCCTGTAAAACAAAATTCATAACCGCTTATCTCTTTTATGTTACATGCATTTATTTTATGTGTATGGGTGTTTCCTGTGCATGTATGCTTGTACATCACAGGTGCCCAAGGAGGACAGGAGAGGGTGTTAGACTCCCCACAACTGGAATTACAGAGGATTGATAGCTACCATGAGGATACCGAGAACCGAACTCAGGTCCTCCCGAAAGAAAACTGGTGCTCCTTGCCGTTGGGCCATCTTGCCAGCCCTGAACAGGGTGATGAGAGATTAAGAACAGATAACAAGAAGCAAACAGTCCAGAAGCTTCTTTTTTCTTTTTTCTTTTTTTTTAAGGGTTTATTTGTCTTTGTTTTGTTTTGTTTTTTGTTTTTTTAAGGATTTACTATTTTATGTTTATGAGTACACTGTCGCTGTCTTTAGACACACCAGAAGAGGGCATCAGATCTCATTACAGATGGTTGTGAGCCACCATGTGGATGCTGGGAATTGAACTCAGGATCTCTGAAAGAACAGACAGTGCTCTTAACCACTGATCCATCTCTCCAGTCTGCTTCCGTATTTTCGATGTTAGTGGTTACCTATTCTAAGCCTTTTCCTGAATCCTACAAGCCTGTTAGCAACTCTAGGCCTTGGATAACAGAGATGAATAAAACTCTTCTAAGAAGGAGCTAGGCCCAGATGGTATGCACAAGCTCGGGCTCCACATGGGGGCCAAAGAACCAAGGCATGCCCACACTATCTGCTGGCATTTGTGACCAGTGTTGATGGGTCTCTGTTCCATGCTTTCCCATCCTGTGTGGCCACAGACCTGAACCCCACAGAACACAAGTACAGTATGGAGCCCCTGCCTTGCATGTAGTCCATGCACTGGCAAGTTGTGCTTGCAGTCAAACCAAAGTTGCAGGCTTCATTCTGAGTTTTCGTTTGAGGGGGAAGGGCATGACCCTGCCCTCACAGCCTTTACAGCACCGGGAGGAGCCTGGCTGAAGGCCTTGTGACCATGCATCTGAATAGCCAGGAAATGGGAACACAGATCTGGTCTACCTGAGAGAGCTGGCATGGCTACCAGAAGCGAGACTGCAAGTTGGACAGCTGGATATAACCTCCTCGAATCAAACAACGTGCTTCCCCATCGTCCGTGGCCACACCCTCCACCAGCTTCAGTTCTCTACACAGGGCTCAGGGGCTAGAAAGCCATCCCTGCTGTACAGTTCAGCGGGAAGGAGAGCATTCACAGGAAGGCTGGGTGCTTTCCTACTGGAATATAAGCAACTGCCCGGGACATCAGCCTCAGACAAGGCCACTCAGCAGCTGTGCTGGGTCTAGACGAAAGCAAGTCCGACCCTGCTAAGCCCTTCCTGGACACCCCCTTCCTGAGACGTCCACAGTGCCCCAGGCTGTGTTCCCCTTCATTGCAACAGGCAATAAACCCTTCTCCTCGGCAGGTAGGTTCCTGGTGGTCTCTGGGTGTAAGACATCAGTAGTGCTGGTGTAGAACTCAGTCTGAAGAAGAGGAGACATGGGGAGACCGAACAGGGATGCAAAGACTCTGGTATGGGAAAATAATTGGTGTGTTTGCAAAACAGCAGGGTCGCAGACAAGGAGTTTATCTGTGGCTGGATGGTATCGGCAGCGCCGTGCGGCTGACCCAGACAGCAGATGTGATGTGTTCTGGGAAGCAAGACCAATGCTCTGCAAACACAAGGAAGAGCCTTCACTGCTTGTCATAGGAAGCTCTTAGCAAAATCACTACTAACCTTGTGCCCTGCTGAGCCACCAACAAGGACACTGTTCTCAGTATGATCGAATAGTGACTAGAGCGCTGTAGTCTTCTTGAGCTAGGTCCTCTGAAAGGAATTCTACTTACTTGAAGCGATTCTCTTCATGTTATCGCAAAGTAACGGGATAGATGCCAATCTCAGGGCTTTTAGGGTGGCCCTGCCAACTTGCCATATGATATGCATGCCTCTAATACCTAAGAGGAAAGCCTGTCCCTTTGATTTAGGTCTAACAGAACAAGCCAGGCCAGCCATTTGTGTGGTCCACTATGATTTAGTAGGGAGAAAGACTGCACAAATGTCATTGCCAGCTGCAGTTTATGCCCCAGAAAGAACACAGAAGAGAGCCGGCCTTCTGTGGCAGTATACACTAGAAATCCCCAGCAGTGGCTCAAGGCTGCAGAGCACACCTGTGAACACAAGCTCAGCACCACTGCTGAGTTCTAACCCTGCCCAGCCGTCTCAGGATCCCGGTGCCCAGTGAGTGAGGATGGGCCGTAACTGATGGAACCCCAGTCCTCTGCAAGAGCAACAAGTATCCCTGCACCAGCTACTCCTCAAGACAAACCACTGTTGGTTCCCAGAAGCCACATATGCCTAATAACTGAAACCCCAGTTTTAGGAGATCCGACACCTGCTTCTGACCTCTGTAGGCACCAGACATGCATGTGGTGCACATATGTACATACAGACAAAACACTCATACAGAAAAAGTAAAAATAAATCTTTTTTAATTCCATAAAAATAAAAAGTAGCTCAAGGGAAGAATGCTCGCCTAACGTGTGCAAAGCCCTGGGTTCCAAACTTAACACAAATTCTTTAAAAAATAGAATATATTATGAGACATCCATAGGGAAAAAGAAGAGGAGATGCCAACAGCAACACTTAGAAGCTGGACCTTGGTGAGACAAGGGACAGTTCACATAGAAAACTCAGTCCCCCGCCTGGGGAAAGTAGAAACCAATTGTGTTTATACCCATAAAAAGGATCCCAAGCATCTCTGGGAGAAGAAAAAGAAGTCTGATTAAGACAGAAGCAAAAAAAGAGTAAGGCTCAGTCTCATCCCACCCATGACTTCTGTCCAGTCCTTCCTCATTCTGACAGAGAAAGTTTCCTCCCGAGACTGAAACAAAGGATGTCTAAACAGCATCCCAGGCCAACTGAGGGAAAATGGATAGAATGGCAGTTAGAAGTTGGATAAGCCTCTTTCCCTGCCTCCTCAGTCCTGGCAGCCAGTTCCTAGACCTTCAAGGGGGCACAGTGGAAGAGGCTCTCAACCAGTACAGAAAGGAAGTCCTACGTATTCTGAAATCCATACTCCCCAAGAAGAGGCCTGGCCTTGGCCTGCTACAAAACTTGCAAAAAACCACATCATTTCCCCAACACAGACTCACATGCGTACACACACCTACACATACACACACACACACACACACACTTGCACATTCATGCAATATCAAAGCAATCAGCTCTGTGAATGAAAAGCAGATGTTCCCTTCCCCCCTGAAAGCAGAAGCAGAAGTGCAGAGGCAAATGGCAGAGGTCACTGCTTTGAGCCATTGGTTGTCCTCTATTTTTCATTTTAATTTTATTTTGTGTGTGTGGATGTTCTACTTGGATCTCTGTGCACCCGTGGAGGCCAGAAGAGGACTTTGGATCCCTTGGAACTCCAATCAGTTATGAGCTGCCATGTGGACTTCCAGAAGACACTAGCCTTGCAGTCAGTCACTGAGAAAAGAGGACTCACAGGCACCAACGTGGGCAGGTATCATCCAGTCCCTCAGGGCCCTAATAAAACAAAAGGCAGAAGGAAGTCAAATTCTCCCCTCGTGAGTTTGGACAAGTCTTGCCTTTATACTCTGGAGTTCCTGGTTCTCAGGCCTTGGAACTTGAACCACATGACATTCCAGTTCTGAGCAGTTTCTAAAACCACTTGAGCCTATTCAGCTCTCTGAGGAAAGCTTCCTAAAAGGCTGTAATCAATGAAGGGAACAAGGCGTGATACTGGAGGAACCCAAGGACACACCCTATCTTACAGTTCAGACAACCACATTGTTCCTCCCCAGTCTCCTCTTCCTCTCAGCTTGTAAACTTTTCCTCCACTGGTTCATATCTTCTAACTATTCAGCATCCTTTGTATCTCTCATGTCTACCTTGTATGTGTGACCCGTTGGCCACATAAGCACAGGATACTGAGCCGTGAGTCACAAGTGAGGTCAGCCACCATTTTCTTAAGACCAGGATGAAACTGGTTGCCCACAGTGATAAGGGAAAGGGCCTGTCATTTTCCAAACACTGCCCAAGGCAACAATTCCCCTGGGATGAGTAAACCCTGAACAGATACACTGTGAAGAGCCCTTGTCAACAAAAACACTTTGACTTTATAATGCATTGCAAAACACCACATTAACTGACTGGGACCCTTATATCTTGGTTTATTGTTGGGTCAGTGCACATGAAGAGTCTCCATAGCACATAGATATCATCTCTCACACAGCTCAGGACCCATCTCTTTATGCTTTTTGTAACCAACTGCTCATTCCTGGCTGACTTCATAAGTCTTAGATTACAAGGTTGATAGTTCCCACAATGATCTGTCTCTGCAGTTCCTTAATAGCATGTCTTCAATACTGGCTCCATCATTACTCACGATGTTGTACCATCCGCTGCTAGCAACGGGTGCTGACTCACAGTGATCTTCTCCAAGGCTTTCATGTTTAAAGATCACAAATGTGAGTCTTGTTCAAAGTAGTAAATATGTATATGTATACATATATAAACATATATATGAACATATGTATATATAGACATACATGTATATATGAACAATGACTTGGGTTTTTTTTGTTTGGTTGGTTGGTTGGTTGGTTTTGTTTTTTTAAGACAGGGATTTTCGGTGTAGCCCTGACTGTCCTGGAACTCACTCTGTTAACCAGGCTGGCCTCGAACTCAGAAATCTTGCCTTCCTCTGCCTCCAGAGTGCTGGAATAAAGGGATGCGCCACCACGCCTGCCTTGATTTGTTTTCTTATTACACGGTTTGTCACTGCAAATTTTATAGCATATACATCTACTGGCACATTGTCCAACTGTGCACAACTCTCCTGGCCATGCCCAGTGATCTTTAGAATGGGATCTCATGCCCTGTGGACCAGACCCCAGCTTCCAAACACCATCAACAGAAAGAACTGGCCCATGGACAGTAGAAGCAACAGCATCATTTGTGTAGTTCACTTGTCAAGGTAAGTAAGGACATTTGTAGAGGAGGTCCCTTGGACTTTTGGAGCTAGTTCTGAGAAGCCTTAGAGGAGACAGGTGGCCCACCTCCAGAGGACTGCTGTCCACTTAGTGCGAAGACCACAGGAGTAGTGTTATATTCAGTGTGCAAGCACTAGTAGATGCTGCCTCTCAACTGTTCTCAGTTGCCACAGATGCACAACAGTGTTTTTGGTTGCAGCATCAATGAATGAGAGTTATATACATGGACTATATGCAGCCAAGTCTAAGAGTTTGCAGTGAACAATTTAAATCCCAGAGCCTAGAAACTGGAGTAACCTGAACTCATGTGGTCCTACAAGAAAAAACACTCATGAACAGGAGCAATCTACCCACTAGCTGCCTTCCTGATAATACAGACTAAACCAGAGGTTTAGTAAATTTACCCAATCCCTGAAATAAAACTCAAAGAATACCACGAGGGAGTCACAAGGTGACCCTGATGCTGACCAGGGGTAGGCTGGGAGGACAGCTCTGGTTGTTCTTAGCCATCAGAGAAAGTTCTGAAAAATGCCTCCTGGAGACCATGAACACCACAGACCCATCTAGTTCAGTCTCTGGCACAGCCAGTTTAGTTTCTGAACCCAGCCCAGACAGTGAAGAAGAGTTTAGAACACTCCAAGAAAGCCGTTCTAAAGCATCAGACTCTCTAAGGCAGGCCCAGAAAGAAACCTGCATGTTCACACTAACCCAGGAAGAGTTTCTCTAAACTCTGAGCGTTTGGGCCCTTGGTTGTTCTGGTGTAGGTATGTATAATGTTCAAGCCTCCTAAGGCTGCCCTGGCCTCCGCTTTCAGTGTGTAGAGATCACCCAATGTTGAATGTAGGTACCACTTCCTGCCCCAATTCCCCCAGTTAGGAGTGTTTCTCTCCCCTCACCTGTCCTTGACATTCACTCTATGTCATTAAAACCTCATAGATCTTTGACAATTCTGTAATTTGGGTTTCTTCGAAGAACAGAAATGTTGTAAGGAAATGCTTTCGTTTAATCCCAGCTGTGGGACATGGAGCTGCCTGCCCACGGCAGCTGGCCGCGATCGGCCTTGTGCTCTAACAGAAGCACAGTCTTGTCAGCTGCAGAGTGCTGTGATTCTGTGACAGCTGAAATTCTAGAAGCTTTCCAGAGAGTATATAAATACTAGGGCCCCACAGACAGGGTTGGTGGTTGGTGGGCCTTTAAGGGAGTTAGTTTTGATTTGTTAGAAGTGATCAAAGAAGAAACAAAAGAAATTAGATTCAGGGATCTCTCTCTCTCTCTCTCTCTCTCTCTCTCTCTCTCTCGTCTATCTCTCTCCTCTATCCTTCTTTCTTTTCTATCTAGTGAGGGGGGTGAAACCCAGGATATAAAGATTGGGAAAAGAAGAACACATAAAGTAGCAAAGACTAGCTACAGAATGTACCTGGCAAAGCCTTGACTGGTACAAAGGGTAAAACGGGGAATCCAGAAAAGAAGGAAGATCCTCCAGAGGAGACAGGAACCAGGTCCCACAGTGAAAGGTCCTGGCATATAAGAAACCAAGGTGGGGCTGGAGAGATGGCTCAGCGGTTAAGAGCACTGACTGTTCTTCCAAAGGTCCTAAGTTCAAACCCCAGCAACCACATGGTGACTTATATCCATCCATAATGAGATCTGAAGCCCTTTTCTGGGGTGTCTGAAAACAACTACAGTGTACTTACATATAATAATAGATAAAATCTTAAAAAAGGAACAAAGGAAGAAAGGAAGAGAGAGAGAGAGAGAGAGAGAAAGGAAGGAAGAAACCAAGGTATTAGCTGCACCTCCACTTGCCCCCACCCCCACCCCCCCAAAAAAGAGCTCTTGATCCCTAGGATATGCCCTAGGGTGACTGCCTGCCTCATAATGCTCCCTACTTTCTGTAAGTCTCTGTCCTGCCACCCATAATCCAAACTTCTACAAAGGTCTCTGGCAACCATAATTTTCCGGCATGATGATATCCACTGGCCAAATTCTGTGTCTAAGGCACTGACAGCAGGCTATAGCCCCAGGAGTCAAAGGAGCCACAGAGAGCAAGCAGGCTACAGCAGCAACAGTTCAAAGGGAAGCAAGTACTCTGGAGCCAAATTGTGGCCTGAAGGCATGCAAAGGTCCCTGTGGCAACCAGGAACACAAAGAACACATTCTTTTTTGTTTGGGTTTTAGAATTGGGGGTTTGGGAGGGAGGGTTGTTTGGTTGGTTTGGGATTTTTTTTAATAGTAAGATGTAACAAATAACATAAAAGATAAAATAAAACTAGCACAGAGTTGGACAAGAATCCAAGAGAAGGTACAAGAATCAAAGACCTACTCACACGCACACTCAAGAGTTCCATAAAAACACTAAACTGGAAGGCACAAGATGCTGCCTCAGCCTCTGCGAGCTCACAGGAGCTCTGACTGTGTTGATTCAGAGGAACTTGTCTTGTCCTCCGCGTCCTCAGGCTCTTACTCTTTTCCTGCCTCCTCTTCCACAGAGTTCCCTGGGCCCTAAGGGGAGGGATTTGATGGAGACGTCCCACTTAGAGCTAAGTGTTCCAAGGTCTCTCACTCTCTGTGTAATGTCCAGCTGTGGTTCTCTGCATGTGTTTCCATCTGCTGCAGGAGGAGGCTTCTCTGATGATGGCTGAGCAAGGCACTGATCTATGATCAGAGTGTCTTTAGTAGTCATTTCATTGGTACAGTTTCGTTTTATTTTATTTTTAGAACAGTAGTATTTGGTTTTCCCCTAGGTCCCTGGGCTACCTAGTCTCTGGTTCTTGGTCACTCAATCAGTGTTAGGTGTGGGTTCCATCTTATGTCAGATCAGATATTGGTCACTCCCATAAACTCTGTACCACCACTGCCCTAGCATATCCTGTAGGAAGGATACCATTGTAGATCAAAGGGCTTCTTGCTGGGTTGGTGTTTACTTTTCTCTTTTGGTAGCACACAAAGTGTCTTCCTGTACCAATGACATAGGGGTAAAGGCTCTATGTAGGCACCAGCCCGACTTCTCCATGTTCAATGAGTTGTGTAAGTGTTGTCTTTAGCGATGGGGCCTTACTATCAGTTTGTGAAGAGCAACCTACAGTCTTGGCAACAACCTGGGTTGTCTGCTTATTCTCTTGGGACCAGTTGGGCAAACAACTCAATTAGATGTGACCTAGTCAGTCCTGGTACTGGAAGCTTCATTTGGTGGCAAGAGATAGCCAAATAAATGGCTTAGTCTTCCCCATTATTTGGCAATTTCATTTAGATTGCCTTCATATCTGTATGTACTTTAGGAAGTATCTTCTATATTTGGTTTCCATACTACCCCTCAAATGACCCTTAATTTTAGTTGCTTCTCCCTGTATTCTCTCCTTCATTCCTCTCTCCCCTCTCTTTCCCCCATTTGATATTTCCATTCCAGCTCCCCATCTGCCCATAACTATCTATTCTATTTCCCTTTCCTAACAAGATCTATCTGTGCATACCTAGTCCCACACTCTATACCTAACCTCTGTGTTTCTATGGATTGTAACTTGTCATTCATTGACTTAATAGCTAATAGCCACATATAATCAAATACATACCATATTTGTCTCTCTGGGTCTGGGCTACCTCACTCAAGATGATTATTTTCCCTAGTTCTATCCATTTGCCTCTCAGTTTCATGACTTTGGGGGGGTGGGAGGGGTGGGGTACAGCTGACTAATACTATATTGTGTAAATGTACCACATTTTCTTTATCCATTCTTCTGTTAAGAGATACCTAGGTTGCTTCCAGTGTCTGGTTATTATGAATAGAACATGATTGAGTAAGTGTCTGTGGGAGGATAAAACCAGACAGACCACATAGTGAAGCCAGACAAAACACATTCTTACAAGTTTCCCTACCTCTGCAGAGACTAGTGTACTTGATTGTAAACTTGTAGCAACTTTTGGTAGGCTCGGGGTTCTTCCCTTCCTGACAAGGTTTAATAGTTCTTTTCTCGTTGGCCATATTTCTTGACCTTATTTACATACCCTCATTCACCCAATTAGAACTCAGCTGACACCCTGGCACTTCTCCACAGAGCTGCTATGGAAAAAGAGCAGATTGCAACACACAGGACCCTGGCCTGACATGCTCCTGTTCTCTTCATCAAAGAAGCCTGAAACTCTCAGAATCTAGCTCCCAGTAGATGTACTCGGCAGAGGAAAACACTGCCTTCAAGAATCACTGGGGACAAACTCTTCCCAGGCTCCTTCCCTGACAGGAAGCTCCCTCAAGCCAATCTCCAAGACTCCTTGAGGAGCCCATTCTTGCCTCAACCTCCAAGACTCATTCTTCCGACCTACAAAGGGCATTCATTCCTGCCTCCTGCTTCTGCCACCCTTGTGGGTGACCTGCAGACTTGCTACAGGAAGGTCTGCTCTTGGTTGGCACCTCCTTTGAGAGCACTTGAGTTGAAACACTTCCAAGAGTTGTAAGAGCTCTTGGCTAGCCTCCAACTGCCATGAGAGCTCAACATGGTTTCATTTAAACCCCATGTAGCAACTGGTTTTAAGTTGCTTTCCCCCTTGAGGATTGTTAATCCCAAATTGATAACCAAGTGTCTCTGGTTTATTCATGTTGCTCAGCACTCATTCCACTCTTGGAGAAGGGTAGGATAAAATCCATGTCTATTGACTGCTTCATGGGAATTGAGTTCTAATTCCCAGAGAAACTCTAATCATTACTGAAACTAAGTGTAAATAAACAACCAGGCTGTGGGGCCCACACTGCTGTACTCAAGTCCAGAGACAGGAAATGGAGCAACTAAACTCAGAGATGTGGTATTAGTCAAACTGCACTTTAAGAAGGTGGCAGAAACTCAAAATCATCAGTTTGAGCTCATGCATCTTCCAGTCCACCTGTCTTTACAGGACACAGCTCTGTCTCCCTCTCCACCTCTTAATTCTACTGGGGTCTCTTCCCCATCATAAACATAAAAACCTTTAGAAGGGTCAGGACCAGAAAGGAAGAAGGTAAAAGAGGTTTGGAGATAGTCCAGTTGGTAAATGCTCACTTCACAAACATGAGGACCCAAGTTCAGATCCACAGCACCCATGAGAAAGCTGGGATACAGTGACACAGACCTGTAACCAGCACTGTGGGACAGCAGGCTTCTGGCTAGTCCAATGTAGCTGAAATGGGCAGTTACAGTGTCTTAGTCAGGGTCACTATTGCTGCAATGAAACACTATGACCACAGAAGCTTGGGAAGGAAAGGATTTATTTAACTTACAATTCCACAGCAGTGTTCACTGAAAAAAAGTCAGGACTGGAATCGAAGCAGGGCAGGAACCTGGAAGCAGGAGCTGATGCAGAGGCCACACAGAGGCGCTGCTTACTGCCCCATGGCTCGCGCAGACTGCTTTCGTATAGAACCCAGAACCACAAGTCCAGGTTGTCCCCACCCACAACAGTCTGGGCTCGCCCACATCAATCACTAATTAAGAAAATATACTACAGTCTTGCCTATGGCCCAAAAGTAGGAGGCATTTTCTCAATTAAGGCTCCATCCTCTCTGATGACTCCAGCTTGTATGAACTTGATAAAAATTAGCCAGAACACCCAGGTTTGATAAGAAAGATTCTGTCTCAAAGATAAGGTGGAAAACTATAGAGAAAGACAACACCATCCTCTGGTCATCACATGCACACACATACACATAAGAACACACACTTGCACATATGTGTACACACACACACATACACACAGACATGAACATGCGCACAAACACAAACATACCAGGGTGCAGAGTTGGATATGGTGGTACAAATCTATAATCTCAACTCTTATAAGCCAGAGACAGAGGATCAATGCCAGTGCGAGGCCAGATGGGTCTGCATAGCCAGATCAGTGCCAGTGCGAGGCCAGATGGGTCTGCATAGCCAGATCAGTGCCAGTGCGAGGCCAGATGGGTCTGCATAGACAGTTCCAGGATAGCAAAGGATGCAAAGTAAGACCTGTACAGAAAAAAAAGTGCCAGATTTATTCTTCTACTAATAACCCCAGGGAAATGTGAGCTCCGTTCAAGTCCATGGCTGAACAGAAGGATTCCTGTGACTAAAGGGATCCACCACACTAGGCCAGGCCAAAGAATGCTAAGGAATATGAACAGGACTGAGGCAACTCCCAGCTAACCTTTGCCTCAGTCCTGTTCAGGGCAGTGTTGTGTGTAGCTTTTGGCTACCCTGCCAAAAGCAGCCACCTGCCCAGGCTCTCTTTGGATCTGCAGATGGAAAACACACAAACACACACACACACACACACACGTTCATTTTAAAATGTCTTGGCTAATTCAGAGGCTGGATACTCCTAAACCTTCTCCTGCTACCTCAGGCCCAATCCACTTACACAAAAACTCATATGGCTGCTTGGTTTTATCTCCTGCCACAACTTCATCCCCTTCTTCTTCTCCAGTCCTTGAGATTCTCTCTGTGTATTACCCACGCAACTCTAAGTGTTCACCCTATGCCCAACCATTGGCCACTGGCATCTTTATTGATAGGTCAAGAATTAATTGGGGACAGGGACCTTCAGTGTCTGGATAGCAAATTCAAAGCATTGACACCAACCTCCAACAGGGCAGTGACAGCACAGGGTAACCTCAGCTTCCTGCTCCAAGACTCAGACTCAGAAGCCCAAGGCCTCTCATGTTCCGGTAATCCCTCCTACCCTCCAAGTTTGTTTTCTGTTTTGACTAATCTTACTAGGAATGATGTATTATTTGTGGCAGAAAAGGAGGAAGAGGAGAGAAGGAAGAAGAGGAGGAAAAAGAGGAAGAAGAAAAAGAAGGAGGAAGAGAAGGAAGAAGAGGAAGAGGAGGAGGAGGAGGAGGAGAAGAAGAAGAAGAAGAAGAAGAAGAAGAAGAAGAAGAAGAAGAAGAAGAAGAAGAAGAAGAAGGAGAAGAAGAAGAAGATGAAGAAGAAGAAGTGGCAACCCCAATCATGAGAACCTATACCTGCATTGGAAAGTCTCGATAGTTATACCAAAACCTACAGCATTTATTTCTGGGTGTTAAGGTCTTAGCTGACCAGGCGTGAGGGGTGCACCTGCACTCCCAGCACTCAGAAAGCAGAGGCAGACAGATTTCTGTGAGCTCCAGGTCAGCCTGGTCTATACATCAAATTCCAGACTAGCAGTGGTGAGACACTGTCTTAATTAATTCAGTTTTTAAGATGTTAAAACATTTTAGGTGATTTCTCGGTCCTGAAGAAATTGGTTCAGTGGCTCCAAGCACTTGCTGAAGACTGAAACAACTGCGGTTGCTGGAGGTACTGCAGCTGGAGGGCAGGCACAGAGTCCTCCAGTAGTCCTGGAAACACTCCTGTGTCCACGACACCAAGCAAAAGCAGGGAGACAGCAATGGCTATGTGCTTACATGCTGTGAATAAAGCAATATGTCCCATAGAGCCTTTGGCCCTGCCCACTGCCATTCCTAGACAGCAACCTCTTTTGTGATAGATTAAAAGATTCCTTAAGCCCAACAGTAAAAAGCAATGCTTGCCTTTTTTTTTCCTCCATCCTTAACAGCTTTCCCAGTGGAATTCCTCCTCGAGGTATAATGAATAGTCCCATGTGCCAGCAGTTGCTGATGCACTCACTTTTCTATGACACAATCGCCCACAGGCTTATATCAGTCACGATACAGATGGCATGCTTCTCACCTGCAAGACAAATTCTCTACTTAAAAAAAAAATGGTTCACATCTGCTATTTGGTGTCTTGAGGCAGCTGACTTTAAAGTGCTCAAAATTCTTTTTTCAACAATCTCAATCCTTTCAGTATTTAGACTTTGTCCATTTTTCCCAAAAGACACAATTACAGGAAAACTCCCTTAAGACACTTAATGATTTTTTAAAAAACTATTTTGCAACATTAATTGGATTAGGCCATTGTTACACATATCTACAGCAGCTTACAGCCTCTCTTTGACATCCTTAAAGGCGATGCTGATCTCACCTCCCCCATCCCCACCCCTGAGCTCCCAAAAGGCTCCCATAAAGCCTTACATTTGGACAAAATAGGAATATTTTAGTTACAAAAATTAACTACAGTTTACCTCTGTCTTCATTTGTCTTTATGATGCTTTTACTTCCTACTTCCTTCTGGCTCAATTTACTCCTGCCCTTGGCGGTCACAGAATGGATACATTTACTGTCTCAACCCTAAAGATTGGTTACCCCACGAGTGATCAATTATTGGAACCAAGACCCAGATTTTATTGTAGTCCTTTTGAAGCCTCCCAGGTTACTTCTTTATATCTTTGGGTCTCTCATAGCAAACACAATTAGTCTCTTCTCCTTCTTCTTCTTCTCCTTCTTCTTCTTCTTTTTCTTCTTCTTCTTCTTCTTCTTCTTCTTCTTCTTCTTCTTCTTCTTCTTCTTCTTCTTCCTCTTTTCTTGATTATATTTGTCAATTTTGTAAGTTTTTTATTTTTTATTTTATTAGATATTTGCTTTATTTACATTTTAAATGGTATCCCCTTTCCTTGTTACCCCTCCAAAAATCCCCTATCCCATTCCCCCTCCCCCTGCTCACCAGCCCCCACCCCCCACTTTCCTGACCTGGCATTACCCTACCTTGGGTAGGGCCCTCACAGGACCTCTCCTCTCATTGATGTCTGAAATGGCCATCCTCTGCTACATATGAAGCTGGAGCCTTAGATCCCTCCATGTGTACACTTTGGTTGGTGGTTTTGTCCCTGGGAGCTCTGGGGGTACTAGTTGGTACATATTGTTGTTTCTCCTATGGGGCTGTAAACTTCTTCAGCTCCTTGGGTCCTTTCTCTAGCTCCTCCATTGGGGACCCTATGCTCAGTCTATTGGTTGGCTGTGAGCCATGGGTATTTTGATCACCTTCCAATAAAGATAAAAGTATCCACATTTTGGTCTTCCTTCTTCTTGGGCTTCATGTGGTCTGTGAGTTGTATCTTGGGTGTTCTGAGCTTTGGGGCTAATATCCACTTATCAGTGAGTACATATCATGTGTGTTCTTTTGTGATTGTGTTACCTCACTCAGGATGATATTTTCTGGTTCCATCCGTTTGCCTAAGAATTTCATGAATTCATTGTTTTTAATAGTTGAGTAGTACTCTACTGTGTAAATGTACCACATTTTCTGTATCCATTCCTATGTTGAGGGACATCTGGGTTCTTTCCACATTCTGGTTATTATAAATAAAACTGCTATGAACATAGTAGAGCATGTGCCCTTATTACATATTGGAGAATCTTCTGAGTATATGCCCAGGAGTGGTATAGCCTCTTTTACAGTACAAATCTTACGTCACTACCCTAGGGATGAGATTCTCCAGTTCTCACAATGTACCTCTTTTCCTGTTCCTACCATTGCTTCCTCTTACCCTCTGTCTGATGCTCTCAAACTTGTTACTAATGGTTCCCCTTAGGTAAAGCAGCTTATTGGTCCCAAGATAGATATTAACAACATCAAACCAATTATTCCTCCCAGCAGGAAACTGAATTATGTGCAGTTCTTACAAGTCTTACTTACTTTGCTATTCCTACTGATATTGCTCCAGGTTCACAATGTACAGTAGGAGTCAGCCTTCTTTAAAAATGGCCAGGATATGGACTAGAGAGATGGCTCAGCAGCTAAGAGTACTAACTGCTCCTCCAGAGGTCCTTAGTTCAGTTCCCAGCAACCAATGGTGACTCACAACCATCTGTAATGGGATCTGATGCCCTCTTCTGTTGTAACTGAAGACAGAAACAGTGTACTTACATACATAAAATAAATAAATTTTTTTAAAAAAAAATCAACTTCTTAATAATGTCCTTCGGGACAAGGTGGCACATTGCCTAGAATCCCAGCACTTGGGAAGTGGAAGCAAGTGGACCTCTGAGTTCAAAGCCAGCCTGGTCTATAGACATAGTGAGCTCAAGATATCCAAGGCTATGTATCCTTGTCTGAAAATACTAACAAAAAAGTAATGTCCTGTTTCTAAACTTCAACAAGCTATTCAATGTCACACCCTCTTTATAGATAATGTGCTCTCAGTCTGCACCATGACCTATTATGGAACAGTACAGCTAATGTTTTGGTCATATCAGTTTCTCATCAAGCTCAAAATTCTCATGCTTTGCTACACCAAAATGTTCCCTCCTTTTGCAAACAGTTTCCTTCTCTGACACACACCCAAGCTACACACATTACACTAACACCCTACTTCTGTAATACTAACCTGTATTCCCCATAAGTGAAACTGATCCCTGTGGTTTAAATTTTATTTACGTATTTATCTGGTTTTATGTTCTTGGGTGTTTTCCTGTCTATATGTATGTGCATCTTTTGCATGTCTAGTGCCTGTGGAGGCCAGAAGAGAGCACTGGATTCTCCATAACTGGAATAACAGATGGTTGTGAACTGCCATATGGACGCTAGGAACTGAACTCCCATCTTCTGGGAGAGCAGCAAGTACTCTTAATTGCTGATCTATCTCTCCTCATCCCTAATCTTGGTGGTTTAAAAGTCCAACAGAAATGATGGATGGATGGATGGCACACATGTCAAGCCTTTTGTTCATTCAGTCTTCACACATGTTTTGGCAGATAGTTCAGATTTCCCAGAGCTATGGTTCAGCCTGGGGTGGTATTTGTGTGTGTCGGGGTCACACTGTCTTGCTGTGTTGACTGCTTCAGGCTTTTCTTATAGGATCAAAGAGGAAAATGAACCCACATATACTTCCCATAAAAACAGGTATTCCCTATAACCCTACGGGACAAGTCACTGTAAAACATACTAATGCTCTCCCTAAAACAAAAAGGGGAGTAGGCTCCTTTTAAACCTACTATTTCACTACCTTAAAGCCGTGGTTCTCAACCTTCCTAATGCTGTGACCCTTTAATGCAGCTCCTCATGTGTGGTGACCCTAACCATGAAATTATTTACATTGCTACCTCTTAACTGTAGTTTTGCTAGTTATGGATCATTATGTAAATATCTGTGTTTTCCGATGGTCTTGGGCAGCCCCTGTGAAAGGGTTGTTCAATCCCCCAAAGGGGTCATGACCCAAAGGTTGAATCACTGATCTTAAAGGCTTATTTAATTTCTTTCTATAGGCGATGGTGGATATTCTTCTGTGAAAAGGCACAGTGCAGGGTTTCCTGCTCATTCTGGACCTTATCTGCAGGTTTTCTGGCAATGTCCACAGGGCGGCACATGCAAAGGCCCCCAGATAGAGGAAGAGGATATATATGTGTAAGTCATGAGAATAACTGTGCTTTGATTCCAAAGGAAAAATATGAGCCTGGTGCAGGCTGATTCAGGACACATCTTGCCTCACTACGCTAGGGATAAGACCCACAATGTACCTCTTTTCCTGTGCCTGCCGTTGCTTCCTCTTACCCTCTGTCTGATGCTCTCAAACTTGTTTCTGATGCTCCCCCCTTAGGTAAAGCAGCTTATCAGCCCCAAGATAGATATTAACAATATCAAACCAATTATTTCTCGGAGCCGGAAACTGAATTATTTGCTATTCTTACAAGTCTTACTTTGAGTTCCCACCTAGGTTATGAATGCCTTCAGCTCAAGGCCACACCCCTTGGCCAGGAGCCGAGTGAAAAAGACATCTGATGAGGTAAAAGAATTAAGAGAGTTGAGCCAGCCCCCTTCCCTACAGATATTTTCTTTATGATGGTCTTCAACTTCAGTGCTTTAATGGATCTGCTTATGAGCAAATTTATTGGGCACCTATTCCACAACCCGCTGAAGCTCGTCTGTCACTTGGTTTGATGTTTCCTCGGTGGCATCTTTTTTAAATAATTCTGCATACTCACCTGCCTTAATTATATTTTTATATAATTATAATTTATATAAGTATATAAATTATATATAAATATAATTATATTTTTGTCAACTTAACACAAGCTCACAAGCTTAAAAGAGGAAACCTCAATTGAGAAAATGTCCCCACAAGATCGGTCTATAAGCAAGTCTGTGGGAGAATTTTCTTAATTACTGATTAATGTGGGAGGGCCTAGCCCACAGTGGTCAGTGTTACCCCTGAGCCCTGGATAATATAAAAAAAGGAAGAAGCCAGCTGAGGAAGCCATAGGGAGTGAGTGAAATACAGCTAACAATAAGCTAGCCAATAGGAGCCAGTACAGCTAACAATAAGCTAGCCAATAGGAGCCAGCCAGTACAGCTAACAGTAAGCTAGCCAATAGGAGCCAGTACAGCTAACAATAGGCTAGCCAATAGGAGCCAGCCAGTACAGCTAACAATAAGCTAGCCAATAGGAGCCAGCCAGTACAGCTAACAATAAGCTAGCCAATAGGAGCCAGTACAGCTAACAATAAGCTAGCCAATAGGAGCCAGCCAGTACAGCTAACAGTAAGCTAGCCAATAGGAGCCAGCCAGTACAGCTAACAATAAGCTAGCCAATAGGCGCCAGCCAGTACAGCTAACAAGTAGCATTGCTCCTCCATGGCATCTGCTACGGTTCCTGCTTCAGCAAATCTGTGACACAAGATATGTAAACCAAATAAGACCCCTTTTCCCAAGATGCTTTTCTCATGATGTTTCATCACAGCAATAGAAAACTAAGACATTGAACCTTTCTTGCCTCACGACTCAGGGATAGAGTCCCTTCAACTACACTGGCTTCCCAACCTTCACTATATGTCGCTGCTAATAAAACTCCTTTTATTACTCTCCAGGAGTATGGACCTGAATGGCCTAGACACCCAAGAAATGAGATCAAAAGGCTATTTTAAACTCTATAACATTATTTTATGACTTTTTAGGGACCAGAGCCTAGAACCCTTAGTAATATCATTTATCCTCCAAATAGACCTTTCTGTGCTAAAAATAGACAGTGGGACCCAACAGATGAGTGTTTAAGATAGTCTGAGTGTCTTGACAGACATCCTTGCAATAGAAGCATAGCTAAAAGAGACATCATAGAGGGCAAACCCCACAGAGAGCTAGCAAATGGTGAAAATCGGGTGTTGGAATGAGGAATCATTAAAACATAATTTAATCACTCTTATCGAATGGTGGTCTGTTCCAAGAACACACTACAAAGTGGGTTATGTGTGGGTGGGTTAGCAATCTCCCCCATCTTATGATAGCATTTAGGACTATGCAGGATAACCTCTGGAAGTTGGGGTATGGCCTGTAATGGTGTAGAAAGGGAGACCGTCACTGGAGTACAACTCAAAATGCTGCCCATTTAAACACAACAGCAAATAAGCAAGTTTGTGTATCCATATGTATCATGAGTTTGAATATTTATATCACATTACCCATCCTGACTATTATCTGCAACAGTATATTAAACATACTCATTAGGGAAAGACTCTGTTTACCATTCTTAAAAGACCAGTATGCCCGGGTTCAGGTCTGTCTTAAAAAGCCATGGTGAGAGACTCCAACTGGAGCCTTTATGCATGAAATAGTGAGACTCATCAAAGGTCTATATGGTGGTCAGTTGCTGGAACTGTGATCTCAGCTAGCATTGTTGTGTTGAACTAGGAGGGGAAAACAACTTCACAAGCACAAATCCATAACAAAAAATTCATGGTAAAAGTCAACAATTGAAAGAGTCCATAAGTCAGTTAGATGAACAAATCTAAGACCTATGAAGGTCATAGCATTTGAAATCCCATTTCGATGTCACTCAGTATTATGTTAAATCGACCAAGTTGACCTTGATGGGAAACAAGGAGCAGGAAATGTTGCCAACATCCTTGTCTGAGAAAGAAACATGGTTCATCTAAGAGCAGTCTGACCCTTGGCACACCAAGGACAGAAGGAAACAGTCTGTACAACAGGTTCTCCAGCTCAGAAGCCAGCATGTACTGTTTCTTACTGTGGAAAGGTGTGTTATGTTCCCGTATATTTTTCTACCCAACTTCCTTGTCTTCCTTCTCCCTGGTGATATATTAATTAGAACCCTCTATTACTTGTAAGCATGGTTTAATGATTGTGTAGTATCTTTGCATGCAGTTGCTCCTAATAAAAGCTTAGGGCAAGAGGCACTCTGGGTTCTTAGAACTTCTGGAATGCTCCTTGGGTCCCCATGCCACCCCTGCTGACAGTTCACATTCCAGACTCAGAGTTTTATCACATAAACTGAGCTCTGCTATCCTCAGCACTGCTCAACCCTGAGGACCTGAGTTCAAATCCCAGGACTTATGCTGGATGGCTAACAAATACCTTTAGTTCCAGCTACACAGGATCTGACACCCTCTTCTAGTCTCCATGATCATGCACTTACACTTAGACAGACAGACAGACAGACACACACACACACACAAAACACTAAATGATTTTTTAAGAAATTTAGGTAATTGCAGACTAATATGTAGCTTAGTAAGTACTTGCCTAACATACATGACGTCCTAGGCAATTGTCAGGCATACTGCAGGGACAGATATTCAATAATTGTGGCTGCTCTTGCAGTTACTATTCTACTCTGAGAATAATATAAAATCCACATCAGATACCCTGGGCCCTTGAACTGAGGAACTATTTTCTGAATTAGACATTCTATCCCATTCAAGTCCCAGCCAAACACTGCAACATTTGACTGAAGGAATATAGCTGGTAAAGTAAAAAGCATCTGGGGCTGAAGAGATGGTTCAATGGTAAAGAACACTGGATGCTCCTCCAGCGAACCTGAGTTTGATTCCCAGCATCCACAAGGTGGCTCACAAACATCTGTAACTCAAACTGCAGGAAATGTGATGCCCTCTTCTAGCCTCCCCAGGCACCCGCCAGGCACACACGTGGTACACAGACATGCAGGCAGGCAAAACATCCACATGCAGAGAATAAAATAACAGTAATTTCAGATAAAAAAATCTCAAGTAACAACATGAGAAACATAAAAAAAAAATGAAGGCAACATGACTCCTCCAAAAATTACTAATCCTACAGTAATGACATCCAGTGAGAATGAGTTAGATGAAATCCCAGACATGCAACTCAAAAGATGATTATAAGTATATTCAAAGAACTTAAAAAAGAAATTAGGCTCCCAAATATAAGGTAGAATAAGGTTAAAAAAAAAAAGACCAATTGTTGGCTACTGACTTATTGACAATTAATGCTTTACTTAAAGCACAGCCTGTGCTGCCTGTTTGCTAAGCATGACTTCACTTGCAGTCTGCAACAGAACGACCTGGAGAAATAGCTGAAACCACAGGTCATTGCCTTTAACAATCTGCCAACTGTCATGTAGGCTTGGGTAAAATCTTCCTGGCTTGCCCACCCAACCTGTGGTTTTAGTGCATTAAAAAAAACCTGCACACAGCACTGAAGGCTTTCAAGAGCCATCCTGGCTGCAGTCCATCAGTGACGTCTCCACTCCATCTCACTGGTGTTGGAGCACCTACTTGAGAAACATCCCACAGTATTTATGGAGGCCCCAGCTAGATCTCCTTCACTAAGGCCCCCGTTGTTCCAGAAAGGCTGCTGCTCAGAGACCTCTCAGCCCTCTAAAGTCCTCTGGAACTTGGAAGTGCAGGCCCCTGATGGCATTCTTGGGTCCCCTTCCAGCCCAAGAGGACTGAGAGACCTAGGACCAGAGTCTCCGAGTGGAAGCAGATGAGACCAGACTTGACATCCAGACCAGGTAAGGACCCCAGGAAGATGGGCAGAAAGATAATATGTGGTCTTGATCACCTGGCTGGAGATTGCCTCCAAAGTCTTACTGGGATACCAAGGTAGCACAGGATTCCAAGGAAAAGCCACAAATATCAAGGCACTGGTATTAGTTTCCAGAGAAATAGACTAAAAATTAAATATGGGAACTTATAGATACTGAATATAAGCATTTGTGTATATGAATGCCTGTAATGGACCCACGACTGAGGCTATGGGATTTGATTGGGCACTAACCGTGGTTCCTCTGAGGTCATTTCCTCTGCACAGGCACTCACCTCCCACAATAGGAGGAGACAGAGCACAGTGATATATCTGTGGCTATAAGGTAAAACCTCTTCAAGGTGACCAGTCAAGTCCATCCCACCCTATGCACCACACAGGAATAGGTGTATGTAAACTCCCTCGAGCTCTTGGTTAGGGAACGCTTTGGTCACTGGGTCTGCGCAGTCCTAATGTGAGACCCACACAGTTCTACAATGGCTGTTAGGCCTGAAGACACCAATGAAAGCAGCCAGTTCCATTAGCATCATCAGTAGATGGAATCTTGCCCCTGATGCTGCCTCCTACTGGCTCCAAGTGCCAACGCTGAAGCAGTCACAAGAGCTCCTGATCAGGTCCCTCCAAGGACATCTGCCCCAGACAATGCTCATCAACGTCCACCATCCTGCTCTACCAGGCTCTGGTTGGCTGTTTCAAGGATAAGTCTGTTCCAATGTGTTCACTTAGGGAGATGCCGTCTTCTCCCCTCATCCCAAAAGATGGCGGCTATGTTATCTGGACACATACTTGCCTGAAGAGGAGGGAGAACCCTTTCCATGATTACAGAGAAATGACTAAAGAGAATTTTCTCCTCACAGCTGGACTTAAAGGATGAGCTGCTCCCCGGTTCAGATATGGAACCTTTTACGGATGGGAGCTGAAGCCTACTGCAGGGGAAAGGAGACTGCTCACCTCAGGGAACACAAAAGTTAAAACAAAACCCAAATCCTCCAGCTCCTAGAGGCTGCCTGGCCTCTACAGTAATGGTAGTATTCTGCCAGGCTCACACAAAACCTCAAGGATGAATGAGTTGGGGCGAAAGAAGTAGCAGACCAAACTGCCCTCAGGGAAATCGTAGACCAGTAGTTCCCTCCCCTTACAACCAGAAGGTGTATTTTAATGACTGAAGGAGCTTCTAAACATCAGGAAGACTAATTACTAAAGATAGGAAAATAAGCGTTCCTGAGATGACAGCTCCCAGCCTAGTCCAGCAAGCTCATAAAACAGCCCTACTGGGAAAACTGCCCTACAAGAATTGTTGCAAAGACATTCAATGTTCCCTAGGTTGCCCACACTGACCCAACAAGCTAGTCAAGCCTGTCTGCAGGGTGCTTGGAACATTCTCAAATGGTGACCCAAGGCCCCACGCTGACAGAAAAACAGGGGCCTACCATTTAAACATCTAGACATGGACTTTAAAGATGGCATTCAACCTAGCAGAGGGAAGAAACCTATACTTCCTGGTTGTGATATGCACTTTCCCAAGCTGGACAGTAGCTTTTCGTATCTGCACAGAGAATCAACTTAGAACTTGTGCAAACAGTACCACCCCCAATCATCAAAGTGGCTGGGAAAATGAATAAAACTTTTTAAAGGACACTGGCCAAACATTGCCAAGAAACAGACCTCCCTTGGCCAGGAATTCTGTCATTTGTACTGTTTGGGGTACATTGCATACCCTGTAAATATGGTTACTCTCCTTTGAGATTATGTTTGGTCACCCACCTCCACTGTTCCCAAAGGACTCAAAGGACCTCTGAGAGTGTGGACACGCCCACCTCCAGTGGTTCTTAAAAAATTTAGCTGACACTGCACAAAAATTGCCCATCCTCTCAGCTCTTAATGTTGCAGGTACCTAACCATGGATACACCACACCTAGGCAGTTGTAGACCCAAGCCGGAACTGGACTGTGAGAGACCAGCCAGAGCAGCCTCTGAAATTGACCAGCTCAAAGCTAGCTTGGCTTCCCGACGTCCTTCTTGAACCTGCTGATGTGCCCCTGTGCAGTCCCTGCTTCACCCCCCGACCCTGTCACATAAATTAATCTGGAGAACAACCTTATTCCAGGGCAACTCTTATTCCTAGGTACCCACAACATGACTGACCACCCCAGAGGGCTTCTGCCTTATGTTCTTCAGGTGGTGCTTCTACTGAGAAACAGGCCAGCCTCAAATCATCCTCCAGAAATGCCCTGCTGTGGTAGAACTGCCCACATCAGACTGTGAATCCCTTTTGAACTGACAGCCTGCGGACAAGTGGCCAGAGGATAGAAGAATGATTATGGATTGTGGGTGGACTAATTGATGTTATCTTAAATACTAGTCGTGCATGGACTTTGCTTCAAAATAGGCCTGGAAGGTGGCTCCCATAAAAAGACATATGAATACATAAGCCTTTGTTTGAAGGCTGTGCTGGATGGTTTTATGTTAACTTGACACAAGCTAAGGTCATCTGAGAGGAAGGAACTCCATTAAGGAAATGCATTGTCTTAATTAGTGACTGATGGGGGAGGGCCCAGTCCATTATGGTTGGGGCCACTCCTGGGCTGGTGGTCCTGGGTTCTATAAAAAAGCCAGCTGAGCAAGCTCTGAAGAGCAAGGCAGTAAGCAACACTCCTCCATGACCTCTGCATCAGCTCCTGCCTCCAGGATCCTGCCCTGTTTGAGTTTCTATCCTGACTTCCTTTGATGATGAACAGTGCTGTGGAAATGTAAGCCAAACTCTTTCCTGCCCAATTTTCTTTGGTCATGGTGTTTCATCACAGCAATAGTAGCCCTAACTCAGACAAGGAAAACCAGGGGAAAATAATATGGGAACTGACCATAAAAAGTTCTTCATCTGAAAAAGGCATGTCTTAAAATGCTGGCTTTGTCAAATGCCAGCCATGAGCTCCTTAACCTAGGTCAGGACTGAGGAATATGCTTACAAGCTGCCCAGGTTACTTATACTGGAATAGGAATGACAAGTAACACACAAAAGAGGTATGTTTAGCCAGGCGGTGGTGGCGCACGCCTTTAATCCCAGCACTTGGGAGGCAGAGGCAGGTGGATTTCTGAGTTCGAGGCCAGCCTGGTCTACAGAGTGAGTTCCAGGACAGCCAAGGCTACACAGAGAAACCCTGTCTCGAAAAAAAACCAAAAAAAAAAAAAAGAGGTATGTTTAACTGAACCTCTCAGTAAGGTCATAGGAAAAGCCCAATTTGTAAAAAATAAAAAGGGCTGTGCCAGACTAAAACCAGTTACTGTTAAAAAGAACAGTAACTCCTAATGGTACACACTACACCTGCCCCAAATGTATTTACACTTGCTGCCCAGGAGACAGTTATAAGCTGGTGATCTTATGAAATGCTATATGAGAAAATAACCAAAAAGTTGTTTAAATGGATTAAGGCTAAAGGTGCAAACAAGAGACAGTGGAACACAATGAAGATCACACACCAGGAATATTTCCTCAAGATAAATTTGTAACGTGTTATAAAGGTGAAGAGGGTGGAATAAAGTAAAATAAGATTTTAAAAAGACCAATTATTAGATACTGACTTACTGATTTACTTAAGCACTGCTCGTACTGTTTGCCAAGCGTGACTTCACTTGCTACCTGGAACAGAATGACCTGGAGAAATAACTAAAACAATGGGTGTCACCCTTGACAACCTGCTGACTGCTACATGGGCTTCTGTCAAATCTTTCTTGCTTGCCTGCCTCACCTTGTGGTTTTAGAGAATGAGAATGCAAACTGGGCCTGGACCTAAGCCTTCCAAGTGCTGGCCTGGCTTCCAGTGATCTCCTGCCTCCACCTCACCGGTGTCCAAGAAAGTCCCTGGAACAGGAGAGCAAGAACAGCTGAGTGGAATGGGGAGGGTACTGTAAGACATGAAACGGGAATTCAACAAAGAGATAAAAATACTGAAAAAAATCAATCCAAAAAATGCTGGAAATGAAAAACATAAATAATTCAAGCAAAAATCTCTGTGGAGAGTCTCACAACAGAAGGATCAAGGAGAGGAGACTGCTCCAGCTTGGGGACGGTGAAGGAAACAGAACAACCAAGCAAGGACAGAAATGAAATATTAACAGGGTACCAGAGGGAACTGCAACACTCTGAAAAACACACCTACAAGTTATAGGCATAGAAGGAGAAGAAGCTTGTTCTAACCGCATTAAAAAAAAATCCTAAAAATAATCATGACTGACAATCTTTCCAGAGTTAGGAAAAAAGATGCCAGCCCAGATACAGGAGGTATTTAGGGCCAAACAGACAAACGAGAAAAGAATTTCCCTGTGCTGGCTGGTTTTATGTCAACTTGACACAAGCTAAAGTCATCCGAGAGGAGGGGGCCTCCATTGAGAAAATGCCTCCATAGATCCGGTTATAGGCAAGCCTGTAGGGCATTTTCTTAATTAGTGATTGCTGGGGGAGGGCACAGTGCATCACGGATGGAGCCATCCCTGGCCTGGTGGTCCTGGGTTCTATAAGAAAGCTGGCTGAGCAAGCCATGAGGAGCAACTCAATCAGCACCCATCCATGACTTCTGCACTGGCTTTAAGTCCCTGCCCTGCTTGAGTTCCTGTCCTGACCTCCTTTGGTGATGAACTGTGATGTGTTAGTGTAAGCTCAATAAACTCTTTCCTTCCCAAGTTTCTTTGGCCATGTTATCTCATCACAGCATAAGACACTTCCTAATCATAATTGAAACACTAAATAGACAGAGCAGAGAGAGCACATTGCAAACAGCAAGAGAGGGGCCGGTGCGGTGGCTCAGCAGGTGAAGCACATGCCTGATGACCTGAGTGCAATTCCTGGCACTCATATGCTAAAAGGAAAGAATACGACTCCCTCAAAAACTGATGAAGTACTTGCATAGATTTAATTGTATCTTAAAATTATTTTCATTTGGGGGAGGAGACGCACATGCACGCTACATGTGTGGAGGACTGAGGACAACTCATGTAGAACTCTGTAGAAGCTGGCCATCTCTGGTTCCAGGTGATTTGACTCCCTTTTTGGCCTCCAAGGGCATCAGGCATACATGTGATACACACACACAGGCAAAACACTTATCCATACAAATAAAATAAATAATTTATATTTATTTTAAATGTTTTACATTTATATTTATTTTATTAATAATTAGTTTTTAATTTTATTTTCAACTTTTTAAAAAAGATTTATTTATTATCATATCTAAGTACACTGTAGCTATCTTCAGATGCACCAGAAGAGGACATCAGATCTCATTATAGATGTTGTGAGCCATCATGTGAATGCTGGGATTTGAACTCAGGACCTTCAGAAGAGCAGTCAGTGCTCTTAACCACTGAGCCATCTCTCCAGCCCTATTTTCAACTTTAATATGAAAAATTACAAATAAAAATAGCATTATTCTTTTTAAAAAATAAACTAAGGAGCTGGGTAGTGGTGGCACTTATCTTTAGTCCCAGCACTTGAGAGGCAGCAGGCAGTATCTCTGAGTTAAAAGTCAGCCTGGTCTACAGGGGGTAGTTCCAGGACAGCCAGGGCTACACAGAGAAACCCGGTCTCCAAGGAGAGAGAGAGAGAGAGAGGAAGTTAGGGAGGGAGGGAAGGAGGGAGAGAAGAGAAGAGGAGGGGAGGGGAGGGGAGGAAAGAGAAGAGAAGAGAAGAAAGGAAAAGAAAAAACTAAGAAAAGAAATTAATAATAATAATCAGCTAAAGAAATCCAAGATCACCAAGCCAGCTCTACAGAAAAATGCTTAAAGAAATCTATGGGAGTGAAGAGAAAATAAGTCCATTCAAAGAGTTATAAAGTAAACCAGGTGAGAATAATAGTTAAGTAAAAAAGAGAGCGGAAAATTCCCAAACACTAAAAGATCTACAAGATGACAGGAACCAATACACACCTTTCTGAAATAATTGCAAATGGATATTAATGAATACAAATGAATACTAAATAGTCTCCATTTTTAAGCAAAAAGATTCAGGCTAGTACATCAGCTTGAAACACAAGTAGTGAAATACAGGTAGTGTCTCTTTGTTGTCTCCCAGAAACTCAACGCAAACAACAGTCACACCTCTGAATGAAAGGATGGGCAAAATATTCCTAGTGGACCGAAGAACGAGAGGTGTCTTGGAGCTAATAGCTGATGAAATAGACTTCAACCTGAAACTGTTAAGAAGAAGTGAAGAAGGTCGCTTCGTGCTGATTAAAGGAACAATCCGTGAAGAGGACATGTCTTTTTTGTTTGATTGGTTTTTCTTATTTATTTGTTTGTTTATTTACATCCCAAACCTTGCTCCTCCTCCCAGTCCCTCCCTCACTGAGTCCCTTCCTCCATACCTCCTCCCCCTCTCCTCTGAGAGGGTAGGACTCCCCCTGAGGTATTCTTCCACCCTGGCACATCAAGCCTGCCAGATTAGGTGCATCCTCTCCCACTGAGACCAGACAGGGAGTCATAAAGACTGAGCTACATATGTGCCAGTCCATATGTGTTCTTTGGTAGTGGCTCAGATTCTGAGGGTCCAGGTTTATTGACTCTGTTGGTCTTCCTATGAATTTCCCACCTACTTCTGGGCCTTTAATCCTTCCCCCCAACTCTTCCATAAGTGTTCCTGACCTCCATCTAATGTTTTGCTGTGGGTATCTGATTCTTTTTCAGTCTGCTGCTGCTTAGAGTCTCTCAGAGGACAGTTGTGCTAGGTGCCTGTCTGCAAGCATAACAGAGTATCATTAATCATGTTAGGGACTGGTGTTTGCCCGTGGGATGGGTTTCCAGCTGGGCCGGTTACTGATTGGCCTTTCCTTCTGTCTCTGCTCCATTCCTGCATTTCTTTTAGACAGGACAGATTTTGGGTGGAAAGTTTTATGGGTGGGTTGGTGTTCCTTTTATTATTATTATTATTATTAAGATTTATTTATTTTATGTATCTGAGTACACTGTAGCTGTCTGTCTTCAGACACACCAGAAAAGGGCATCGGATCTCCTTACAGATGGTTGTGAGCCATCGTGTGGATGATGGGAATTGAACTCAGGACCTATGGAAGAGCAACCAGTGCTCTTAACCACTGAGCCACCTCTCTAGCCCCCTGGGTTGGTGTTCTTATCCCTCCACTGGAGGTCCTGCCTGGCTACAGGAGGTGGCCTTTTCAGGTTCTTTGTCCCCACTGTTAGGCATCTAAGCTAAGGTCACCTGCATTGACTTCTGGGAGTCTCTCCTATCCCAGGTCTCTGGGACTTCCTAAAGATTCCCTCCCCACCCCCCATCAGCTGCAGGTTTCCATTCATTCTCCTGGCCCTCTGGGCCTCTCTCCTTTCTCTCCCTGCACCTGATCCCGGCTCTCCATTTCCCTCGTTCTCCCCTCTCTCCCTTAGTCCCCTCCCTCTGCCTCCTGTGACTATTTTGTTCCCACTTCTAAATGTGATTCAAGCATCCTTGGTTGGGCCTTCCTTGTTGTTTAACTTCTTTGAGTCTGTGGAGTGTATCATGGGTATTCTGTGCTTTATGATTAATATCTATGTATCAGTGAGTACATACCATACCTGTCCTTTGGGGACTGGGTTAACCCACTCTGGATGATATTTTCTAGCTCCATCCATTTACCTGAAAAATTCATGATGTCCTTGTTTTTAACAACTGTACAGTATTCCATTGTGTAAATGAACCACATTTTCTGTATCAATTCTTCAGTTGAAGAACATCTGGGTTGTTTCTAATTTCTGGCTATTATAGATAAAGCTGCTATGAACATAGTGGCATGGTGGAGCATCTTTTGGAAATATGCCCAGCAGTGGTATACCTGGGTCTTGCGATAGAGCTATTTCCAGTTTTCTGAGGAACCACCAAATTGTTTTCTATAGTAGTTGTACAAGTTTGCAGTCCCATCAGCAAAGGAGAAGTGTTCTCCTTTCTCCACATCCTCCCCAATATGTGCTGTCCCTTAGCCATAGAATCTCAGGGTAGATCAGTAGGATTAAAATAGTGAAAATGGCCAGATTACCAAAAGCAATCTACATATTTAATGCAATCCCCATCAAAATTCCAACACAATTCTTTACAGACCTTGAAAGAGTATTTCTCAACTTCATATGGAAAAACAAAAAACCCAGGATAACCAAAACAAGCCTGAACAATAAAAGAACCGCTGGAGGAATTGCCATCCCAGAACTCAAGCTGTACTACAGAGCAATAGTGGTTTAAACTGCATGGTATATTGGTATAGAGACAGACATGTAGATCAATAAATAGAATCAAAGACCCAGATCTAAACCCACACATCTATGGGCACTTGATTTTCAACAAAAAAGCCAAAATTATACAGTGGGAGGCAGGGGCGAAGGGACATCTTCAACAAATGGTGCTGGTCTAACTAGATGTATGCAAACAGAAAAATGCAGATAGATCCATATTTATCACCCTGCACAAACTCAAGGTAAAGGATGATAAGGCAAAGGACACTGTCAATAGTGTGGAAAGCTCTGGGGCTACTTCTAGGAATTTGGCAGGAATTTGACTTTGGGCTAGCACAAGGAAGTAGGCTCAAGATCTTGATCATCTTGATAAGTCCCTGAGTACCATGGAACTTTGTTTATTGCCTTGTTTGTTCCTTGACCATCCCACACACACACATCTCCCTGGCAAAAAAATAAATATGTGAACTGAATGACAGCATAGGTCAAATGGACTTAAACAGACATCCACAGAGCAATCCATCCAAACACTGCAGAACATACATTCTCCTCAGCAGCCCATGGGACTTTCTCTGAAATGGATCATATTTAAGGACACAAAGCAGACCTCAAAGAAAATGTAAGAAATTTTAAGAAATGCTTGTATTCCCTCTCACCACAATGGAACAAGACAACAAATGATCAGAGAAACTCAAGAACAAATATAAAGTTTCTGAAATTAAACAATGCAATACTGAATGGCAAATGAATCCTTGCAGAAAATCAAGAAAACAAAATTAAGTTCTAGGATCATATGAAAATCAAAACACCATATCAAAACCTATAGGAAACCAGGCAGTGATGGTGGGTAGCTGGGAGGTGGTGGCACCTGCTTTTAATCCTAGGATTCAGGAGGCAGAGGGATGTGGATCTTTGAGTTCAAGGTCAGTCAGACCTACAGATCAAGTTCCAGGACAGCCAGGACTACACAGAGAAACTCTGTCTTAAAAACTGAAAAATAAAACAAACAAACAACAACAACAAAAAAAGCCATAGAATATGCTCTCTGCCGCCACCTCCATTCAGAGAGCATGGAGATCTGCTCTCTGCCCCTGTAAGACCCTGACTCTCCATCAGTGGTATTTACTTCAAGATGCCCCTGAGCAAGACACCAAGACGAAGATCAATGCAAAAGCAAAAGGTTTATTTTCCCTGCGCATCAGGGTTGACCTTCAATTAGTCACTCAAGACAAGTTACTAAGAAGGTGACTTTCCAATGGCTATTACAAGCAGTTTTTAGACTTTTTAGGGGCACAGGTTACATCAGCAAGGTTACAGTCCAAACTTATTGGCTAAGCATATTGACCTTTAAATCTATTGGCTAGCAAGCATGACATGCATTTTAACTCTACCTGGGACTTTCCAGAGGTGACTATCAGTAAGTACATTCTCATATATATTTTTTTTTACTCAAGAATGTTCCTGTGGGTGGAGAATGGAACTTGGCCTAGCCTTGATGCCAGATAGGAAGGGGAAGCTGTAAGGAGGGTGCGGGACTGGAAACCCCTTTAGGGTCCCTCACCCCCACCTCCATGCAGAGCATGGAGAGTCCCCACAGCCCCCCCGCAACACCCCAATCCTTTCTCTTAGCCACCAACTCCCTCAGGCATTTCCTGGGAAACCCCAGCCTGTCCAGGGAACAGGTAGGTGATCTTCAGACCCTCAGTGTTCCCCCTTGCCCCCATTTATCTCATTCCCAGGTCTGTAACAGATACCCTGTTATGGCCTCGTCTTCCTGTCTGCCCTCACTCCCAGGAGACTAAGCAGATCCCTGTGACATATCCTGTTTCCCCCCTTCCTGTGGTCCCTACTCAGCCTCCCACTTCTATTTTTTTGTTGTTGTTGTTGTTGTTTTGTTTTGTTTTTTGAGACAGGGTTTCTCTGTGTAGCTCTGGCTGTCCTGAAACACACTTTGTAGACCAGGCTGGGCTCGAACTCAGAAATCCTCCTGCCTCTGCCTCCCAAGTGCTGGGATTAAAGGCGTGCGCCACCACTGCCCGGCAGCCTCCCACTTCTAATCCAACCCCATCCCTAAGTGTCAGCTCCCAGTTCTAAGAAACTGGGAACCCTCGGCCGGACACATCTGGCAAGATCTCAGAAACACTCCCTAGCAGGAAACCACACTGTCTTACAACCCAAAAGGGGCAACAAAAACCAAGGATCCAGAACACTCACCCAACAAAGACAAGACCAGAAAACAGCACCTAGAATTACAATCATCCCAAACCCAGGTGCCTAGATGCCAGTGTAAAAACACAGACAATAACAGCCAGGACATATCTCCACTAGAGACCACCAATCCTACTACAGTAGGCCTCGAGAAATGCAATGTAACTGAAGCACAAGACAAGGACTTCAAAATAGCTTTTATGAGTATTATAGAGGCCTTAAAGAGGAAATAAATAAATCCATTAAAGAAATCTATAAAAACATAGATTGAAATGAAATGAAGAAAACAATTCAAGACTTGCAAATGAAAATAGAATTTAAAAAAAAAACCCAAACTAAGGGAAAACTGAAACATTTAGGAACTTGAACAGGAGACCCAGAGGCAAGCCTCACCAACAGAATACAGGAGATGGAAGAGAGAATAGTCATCATTGAATACAAGTTAGAGGAATGCAATAGCTCAACAAACAAACAAAAAAGTGCTATATCTAAAAAAATAAAAATAAAAAATTCAGGCACAAAGCATTCAGGAAGTCTGAGACACTATGAAAGGACCAAATCTAAGAATAATAGGAATAGAGGAAAGAGAAGAAACTCCAGGTCAAAGGCACAGGAAATATTTTCAACAAAGTCATAGTCACATTTCACCAACCTAAAGAAGGAGATGCTAATCAAGGCTCAAGCACTATACAGAACACCAAATATACTGGAGCAGAAAAGAAATCCCCCTTGTCACATAATAATCAAATACTACATGTACAGGACAAAAAAGAATATTAAAAGCCACAAGGGAAAATGACCAAAAATATAAAAGCAGACCTACAAGAATTATACTTGACTCCTCAATGGAGACTGTAAACACCAGAAGTGCTGGACAGATGTTTTACAAACTATAAGAGACCACAGATACCCTTCCAGTCTACTATATCCTGCAAACCTATCAACCTCAGTAGACAAAGACAGATATTCCATGATAAAAACAAATTTAAGCAATAACTACCTACAAATCTAGCCCTACAGAAAGCTCTAGAAGGAAAATTTCAACATGAAGAGGTTAACCACACACTTGAAAACACAGAATAAATATCAGACCAGCAAATCAAAAGACCAGGGTGGCATACCACAACAAAATAGCAGGAATCAGCAGATATTCATCATTGACAGCTCTCAACATCAATGACCTCAATTCCCCAATAAAAAGACACAGACTAACAGAATGGTAATTAAAAAAGGATCCATCCTTCTGCTGTAACCAAGAAACACTCCTTAACATCAAGGATAGACATCACCTCAGAGTAAAAGGATGGAAAAAAATATTCCAAGTAAATGGACCTAAAAAGCAAGCTGGTGTAGTCACTTTAATATCTTTACAAGTTAGACTTCAAACCAAAACTAATCAGAACTAGGGAAAGACACAATATATTTATCAAATGAAAAATCCACCAAGAGGACATTGCAATTCTTAACATCTATGGACTAAACACAGAGGCACTCAAACTCATAAAAGAAACACTACTACATCTTAAATCATATATTGGACCTCACACAGTGATAGTAGAAAACTTCAGTACCCTGCTGTCTCCAATAGACAGATCACCCAGACAGAAACTACATGAAAATGCTGGAGTTGACTAACATCATAAACCAAATGGACCTAACAGATAATTACAGAACATTTCCCCGAACACAAAAGAATATATACCTTCTTCTCAGCACCTCATGGAACTTCCAAAATTATCACATACTTGGACACAAAACAAGTCTCACCATATGCAAGAATATTAAAATACGGGGAGCTGGAGAGATTGCTCAGCGGTTAAGAGCACTGACTGCTCTTCCGAAGGTCCTGAGTTCAAATCCCAGCAACCACATGGTGGCTCACAACCATCTGTAATGAAATCTGACACCCTCTTCTGGAGTGTCTGAAGACAGCTACAGTGTACTTACATATAATAAATAAATAAATCTTAAAAAAAAATAAGAATATTAAAATACTCTCCATCCTATCTGACCACCATAAATTAAAGGTAGATATCAACTACAATAGAAAGATTACAGACTAACAGAAACAGAACAATTCACCACTTAATGAAAAATGGGTCAAAACAGAAATTAAGAAAGAAATTAAAATCTTTCTAGAATTGAATGAAAATGAAAACACAACATATCCAAACTTATAGGACACAATGAAGGCTGTTCTAAGAGGCAAATTCATTACTTACTACCTATCTTTTTTTAGAAACTGAAAAAATATAACATTAATACATTAACAGCATGCCAGAAAGCTACAAAACAGCAAGAAGAAATCACTCAAAAGGAGCTTAAAATCAATAAAACAGAAACAAACAAACAAAATACAAAAAAATCAATAATACTAAGAGTTGGTTCTTGAAGAAAAGCAATAAGATTGACAAACCCTTAGCCAAATTAACTAAAAGGCAGAAAGAAAATACCCAAATTAACAAAATCAGAGACAAAAGGAGAGCATAACAATGGGCACCAAGGAAATCCAGAGAGTTGTAAGGTTATACTTTAAAAACCTGTACTCTACCAAATTGAAAAATTTAAAAGAAATGAATAGTTTTCTCTATACATACCACTTGTCAAAGTTAAATCAAGATTTAACTTTATCAATTTATCAGCCCTATAACCTCTGGTAAAATTGAAGCAGTGATTAAAAGTCTACCAACCAATCAAAAACAGAAAAACAAAAGGCAGGGTCAGATGGTTTGCACTCAGAATTCTACCAGACTTTCAAAACCAATATTCCTGAAATTTTTTCACAAAATACAAACAGAAGGAACATTTGTATTCTTTTTACAAGATCACAGTTACTCTGATTCCTAAACCACAGAAAGACTCAACAAAAACAACAAAAAAAAGCCAACGATTTCTCTTATGAATGCACATGCAATAATTCTTGATAAAATACTTGCAAACTAAATCCAAGAACACATCAAAGAGATTATCCACTGTAATCAAATAGGCTTTATCCCAGAAATGTAGGTATCATTCACTATACATAAATTGATAAATCTAACTCACCATATAAACAGATCAAAAAATAAAAAGCACATGATCATCTCATTAGATGCAGAAAAAAGCCTTTGACAAAATCCAACACTTCTCCATGATAAAAGTCTTGGAGAGTAAAGAAAACATCCAATAAAAAATAAAAAAAAGGAAAAGATCAAATGACTAACAAAATTATGTCATATATTTGGACCTTAATAATTTAATGATGGATATAATAATTTTTTTTTGTTTTGTTTGTTTGTTTTTCGAGACAGGGTTTCTCTGTATAGCCCTGGCTGTCCTGGAACTCGCTCTGTAGACCAGGCTGGCCTCGAACTCAGAAATCCGCCTGCCTCTGCCTCCCAAGTGCTAGGATTAAAGGCGTGCGCCACCACCGCCCGGCTAATAAATTTCTTAATTAAAAAAAAGTCTTGGGATCAAAGGCACATACCTAAACATAATAAAGGCAATTTACCTCAAGCCTGTAACCAACATCAAATTAAATGGAGAAAAATTCAAAGCAATTCCACTAAAATCCAAAACAAGACAAAGTTGTCTATTCTCTCTATATTCAATATAGTGTTTAAAGTTTTAGCTACAGCAATAAGACAACTGAAGGAGATCAAGAGGATACTAACAGGAAAGGAAGAGGTCTTCATTTGTGGGTGATATGAGTTTATAAATAAAAGAACCTAAAAACTCTACCAGTGAACTTCTACAGCTGATAAACACTATTAGCAAAGTAGCAGGATGTAAAATTAATATACAGAAATCAGCAGCCCTCCCATATACAAAAGGGCTGAGTAATAAATCAGGGGAAACACCTTTTACAATAGTCTCAAAAAATATAAACTATCCTGGGGAAACTCTAATCTAGCAAATGAAAGACTTGTACTCAGGAGGCAGAGGCAGCCTGGTCTACAGAGAGAGTTCTAGGACAGCCAGGGCTGCACAGAGAAACCCTGTCTCAAAAACAAACAAGCAAGAAAACTGTAAGACACTAAGGAAAAAATTGAAGAGGTCATAAGAAGATAGAAAGATCTCCCATGTTCATGATCAGTGGGATTAATATAGTGAAAATGGCCATTCTACTGAAAGCAGTCTACAGATTCAATGCAATCCCCATCAAATTTCCAACACAATCCTTTACAGAACTTGAAAGGACAATTTTCAGCTTCATATGGAAATACAAAAAACTTGGGATAGCTAAAATATTCCTGAATGATAAAAGAACTGCTAGGGGTATCACCATCTCTGATTTCAAGTTGTACTACAGAGCTATAGTAAAAAAAAAAATAGTATTGTATTGGCACCAAACAGACACAGAAATAAATCCACACACCTATGGACACCTGGTTTTGATAGAGACACCATAAATACACCCTGGGAAAAAACACAGCATCTTCAACAAAGTGTGCTAATCAAACTGAACAGATGCATGTAGAATAATCCAAAATAGATCCATACTTATTACCCAGCACAAAACTCAAATCTAGATGAATCAAAGATACAGTATATCTGATAGAAGAGAAAGTGGGGAATAACCATGAACTCACTGACACAGGAAAAGACTTTCTGAACAGAACACTGTCAGCACAGGCACTAAGACCAATTAACAAATGGAACCTCATGAAACTGAAAAGCTTCTGCAGGCCAAAAGCACCCTCATTTGGCAATGTGACAAGCTACAGAATGGGAAAATATATTTACCAGCTACACATCAATAGAGGAGGACTAATATACAAAATACATAAAGAACTTTAAAAATAAACATGAAGAAAACAAATCACCCAATTTAAAAATGGGGTACAGATTTAGAATTCTCAAAAGAGGAAATGTAAGTGGCACCTAAGGAAATGCTCAACAGCTGGGCGGTGGTGGCAAATACCTTTAACCCTGCAAAGGCAGGGGGATCTTTGTGTGTACAAGGCCAGCCTGATCTACAGAGTGAGTTCCAGGACAGCCAGGGTTACAAAAAGAAAATCTGTCTCAAAGAAAGAAAGAGAAAGGAAAACAAAATGTTCAACATATACATACATATATATAAATGTTCAAAATATATATGTATGTATGTATATATGCTCATTTTATAAGTTCTGTTCCTCTAGAGAACCCTGATAAGTATTAAAATTTATAAAGAAAACCATGGGGAAAAGAGGGAGGGAAGGGGGCTTATGGGACTTTCGGGGAGGGAGGAAACGGGAAAGGGGAAATGATTTTGAATGTTAATAAAAAAAAAAACTTAGAAAATAAAAAAAAAAGAAAACCATTAGGTCTTCCACTAAATTGGAAAACCTAAAATCAAATAAATAAATAAATGGAATATCTGGCTGTCTGTCTGCATAAGACCTACCAAAACTAAACCAAGATGATAAAAAAGAATTAGAGATGTGTGAGTCGTGTTGAGAGACTGGAGAGATTCTCAGTGGTTAACAGTGTATACTGCTCTTGGAGAGAACCCTGAGTTCAGTTCCCAGTACTCATAGCTCACACAATTCCAGCTCAAGAGGATCCAGCGCCCTCTTCTGGCTTTAGAGAGCACCTGCACTCACCATGTATATGCACATATACACATAATTAAAAATAAAATCTTTGCAGGTAAAAAAAAGAAGGCCAGTGGTATTGACGTAGCAATTAAAAATCTCCCAATTAAAAAAACTAGGTCCAGATGAATTCATTAATGAACTTTACTAGACCTTCAAATAAAAGCTAAAACCTCTGGGCAGTGGTAGCGCAGGCCTTTATTCCCAGTCTTCAAGAGGCAGAGACAGGCAGATCTCTATGAGTTCAAGGCCAGCCTGGTCTACAAAGTGAGTTTCAAGACAGCCTGAGCTACACAGAGAAACCCTTTCTCAAAACAAACAAACACAAACAAAAAGGCTAAAACCAATGCTTCTCTATTCCACAACCTAAAAATGTAAGAACATTAACATTACCAAATTCCTTTGAGAGAGAGAGAGAGAGAGAGAGAGAGAGAGAGAGATTATAGATCAGCTTTCCTGATAAACATAGACACAAAAATCCTTGCAAATGGAATTCAAAAACAGATGAATAGGTCCTCTTCGCCCCTAACTCAATGCTGCTATGGTCCCAGTGTGTCCACTCGTATCGCTGGAGTCCTGTCCTCTTCCCTGACTTTCTGCACGTACTGCAGCTCGCAGGACCTGCACCACTTGGTGCTCCACATGCTCCTACACCCTGTATCTGCCTCCCCGCCCTTCCCGGGTCGGGGACAGAAGTCCTGCACCTTTGCCTCCCCAACTCGGGTGCTCCTCAATGGTGCCAACATCCTGGCGTCCTAGGGTCCCACTCTCAGGTCCTGCAGCCTGGCTGGTAGCCAAAGATAGCACCCCGGCTAAGTAAATGCTTTGTGCGCAGCCGCTCTGACAGCCTGAGCAAGGACTCCTTCCTGGAGCAGTCATTGGCCAAAGAGAATGGGACAACCTGGGACAACCTGGAGCCGGTGCAGTAGCTGTCCAGCACGGAAGGGCTGTGATGTAGGCTGAGATCCACATCCGTATTGAAGCCAATGAAGTTCTAGTGACCCTGCTCGAGTAGGCGCTGTGTGCCTATGGCCCACAGGGAAAAATGAGGCTGGCCTATGGAAGTGTGTTGACAGTTCGTTGCTAGTGAAGCCACCACAAGGGGGCAGCAGCCCTAGAGCTCCTGGTTTGAAAACCTAAGCTTGGAATACTACAGAGCTGTAGTAACAACAGCCTGGTGCTGGTATAAATACACACAGATCAGCAGGATAAAATAGAGGAGTCGGATACAAGGCCACAGAACTAAAGCCACCTGGTTTTTGACAGAGATGCCAAAAAGACACATCGGAGAAAGACAGCATCACTAACAAATGGTGCTGGGAAAACTGGATATGTAGAAAAATGAAATTGAATTTACCTCTCACTCTTTTCCAGAGGATCAGGGACCCCAACATACACCTGAAACTACTGGAGGAGAAAAGTAGGAATAACTTTTATAATACAGGTATAGGTAAGGAGCTTCTGATAAGGAGTCTGATTGCATAATCAGCACATGGAGTATCATTAAATTACAGAGCTTTTATACAAGAAAAGCAGTCAGTTGAGTGGAGGGGCTCCTTACAGAATGGGAGAAGTGCCTGACAGAGGATTGGGATCTAGATATAGAAAGAATTCCAGAAGCTAAACATAAAACAACCCAAAATGAGCTACAGAACTAAATAGAGTTCCCAAAAGAAAAGAAGCAAACAGCTAGCTAGTAACACTTTTAAAGTGTTCAGCTTCATTGGGCCTAAGAAGTGAAAATTAAAGCTACCTTGAGAGGTTGCAGATGGTGCAGCAGTTAAGGGCACTGGCTGCACAGGACTCAAGTTTAATTCCCAGCACCTACATCAGCGGGCAAGCGACCTCTAATAGCTCCACCTACAGAGGATCCAACACCTCTGGGCTCCTCAGGTACTAGCATTCGCATGTACTTACCCACACACAGATACACAGGCATACAAATAGTTATAAACAAAATGAATCTTTCAAAAATATGTCAAGTATGTTTGTGTGGTCCTTTAGTTCCAGCACTAGAGAGTCAAAGGCAGACAGATCTCTTTGAGCTCCTGACCAGCCTAGTCTAAATAGTGAATTCCAGGCCAGCCAGGGCTGCATGATGAAATTCTATCTCAGACAGAGACAGACAGACAGAGAGACAGACAGACATATAAACAGACAGACATGTAGGCAGACAGACAGACATATAAACAGACAGACATGTAGACAGACAGACAGACCAGACCAGACCAGACACTGGACATATCCAACTCCAGGGCATCTTTCAGGGGTCTCTGCAACCTTCACAGGCTGAAGAGAGAAAAGCCACAGAAGGAAAGAAGGCAGTTCAGCTCAGTACAACTCAGTAGCCAGTGTTGGTTCAAACTTCAGAAGTCTAACTCTGAGGAGTTTATTTTAGACATATTTAAGCACAATAAAATTTAGTGAAAACTACTCTGGTGATAATTGACACAGTCCCACACGTACAACAAAGCATGGATACATGTTCTTGAGTAACAAAGTAAGTCAAATACAGATCAGACGTGGCTACGTCAAAACTATCGGTAAAGTCCATAAAGATAGGTCCTACAAATTGACTAGAAAAAACAAACTTATGATAAGGGTACCGGAAATGTATCTAGCCACACAGTACAAAGATCACCAGGCTAGAAAGCACCCACTCCCAGCCTTCTGGGTAGAAAACAGGTATTGTATTCCTTCCCTTGAAGGAACAACCTAGTGTGCTGAACATTCAAGATTCCTGTAGTGTTTATCTGTGAGCACAGATATGACCTCTGTGCCTCCTACCATTTTTATCTCCCTTCCCTGTTTGTTTTTTTAACAAGAAGATTGTGGCTGTAATAGAGGTCACGATTGAATGCGTTGCCTACATAGTTAGTCTCACAATTAGAGGCAAGTATCACAGAATTGAGACTAGCTACCAGGGGACCAGAGAAAGAGGAAAGCTGTCTTAACCATGTTGACCATTCAAAGTCACCTGAGAGATTTTTATCTCTTTATACAGATCAGTTTGACCTTATGCAGTATTATAGAAATCTAGACATTAAAGCAACATATGCCAGGGAATCATGCTTGAGCAACAAATAATTTATAGTAGCTCTATTTTAAAAAAAACTGTGATGGGTCTCAATTCACCCATTTCTTGATTAACTTCTGCTAATATTTTTGCTGTAATGTTGGTAGTTTGACTAGTCACACAGATCATTTTTTAAACCTCTTTTTGTATTACAGCAATTACTTCAGGACTAGAATAAAAACAGTCCTTAGCACAGCAAAACAATAACATACTCTCCCCTGTTATAGGCGTAACTCCTCACAAAAAGCATTTGGAGTCTGGGTTTACAAGCTGAGAATTAACATGTACCATGACTAGTGAGCATAACAGCATCATTTGGGGGTCAATAGTATTGTGTCCTTGTTGTCTCCCCAACAACTCAGTTTGGTGAGCTAGTCTTGATGTAGCCCCTTGATGGGTCGCTGTTCACCTTTACATACTTCATTTGTCTGGTGGTCTCCGGAAGGCCACCCTGGTTGGATGCTCCAGAGTGGGATCCAGCTGGGACTTCATTCATTTTCTGGAAAGACATAAGCATAACCTTTCCCTGATGTTAGAAAAACATCTGGTCCCTTCCATCGATTAGTCTCTAGATCTTTCTATTTAACATTTACTTTAAGCTGTGTCTCCTTTAGGGGAAGAAGCACGGAACCAAAGAAAGCATAGCGAAATGTAGCACCGTGTGTGAGGGTTAGGGACCGTGTGTAAGGGTTTAGGTACCGTGTGTGAGGTTTAGTGTGTATACTCCTTTGGTTTTTAAAAGTTGCCATTTAAGTATTTGATGGTGTAATTCCACATCAAATTTGATCCTGTGGATTGTAAGGGATTCAAGTAACATGATTAATATTTCATAAATTGCAAACTTTCTTAAAGCATTTACTGTTATAAGCCAAACTATTGTCAGTTTTAGTTGTAATGGGAACCCTAAAAAGGAGAAGAGTCTAATAAGTGATTTATATTCTAGGTTGTTTTGCTCTTGTGAGAAAGGACAAGCATATTAGAAAAAGTACCAGCCATTACATTAATACATTTTAAAGGTCCAAATTCTGAGTTGTTAGCAATACCTACCAAATGACATTAAGTTTTAACCCTCGAGGATTTATTCAGCCAGCAGAGGGCAGTGGGGTGAAGGAAGAAGGAGAACGTGAGATTGGAATATTTGCTGTGCCTGATCCTAGAGGGGGAAGTACTGGGGCGAGGAGGAGGCCAGGACATCTGCTTGCACATTAGCGGATGTTAGCAGACCTGGAAAATTAGAATGGACACAAATATGAGTTATAAAAATGTTAATATTGTTGTCTTATGGATGTTGAAGGGAGAGAAATGATTGTGAAATAACATGAGTAGTTGGTTTGGGTTTAAGCCTTGCAGTCTCTAGGAGTGAAACAGCTTGAGAATACACAGTCAGTTACAGCATCCAGTGGTTGGGGAACATCTAATAGAAACTGATTGAGCCGGGCGGTGGTGGCACACGCTTTTAATCCCAGCACTTGGGAGGCAGAGGCAGGTGGATTTCTGAGTTCGAGGCCAGCCTGGTCTACAGTGAGTTCCAGGACAGCCAGGGCTACACAGAGAAACCCTGTCTTGAAAAAAAAAGAAAGAAAGAAAGAAACTGATTGAATGCCCAAGTTCACACTGCTGAGCTGCACAACCTGAGGTGTGTGCAGTATATTTGTAGAGCATGTGGGATTTGTATATAAGACATAAGCTCCTTGTCCTTGTGAAAAGCCAGATGTAAACAAATTAAAAGCAATCACTATAGGATTTTTAGATGTAATTTTAGTTAAAACCCATGAGGTCTCTTTTAAAAAATCATAAAGAGAAACTTTAGGGTAATGATTATAGATTTCAAGTAGCATGTTAATGCCTGTTATTTCCAGTGTGACACAAGTAATGAATCTGCATTTTATTAACTAGCACAATAACCTCGGCAGACTCCTTAGCAGTAAGTTGTTTAAGATGTGTCTTTCCCATCATTATCAAGTTCATAATTTCCTGTAAAAAAGGAGTTACAGATTGCTGCAGAAAATTCTGACATGCATAAATTTCTGTAATACTGTTTCCTTCTTGATTATAATTCCTGTAGGAGATGAGGAGGAAGGTAAGTAATTGATAAGGAAGTAAGAGATTAACTCTATGAACTATGATTTTAGCAACAGCCTTATTTAAGAAACTAATAAAGCTCTGCTTTGGGTGTTATATTTCCTATGGATTTTAACCAAGAATCTCCAGAAAAATAAATTAAAGAATGCAACTAAATCTTTAGCAAGTAATAGGCAGATAAGGATGTGCCCAGTTGACCATGATCCAGTTGTTGTGTTTTGGTTTGTTGTTGTTTTTAAGTAATAGAGGATGCACTGTTTGAAAAGTTTTACACTGAGAGGACTACAGCAAGTTTGTTGTTGAGTAATATATCCTAAATAACTAGGAGAGGAGAATGTCATCCACATAACTGAACGTCTAAAACCCCCAGAAATCTAAACAGTTTAAGTGCTTTGTGTACAATCTATTGACATGTAGTGTCAGTCTTCCATTTCTTGTGGTAAAGACATGCCACTGAAATCAGGTCATTGGCTGTTGATTGTCTAAAGTAGGAACAGAGAATGCAAGTTGTTCCTTATTGTTGGGATGTAAAAGAACTGAGAAAAAGCAGTCTTTTAAGTCAAGTATAAAGATGCAGTGGCCCTGAGGATCTGGGAGCCCCGTTGGAGGCCCCAGTTGTTTCCATTTATGCCCCTCAGATCATCTAAATCTACACTTTGCCTTTTTCTTTTTTGTTTGTTTGTTTGTTTGTTTTTCGAGACAGGGTTTCTCTGTGTAGCCCTGGCTGTCCTGGAACTCACTCTGTAGACCAGGCTGGCCTCAAACTCAGAAATCTGCCTGCCTCTGCCTCCCAAGTGCTGGGATTAAAGGCGTGTGCCACCACTGCCTGGCCTCTTTGCCTTTCTATGAATTACAAAAATAGAGGAATTCCAAGAACTAACTGAAAGTTCCATATTTCCAAGTTACAGTTGTTCCTCTACTAGAAGTTGGGTCTATTTTAATTTTTCTTCATGAAGGGACCATTGATGAGTCCATATTGGGTGAGCCCTGCTGTGAGAGAAAACAAAAAACTAAGGGGTCTTAGGGCAGTCGAGCCCTAGTGCAAAGGCGTCAGCTTCACACTCACACCATGGCCAGCATAGTCTGGCTTTCTGCTGGGCCAAAACTAGGTGATGGACATCAGACTCAGGTCCACTTGGGTGGACCCCAGGGGACAGAAGGATCAACGGTGTCAGGACTGATGGGAAGCCAGAGGAGCAGCAGAGTCAGCTCACCCTACCAAGATTGGGGGGGGAGGGTATGTGTGTGTGTGTGGTGCGTGTGCGTGTATGTGGTGTGTGTGTGTGTGCATGTGTGTGTGTGTGCATGTGTGTGTGTGCATGTGTGTGTGTGTGCGTGTGTGTGTGTGCATGTGTGTGTGTGCGTGTGTGTGTGTGTGCATGTGTGTGTGTGCATGTGCATGTGTGTGGTGCGTGTGCGTGTATGTGTGTGTGCATGTGCGTGTGTGTGTGTGCATGTGTGTGTGTGCATGTGCGTGTGTGTGGTGCGTGTGCGTGTATGTGTGTGTGTGTGCGTGTATGTGGTGTGTGTGTGTGCATGTGTGGTGTGTGTGTGCATGTGTGTGTGTGGTGCGTGTGCGTGTATGTGGTGTGTGTGTGTGCATGTGTGTGTGTGGTGCGTGTGCGTGTATGTGGTGTGTGTGTGTGCATGTGTGGTGTGTGTGTGCGGGTGTGTGTATTATGACCCTCCTGAGAAGAGTGTCCAAACCATTTATTACTTTAGTCCAGACTGCAAAATAACTGAAAGGATGTTTATCTCCCTTCTCACGGGCTCTTTTTACAATAGCTCCTATGCATTTCCAAATGTCAACATCAATGGTTCCTTGTTCAGGAACTGTACAACCATTTGTACAAGGTTTCAGAACTGTTGCTCTGAATATTTTTGCTGCCTTGGATCTTACCAGACATTTCAATAATTGTATAATGTGGTTTGCCTCAAAGGACTGAGAAGAACTCGTGTTATTTAACTCTCTCACTTAGGTTGCAACTCCTTGGGTGAGAGGGCCCATACTCATTTGGGAGAGAGGGAGGGAGGGAGGGAGGGAAGGAGGGAGGGAGGGAGGGAGGAAGACAGGAGAGATTCCATCTCTGCCTACTCAGTCAGAATGGCTATAATAAAAAACAAAATGACAGGAAATGCTGGCAAGGGTGTGGAGAAAAATGAACACTGTTGGTAGAAACACATACTGATGCAGCCACTATGGTCCTCATGTAACCTAGCTATATCACTCCTGGGCATTTACCCAAAGATCTTCATGCCCCCCTACAGAGACACTTACACATCCATGTTCCCAGGTAGGACATAGAATCAGCCTAGATAATGAAAATGTAGCACACACACATAGTGGACTTTTATTTAAACATAATGAAAGTGATCTTTTTCCTCCCTTTAGTTTTTCAAGACAGGATTTCTTTGTATATCCCTGGTATCTGGAACTCATTCTGTAGACCAGGCTGGCCTTGAACTTACAGAGATCTGCCTGCCTCCTCCATGTCCCCAATCCCAACCCTGAGTTCTAGGATTAAAGGCCTGTGCCACCACTGTCCATCTAAGAAAGTGAGATTCACAAGAGAACATTTATGTTGAGTGAGGTCACCCAGGCACAGAAAGACAAACACTGTATGTCCTCTTACATGTAATCTTTGCTTCGGATATTTAGATTCCAGTGTTTAATTTAGAGTGTCTGCAGCATTCAGGAAGCTTGAAAGGGCATATGAAGGGAGGAGGGAAAGAGATCGGAAGTATGGAGGAGAATGTAGACCACACATGACATAAAAGTAGAAATCCAGAACCCTGAAAGTTAAAGCTTTGGAGGAGAAATGGGAAGGGGTAACTAAAACCAGGGTGTATGAAGAAGCCCTGTGGAAGCTTGATGCTTTGAAGTCTAATTAAAAGTCTAGTTTTTTAAAAAGGAATTTGGCCAAGAGTGGCACATGCCTTTAATCCCAATATTTAGTAGACAGAGGCAAGAGAATCTCTATGCATTCAAGACCAGCCTATTATACAGAGCAAGCAAATTCCAGGACAATCAGAGTTACATATTGAGACTTTGTCTCCTAGATAGATGGATGGATAGATAGATAGATAGATAGATAGATAGATAGATAGATACGGACAGACGGACGGACGGACGGACGGACATACATACATACATAGATTAGATGCATACATACATACATACATACGTAGATAGATACATAACTGCATAGATAGATAGATAGATAGACAGACAGACAGACAGATAGATGGATAGACAAAGGGAGTTTGAGCAGAAGAGCTCTGCATTGGTAGACAGCTGTATTACCTAGAAGACATGGGTTATTAAGTGAAAACCAGGTGCTAGGCATTGGATACCTTCCTTTACGTTATTGGTCAGAATGGCTCCTGATTTGCCAAAATGACACAGGGTATTACTGTTTCTCTTGGTTACTCAGTGGCAAAAACCTATTGCTAAAGACACAATACACTTTGGTTGCAGAACATACAGAAACCAAGCTAGAGCTTCTTTGTGGAAGCTTCCTCCATGCTGGATACTTTCATAGTGCTAGAAGGTAATATGCAGGTGGATGGGAAAGGCCAGTCACTAATGGACTCACAGGTAGACTCTACATGCTACAAAACTGATCTTCAGGCAAGTTATGCCTGCTGGTACACAGTGGTATGATCTGATTAGAGGTCTGTTCCACAGGAGGAAACTCATGCCTGATGCTGTAAACACGGTCAAAATCCCATGGCTACAGAGAACAGAGTCTACTAATGCTGTTTTTCTAAATGGACTTGTTTTAAAACTGCCTTCTAGAGATTTATGTTCATACCAATAGATTAATGCTGTGCTCAACCTTGTACAGAGTTGTAAGTCAATGAAGAGGCTCATAACTAGTCAAAGTGCAGAGATGACTATTGAGTATTCATCCCTAGATGAAACATCTTTACCAATACTCTCTCCAAGGTTCAGGGGACATTGAAGAAGTGTTGTAGTAAATATTTCATCTCAATCAGTGATTTCTACCCCACTTTTAACCATTCAGGTCTCAGATAAAAGATACACAACTTTTGTATTTACAATAAGCCTTTAACTCACTAGAGTTGGGCAGATATCTATCCTCTAAGATATTAGTATCTACTTCCCTATCAATAACTTAACTTGCCTTGTTCCACCTGGGCAGCTCTTAACTCCAGTTGGCCAGCTCTCATGGTCATGTTTTCACGACTCACCATGACTACACCGTGGTGTCTTCTCCTCCCTCTACCTTCTCTCTCTTCCTTTGTGGTCTCCTGCCTCAGTCTCCAAGGTCAGGAACCGAAACACCACCTACCTCTCTTCTGCCTAGCTACAGGCTATTAGCATCTTTATTCAGCCAATAGTTTTAAATTAAGGAGCAAAGTCACATAGCATCACTTTGTGCATGTTCTGATTCTCTCGTCCCTGGAGGGCAACCAGGCCTTGAAGGCCAGTATTCAGCATTATGATAATAACAATAGCTCAAACCTCAACAAGGAAGAAGAAGAAGAAGGAGTGTGAAGACTGAAGGAGGGTGAGAAGTGTTGTGTAATGCGATCACGTGGTCATTGCACTCAGTATCTCATAGAAGCTAAAGTTACCTGCAGTCAACATTCTAATATAGATGGGAGACCTGCACACGATGCTCCACCCCTATCTGAGGAACTACTAGAAATCCATGACTTCTGGGAAAGAGGAAGGTGTGGCTACTGTGGGATGCCATGTTCTAGCCATGGTCCAACATCCATGCACAAGAAGGCAGCACCAACTGGACTGGGTGAATTACTAAGAAGATAACGGAGAAGAAGGAGGAAGAGAAGATTAAAATGGAAAGGGGAAGTACTGGAGGTGTCCTGGGAGGGAGGGTGGGAGGGAGAGTTTGTGTTGGATATGATCAAGATACATTATATATACATGAAATTGTCAAAGAACAGTTGTAAAATATTCTTTTAAAAAAACAGCAGTCAAAAAATAGAGGGCATGACAGTATGTAGGACTTCTTCACTATTTCCCAAAATAGGTCAATACTTTGATTTTATAATCATCAAGGCTAAAACAGCACTCCACATAAACATGTAATAAAAACAGCAGAGGCAGAGGCAGGGACATTTTCAGATATTGTTGGAAATCTGTTCTAATCCCAAGTCAAACTCATGTGAAGATTTATTGTTTATTTTTTGAGGGGTTTGTTGTTGTTGTTGTTGTTTGATATAAGGACTCTCTTTGTGTAGCCTTGGCTGTCCTGGAACTTGCTCTTAGCCCAGGCTGGCCTTGAACTCAGAGATCTGCCTGCCTCTGCATTCTGAGTGCTAGGATTAAAGGTATGCGCCACCATCACCCAGCTCTGATTTTATTTTCTGAAACTCAGGTCATCAGTTCATACAGCAATTTATAAAAACATACATTCTAATAAAATACAATCCAAAGATAAACTAATTTATTACTCTCATTCTGAAATTGACAGTAGGAAAATATTAAAATGTTTATGTTTTTCATAATTAAACCATTGTGTTTCTGTAAGATTAGGAAGCTATATACACACCGGGTGGTGGCAGCACTTCTTTAATCCCAGAGCTCAGGAAGCAGAGGCAGGCCAATCTCTATGAGTACAGAGTCAGCCTGGTCTACAAAATGAGTTCCAGGACAGTCAGGACAACACAGAGAAACCATATCTCAAAAAAAAACAAAAGAATAAAAAATAAAAATAAAAAACCCTCAAATCCATAACACAGTGGCGAGTCTGAGTCAAAGGCAGTGCTCATTACCATTGCTTGTCCTATTGCACACACAGTTCAGAGGGTGCACAGTGCTCATTACCATTGCTTGTCCTATAGCACACACAGTTCAGAGGGTGCACAGTGCTCATTACCATTGCTTGTCCTATTGCACACACAGTTCAGAGGGTGCACAGTGCTCATTACCATTGCTTGTCCGATAGCACACACAGTTCAGAGGGTGCACAGTGCTCATTACCATTGCTTGTCCAATAGCACACACAGTTCAGAGGGTGCACAGTGCTCATTACCATTGCTTGTCCGATAGCACGCACAGTTCAGAGGGTGCACAGTGCTCATTACCATTGCTTGTCCGATAGCACGCACAGTTCAGAGGGTGCACAGTGCTCATTACCATTGCTCGTCCGATAGCATGCACAGTTCCGAGGGTGCACAGGATGTGTTCAGAGCAAGCCTGCAGTGAGCAGTGACTTCACAGGGGAGCCAGAAATGCCTCATGTTCTCTGTGCACTTGATGTCAACTTCATATTTGATCACCATACATTCAGTAACCTTCAACCGTTGCCAATTTTTCTAAACTTCTGTTTAGTTATGCAACCCTTAATGAGACTGTGCCACGGATGAAAACACTGTGTTCTCCATTCTCTATACCATGCAGTATCTCTCAAACCCGTGATGAAATAATTCAGACTTGTAAAAAAACATGCCATGAACTGAACAAATTCCTGCGGATCCTTCCTCAGGGTCGTATGGATACCAGGCCTTGACTCTGTGGACCCTTGGACAGGCTGACATGATCTCTGGAATTGGTGGCTGAGTCATAGGTGCATGTAAGTCCTCAGTTGGCCATTTACCAAAAAAAAAAAAGCAATGGTTGAAGGTTACTGAGTGTATGGTGATTGAAATCGCCCCCCCACACACACACACATGTGGTCTCTTCTTATATGAAGCGGAAATGATAGTTCCCATCCAAGATGCAATGGGCAAATTAAGAATGTGTACTGTTTATATTTAAAAATCACAGTCAAAGGTTTCTATCCCACCTTTGGTATTTGAGTTCCCAGATGAAAGAAACACTCACAGCCTTTATATTTGCAATAATCCCTAAACAGCTCAAGAGCTGGGCAGCTGCCTGCCCTCCATGCTGTAGAGTGTACTTTCCTATTCTTAACTCCGAGTTATTACTTACTATTTACTATGTTCCATTTGTGCTGCTCTTAAGACCAATTGGGCAGCCCTCAGGGATACATTTTCTTGACCCTTAACCCATGACAGCTTCTCCTTCCTTCTCCTTGTGTTCCCAAGCCCAGGAAACCTAAACCCACCTATGTCTCTTCTTCCCAGCTATCAGCTGTTAGCATCTTTATTTATCAATCACAATTAACTGGGGGCAGGGTCACTTAACTAAAGTCTACTTGGAGACTCTCTCATCTCTGGGGCAACCAGTTTTGTGGGGGCCCAAATTAGCATAAGAATACAAGTAGCACCAGGCCAACCCACTACAAGAGTATGTGCCAGGGAATAGAGGTTTTTTTTTGTCCACACATCTGGGTTCCTTTACAGAGATGTGAGTTTATGTTTAGAAGTGTATTTAATGTCTCCTTGATATGATCCAATGGAAAAAGCAGAGCACCCCCATGGAATAGTCCTTTCAAATGCCTTAAACTAGAATACACACAAAACCCTTTATTTAACTTGATGTTACTGACCTTTTCCCCTTAACGCTTTTAATATTCTTTGTTTAGTGCATTTGGTGTTTTGATTTTTATGTGACGGAAGGACTTTCTGTTCTGGTCCAGTCTATTTGGAGTTCTGTGGGCTTCTTGTATGTTCATGGGCATCTCTTTCTTCAGGTTAGGGAAGTTTTCTTCTATAATTTTGTTGAAGATATTTACTGGCCCTTTAAGCTGGGAATCTTCACTCTTGTCTATACCCATTATCCTTAGGTTTGGTCTTCTCATTGTGTCCTGGATTTCCTGGATGTTTTGGATTAGGAGCTTTTTGCATTTTCTTTGACTGTTGTGTCAGTGTTTTCTATGGTGTCTTCTGCACCTCAGATTCTCTCTTCTGTCTCTTGTATTCTGTTGGTGATGCTTGCATCTATGATTCCTGATCTCTTTCCTAGGTTTTCTAACTCCAGGGTTGTCTCCCTTTGTGGTTTCTTTATTGTTTCTACTTCCATTTTTAGGTCCTGGATGGTTTTGTTCATTTCCTTCTCCTGTTTGATTGTGTTTTCCTATAATTCTTTAAGGGATTTTTGTGTTTCCTCTTTAAGGACTTCTAGCTGTTTACTTGTGTTCTCCTGTATTTCTTCAAGGAAGTTATTTATGTCCTTCTTAAAGTCCTCTATCATCATCATGAGAAGTGATTTTACATCTGATTCTTGCTTTTCCAGTGTGATGGTGTATCCAGGACTTGCTATGGTAGGAGAATTGGGTTCTGATGATGCCAATAACCTTGGCTTCTGTTGCTTATGTTCTTACGCTTGCCTCCCACCATCTGGTTATCTCTAGTACTACCTGCCCTCGATATATGTGACTGTAGCCTGTCCTTCCTGTGATCCTGGTTGTGTCAGAACTCCTCAGAGTCAAGCTGTCTCTGTGATCCTGTGATTCTGGGATCCTGTGATCCTGAGATTCTGGGTGTGTCTGAGCTCCTGGGATTCAAGCTGCCACTGGACTCTGAGATCCTGGTGTGACCACGCTCCTGGGATCCTGTGTTCCTGGGGATGTTAGAGCACCTGGGAATGGAGCTTCCTCTGGGTGTTGTGGGACTGGCTGTGGAGTTTGTGGCCAAGGTCAGCTCAAGGGCACTGGCCCAGACAGACCAGAAGGAACCCATGCCATGGGTCTGGCAGAGTTCCTGTGTGCCTGGGTCCCTCTGGTCCCAGTTGCTCCAGGTGTTGGGACAGATATTGTGTCCTCCTCACCTCTGATCCTATGATCCTGGGCGAGTTAGAACACCGAGATTTAGCCCACAATCTTTTCAAAGAGAAATATAATACAGAATCTACTTTATCAGCCAAGCTTTTTATCAATTTCAAAGCTCAGCATGGAGCTACTGTATTATCCTGCAATTATCTTACAGATGTAGATCCACAGAATTGAGAGCAGAAAACCCAAATATATTTAGATACCAATGTTTATAGCAATTTTATTTATAATAACCAAAAAAAGGTAACAACCCAAATGTCTATCAAGAGAAAATTTCATAAAGAAAATATGCCATGTAAATGTAATAGGATATTATTAAACCTTAAAAGAAGTAACAAAGCCAAATGTGGTGGCGTATATTCATAATCTAAGCATTTGAGAGGCTGAAGTAAGATTGTTCAAGTGTGAGCTACCCAGAAAGCACCTACTTAAACTGCTTCCTGTTAAAGCCTAGGTAAAATGGTAAGGCCTAAATAAAATGTTATGGCCTAATTAAAATGTTAAGGGTTAGGTAACTGTCACCTGGCTAGACTGCTATTATAAGGTAACTTTCTCATATGTTTCTGTTGTTACTAAGAAACTTTCTAATGCCAAGACTGATTACATATTCTGTTATGTTCTGTGCTCTTGGAACCAGTGACAATAGAAGTCAGTAAAACTGTTTTGTATAGTTACCCACAATATGCTTGGTCCCAAACCAACCACCCAACAGCACTTCCTGCACCTGCGTATAAGTTTTTATGGTATTTGCCTTTAAAAGCTGCCCCTGGGAAGGACCCCAGCATAAGAGAGACACCTGCACCAATATAAGCAACTATTTGGAATAAGACTTCCATTTTGAGTAGTGGTCAAGTAAAGTTTAAGTTTCCAAGAACTCCCTGGGAACTGACATCCTACTTGCCAAAAAAAAGACATGTATGTGGGTAACTGACATCCTGGTTGGCAATTTAAGATGAAGTCCCATCCTGGTAGACAAGTTAGGACATGAATATTAGACAAGGCAAGTTCCCTGCCACAGTTGAATACCCCGACCAATGGAAACAGGATTAGTATACAACAAAGCCATGTTCCTAAGGAAATCCTCTAAATTCTGATTGGTGGAATAACTTGGCACAGATGTTTGTGGATTTGGGGCTGAAAAACCCTGTAAGATCTTAACTCGGGTTCATGGTTCAGTTCCTGAATGTCCACTACGGCCCAGTCCTTGGGGCATATGCTCAATCAACTATCTCTGTCTGACTGAGATCCATGTGCTCAATCAACTATCCCTGTCTGACTGAGATCCATGTGCTCAATCAACTATCTCTGTCTGACTGAGATCCTTGTTTGTGTGGTTTGTGAGGCAATTCCTGGACCCAACACCGCCAGTTCAAGATTTGCATACTTCTGGGACATTTTCACAAGTAATTCAATGAAAAGTGTGAGTATCCAGGAAACAAAAGAATTGCTAACAGAGTAGGATGGTCTTGTCTTTCAGGAGGTTCCTCCTCCCCAAAATGCCTTCCTTCTCAAAAACAAAAACAAAACAAAACAATAACAACAACAACAAAACAGTCTACTTGCAGCCAAGTCTCCTTGGCAACCACAATTAATATATATGTTTGTCAACTGTTGAGGTAACCACCGTTATAGAGGGAGAGAATATGCAGCTTCCAGCCAATATGGTCTGATCTTGGCTTCTCCAACTCCCCTGAAGTGGAATCTAACACTCCCTCTGACCTCTGCCTCCACTTAGAAATGTTGGGTGCTTGCTGTCCCCCGAGGGCCCTTCATTGCCTTGACAATGATTCTCTCTGTGTGTCCAAACTCTATCCTCCTTTATCCTAGATGCAGTTACTCATTATCTGTCAGCCAAGAGCAAGTCTACCCCACAAAGATGGTGCCTAGCTTCTGGGTATGGCTTCTTTCAGGTGTGTAAAACAGCAGACCCAGTACTGTCTCCCTTAAAACTCCAAACATCTATGGCAACATGTATGATACATGTCACAGCTAGGGGCATAGGAAATAGAGATGTGAGCTATAAACACACAGTAAGGCCAGGCAGTGGTGGCGCCCGCCTTTAATCCCAGCACTTGGGAGGCAGAGGCAGGCAGATTTCTGAGTTCAAGGTCACCCTGGTCTACAGAGTGACTTCCAGGACAGCCAGGGCTACACAGAGAAACCCTGTCTCGAAAAAACCAAAACACACACACACAGAGAGAGAGAGAGAGAGAGAGAGAGAGAGAGAGAGAGAGAGAGAGAGAGAGAGAGAGAGAAAGAGAGAGAGAGAGAGAGAGAGAGAGAGAGAGAGAGAGAGAGAGAGAGAGAGAGTAAATTCAATAAAGCACACAGAAGATCTCAAAAGATCTTCTGATGGCTAATCTTGACTAGCAGCATGACTACATCTGAAATCAGCTAAAATCCAAGATGCTAGGCACTCCTGTGAGGGATTTTCTTGCCGGATTTTTTGAGGTGGGAAAATCTACCCTAAATTTGGGCCATACCTTGTGATGGCAGCCCAAATAAAAGAAGTCAGAAGAAGGAAAATCTCAGGTTTGGTTTGGTTTGGTTTGAGACAGGATCTCTCTGTGCAGCCCTGGCTGCCTTAAAAGTCGCTCTACAGACTAGACTGGCCTCAAATTCACAAACATCTACCTACCTTCACATCCCATGTGCTGGGATTAAAGGTGTACACCACCACCACGAAGCAAGTGTTAAGATTTTTTTTTTTTTGGTTTTTCGAGACAGGGTTTCTCTGTGTAGCCCTGGCTGTCCTGGAACTCACTTTGTAGACCAGGCTGGCCTCGAACTCAGAAATCCTCCTGCCTCTGCCTCCCAAGTGCTGGGATTAAAGGCGTGCGCCACCACCGCCCGGTTTGTGTTAAGATTGCTAAGGGCAGGAGCTGGAAACATGGCTCAGTGGTTAAGAGCACTGACTGTTCTTCCAGAGGTCCTGAGTTCAATTCCCAGCAACCACATGGTGGCTCACAACCATCTGTAATGGAATCCTGATGCCCTCTTCTGGTGTGCCTAAAGATAGCTATAGTGTACTCATATAAATAAAAATAAATAAATAAATCTTTTAAAAAAAAAGATTGCTAAGGGAATGTGCCAGCAGCAAAGCTTTTCCCTTTTGCCTGCTTGCCCTCACTCTTACTGGCAAGTTCACCTATCCTATTGCTGAGACGTTTCCTCCCTGTTTCCACCTGCTTCTTCAGGATTACAACATTGACAGCCTACAGCTCTCTAGGCTTCCTTTAGGACTCTAGCACCAAGTTGGAACTGCAGAGACATCCAGACTCCTGGACTGAAGAGCTACTATATTTTTGGCTTTTCTGAAATTAATTAATTAATATCTGTGTGTACATGTACAAACATGTGTATGTATATATTCATCCCATCAATTCTGCTCCTTTAGTAAACCCTAATACAGATCTTGTATTCTCAATAAAGAATTTTTTTTGCTTGATTTGGTTTTGGTTATTTGAATTTTTAACCAAATTTTCTACTTTAATTGAATACTTTTATAATTAAGAAGCACGGTCAGTCAGGAGTGATGGCACACATCTGTAATCCCAATGTTCCAGAGGAGGTCTATGCTATGCAGGAGGACCACAATATTGAGACCAACTATGTACAAGACCCTGCCTGACTACAGAACAAAATAAAAACATGGTTCACTAAAAATGTCGCTTAACAATTTTAGGTAAGCTATGATACATTAATTTTCAGGGGGAAAATATTAGGAAGAAAATCAAAGGTTAATGATGCTTAAATAACTCTGTGTTACAGTTTTAATTTTATTATATAGTTAACTTAAAATTGGCTTCATCCTAAACATATCTGCATTCTAGAACCTCATTTCTAGTGTGTGATCAGATGAAAGTACCTTCTTTCTTTCACCCCTAGCAGCCAAGCCTGTCCCCTGAAGGAGAGGGTAGTCACACAGCTGTTTCCGAAGCCCTTCCCTGTTGTCACTTCCAGCAGCACCTTGGTTGGAACCTTTGAGAAAGAAAGACTCCTTCACAATGATGTGAGCCTTGCTTTAAAAAAAAAAAAAGTCGAAAACTCATGAAAAACACAGTTGATGTGAATCAGATGTCTAGATGGCAGAGTGCCCGCTAAGCCAGGCAAGTGCGCAGATGTGTGGGACACACATTCCTCCCTTGGAGCCACGGAAGGTAAATAGCCCATCCTTGTGGATGTCTCTGCCTAGAAGTCTGGTGGCAAGGCTCCTGTTCCCTAGCTCATTTCTCTTTACCCACCCAGTCGTTTCTCTGCACCCCATCTACAAACAGAAACAAGATCTGGCCGTAATCATGTACACTTGTTGACTAACTGATTATACTTTACTGAACGATTTTCGTTTAATATCATAACCAGTCAATTGCTGTTTTACAATTCCCATGTCCCAGTTTCCGAAGGAAAAGTGTTTCTAATGAATTCCAGGAATCAGCCAGCAGGTGCAGTAATGTTTTTACCAGAGGAAGGATTTAGATTTCCTGGAACCTGGTGGAGAGGGGTGGGGATCAGAAGAAGGGGTGTCAGGCCTCACTCACCCAAGGTAGGCTCCCGGCTTCCCTGGGAGAGCAGACTGTTCCAGCTGCTACAGACACTGGGGAAGAAATAAGGCATCTTTTGTCCTTCAACATCTGGTGTGTGTGTGTGTGTGTGTGTGTGTGTGCGTGTGCGTGTGCCTGTGCCTGTGGGTATGTGCACCTGGGCATTTGTGTGTGCCTGTGAGTTTGTCTGTGAGTGTGCCTGTGTTTCCTTGCAGGATAAGTTGACCAGGTGCTTTCTCCCCATCATTCTTCTGTTCCTTTTGTTTCATGGTAACCTTTTCCCTCTGTTCACTTGAAGAATACATGATATTTCACTTAATGTCAAATGCCACCCTGCCTTGTCTGCCAGCCTGGACACCTCTTCATCCTCTTCATGCTTAATGAGGCATTTTGGGCTCTAGTGTGTGTTTGCATTATAATCCTCTCATCACAGAGCTTTTATGAGAGGTTTCCCTTCTTTCTTTTTTTTTTTTTTTGAGGGGGGTCGTTTGCTTGTTTTGAGACAAAAAAGTCTCACTGTGTAGCCTTAGCTGGCCTGGAACTTGCTTTGTAGACCAGACTGACTTCAAACTCACAAATATGTACCTGCCTCTGCCTTCCCAGTGCTGGAATTAAAGGCACTGACCACCATGTTCTCTTTCTTTGAACTCTTCATCCTCCTGCCTCAGCTTCCTGGATGCTGGAATTAAAGCATGTGCCACCATACTTGGCCAGGCTACCTTTTTAAAGTCATACCAAGTAGCCCACCCTGCCCTCCCTCCAAGCTGCCAGCTGCCTACCTGCTCCATCTGCCAACAGCACCATGCCCTCTATGCGTGGCATGCTGTGTTTATACTACACAGCATTTACCACATCTACATACTACATACTTTATTTACCACATCTTATCATATTCATTGCTACAGCTCAGGTTAGAAATGCCCCCCAAAGGTTTGTATTTTACAACCACTATTGGGAGGAACTGGAGCCTTTAGGAGACAGGGCACAGGAAGAAGTCTTTGAAATTGTGCTCTTATAGGAGATATTGAGACCCCACTCTCTGTGAATCCCTCTCTGTTTTTAGCTTCTGTCAGTGAACCAGACTCTTCTACAGTACAGTCCCACCATGAGGTATTGTCATCATGAGGTACAAAGCAACAAGGTTGAATGATCATGGACTAAAACTTCTAAAACCATAGCCAAGATAAATGTCTCTTTCTTTTAAATCGATTATCTCAGCTACTTTGCTATAAAAATGGAAAGCTGTAAGGTGGTGGTGGAGTATGCCTTTAATCTGAATACTCGAAACCAGAGATCTCTATGCGTTTGAGGCCAGCCTGGTCTACAGAGTGAGTTTCAGGACAGCCAGGGCTACTCAGAGAAACCCTGTCTCAAAAAAACAAAGAAAATATAGACAGACAGACAGACGAATGGATGACACCTTTTTTGACTACCATTTCTCATTAGGTTATAACTTCTTTATAAGGGCTGGGTATTCTATCATTTACCTGTAATCCCAATACTTAGAAATGGAAGAATTAACCAGAACTAAACTGAGAGACAGTGTCTCAAAATAAAAAGAAAGGAATCAAGCAAGCAAAGACAGGATAATAATGATGAGTTCGAGGTCAACCTGGGCACACAGCAAATTTCTATCCCAAATATTCCACATGGGCAGGATGTTGCTGTTTTTGTTTGCTGTTAACTCTTCAGCACTTCAGACACTGCATGGCCACACTAGATGTTCAGTAAATATTAGTTGTAGGGCTCGAGTGGTAGCTCAGCAATTAGAACATCTCCTACTCTTGAAGAGGAACTGAGTTAAATTCCCAGCTCCTGTGTTGAGTTGAGTCATACTGCCTGCAACTCCACCCTTGGGTAATCTGAATAGAACAAATGCTTACTTTTATAAGTAGCCTTGCTCATGGTGTTCTATCACAGCAATAGAGAAGCAATTAATTTAGAATCTGATATCCTCTTCTGGCCTCCATGAACACCTGCACACATATGTACATATATACACATGGAGACACACCCATATACATACACATAAGTAAAATGTTTTAAAAATAAAAAGATAGCATATTGGTTGTACAGAGAAGTCTCCGTGAGACCCTCATGGTGTGGCAGGTCCCGCTGACAATGTAAAGTGAGGGTCTGTGTGCATCTCAGCTGCTCATAGCATGCAGATCCCAACCTGTAGGAGCTTGTCAGCAGCACAAACTTCCAGAGCTTCAGAATCACCATTTGCTTTCCAACAGTCCTACAGATGGCTAAGATGCACAATGACATCTTTGAAATATCACGATGCAAACAGTGTAGGCTTACAACTTTCTGTTCGTAATGCACTGGGCTCAGCTATTTAGATGTCCATGGGCATCTGAGTGAACCCAGATGCCCATGGGATAGAGTAGCAGGAAGAAACTATGCTCTAGGAATCATTTTGTACACCTTGCATGTAATTACTAGGTCTTTAGACATGATAAACTTAGAGATAAATAGTAAAATCCTTTCAGTTCTTCCCACCTCTTTTCTCTGCAGCTTCCTAGCCTGTCCCTGTTCCAACTCTCTCTTCAGTATAAGGTAGTATAATGTTTCTTTGATGGCCAGAGTAGAAGGCAGAAAAAATGAGAGTAGGTTTGTTTGTTTTTTTAAGACAGGGTCTCACTATGTAACTTGCTAGGCTGGCCTTGAACTCACAAAATTTCTCCTACCTCTGTCTGCAGAGTGCTAGGATTAAAATGCTTGTCATGCCTGGCAAAAGGTTTGAATTGTAAAGAATAATTTCTTGACTTCTTTCTTAGATTCATGTAGGAATGAATATAACTTCTCTTTCAGAGTTGGAGCTTCTTCAGGAATCAGGCCACCACATTTGAAGGTAGAGCCACCAACACCAGCCAACTGAAGATGCCATTTCCAGAGTGTTCTTGCTGTGTGTGTGGAGAGTCACAGCTATAGCCACCTGCTCCTGACTCATGTGCTTTTCCCCAGCCTCGCTAGACGCATGAGGCCTACCGGCTGCTGGGCTGGAAGAACACGTACTTGGCAGGGCTTCTTCCCAGTCCTTCCCCTTCTTCCCGCTCCTATGAGGGCTCCATGCCAGGACTGCCAGGCAGCCTCTCCTGCCTTGGCACCTGCTGCCTTCATGTGTGTTCTGCTCATTCCCCTGAACGTGTGAGCATGGGGGTCTCTGTCACCAAACAGACCAGGGACCGCAACAACAGCAAGGGTCTTCAAAAGAGGAAGAAAAGCCCCAGAGTCTCACATCAAGGCTGCAGCTCAGCCAATAAGCCTGGCTAGCCTAGGTGAGTAGACCAGAAGAAACTGGATGCCTCACAAACACCCATTCCAGCCCCTTCCCCCAAAGTACAGCCGAGGCTCACAGTGTCTCTGGCCACCTCTGCTGTCCACAGAAGGACAAACACCTGTCAGTACTTGTCAGCAGAAGAGCTGACTCCACTGGTGGTCTCTAGTTAATTAGCTAAAAATTGAAAACTGAAAGCCAACATGCTATGCTCTGAGACTGTCACACGCAGACTTTTTCCAGCATTCGTGTGTTTTTTAAACTACTTTAAGATTTGTCTATTTTCTTTTTTTAAGATTTATTTATTATTATATCTAAGTACACCGCAGCTGTCTTAAGACACACCAGAAGAGGGCGACAAATCTCATTACAGATGGTTGCTGGAATGTGAACTCAGGACCTTCAGAAGAGCAGGTAGTGCTCTTAACCAATGAGCCATCTCTCCAGCCCTATTTATTTATTTTGTGTATGTGAGTACATTGCCACTGTCTTCAGACACATCAGAAGAGGACAACACTGTCACTGTCTTCAGACACATCAGAAGAGGGCATTGGATCCCATGACAGATGGTTGTGAGCCACCATGTGGTTGCTGGGATTTGAACTCGGGACCTCTGGAAGAGCAGCCAGTGCTCTTAACTGCTGAGCCGTCTCTCCAGCCCCAGCATTCGTGTTTTGTGCCTGACCAGGCGTTTGACAGCTACTTCATGAGTGAGGATCAAGAAGCTGTTGGGACAGGGACTGAGAGAGTAAGGTCAGACAACTAAATATTTTAACTGAAACTTTAAATAAGCATTAATTAAAAAAAAATGTTTAAACTTTAGTAGTAGTAGACTACATGTGTGTGCTTGTATGTGTATTTGTGTGTGAGTGCTTATGTATGTATATCTGTGTATGTTTGTGTATATGTGTATGTATGTGTGCTTGTAGGTGTATGTATATGTGTGCTTGTGTGCATGTATGTGCGTGTGTGTGTGTGTGTGTATGTACACGTGGAGGGGAGCCACAATGAAAAACCAGAAGGCAATTTTGTGGATTCAGTTCTCTCCTTTCACTGTGTGGTTCATGGCAAGTGTTTTTACCCACTGAGCCATCTCATTGGCCCCATAACACAATGGTTTTGGTTTTGTTTTTATTTTTTTCTGGACAGCTGGTATTGTGGTTTGGAGTAACACATGAATTTTTCTTACATATTTGTGTTTATAATTATTTTATAGCTTCTATAATTGTCATACTATTATAGTTAATCACAATGATTCTTTTTAAAAGATTATACAGCCTGCTCCCTCCAGCCCCACTCGCTCCGGCCCAAAGATTTATTTATTATATATAAGTACACTGAAGCTATCTTCAGACACTCCAGAAGAGGGCATCAGATCTCATTACAGATGATTGTAAGCCACCATGTGGTTTCTGGGAATTGAACTCAGGACCTCTGGAAAAGCAGTCAGTGCTCTTAACCACTGAGCCATCTCTCCAGACCATTCACAATGATTTTTAAAGGAAAGGGTGTGAACGCAGTTCCCACTACCACAAATTGTGCAGTCAAGTCTCTCTCACTGGGGAAGCTCCAGGAGTTGGCACATCCATAGGGCAAGGGATGAGCTTCGCCCCGGGAGAACCACCTCCGTGATCACGGTGATGCAGATGCACACAGTGAGCTGCTCTTATGATGAGCAACAGTGACCCTGGTGCCTGCCTTGTACGGGAAAGCATCAGAGGCAACCCCTTGTGTAGGGACTCCATTCTCAGAGCGCTCTGATCATGCTATGGTTCCTAATAGACCTCCCTTTTTCTGCCTGTAACACTGCTTCCCGCAGCCTGTACTCAGTATGTGTATTCCACATGTATCCTCCTTCATACATGATCTCTAGTGGCCTCCAAGCTGTCAGGCTGAAACATGTCTTCAAAACCTCAGACACATACTTCTACTCTGAGATTATGAGACTTCTTCCTGCCTCTGTCCTTGTGTCACCTGCCTCTGTGTTCTTGTTCTGCTTTATTCAGACAGGGCCACCTTAGCCCAGACTGCCCTGAGTCCACTGTACACAAGGACAGCCTCAAGGGCCTGGTCCTCCTGCCTCCACCCACCAAGTGCTGGGACTACAGACCTGTACCATACTCCCAGGACTGACTTGTTTTTTTCTACTTTCCATTCTTTTTATAAAAATCTAAGGAATGAGATGCCATCAGTTATTTCAAAACATTTTTAAAACAAACCAACCCATCTTGGAGTGTAGACTTTGCTAATGCCTGAGTGCCTATCTTCAAAGTAGAAAGGTCAACCTGGATTCCTCCCTCCCAGGAGGCTCCTGGATCCTCATATGTCTACCGACCCCCATGCTGATTGACACTTTCAGACATCCATAGCTACGATTTGAAAATGGCCCTTCTTAGTCACTGCCATAAATGATTCACAAGTAACTTGGCCACAGCCTCACTATTAACAAAGTCCCAGAATGGTGGCTGTCTGTGGCCTGATATGCCAAAATGTGGATTCTGCATTTTAAGTGTGTAAAGATGTCACTAGAAGTTCAAATGGAACATGGCAAAGTAGATCTATACATGAGTTTTCTTTTTGAAAAGCAGAGGTTATCAAAATCACCTCATCTGTCCAACAGCCTGTATGCTCCCTGTCTTTGTGCTGGAGACTCTTCAAGAGTCCAGTCAAACCCTTAGGAGTGTGGAAGGCCTCATGCTCTCTGCCAGTGTTGGAACCCATTCTGAGTCCTTTTGCCTTCTCTTCATCCTTGTCTGAACCTCCTACTGCGACAGCCAAGGCTAGCCCTGGCCAGTTATCCCCATCACTGTCATGGCCTCATTCACAACCTAGCTCCTCCACAAACATCCTGCCAAGTACAACAGAAACCCATTGCCACCCTCATACCCGCCAAACTCCAGAAATTCCACAGCAACTAGGAAACTTTTCTAACAAATAGTGGCCAGGTACTGGTCTGCACGATGCGTGTGCCGTGGTTGCTTCCTATGATGCAACCTGTTTTACACAAAGGAAGCAGGACACGTTGGAGCGAATCGTCTCAGTGACGTAACTGCAGAACTACATAGACCTGGAGCTTTGAAGGGCTAAGATGGTGATTGTCAGCTACACTTTCAGCAGGCCTAATGCTAACAGCTGTGACTTTTTCCTTCCTCCGTACTACCAGATTTATCCAGCATTATTTATACATGTGTGTATATGATTTCTAAAATACTGCCCTTGTTTCTCTAAAACCAGAGCCTGAAGGGATGTCTAGTTCCTGATGGCTGGGATGAGGGGAAATGGGAAAGGACAAAGGAGGGGTCTCCTGTTATTCTGTCCACCATAGCACTTTTTCTCATGATGGGCTCAGTTTTAACTAAATCAGGGCTAATCCCTATTCAATCTGATGTAGGATTGCCTCTGAACTGGTCAACAAACAACTTTTCAGGAAAGAAAATGTGAAGCTTGCTTTAGACAGAAAGTAGAGACAGGGAGCACTTTGGTTTCATTCTGGAGTGGCGTGAACGGACATGGCATCAGCAAGAATGCCAACTACGGGTAACTCAACTCGAGGCTACCAGGGCTTTTGTTGCTCCACTCCCTTTTGTGGACAGTCCCAATCCTCTTTATGGAACCTAGATATGCCATCCAACTAGCTATCCCCTTCCTGAAGCCCCTCCTAGCTCCCAAGTCAGAAAGAATTAGAGCCCAGGGTTCCTTTCTTAGTTTGGTCTATCAGATCTCACTCTAATGGCGCCCACTCAGGGCCCTGGCCACAAAGAGTCTACCTCAAACCCAAAGACTGAAAAAAAAAAAGATGTTTTAATAAATACAAAAATCTCTAATAATGACTCTGCTCAGCTCAGGGGCAGCAGGAATGGTATGAGGGAACCCTTGGTGCTGAGTGAGGATAAATTAAAGAATCCCAATAAGCCAGTGGTGTTTTGTACAGAAGAAAAGAGTTAAGCTTCTGGGACAGAGGCCAAAAGAAAACAGGGCAGGAGTTCGTGTGGATATGGCCTTGGTCTGACCCAGCAGTCTTTCCCCTTGTAGAATTGTGGTTCCCAGAGGTAGTAGGGGAGGAGAAGATGCAGAACAGAGGCACTAAAGGCACTGGGTTCCAACAGGAGAGTCAGCGTCCTCAGCACCACTCCTTCTCCCAGCTCAGGCTATCCTCTTGGTCATGTGGCCTTCTGGATGCTCCCTAGGAGCGCTCAGCTTCTTTCTCCAGCTCTGGAAGGGTTTTAGTCTCAGAGGCTGCTGAAGACAGAAGGGAGTGAATGTTGAAGAAGATAGGGTGTAGGGTGGCCTGGAGGAAGGCATGAGGGCCAGGCAGAACATCTCTGCTCCAGTCCCAGAAAGGACCAAATTGTCCAAGCAAGTCAGCATACACCACCTGCAGTGTGATTGCTTAATTCCTCTGAGTTTCAGACATCTCATTTGTAAAGAAATGACAATAAGTGAGAAGCCTGGAGAGGCAGGCTGGGATTGCACTTAGGAATCAGACTCACAGTCCCTACCTCCGTGGGGCACCCTTCCCTCCCAGAGTCATACAGCCAGCCCACACCAGCTGTTGCTTCCTTCACTTACACCTTTGGGCTGTGCAGTGGGAACAGCATCGACTCTCCTTCCCTGAGTCGCAGGATAATGGCAGTGAACAATCGTCCCGCTCACAGTGAGGTACCCCTCCCTGGTGCAGGATGGAGAGATGATGAGGTTCCTCAAGGGACACTGTAGTCTTTAGCCTCTTCAGAAAAAAAGCCATCCCCAGGACTCTCCCTGAGAAGGTTTTCCTACTCTAGGCCAGGCACTACTGCCCACATCACACAAGTCCTTCCCTTACCCCACATCTGCAGGTAATACAGCTCATCTCCCCAAAGGGGGGCACTGATGGGTGCCAGCTCTGATTCTCTGGGAACCACTGCCCAGCAAAGCGACACCCCCGAGGTCCATCAGCCTGCATGGGGTCTCCCAGTTTGGCATTAGTCCCTGACCCTACTGGGGAAAGAAAAGACAAAATCAGACCATAACTCAACCAACTTTAAATTCTCTTTGAATTCCTATTGCCTAGTAGTTTCTGGTTCTTGATTATTTAAATTTGGATGGATTGGTGGGAGATGGATGAGTGAATAAATGGATGAATTACAGATGGAGTGGATAAATGATTATAGATGGATGGATGGATGGATGGATGTGGTACAGATGGAATAGATAGATGATGATGGATGGGTGGGTGGATGGGTGGACGGACAGACGGATGGACGGACGGATGGATGGATGGATGGATGGGTAGGTGAATAGATGGGTAGATCACAGATAAAGTAGTTAGATGATGATGGATGGAAGGACAGGCAGACAGATGCATAGGTAGATAGATGGGTGGGTAGATGGGTGAGTAGATGGATGGATTACAGATGGAGTTGATAGATGATAATGATATGTGGGTGGGTGGATGGATGGATAGATGGATGAGTGGGTAGATGGGTGGATGGCTAGATGGATTATAGATGGAGTAGAAAGATGATGATGGATGGATGGATGATGGATGGGTAGGTAGGTGGATGGATAGATTACAGATGGAGTGAATAAATGATGAGTAAGTGGTTGGGTAGGTAGGTGGATGGATGGATTTCAGATGGAGAGAATAGATGATGAGTGGGTGGTTGGGTGGGTAGGTGGGTGGATGGATGGATGGATGGATGGATAGATGGGTGGATGGGTAGATGGATGGATGGATGATAGATGGGTGGATGGATGGATAGATGGATGGATGGATGGATGGGTAGGTAGGTGGACAGCTAGGTTGATGTAACTGGAGCCTCAATCACCTCACTGCATACATGCACAACCTTCCCACTGTTTTTAGGGCAACAGCTCCAGGGTGGGCATAAGCAGTGCTCAGTGAGTGAGAAGTATCTGAGAATCTCCTTTCCATCCCTGTCATGCACCTCCAAACACAGGTCAGGGCCTACCCCACCCTTAGAGTGAGGCCTCAATGACCAGGTCTCTCACCTGGACACTGTTTGCAGCAGTCGGTAGGGTTGGCGCGGACAGGCTGAGCACAAGCCAGGCGAGGACACTGCACCTTCTCACAGTGCACCTCTCCCGTGGCCCCCTGTAGGCACCCATTGAGAGAGGGTGTCAGGCAGAAGGACATATAACCCTCACACTTTCTCTCTCCTTTCCCTACCTCAAGTCAAATATATGTGTGGCCAGTGCTCAAAAGCCTGAGTTTGCCATAAATATTTGAATTCACTCCTCATTGTATCGTATATAGTATGCCATATTTGCACACAGTTGGGGCAGGCATGGGGAGCTTGGGAAAGTTCAGAAATAACCCAGAGTCCTGTGAACCCAGTCAGCTGGCACAGTCAAAGCTTGTACCTGTCAGCTTTTTACCCCCTCCTACAGGAAACTTTCTCTCAAAACCCCAGGCACTGCCCGTCACAATACCATCCTGCGACCGCCTCATCAAGGGTAGGCTTGCTCTCCAGGAAGCCCCCACATCTATCTGTAGACCTGACTGGCTTACGATAGTAGAGAAGATTAGGCGGCCATACCTTGCAGGTGCAGACAGCACACTTAATTAGGCCAAAGGGGGGCACGACAGGGTGCCATCGGGTACCCGCTGCCCTCCAGCTCCGGTCACCATCAAAATAGCAGCCTAGTAGGAAAGAGTCCCCAGTTGCCATTAGGATTGGTTTTACCAGCTGCACCCAAAACCAAGCCTCAGGCCAGTCCCACACTAGCCTAAGCCAAGAGCCAAAGAGGACTATCAGATATGTTTAGAGTCTGTGCACCTCAGCTTCCCCCATACACACACTCTGTTGCCCTCTTGCTCCAACCCAGTGGCTTTTTTGGATCATCCCATCCCTGGACCCACAGCCCTCGCTTACCCTCTCCTGGCTCCAGATTTGGCAGGCTGGGAAGGTCTCTACTACGTTGTTTCTCTGTGGAAACAAAAAGGGTGAGGCAGAGAGTGGCTTTTACTTCCCTCCCTAGAACACTCCTTTCCCATGGATACCCCTCCACAACCTTTCCTCCCCTACAGGACATTCACCTGGACACACGGGACAGCACTGGTCCAGTGCCTGCACCGGGTGGGGACAGCTTGGTGGTGGGCATACTACAGGATCACAGATCACTGTTCGTCTCTGTAGAGAGGGGCCAAGGTTTTGAAGGTATGTTGGGCCCCTTGCCCCAGACCCTGTAGTCAACTGTACCTTACCCAGACATCCTACCTGGCAGGTGCAGAGGGAGCAGAGCGGGTCATAGTTGGGTGCCCAGCGAGCCCCATGGGGACGCTGCTGCCCCTCGAAGAAACATGCGTTGGGATCTCGGGGCCTCCCAGGGCTGCCATGTTTGGCTGGTACTGGGGCTTCAGGGCCAGGGCCAGCAGGCAGCATTGATGATGTGGCTGCCTCTCCATTAGGAGCCAAGGGCATCCGCACTCCTGAGGCCAGGGGCAGGCCTCCCACCTCACACTGACTGGCAATGTGCACCTGGGAAGAGAGGAAAACTGAGGCTGGCTGGGGTTCTCCTTCATGTCTCTATCAGCCACGGCTGGCTGTTGACAGGAGTGCCCAGGAGGAGACTATTCCCTTACTCATTCCAACTGCAAAGCCTGGGCAGTAGGTTGCCAACCTCCCTATGCAGCTGCGTGGCTTCATGTTTATCACTGGCAAGAATTCAATACTACCACCTTAGGGATCAGAGCACACAGGCAACTGCACCATCCTCACATACCTGACCACGTAGTTCTCCTCTGGGGCTACTCTTGGTGGTGATCAGCAGGGAGGCAGTGCCCTGTGCCAGGTGTCGCAGCAGCACAGGGTCCAGATCCTTTATCACACCCTGAGCCTGCAGACAGACCAAGTATGGAGTAGAAACAAGGCACTTCAGGGCTTTTATATCATTTTATTTATGTGTATTAGCATTGTGCCTGGTGTCTATAGAGGGCATTGGATTCCCTATAACTGGAGTTACAGATGGTTATGAGCTATCAAGTGGGTGCTGGGAAGTGGAAGTGGACCTGGCAGAAGAGCAGCCACACTGCTGAGCCACCTCTCCAGCCCCACAAGGCACTTTAGGACAAAGCCCACGGTCTCCAATTTTCAGGTAAAGAAACGGACCCAAGAGATTAAGGCTTTTTCACAATGGAGAACAGCTCTGAGGGTAGGTCTCTCTGACTGCAAGTCTATAGCAGCCCACACCACTTAAAGAGGATGTGATCCATCCCACTTACTTCTTTAGTGGCTTGGGACCTCTATCCTGGAATCATTTAGGTCAGAGGACACAAAAGAAAATGCATAGTAAAGGCTGAGTCAGAGTTACACCTAGGCCTGTCAGACACCTACGGCCGTGCCTGCTCTGTAATACCAGGTCACCTGTTCTCTCTACCACAACCACAGGACCACACGGTCCTTCAAACTAAAAAAGCAGAGAATTTCCAAACTTCTTCCTATCTCTATGCCCTTACCTCTGAGCCATAGAATCCCTTCAGCAGCCGCTGGGGCCCTGGCATCCCAGGAGGCCCGAGGAGGTGGGCAGTGACAGTTCCTTGCTCTGAGCCACCAAGCCCAGCCAATAGAACCTCATAGTGTAGGTGGCAATGTGTATCCAAGGAGAGCCAGGCGTGCCCTGCTGCCTGACTCCGCACAGGGGGCAGCACCAGTGCCCCTGCCAGAGGCACAGGCAATCCTAAATCCAAACACATGAGAGATGGCATGCGAGATTGTGCTCTTAATCTCATCCTACCCTACCACAGACCTAGGGCCTGGGGAACAGCAAGTCTTAGCTTCCTTGCACAATGACAACTGAGAGGGTTGGCCAGCAACATCACCCTACGCATCTCCACGTCTCTAAATGCCAACCAGAGATCAGACAGAGCAAGCTCTGGCTCTCTGGCTAATTCTTTGAATGCTTGGATGGTGGTCAGAGGATACAGGTAGACCAGGAGGCACTCACTGTCATAGTGGGCACTGTGCCCACTGTAGCATAGGGAAGTCACATGCCCCCGAAGCTCTCCATCTGGGAAGTCCTTGGTACCAATATTCAGGAACAGCTCGTTCTGTAGCAGCATATGAGCCCCTCGGGCACCTAGCCCAGAGCAGATCCCCACAGCCTAGGGGTCAAAGAAGGACGAGCCCTCTCACTTTCAGATCCCAAGGGCTTTCCATGGTTTATGTCTCCACCACACACATATCCTTCCTCATTCCAATAACACTGGACTTGACACTTGTAGGTCAAGTGTTAAGAACCTCCTCTGCCACATTCTAGACACACCACAACCCTTGAAGAGTTACTCATCTGTGAGTCTTTACTTCTCATCTATCAAAGGGTATTGGGAGAGGCAAAACATAAAGAAGGCAGCCACACTCATGCCTGACAGAAAGACCCCAAAAGTAGCAATTAGTACTATCTCACAGGCTATTGCCTTATCCCCGTGAGTGGTGTTTCCTATTTAACTATGAGCTTGCTGAGAACAAGGGTTTTGGCCTAAGGTTTACCAAAAGTGTCAAATGAATAAAGGACTCATTGAGAGAACCCACGAGTATGTGAACAGTACTACACACCCCTACTCAACCAACCTGGCTTCCCGCAGCCCATGTATTGGCAGCCCTGGCACAACTCTGCCTGGAGCCCTCACCATGTGTCCTCCCAGCTGGAGTCCAGCCATGTGGCACAGGACAGTGCGCTGGTTCTTCCGCTGAGGCTTGGTCTCCAGTGTCATGGCCACCACCTCGCTACCTGTACCTACCACTTGCACCTGGTGGGCAGGGTTGGGGGAGGGCAATTGGATTGCCAGCCAAGACCTAGGACCTGTCCCCCTGCAGGTCAAGGCCCTGCCCTGCTGGCCTCCCTGCATCCTACAGCTGCTGACTCTTACCTGATAGACAAGGGAGCCGTTTCCCAGCAGTATGAAACTGGCTGAGCCAGCAGCACCCGTCTGGACTGGGATCAGGGCATCAGCCCCACAAAGGACGCTTTGAAGGACTGCAGGGGACAAGACAGGTGGCAGCAGGCTTGCCCACACAGAGACCCCCAAGAACTCTCCCATATCTATTTCGGCCTCTTCCTTAGCGCACGTTTGTGCCTCTGAGTTATGTGTATCCACAGTGCCGAGCCCCACCGCTCCTCACCATCACAGCTCTGCCTGGTGGTAATGTATCCACTGATGCGTAGCTCTGGCCCACCTGCCTTCTCTAGGACCATCTGCAGCTCCCCCAGCACCAACCAGTCCATCTCTTGCTCTGTAAGGCTGGGCAGCACCTCAGCAAAACCCGGCTCCTGTGAACAGAGCAGAATGTGGTAGTCAACAGCAAGAGGTCAGAGTAAGCGGCGGCGGCAGCGGCGGTGCAAGCCGTAGGCCTTCCCTTACCTGAGCTGAAATGCTGGCCTGGAGCTCTCGGAGTAGCTGTCCCTGGTGGAGAATCTGAAGCTTCAAGGGAGCCTGAGCTAGTCCTGCAAGCGCTGCACACCACACGTGAGCACTTCTGAAAGGTGAGCACCCTCCCTATGCCCTCAAGTACAACCGTCCCCATCACTCACCTCCCAGCAGGCCCCTGAAGAGCAGCAAAAAGTGTAAGGAATCTTCTGTGTCACTGAGGGTGAGCAGGGCTATGCCCCCCACACCCCACTGCTGTGGGTCTTCCAGGGTCAGGATGGCACTGAAGGTCTCTGGGGAATGTTGGACCATGTTAGCCATAAGAAAATCCTCTCTTTGGTCCACCCACCCCTGGGCTATTGAAGGCTCGGTTCTTGACATCTAAGAACTCCTCACACCCCTTACCTGCAGCGAGCGCACCCTGCCCAATGAGAGGTCCCCAGACTTCTCCTGAAGGGTGAGTGGGTGTCACAAAGGCTACATGCAGCTGCTCTGCCCTCAGGAGCCTCACAGAGGGTCGAGGCATGGCTCGCCACACCCCACAGACCTAAAGGAAAGAGGGAAGAAAGTCTACCATAATTATGCAGGACAAGCCAGCTAAAAGACCCAGGCCTAATGAGGAAGGGAGACCCCAGACCCTCCTAAGAAAGACCCATGAGCCTTGATTTTAAGTCCTGGCTTACCACTTACTAGCCAAATGACCTTGAACAAATCACATTCTGCTATTCTGAGACTCAGTTCCCTCCTCTGTAAAATGGGCATCTTAATGTCAGGGCCTTTCTCCCACTGGGCTGTTGTGAGAACCAAAGGAGGCGATGCAAAGCATGCTCTCAGCAGGTGCCCATTTTGGATAAGCACTCTTAAATGGCATCATCTCACCAGGCCATCCTGGGTGGGGGTTGCAGGGTGTTCAAACAGGATGTTGCCTGTGGGATCTGTGAACCGAACCCTGCTGGGACGGTCCAGCCTGTGAAGAGAGGTCCAGTGAGACTGGATCCGTAACCTACAGGCTCCTCTTTCTTGCCCCCTTTACTACTCCTAGTCCTTGTCCTTTTCCTGGTCTCACCGCTGGTAGGAGATAGAGAAGCGTAAACTTGAGCGCAGCAGAGAGACGCGAGCACGAGCTACCGCCTGAGACTTCGGTCCTGTCAGCAGCGCCACAAAGTCTTCGAGAAGAGAAGAACACTGTCAGGTCTTGCCGCGGGACTCAAACTTCATCAGGCCCACCTCCATCCCAGCCTACCCGTGTGACCATCAGCACGTGTCCGCTCCCCAACGCCGGGTTCCCCTCGATCGCTATAACTGCGATGCTCTGGGTCCCTTGGATACTCGAAGACCAGGCCAGCAGGCTGTGGATCTAGATTTCTGCGTTCTGAATCCGGGGTAAGGAATAAGACCCTTGGCTTCAGAAAGGTACCAGGAGGACCCGTCCTGTTCTGCGATCCAAGCCGCACAAGACCTAGTGTTAGAGCCTTCCACCCTCCTTAACTCGGGGCACAGCGGGCCTCACCCTGCGGGCAGGTCTGGCAGCAGTGTCCTGGCAGCTGGCGCGGCTGCCTGCAGGCCGGGGTGGGGCACTGAGGTTTGATGTTCTTGCAGCTGACCCTGCCAGGGCCCCTCCCACGGCGAGCCCACTGAGGCTGATGGCAGAGAACATAGGAAAATTAAGGGAATGCAACCATCAGACCCTAGGGTTAGATACTCTGTTGGAGTCAGTCAACTCTGCTATTTACAAGTTACATGGCCCTGGACAAGTTTCTTAACTTCTCTGAGCCTTGGCGTCCCTGTCTGCAAAATAGAGCCAATAATGCCATTTATCTAGCAAGGCTGTAACGGGAGGGGGAAAGTTGGCTAAAAGCCAGTCACATTGTGGGCGATCAATAACTGTCAACACCGCAGACTTGAAAGGGGTTTCCTCCGGTTTGCGGACCAGCCTTCCCCTGAGCATCTCCGAGTCTACTACGGCTTAGGACGCCAGCGTTCCGCTACCCTCTAGGGTAGGGCGGGCAGCTGCGGTATCCACTCACCGCTTCACAGGCGCACAGCACGCAGCGCATCACCCCAAAAGGCTCCCCCAGGTCCGGGTGCCACGTCTCGTCCAAGGCATAGACCTTCCCGCCGAAGGAGCAGCCTGCGGGGACGGGCTTGGCTGGCGGCCGCTGTCCGGTTGCTCGTGCCGTAATGCCTGCTCCGGGCTCTGCCCGCCAGGCCCTTGGTCCCTTGGCACCGTGCACCTCGCCGCCTCTGCTTTCCCCTCCCACCCTCCCGCTGCGCGAAGCCACCTGTGCCCGGGGCCCTCTCCCTGTGGATGTAGACTTTCCCGGAGCCAGACTCCCCTCCCGCGCCTCCCCCTGGAGCCCACCTACCTGCCGCTCCCCGGACAGGCAGCGGCTCCTTCTCGGAACGGATGGGCAGTGCGGGGGGCTCAGGGCCAGTGCCACCGGCCGGCCGCGAGCCGAGCAGCAGCAGCCCGAGGAGCAGCCGCGGGGCCGGCGGGGCCGGGAGGCTCGGCATGACGCGGAGCAGACAGCTGGGGAGGCGGGCGGGAGGAGGGAGCAGGAGAGGGAGTAGGGCCGGACCGGAGGCGGGCCGGCAGGAGGGGGCCGGGGCCAGGAGGGGGGCAGTGGCGAGGGACTCGTCTCGCAGTCGCCTAGTCCGCTCCCGGCCGGGCGGGGCGGGAGAGGGCGGGCGGAGGGGCGCTGACCCGGGCCGTACGCCACTCTAGTGCCCTAGGCGCCGGCTCTGGCCCGTTTTATGCCCGCGCCAGGCGTCCGGTCCCGGGGCCTCCTCTTCAGCAAACGGGGAGCGGCGGCGGCTCCACAAGGAGCCCGGCTGAGCCCGGGGGGTCCGGCCCAGCAGCAGCGGCCGGATCGCGAGTGGGGGAGGGGGACAGGCTGGGACACGGCAGGGGAGGAGGGAGGGACTGGAGGAGGGGGGAGTGGAGTGGGTAGGGGGAAGGGAGGAACTAGGGGGCGCAAGGAGGGGGAGGAGAGGCGGGCCTCGACACCCCCACACACACTCCTTGCGGCCACCCCTGGAGGTGGTGTCCATCCCAAGACCAGAGCCTCGCGCTAGTGAAGTGAACCTCGGGCCTGTGCCAGTCTTGAGCGGGACCGGCCGCTGGAGGACGAGGACTTGTCTTTGAAAAGGACACCGCTGCTCCCCTACCTAGGATCCACGGCCCCCACTTCCTTTCACTCTGGCTGTATTCCTATTTCCCTTCTAAGGTCTCTCCCCTTTCTTCAGTTCCCAGGAACAAGGACCTAGCCTGTGCTTCCCTGAGTGGAGTCATAATTCACCACCACCCTTACCTGTTTGTTCTCAAGTCCATCCAACTATCACCTCTGTCTCTCTCTCTCTCACTCTTTTCCTTCATCCAAGGGATGCCCCTCTTCCTCTCCAGCTCAGTCCCACCTCCTTTGTCCCGCTTTTCTAGACATGCCTCCCCATCCTCCCCCCCACCCCACCCCACCGTTCTTCCCACTATCCCAGAACTAGGCTTCCTAATCTTAGGAGCCATCTCTTATTCAACTGGAGAATTCCGGGATCTGGGCCATACTCCTTAGTAGATAGCCCATCCTCAGAAGAGGCGCAGGAGAATACCGAGGAAGATCAAGGGAGAGAGGACAGGGTCAGGCCACAAGGTCCCTGAGGGCAGAGACTGTGGGGAGACAGGGACTGAGGAGAAAGTACAGGAGTTAGAGCCAGGGCGAAGGGAAGAAAGAGAGGAGCCAGCAAAGAGGTATTTGTGGGGGAGGCTCAGCAGCTGTCTTTCCTAAGACAGGAACAGATGGGCCTGGTTATTTCTCTTGTCACATGTATAGTGGTAGGACTGGAAGAGGACCATTGAGCAATCAAGGGCAGGCTTGCCCACAGAGCTGAGTGGGTTTCGCTCTCCAGGTCCCCGTTCCCCCAGTAGAAAGAAGGGTACCTGAGCCCAGTCAATCTGTCTGTCTGTCTTTCTTTTTTAAACAGGTTCTCATTATGTAGCCCTGGCTCGCTAGGTAGACCAGGCTAGCCTCAAACTAGCCAGGCTGGCCAAGCTCCACCTGCCTCTGCCTCCCAAGTGCGGAGATTAAAGACATGCTCTGGGTTCAGTCTTAACTAAACACATATCCTTCACTCCCCAGGTCCCACATATTGTCCATATCCTCCTTCCTATAACACGATCATTCTCTAATATAGGCAACACCTACACTGCCAGTTGGAAAGGGGAAATGCCAGGAAAGACACTCCCCTGGAGCAGGGGAGTACGGAAGGAAAAGCAAGAAAGCCAGAGTGCTGTCAGATTTCAGCAGCAGCAGGTAAACTGTTCAGGGAAAAGACTTCATCAATCTAAAACAAGACCTCTCTTTCCCAGGGAGAAACATATTCTGCCAGATTTCTCCTGGACTAACCCTCTTTTCCTCTCTCTCACTTAGGTCCCAGGTTCTCATGTTGCCCGGACATGAGACAGTTCCCACTATACAGATCCTCTCTAGAGTGTGTGTGGGTGGAGGATCTGGGCTCCATTCATGGACCATGGTCCAGCCATGGGCTCTGTCCCAGTAGATAGGAAAAGAAGTCGTCATTTCCGGGGCCTTCACCAGGGCTTGGTGGTTCTCTGCTCTCTGATTGGGCGGAAGTGGCCTGGGCAGGCTTGTGACCCTACTACAGAGGAGGGGCTGTACCCCAACCAGTGTCTTCCTGCCCACCTGCTCCCCAGAGTGTTGCCCGCTGTGCACCTGGGTCCTGAAGCCCTTCTCCACCCGGTGAGTGGCAAGCACCATTTAGGGTTAAGTGAGGGTATGGTATGAAGAACAAAAAAGAACGGGGCTCTTAGCTGGGGGAGGGGCAAGCAAACTGGAACCTACAGGCACTGACCTTTGTCAAGAAGAGTGGAGCCTTCCCAGAATGGGAGGGGCAGTTGGAGCAGGGAAAGGGGGTTGGGAAACTGGTTTATGAGGGACTATTCACAGACTCGGTAGGATTCAGCATAGGTCTGGCTGCTTTAGGGCCGTGAGAAAATGTGAAAAGAGGTGCAGTAGGCCTAGAGAACTTTGCCCTAAGGGACATAATCCTAATTCCCATCCTCATATGGTCATTCTTGTTAGCTTAAGGTTGTGAATCCTGGCACTGGGAAGCTGGGTCAGGTGAGCCAAGGCACAAGAAGAGGGAAATGTGGGGGGGGCGTATGTTGACAGACCTACAGGAGATCCCAATATTGAATCAGGTGCAGGTCTCTGCTCAACTTGTGAAAAAAGGAGGGCCCTAATGCCTCTTTGCTCAACTTGTGAAAAGTTAGGGTCCCAGGAAGGACCTGGAAGGGATCTGGAGGGGGCAGGGAGGCAGCTGCGATAAGTACACTGGCAGTATCTAAGGTGAAATAAGCCATGTGAGGTAGGTATCATCTTGCTCTGTAAGTGCCTCCCAGGTCACTTGCCTCAGGAAGTAAGTCCTAGTTCTGTTAGCCCTTTGATTTGAGTAATGGGGGATTTCAGAACTTGAAAAGCCAAAGAAAAGTCCTGGGTTTTATTTGTGGGTGGGTCAGAAGGGAAAGAATGAAAAGCGAGATTCTCTTTTAATTCCTATCTCTGGTGGTCCGTTATGTCTTTAGCCAGTCTCCTGCCTCAGCCCCACTCCCAACACCGTAGCTGTTCCTCAGCACATGTGCTCGTCTGCCACTTTCTCTTCTTGGCCTGGTGACCCATTTTCTACTCTTCTCCAGACTTAACAACACCCCCTTCTCTATTCCCGTCCCACATTCGCTCCCAGCTAACAACCAATGGTGCTCAAAATTTGAGTCCACTTAAAATGCGTATGTAACATCTTGCTGCTCTCAGCAGGACAACCATTGGTAGATGGCACTAAGACCTTGTCAGAGTCACTGATGAGCCCTTACAAAGAGGAGGCACTATATGCTTCAGTCATAAGAAAGCATGGGACCAGTTGGGACACCAACAGCTCTGGCCCTAGGTGGCCAGCAGCTCAGAGCCTCCAAGCACATGTTTCCCCGTGCCAGAAAGTCTTTTCCTTGAAGCCTGATGAAAGATTCACTATTTCTGCCATTTTCAGGATAGATTCCTCGGCCCACCTCTCCCCCACCCCACTCTGTGCAGAAGTGCAAAAGCTCAAGCCGCCTCCATGGCCCCAGGAAAGATTCAGGGGAGAGGCCCCATACAGGGAGCCACTTCAGTTAGACACCCTGGCCAGAATGGAGCTGACTGGTAAGGCTACATGATGGGCTAGGGACAAGTTCAGGAATGGCTTGGCAGCTGGGAAGGTGGGCAGAGGGCTGGGAAACCCAGTCTCCCAAGAAAAGGTGTCTGTCTGGACAGCAGACCCCTGGATTTCAGGTCTGGCTCCCAAATGGGGATCCCTGAGTCACCACCTGAGAATGAGTTTCTCCTTATCTATCCTTCAACTTCACCTCTCCTCATCTAAGATTTGCTCCTGGTGGCCATGCTTCTCCTCACAGCAAGACTAACTCTGTCCAGCCCAGTTCCTCCCGCCTGTGACCCCAGACTCCTAAATAAACTGCTTCGTGACTCCCACCTCCTCCACAGCAGACTGGTGAGCAACCCCAAGCCCTTTGCTTTCTACCCACTTAACTGAGTTAAGGAACTCAGGCCTTCAGTTCCTCTCACTCCAGTATTGTCTTTGGCGAGACCACCATGTCTTAGCCCTCTTAGAAGCTCTAACATGAGCATGGTACTAAGGAAGACCACCCCAGTCATGGGACACCATCATGACTTCTCTTTCAGCCTTTTCCCTCTGTTCCCATCTTTCTTAACAGAGTCAGTGTCCTGACGTCAACCCTTTGTCTATCCCTGTCCTGCTGCCTGCTGTGGACTTTAGCCTGGGAGAATGGAAAGCCCAGACGGTAAGAGGCTCCTGGACTCAGGTGTGCTTACCTCACACCTGCTAGCCTAGGGTGTTCCAGGCCAGGTTGGACTACAGAGTGAGACCCCATCTCAGAAAAGAAAAGAAAAGTTGGGAGAAAATTTGTTACATCGCCTTCCCTAAATCCTGTTATTAACAGATTCCCTCCTGCTCCCCACAGTCTTGAAAATTCTAGAATTCCCTAAAACTCTTACTTTTAGTTTGACCACCTTATCCCAAGTTACATTCACCTGTGATGAGCTCTTGAGAAAACAATGACAAATTTCTGACCAATATATCAAATACGTTGGGCATGGTGGCTTTAATTTCATGCCTTTAATCTCATCACTCAGGAGACAGTGGCAAGCAGATCTCTGCAAATTCAAGGCCAGTCAGGGATGAGACAATATCTCAAACATGTGTGTATGTGTGTGTATATGTGTGTGTGTGTATACATACATATGTGTATTTATATATACACACATATATATTTGTATATTTGTATATATATATAATACACACACATATGAGATAGTACATATGTATGCATGCTAAGTAAGATTTGAAACTGAAAACTTTTCATATCCATACCTTTGACCTGTTCTTATTCTTGTTCAATCTTTTTGTTTAATAAATTTGTTTATATATATGGCAGCACATGCCACACAGAGGTCAGAGTCATTAAGTCTAGCCACAAGCACCTTTACCCTCTGAGCCATTTCAAGGACTCAGCTTGCATTCCTTCTTTCTTTCTTTCTTTCTTTCTTTCTTTCTTTCTTTCTTTCTTTCTTTCTTTCTCTACCTTCCTTCTTTCCTTCCTTCCTCTTTTTTTTGGGGGGGGGGTTGGTGTTTTCAAGACAGTGTTCTCTGTACAGCCCTGGCTGTCCTAGAACTCACTCTGTAGACCAGGCTGGCCTTGAATCCAGAAATCTGCCTGCCTCTGTCTCCCCAGTGCTGGAATTAAAGGCATGAACCACCACTGCCCGGCTGGCTTGCTTGCTTGCTTTCTTTCTTCTTGTTCTTTGTCTTCTCTTCCTTCTTCCTTCTCCTCCTTCCTCCTCCTCTTCTTCCTTCTTCCTCCTCCTCTTCCTCCTCCTTCTTCTTTGTTTTTTCAAGTCAGGATGTCTTTATGTCTATCCCTGGCTATCCTGGTACTTGCTCTATAGACCAGGCTGGCTTCAAACTCAGAGATCCGTCTGCCTCTGCCTACCTACCAAGTGCTAGGATCAAAGATGTGCCATCACTGCCCCGCTTCTCAACCTTCTTAAGTTGGCATGAAATCTGATCTGCTGTCCACAGGTGACATAAAGCAGAAAGTACCACTAAATTAAGGCAAAATCAAGATTCAAATCCTTGCTGGGCATAGTGACACAAACCAGAAATCCTAGCAGCTCAGAGAGTAGGGCAAAAAGATGAGGAGCTACAGGCTAGCCTAGGCTATATAGTGAGACCTTGTCTCAAAAAATAAACAATAGCAGCAAAAGCAAGCCAGGTGGCACATGCCTGTACTATGTAGAATCCCCTTTCTTTTCAAGTCTCCTGGGGGTCCTGGGTCAGGAGAAGGATGAGTCATATAATTATAGCTCTAGCTCTGTGTTTGTAACAGGGTCTACCTATGTATTCCAGATTGGCCTTGAATTTGTGATCCTTCTCAGTCCCGCAAGTGCTGGGATTACAGGCATGTGCCGTCGTTTCCAGCTCTGCCATTTGTTAAGCCCCTCCCCTTTGTCTTCCTAGTTATGGTGACAGTTTTGTTGCTACATTTAACTTAGAAATGCTGTGGGCAACAGTTTTGTATCAGAAAGAATAGGACTGCAGTGCTGCAGCCTGGAACTAAAGCCGCATCCCGGTGGAGTCCACGCAAGACCAGGTCACACTGATGGACACTGGAGCTGCTGAAGCAGAAGCCAATGACCGGCTATTAGGAGCCTGTGAAGGAATTCCTGCGATGGGTGGGACCCTTGTCCTGTCCAGTCTCAGCTCCTATGATTCATCCTGTTGGCTACTCCTATGGGCTCCCCACCCTTTCTTAGCACTTTTTTTTTTTAAGCAGTCCACTTTTTCTTTCCCAGGAACAGAGCAAGGCACAGGACATTCTAGGGGCCGTGTCCCTTCTACTGGAGGGAGTGATGGCAGCACGAGGACAGTTGGAACCCTCCTGCCTCTCATCCCTCCTGGGACAGCTTTCTGGGCAGGTTCGCCTCCTCTTGGGGGCCCTACAGGGCCTCCTAGGAACCCAGGTAAGTCACCAGACCTATAGAAACTACTCTGTTACTCAGTTCCTCTAAGGACCCGGGGGAAGACAAGGGATTCTAGGTGCTTTCAGTGTATGAATCGGCCTGTACGGAGTGATGCATCTCAGCCATAATACCTGGGTGCTGGCAAGCAATCTTTTCTCCTTGTTCAGAAGAGGCCTGAGATGTGGGCTACTCACTGGCCTCAGGCCCATCCTCTGCCCTCAGCTTCCTCTACAGGGCCGGACCACAGCTCACAAGGACCCCAGTGCCCTCTTCTTGAGCTTGCAACAGCTGCTGCGGGGAAAGGTGCGCTTCCTGCTTCTGGCGGAAGGTCCCATCCTCTGTGTCAGACGGACCCTGCCCACCACAGCTGTCCCAAGCAGTACCTCTCAACTCCTCACACTAAACAAGTTCCCAAACAGGACTTCTGGATTGTTGGAGACGAACTTCAGTGTTGTAGCCAGAACTACTGGCCCTGGACTTCTGAGCAGGCTTCAAGGACTCAGAGCCAAGACTATTCCTGGTCAGCTAAATCAAACCTCCAGGTCCCCAGACCAAATCCCTGGATACCTGAACAGGACACACGGACCTGTGAATGGAACTTATGGGCTCTTTGCTGGAACCTCACTTCAGATCCTGGAAGCCCCAGACATTGCGCAAGGAGCTTTCAACAAAGGTTCCCTGCCACTCGACCTCCAGGGTGGACTTCCTCCTTCTCCAAGCCTTGCTCCTGATGGACTCTTCCCTCCTTCACCTACCTTGGCCACCCATGGATCTCCACCCCAGCTCCACCCCATTTCCTGACCCTTCCACCGCCATGCCTAACTCTGCCGGCCCTCATTCCCAGAGATTGTCTCAGGAAGCACAGTGATACAGTGGGCGTCTGCATCATCTCTCAGGGACAAGCTTTCCCTGGAAGGCTCTGAGAGGCACTGCAGTCATACCAGATGTCCTGCTTTCACCTAAAAAGCCCCAGGAAAGGGCTACACAAGACAGGACACTGTAAAATTTTAGGAGCTATTTTTTTAACCTATCAGCAATATTCATCAGAGCAGCTAGCTATCTTTGGTCTATTTTCTGTATAAATTTGAAAATCACTAATTCTCTATATGTGCTTTCATACATTAAGTCTGCAAATCCCTGGACTGGTTGGGCCTTTTAACCCAGGTAGAGACTACACTGTATCAGAAAACAAAAGGGAACTTTCCTTTGCTTCAAGTTTAAGCCCCCCCACCCCCACCCCCACCCCCACAAGGCCCTCATTCCCTTCACTGTAACTCTCAGTGAAAATGTTTGGTCCTCAAGAAATACTGCTCTTGATAAAGGATTAGCAGGTTATCTCTTAGAAAGGCTATCCCTACTTAGAGACAAAACTGAACCTGTAAGAGAATAACTGAGAGCACCCAAAAGCCAATTAAAAATCAGGGACCAATGATCTTCACTGGGACAATAGATCTCCTGGACCCTACCTCCCCGGAAAGCTAACAGGAAGCCCGGGGAACTCCACACCCCAGGTGAGGCGGTGAGGCCTTGCGGATGGTTCAGCAAAGACTAGACAGCTGAGCAAACAGCTGCGAGCATCCGCAGCTCAGCAGGAGCTGAGCCACGCTGGGCTCCTGCTTCCCTCCTGTGGAGGTCAGGCGGAAGTGCAGGAAGTGGCCGGAGTCAGGCTCCAGAACTCACACAGCAGGACAAGCACTAAGCAGATGAAGGCTCTTTATAATTTCCACAAATGCATCTAAAAAGCAGCCCTGTGTGACCACCACAAACTTTGGGAACCCCCAAAATGAAGGCAGACTTACAGGTTTTTGCAAGTAAACCTGAGTCTCAACTTTGTTGATGCTAGAGGTTTAGCTTGCACAAGGGCCAACCTGCAATGGCCAGTCTTAGAAGAAGACTGGTGAGAGCTTTTCCCTCTCTTCTGTCCCAAAGTAAAGGAGAAAGACTACCATGTAGGCGGAGAAGCCAGGATCTAATAGTTCCAAACACACACACACACACACACACACACACACACACACACACACACACACAGAGAGAGAGAGAGAGACAGAGAGAGAGAGGAAAGGTGTTCTTTACCCAGGCAGTAGATGCCCCAGGATCTCCCCCCACAACTCTGTATGGTAGGTATTATCTATCTCTATTTTACACACGAAGACACCAAATCCACTTGGGTTCCCAATGGTCACATAGCCTTCAAGCAGAAAAAGGACACTCCAGTCTGAGTCTCAGCCGGTACATCCACCCAGTGTGGTGAACTGCCTGGCATGTCCTTTGGTGAGTCTATTTAATGTAGAGATTTCCCAAGTCCTTGGAGAGAACATACAGTCTTAAGAAGCTCTGAAGCCTGGCAGTGGTGGCGCATGCCTTTAATCCCAGTGCTTGGGAGGCAGAGGCGGTGAATTTCTGAGTTCGAGGCCAGCCTGGTCTACAGAGTGAGTTCCAGGACAGCCTGGTCTATAGAGTGAGTTCCAGGACAGCCAGGGCTACACAGACAAACCCTGTCTCGAAAAAACAAAACAAAAAACAAACAAACAAACAAAAGGAGTTCTGAGTAGAAGACCGGAACTTGTAGGGATGACAATTCAGACAACACCAGGTGTCCATGTGGGCAGAACCTGACAAGGGATCAACAGATACACATAGCTAAAAACTGTTATCTGAATCTCAGTTTCTATGTGAGAGTCTTTCATCTATTAATTCTAGAATAAGTATACTTTGTAATCTGTTGTAACACTAAAAGAGGCTAAATTTAACATTTAAAAAGGAATTTAGGGCTCAGTAGTAGAAAGGGCTTATTGTGCCAGTCTGAAGGGAATCTGATGCCTGGAACCTACAGAAAAGGCAAGAACCAACTCCCAGAAGTTGTTTTCCGACTTCATTATACACACCATCACATGCTGACTCCCACACTTGCACATACACAGCACACATACACACACGATAATAAAATAAAACTTGTTTTAAAAAAAAGCTGGACATAATGGCGCATGCCTGTAAACCCAGCACTTCAGCTACATACAGAGTTTGAGTCCAGGCTAGACTACAAAAGACTCTATCTCAAAAATTAATTTTTATGGCAGGGACACAGCTCAGTGCTAAAGCTCTTCCCTAGTAAACACAAGTCCTGGGTTCAATCCTCTCAGCACAAAACCAAAACAAACAAACAAATCATCAAGTCAAACACTACAACACATAAGAGTCAGCACCCAGAACTATACAAGCCAGAGACCAAAAAGTGAGGGTTCTCAGCAGTCAGACAGCGAGTGGGAATGCTGAGCTGCAGCACAGCCAAAGGTCCAGGCACCCACACTGGCAAATCCAAGTAACCGGTTTCTGCAATGTAACCGGTTTCTGCAATGTAACCGTATCTGCCTTCAGACTCTAATCCCGAAACCAGGTGCATACCTGTAAATTCAGCAGTTTGTGAGGTTGAGGCAGGAGGGTCACAAGTTCAAGGTCACCCTTGGCTATATAACAAGTTGACACCTCAGACTCTACCTTAAAGGGTTTTTTTTAACCTTGCCTGAAGGTCCAGCTGAGTGATGCCACACTTGTCTAGTAAGCCTTGGATCCCTGCCCTGTCAAAACCAAAGCCAAAAGCCTAAACCCAATCATTCTGTGTAGCCGATTCCATCACTTCTTCCCCAACAAACACACACACACACACACACACACACCCCACAAATGAAGACAGCTCAGTGGGTAAAGGAGACTGACACCAAGCCTGACCAAATGTGTACCATACATTAGTGAGGACTCCTGAAAGTTACCTTCTTCCTGACACACACAAAATAAATGTTTGAAAGGGAAAAAAAAACCACTTATAAGTAGAACACTTCAAGTCGCCTTTTCTTTGCCAGGACAGCCAGGAGTCTACAGTGACAGTGGCATTGTACCACTATTACTGATAAGGACCTTCCAGTGTAACCCAATCCATCTTCCTTCAACTCTACAAAAGCATGACTCCAGGGGGTGATTACAAGATTCTATGAAGAGTCCTCCCATCCTCTAACGCAGCACACCCACACACCCTACTCTGGGAACTGATAAACACCTTTACTCCTCCCTGCTGAGGCCACTCATTTTCAACCCATTTTCCTAAACATTATTTCTAACACCTCTTGTAAAGACCAAAAGAGACGGGGAAGGAAACACCCCAGGGATCCCAGCAGGGAAACCTGCTCCTGTGATAAATCCAGGCCATCAAGAGACAACTCCAGGCCAGCAAAAGGCTTAGTAGGTAAAGAAGCTTGTCTTGACAATCTTGAGTTCAATTCCCAGGATTCAGGTGACGGAAGTGTACACACACACACACACACACACACACACACACACACACACACACACACGCACACACACCCCACATGGGGTTGGGATGAGGTAGGAGGAGATCGAAAAGGAAAGAGAGACAGACAAACAGACAAGAGATTTAGAACACAGAGGGTTTTAAGACCCAGATTTGCATATACCAGGTGTTGATGCAATCCCAGAAACTCAGGGGGTTAAGGCAGGAAGATCAAGTTCAAAGCCAGTGTGGGCTAAACAGAAAAAGCAAAACCTTGGATTCCCCAACCCCCAATGACAAAGGAGAAGAGTCTGAAAAAGTAAACTTTAATAAAAAATCATATACAACTTTAGGTTTGCTAAGCTCTCCCACTTGGCCTTTTACAGACAAGTCAGTTTTCCACTGAATTCAGACAAACTGAAGATGTACCCACAGTGGACACAGAGTCAGTTTTCCACTGAATTCAGACAAACTGAAGATGTACCCACAGTGGACACAGAGTCAGTTTTCCACTGAATTCAGACAAACTGAAGATGTACCCACAGTGGACACAGAGTCAGTTTTCCACTGAACTCGGACAAACTGAAGATGTACCCACAGTGGACACAGAGTCAGTTTTCCACTGAACTCAGACAAACTGAAGATGTACCCACAGTGGACACAGAGTCCCGTCCCTTGTACAGGTGAACATCCACCGTTTCTACACAGACTTGAACAATGTCCATGACGTGAGTGACTAAGCAACAAGTCTGGTTTCCCACAAAGTTCAGAACGCCAGCTTCTTCATCAGCAGATAAACTCTGGAGTCGACCTCAAATCCATGTAGATTGTTTGCGTCACCCTGGAGCCTCATGAGCAGGCCCCCGTAGGACACGTATGCAGAGCTGAAATAGAAGGCCCTGTCCTAAGTCTGAGCTCTAAAGCCTCTGCCTTAAAGCCCAGCAACTTTCCATCCATTTTTTTTAAAAAGGCACTGTCCGAAGGGCAGTGGTGGTGCATGCCTTTTTAATCCTAGTACTTGGGAGACAGAGGCAGCCGGATTTCTGAGTTTGAGGCCAGCCTGGTCTACAGAGTGAGTTCCAGGACAGCCAAGGGCTATACAGAGAAACCCTGTCTCGAAAAACCAAAAAAAAAAGGCACTCTCCTAGTATTCTGTCACTGGGAACCAAAGATTGGAAGAAAACTGAATGCAGACATGCGCAATGCAGTGTGGTTTACTCAAGTGGAGGAGGAGACACTGCTAAGCCCAGAACTAGGAGACATACAAAAGGTGTCACCATACACTGCCATGTTATACAGCTATTAGACTGTTTAGGTAGGAGCTGCAGTGATAGCTCAGCCTTAAGATCACTAGGTATTCTTAGAAGAAGTGGGTTCACTTCCCAGCACCACATGGCTTCTCACAACCACTATAATTCCATTTCCGAGGGATCCAATGCCCTATTCTGACCTTGGTGGACTCGTGCCTGCACATGATACACATATACACACACATAATACATTTTTGAAAATGCTAAGGAGCCAGGAGGATGGCTCATGCCTTTAATCCCAGCAGCCTGGGTCAGTTCCAGCCCAGGGTACACAGAGAGACCTTATCTACAAAAAAAAAAAAAAAAAAGAAAGCTAGCAAGCAAGCAAGCTTGGGGAGTTTTCAACTAACAAGGGGAATTATGTTTTTAAAAAAAAAAAGAGAAGAAGAAAAAAACTACTCAAACTCTTTTTTTGTTTGTTTCTGTTTTAAAAAAACAGGGTCTCACTATGTAGCCCTGGCTGGCCTGGAACTCGCAGAAATCCACCTGCCTCTGTCTCTCAAATGCTGGGATTAAAGGTATTTGCTACCACACCAGCTATTCAAACTCTGTATCTAAAAGATTCCCCAGGTGACTTTTATTGTTCTTCTCATTATTTCTCTGCTTCAAGTTTATGACAACCACACTGTTTTAACATCATTTTAAAGAAAAGGAAAAAAAAATCAGGCAGGGAAACCAAAGATTCAAGGGTTGGGATACAGAGAAGCAACACATACGTAAGTAAAAACCAACAAAAAAGGCCTAATTCTGAACATTGGTTCTCCAGGAAGATGCTCTGCTGTCCCTCACAAAGCAAGATTACCAGTGTTTCCTCTGGACTACAGGATCTTGAAACCCTGACAACGGTGACGTTGAGTGACCCACATTCAGACTGGAAACTGTTCCCAAGACAAATTCTTCTACCTAGGTTTGGAATACTGGAAAAAAAAGGGGGGGGGGGGCCAACACAGAAATAGAAGCATGGCCCAATCTCAGAACAGGGAGGGAAAAAGACTTTTCTTAGACAGTGTTACTTACAGACGTGTGGCTGCTTCAGTCGAGGTCTCATCCCCTTCAATCCTGTACACTTTCCCATACATTACATACTCAAACTGGTCAGCCCTACAAACAACAGACCAGGTTACTCTTCACAGTAATAGTATAAGGGAACTTCAAAAATGGAGACTGATAAGAAGCACTACAGAATTGTGATCTTCTTAGTTCCCACAGATATTCTGTGAGCTAGACATGACCATCTGTATTTTATTGATGAGGAGACAGAAGGCTGAGAACTGGAAATTCAAAGTGAGTTGTGGCCTTTTAGCCCATGAGCCAGGGTCTCTCTATGTAATCCTGGCTATCCTAACTGGCTACATGGAGCAGGCTGGCCTGGCCTCAAACTCACAGATAGATATTTGTGCTTCTGTCACCTGAGTGCAGGGATTAAGGGTGTGGGCCACCAGACCTACTACTTCATAGTCTATCACACCAAGCTCCCTCACAAAATCTAAGTTACTATGATACTTTCCTCAGCCTTAAAAAAGCTATACCTGCAACCAATGGTGGTACATAACCTTAATTCCAGCACTGAGGAGGCAGAGGAGCGAGATGTGACTGTGAGTTCAAGGCCAGTCTGATCCACATAGACCAGGTCAACCAGGACTACAAAGTGAGAAGATCCTGTTTCAAATAAACAAATAAATAGCTGCAATTCACAAGTTACAACCTCAGTAATCAATAAAACTAGTCTTTTGAATTATTTTTCAATTTTTTTAGACACAAGGTTTCATGTAGCCAAAGTTAGCCTAAGACTTGATGTGAGGTCAAAGATTTTCTTGAACTCCTGATCTGTCTCCTGAGTGCTGGAATTATCCATCCAGTTCTAGTTGTCAGAATTCTAACTGCAGCTTTGTCTTTAAGGTAATTCAGATTCCGCTGACAGAAATCATTTATCCCTAGAAATAAAGACTTTCTTATTACACGTATGTTTTTCTTTCTTTATAATATATATGTAATATGTAACATATATTATATAACATTTTATATATAATATATATGTAATATATAACATAATATATAAAATCAAATATTATACTTTCTATTCAATTTTCAGTTATATATAGTATTAACATATATTATACTTTATAACATACTATATAGTATATTATATACCTAATACATAACATTATATGACTTATACATTGGAATATAACATGCATAGTATATTACATAATATATAATATGCAAGAAATCAAATTTTCTATAATATGTAATTATACATAATACATGCTTTGTATGCACTGTGTTCTTATCTTAGTCACTTGTTTACTGCTACCTCACCTGGAAGGCCTGTCATCTGTGGGGTTGTATTCACCATCATCCAAGGTACCATCTTCATACAAAGTACTAGCTATAACCAACCGGAACTTGTCACCTGAATAGAGCAGCAACATCAGAGTAAAGAAGTGGACACCAGCCGGGCAGTGGTGGCCCATGCCTTTAATCCCAGCACTTGGAGGCAGAGGCAGGTGGATTTCTGAGTTCGAGGTCAGCCTGGTCTACAGAGTGAGTTCCAAGACAGCCAGGGCAAAAAAAAAAAAAAAGAGGAGAGGAGGAGGAGGAGGAGACCAAAGAAAAGACCAAAAATCGTCTTGCCACTGCCTGTGTTCAGTACTTACCTAAGTCTACAGGGTAAATCTGGATGTTTACATCTAGGATGAGATCCATCTTGAAAGATTCACTCTCACAGTGCAGCCGGGATACTGGGGACATAATTACAAAGCCTAGTTATGGCAGCTTGGGGTCAAATGCCAGAGATGAAAATCATCTAACATGCCCACACCCACCAGACGCGCACAACTGCAGTCAGAAACAGATTCACAAGAAGGAAGAAGGTGGCAACCTAGATGGTGACAGGGTCCCAAGAAAGTGGCAAAGCTCCTCTGACAGCAGCCAGTCTCCACGCTCTAACTAAATATGCCTGGATGGTTTAGACTACACTCTCACTTGTCCAGAGACTTCCTCTTCCTAGTAGGAGACACTGTGCTGAGGGAATCGTTGGGATGTATTGAGAACTGACTTCTGTCTTAAAACATTTGCCTCCAGGCAAAGTGACACCAAGAAGAAACAACTTCCGGATCGTTGGGAAAATAAATAAACCAAGCAGTCAGCTGAATGAAATTCATAGAACTTCGAAAAGTGCTAACAGTTCTTAAACCAATACAAAATTATGAGTTAGGAAGGCAAGGCAGGTAACTTGGTGCAAGACCTGAGGTTAAAAAAAACAGATAAGGCACCATCTACTTTTTATAAGAATAAAGTTCAGTGTGAGAGCGAGGCGCACGGTAGAGCACGTAATGACTGTGTAGGGAGTTAAAAAGGTTTCCAGGGGTATACCAGCACCAAGGCTAAGGGCCACCCAGGCACCATGCACCGCAAATAGAATAATAGTAATAATAAAAAGCTGTCTCAAGTTTCTCATTCGCGAAAAGAACTGTTTCCTGAGGGAGGTACGGAGAGCGTGGGGCGGGCCACTTGGGGTGGTTGGGCATGTTGGCCTCTTCCCTCATACCGCCCCTAAACACCTTACCTCGGTCAAATTTCTTGCCTTCTGGGTCAATGTCTTTCACATCGAAAATATCCTCGAACAGGATGCCTGCCATCGTGAAGGGTACGAGAGCTGCAGAGGTGCTGAGCGCGCGCCCACCACTGGGAATTCGCGCAGCCCCTCTCGTGGAGGAAAGAAGACAGGGCAGAGTACCGCCCCAAAAGCCGCAACGAGGCAGAGGGCGCATGCGCACAGGCAGCTTCAACGCAGCCACTTCCGCTGCCTCCCTCTCGGGGCTTCTCCACTTCCGCCGGGCAGGGCCACCTCCGAGCCGCTCGGGCCCTCTGGGCGAGTCTCAAAACTCGGTGACTCCGCCCAAGGCGGGGACAGATTAAGTCCCACCTCCGGCGGGTACCGCGCTGCGCCCGGCTCTACGGCGCCCTCTTCAGACCCTGGATCCCGAAGCGTGGAAAGCTTGGGGGCCTAACCCAGCCAGGAACCTTGATCCTTGGCCGAGAGAAGCCCGGCCCTGGCCCTTCCCTGCAGTCCGTGTGCCGGCCGAGGGCACAGTCCGTGCTGCAGACAGGTGGAGCAGAACCCCGCCCGCAGAACACCGGCCCTCCAGGACCTAGTGCCCAGCCCCGCAGACTGTCACCAAGGTCCCCATCGCTGGTCCGAGCTGGCTCTGACCAGCTAGACATCACCCGAGCCGGGTGCGTCCGGTTTGGGAATTTGCCATGATGTCATTCTCGGGGAAAGGAAAGCCCGCATTGTGCCCTCCCCTGGGGCTTCACCACTTCGCCACTCCCGTCTTCCCTTGGCCCTGGTTGGCACTAGCCTCACACTGATCCCCTAGAACACTGCCGATTGAACTTGGTACTGCCTGTCACCCCACTATGCCACCCTCCTGGACACTGAAGTGCGCCTTCACTCGACATTGACCTTTCACTGGGAGACGACAGCTCGCAATACCTTCTTCCTAGGTGCTACCTTCTCTCTTTACAGCCCCTGTCCTGGGCACCCTGTTTCCTGAGTGAGTCTTCATCCTGGTACTATTCTTTCTCCACAGATTTTTGGACACTGTCCACTCCAGTGGCTCCAACCTAACACTGCACATCCTCTTTGTGCCCTCGCCACCTTCTCGTCCCTCCAAGGATCCTGAAAGACAATGTGGAGCCTCCGTAGGCCGGTTCCTCAGGGCGTCGGCAGCTACTCAAATTCCCCCTTAAGCGGTGCCTGGGAGGAGCGACCTCTGCTCCCCCCACACACACCCGCCTCCCAGGAGCGGCCTCCCCCGCACCAATAGCTCCCTTCCCTCGGGCCTCACCCCTTCCCGTCCCCTCCCACCTCCACCTCCGCCCCTCTTTCCAGGCCTAGCCATTCCAGGTGCACCTTCCCGGGGGAACCCGGGGAAAAGGAAGGAGAAAGGAGAAGGGATGTCGAGGGAGGGGGCCCTCAGGCATCCTCCCAGACGCGTCTGAGCCTCCTGAAAGTGCGAAGCCGAGGCTGCCCCTGTCGGGTCTGGCCTAGAGATCCCGAATTAGCCTTTTTCAGTAGCCCCCTACCCGAGCCCGAGTCCCCACATCTCCGGCCCCTCCCGCACAGCGCTGCAGCCGCGGGAGAGCCCGTCCCTTCCACGTGCCAGCGGACCCGCCCCCGCCCGGCCCCCGCGCTCTCACCGAGCTGGGTCAATCCCCGGCCTCCGTGGCGAAGGGGTGCGAGAACGTGTTGCAGGCGCCCCCTGCCGCCTCCCCGGAGACCAGGAGGAGGCCCCAGTGCAGACCCTGGCCGGGCCGGGACGCCCAAGCAGATGGGCCGGGGCGGAGCAGCAAGCAGGGCACCGCCCTCGGCCCGCCCGCCGAGGAGGGGACGCTAGCGGGAGGCTGAGCCTGCGGCGCGCGCCCGGGGACCCGTCGCACTCTGCACTCGGCCGCCCGGGCTGAGGGGACGGGACGGGTGCGGGCGCGGGCTCAGCGGGTAGGGAGCTGAGTCAAGGCCAGAGCCCGAGAAGCAAAGGGAGGCAAGAGGACAGTGCACCGAGATGGCGGCCGCAACGGCAGCGGCGGCGGCGGCGGCGGGGGAAGGGATGGAGCCTCGAGCGCTGCAGTACGAGCAGACCCTGGTAAGTGAAACCCAAGGGTTGCGCTACGATACCACTGCCGCAGGTTGCCCTGGAAAGTGTGAAGACAGGCGGCCTACCCTAACCCAGCCTCAGTCTTCCTCAGCTGTGGAAACTGAGGTTCGGGATCCGCCAGGCTGTAGGTTCGGAGTGTTGGAAAGCTGCTTGCTGGTTTCTGGCTGAGACTGGTGGCCTGCAGAGGACAATGACACCAGGTGCTTGGCCCAGGTGTCCTTTCCCTTACCTTCTTCTGCATACGTTTTTGTTTTCTTCACTTACCACTCGAGCCCAAGTTACAGCAGCCTAGTGCTCTTTCTAAGTACCATCTATACCACTGAACTTTCTCCACATGTCTATCTACACTCAACACCCCCCGCCCCGTCCCTACTATGTACAAGGTACTAAGCTAAGCATAAAGACGGAGGAAGTGATCAAACCCAACCCCAGCTTTTAACGGCTCAAAGCCCAACATTGACAAGAACTCCTCAGTCCCTCAGTCGACCCAGTCGAAAGGTGGCTTTTTGCCACCCTGGGGACTGAAGCTTTAGGGCCGATGCAGGAATCAGGAATGGGTGTGAGAACTGAAACCTTTGTTCTAGCTGGATCTAGTCAGGTACCCCACCACCACCACCCACGCCCATGGAGTGTCCCTTGACCTCATAAGAAGCAGGGGTCCTGAGCTTTGAGATGACTCATGGCCACCATTGCTGAGAAGTCATTCACCCTCATGTCACTAGAGTGGGGGACCAAGCCCTAAGGAAAGAAACTGGCCCAATGGGCTCCTTTTTTATCAGCTTAGGCTGGAATTTGCCCGGGAGGGTGGCAGGGAGGAACCTCTATAGGAGAGGGCCTGGGCTGTAACTGAGTCAGAGAGGTGCCCAATTACCAGAGACTGTGAAACAGGATAACTGGGAAAGGTGGTAGATATGAGAATACAGTATGGAGAGTGGAGGCAAGCCCTTTAGTTGGAGATGGCCAGTGTCCTGGTCATCCACAGGTCAAAGAGAGGGGCATTAGGCCGTGGGAGCCAGACACCTAACCTCCGAATGGTGTTTCCTTTGCACCAGCGGCTGCTCCATCTCCTTGTGTCTGTGGAATGAGTTCTCAGGGTCAAGCGCTCCCTGCTCTGGCCTCTCGCACTTCCCCTCCTACCCTTTTGTCTTGCCCTCACCTCCTCCCACCTGCTGTGTTTCTGTACACTCTTCCTCCTCCCTGCCCTGGACACTTGGTGTTGCTTTTCCTAGACTCCTTTCTGCCTTTCCTCTGAAGTTCCTCTTCCCCCTGCTTCTGCCTTTCTTCTGTCTCACCCTGTGTCTCTATCTTTCCCTCCCCCCCCCCAATCCCAACAGGAGCCCTTTGTGTCCTGAAGCTCCGCGGGTGGCAGCCAGAATCTACTCCTCCCCACCCCCCCAACACACGCCCAGCTTGGCAGGTCCAGCCATAACACTGTCCCTTCCCATCAGCCTTGTCATCTACAGCTCAGCGGTCCCTCGGACCTGTCACTGGCCCCAAGAGCAGTTCCAGAGTAGGACTGAGGCCACCCAACACTGCCTACCCACCCAAAGAGGCTTTCCGTTTCAGCTGGGCTGACAGGCTATGGGGGTTTGGGAGTGGAGAATGAGGACAAGGGGATTAGGGTGGGTGGGAAGGGTGCAGCTGAGTTGGTCACAGGCCAAAGGCCCAGCAGGAACGTGATAAGGATTGGGGCTGGGACCTCCTAGGCCCAGCTCTGCTGCCCTCAGCTCCACCAGGCCCTTATTGTTGTACATATGCCCTTGACCACCCCTCATTCTCTGACCTTCCCTCCTCCCACCCTCAAACTGCCTTAGGGTTTTCTATCTTTTCCCTCCTCTGGACCCTTCCCTCCCGCTCCACCCCTGACTTACTAGAAGAGGACCAATTATTCTGCCACCCCCAGAGTTGTGACCCTGTACCTTGCCTGTCCCCATCACTCTGGCCAGGACAGCCCCCGCAGTCTGCAATGTGCATTGTTCCCACACTCTGAGTATAAACTGGATTCAAGATGGGGGGGCGCGGTATACAGTGTGGGAGCTGAGCGAGGGGCGGGGTCAAAACCCAGGAACTCTCCGTTTCCCCACCTCAGCCACTCAGGCACCTGCCACATTCTGTCCATTGCTCCAGATGTATGGCCGGTACACTCAGGAACTCGGGGCCTTTGCTAAGGAGGAAGCTGCCCGGATCCGCCTGGGAGGGCCTGAGCCCTGGACGGGGTCCCCTTCTGCCCGGGCTACCCCAGAGCTCCTAGAATATGGACAGAGCCGATGTGCCAGATGTCGCAGTAAGATCCAGATTGGGGCAGGGACCCAGGTGTTCTATTTTGAGGGAGACAAAGTCCATCAGAGCTGCCCGTGGGTGATGGGGAGAAACAGGGTACAGAGTAGGAATACTTTGGGACCAGCTTCTTTATGCATCTTCCCTTCCTTGCTTCCAGTGTGTTCTGTACGCTGCCACAAGTTCCTAGTGTCCAGGGTTGGTGAAGACTGGATCTTCCTGGTCCTGTTGGGGCTCCTCATGGCATTGGTCAGTTGGGCCATGGACTATGCCATCGCTGTCTGTCTACAGGGTGAGGGCAAAGGCTGGGGAGGGCTAACCTGTCTCCTGCATGCCACAGTTGTTTAGGTAACTTGGCTACGAGCCACTTTCTCTGACCAGTCTGACTGCCCATCTCCAGGCAATGGTTGCCACTTGCACAGACCATACCTTCCTACCTTCCCTCCACAACGGTCTTATCTGTGACGGGCTTTGTCCCAATAAATGACTTCTAGAGCCTTCCCTTCCCTCTGCCCTGGCTCTGTACGCTGGTCTTATCTTGGTGAGCCGGTGGCAGGCAAGGTGCGGGTGTATGTGCTCTGCAAACCCAGCAAGCATGTCTTTTGCCCACAGCTCAGCAGTGGATGTCCCGGGGCTTAAACACCAACATCTTACTCCAGTACCTGGCGTGGGTTACCTATCCTGTCGTCCTCATCACTTTCTCTGCCGGATTCACCCAGATCCTGGCCCCACAGGCTGTCGGTAGGATAGGAGGAGCTGGGGGGGAGGCTCAAGGTTCCCGAATTGCGAATATCAGACGACTCTCCTGGGCATGTATTTCTGCAGGGTCTGGCATCCCCGAGATGAAAACCATCCTTCGGGGAGTGGTGCTGAAAGAATACCTCACCCTCAAGACCTTTGTAGCTAAGGTCATTGGGCTAACCTGTGCCCTGGGCAGTGGGATGCCCCTTGGCAAAGAGGTAATTGCAGTTTGGGGAATGAAGGAGTCCCTCCCATTGGAAGAAAAGGCCAGGCGAAGGTCCAGAAAGTCCCGTCCCTACTCACTACCAACCCCTACCTCCAGGGACCCTTTGTGCACATTGCCAGCATGTGTGCCGCCCTTCTCAGCAAGTTCCTCTCCCTCTTTGGGGGTATCTATGAGGTAAGAGGAAAGCCCTAAGATCTGGGGGAAGGGAGGGTGGGCTGCTGAGCCCAAGCTGATACTGCTTCCCATCCTTGCCAGAATGAGTCCCGGAACACAGAGATGCTAGCTGCCGCATGCGCAGTAGGAGTGGGCTGCTGCTTTGCTGCACCAATTGGAGGTAGGGGGGGCTCCAGACAGCACAGTTTAGCCCTACATCTGGCCTCTCCTACTGTACCCCTCTTCCCCTGGGAGTTAAGTTCATAGGTCAGACCCTGGCCTCAAGGGCGCTGTGCTCTGCCCCCTGCAGGGGTCCTGTTCAGCATTGAGGTCACCTCCACCTTCTTCGCTGTTAGGAACTATTGGCGGGGCTTCTTTGCGGCCACCTTCAGTGCCTTCATCTTTCGGGTCTTGGCAGTGTGGAACCGTGATGAAGGTGGGAATCTTAGGGGACAGGGATCTACGGTATTTTAAATGGGACACAAGTTATACCTGCCCCCTACTTCTCCCCTTCAGAAACCATCACAGCTCTCTTCAAAACTCGGTTCCGACTCGACTTCCCCTTTGACCTGCAGGAGCTGCCAGCCTTTGCTGTCATTGGGTGAGGAGCTAAGGAGAGGGTGTGGGTCAGAAAGGAGGTTTCCATGAAAAGGCATGTGCTTCTCATGGAAACTCTACCCCTGTACTTCTTTCTTCTCTAGCATTGCTAGTGGCTTCGGGGGAGCCCTCTTTGTCTACCTGAACCGGAAGATTGTCCAGGTGATGCGGAAGCAAAAAACCATCAACCGCTTCCTCATGAGGAAGTATGTTGGCCACAGACTCTTCTCCAGACTGTTCTGGGTTGTATAAGGACCACGTGGGGAGAGAGGGAGGCACTGAGGGTCTGAAGCAGAGGCCCAGTCAAAATAAGGCACTTCAGCAAGGTGGGGTACCACAGGTCTATGATCTCAGCACAGAGTCTGAAGCAGGAGGATTGTAGCAAATTCTAAGCCATCTGTGGCTATAGTGTGACACTATGTCTCTCTCAAATGGAAACATAAAGACTGCTAAGCTTGTGAACTCATCTGATGCTGTGAAACCACCTGGAAATGGTTACTGCTGAACCACAGGCAGTGGCTGGGCCCATGGGATGAAAGACCGAGGTTTTCTCAGGTTTTCAGGCCCAGTCCAAATAGCAGATAGTGTTTGTACCTCAGTTTACCCCATGGCTGGTGTGAATGGAAAAGTTCTCTCCAGAACATAGCTCTTCCCATTAAGAGCCTGAGAACTGGGAACGTGAAGATATCTGAGACGAGAGCTGTTCCCTACAAGTCTTCTGGTCGACTCTATGACTGACCTTGGCTTCTTCACACTGCCTTCCCTGGCTGGCCTGGAACTCTCTGTGTAGCCCAGGCTGGCCCTGAACTCAGAGATCTACCCACCTCTGCCTCCCAGTGTGAGGGTCAAAGGTGCAAGCCACTGCACCCAGCTCACACTGCTGTCCCTCAAGTCACCACAGAGGAGCAAATAGTGGCAGAGGCATCTTTAAGCCCTCATATCACTTGTCCTTCGGCTGGGGCTTCTGAGAGCAGAGGCAGCCACAGTTCAGACTTAGCCGAGAGAGGGCTACACAGACATCTGCTGTTGCTGCCTCCTGCGGGGTCAGCTCTGTAATAATCCCAGTCCACCATTATGACCCTTGGGGCTGTGGCATCAAACACAATAAAAAGGACCTACCCCCAGGCTCTGTGCTTTGATACATAAGCCAAGGCTCTGCTCTGCTCTTCGTCCTGAGGACAGTAAGGGCCTCTGGCCTGTAGGAGGGGTCACTCGTCTGACGCTGTGACCCCTCTGTCTCTAGACGGCTGCTCTTCCCGGCACTGGTGACTCTGCTCATCTCCACTCTGACCTTTCCCCCTGGCTTTGGACAATTCATGGCTGGACAGGTAGCCCTATCAGACTTGTGACACACGCCCTGCCCCCAGCAGCATGCCTGGGAGCTCTTGTTCCCCTGCACTCCTTCCTGGGGTCCTGTGCCCCAAACCTGAAGCACTGTGTTCGTCAGCTCTCACAGAAAGAAACCTTAGTCACTCTGTTTGACAACCGGACATGGGTCCGCCAGGGCCTGGTAGAGAATCTAGAACTACCCAGCACTTCACAGGCCTGGAGCCCACCACGTGCCAATGTCTTCCTTACTCTGGTCATCTTCATCCTCATGAAGGTGAGACTCCTTCCACAGCTGTATACCACTAATGTTTACCCAGGCTGCTAAATGCAGGTGCTAGCCCAAGCACTTACCATGAATCAGAATATTGTGAGAAAGGGACTCCTATCCCTGTTTTTAAAGATGGCAAGTCAAAAGACAAGATGTAACTGCCAAAACAGGTGGTCAGATGTGAGGATTTGAACCCAAGCCATGTAGTTCTTGAGTCCTTTCCTTTCTCTTCACCTCTGGGGATCCCTGAGGCCTGTGTTCTGCACCCACCCTGCCTACAGTTCTGGATGTCCGCACTGGCCACCACCATCCCAGTGCCCTGTGGGGCCTTCATGCCTGTCTTTGTCATTGGTGAGTCTGCAGCTGCCTGCCTCCCAGCCTGCACCCTTAACTCCCTCTGGCTATGGCTTGTAGAATCCTTTTCTGCCCAGGAGTGGGTTTTGACCCAACTTTAGCCCAAACCCCAACTCCCATAGGGCTGCCCCTTTACTAAGTGACCCACTGGCCCCTCCCCCATCCCTCTGTCCCTCTCTCTTCCTAGTGTTCCCCCACTACCTCTTTCTCTTCCTAAAACCCTCCCTGAAGGAGCAGCATTTGGGCGGCTGGTGGGCGAAAGCATGGCCGCCTGGTTCCCAGATGGGATTCACACGGACAGCAGTACCTACCGGATTGTACCTGGAGGCTATGCCGTGGTTGGTGAGCACCCAGTTCTATTTGCTTTGTGGTGCTGGGGATCAAACCCAGGGTATTGCACATGCTAGGCATGTATTTACCAGCAGAGTCCCCAGTCCATACCCACATTTGGAGATCCCTGGTCCAGCTAGACTGTGGGGCTCTGGTGCCCCCTGCTGGCAGGCCCAAGTACTCTATGGGCCCACCCTGAGGGACTCCCAGAGACCCTTGCCCTGGGGAAGGGAAAGTAGCCTGAAGAACTGAGCATCCATAGGAGACTTAGTATGGCTGTTCCCAGGGGCAGCTGCGCTCGCAGGAGCAGTGACACACACAGTGTCCACAGCAGTGATTGTCTTCGAGCTCACGGGCCAGATCGCTCACATTCTGCCTGTCATGATTGCTGTCATCCTGGCTAATGCTGTTGCCCAGAGCCTGCAGCCCTCCCTCTATGACAGTATCATCCGCATCAAGAAGCTGCCCTACCTGCCTGAACTGGGCTGGGGCCGCCACCAGTATGAAGGGCCCAGTGCAAAGAGGGTGGGAGTGAGGGGTAGGCCTCCCAGGACCCTTCAGCCCCACCTCCAGCAAGGTCCCTTACCAGTAAGGCTGAGACCCTAGCTGTTTTGCTCTGCATTAGAGCTGCCCTCACCCTGCGGCGGGGGGGGGGGGGTCCTGTAGTTGGGGCCTCTACCGACCCAATCCCAGAGGAGGGTAGAGAATGGTAACTGCCCCAGGGCCCTCCACTCCTGTCCCCTGTGGTTCTCCAGTCTTCCTCACGACACTGGGGCGGTGGTAATTCTGGGCTGGTTCTCCATGCTAAGTACACACTGAATGCCCAGTTTTATCTCCAGGCAGTACCGGGTACGAGTAGAGGACATCATGGTACGGGACGTACCCCATGTAGCCCTCAGCTGCACTTTTCGAGACCTGCGGTTGGCATTGCACAGAACCAAGGGCCGTATGTTGGCCCTAGTGGAGTCCCCTGGTAAGGCCAGGAGGGGTCCCAGGTGTTATGGGCATCAGGAAGGTTCAGGGAGCTCAGAATGAGGTTTTTCCCTTAGGTATGCAGCCTCTATCCAGGGCTTCAGCTTGGGTGTAGAAGGTGGCAGGTAGTAAGGTCACATTCCCAGCTCCTGAATCCCTTCCCTCTCTCTGTCTAGAGTCCATGATCCTGCTGGGCTCCATCGAACGCTCACAGGTGGTAGCACTGCTGGGCGCTCAGCTGAGCCCAGCACGTAGGCGGCAGCACATGCAAAAGCTAAGGAAAGCCCAGATGTCTCCACCATCAGATCAGGAGAGCCCCCCTCACTCGGAAACGTCTATCCGCTTCCAGGTAAGGGGAAAAGGCTCCATACCCACACATACTCCTAAAGTGTCAGCTTGTAGCCTTGTAGGTCCTGAACCATAGTCTCCCGGCCCCTTCCTGTCTATGTAGGTGAACACAGAGGACTCGGGCTTCTCTGGAGCCCACGGGCAGACTCACAAGCCCCTGAAGCCTGCTCTAAAGAGAGGGCCCAGCAACACCACAAGCCTCCAGGAAGGTGCCACAGGTGAGCCATTTCTCCTCCAGCTCAGAGCTGAGCCGCACTGCTGCTGAATGAGGCTGCCCAGGTAGACGGGAGGAGTTGGAGAAGCCGGTCCCCATTCCTTCTGCACTTACCCCTCTGGACCTTGGGTTTGGAACACAGGCAACACGGAATCAGCAGGCATTGCCCTCAGAAGCCTCTTCTGTGGCAGTCCACCTCTGGAGGCAACGTCGTCGGAAGTGAGTAACCCGGCTTCCCCCCTCCTGCCTGCCCAGCTCCCTTTCTGATTCTCCAGTTAACCCTACACCAACTCTTCCACTCGACCTGCTTCCGCTCTCCTGTCAGCTCTGCTCTTGCAGTGAGCCCTTCCTCCTGGGCTCCATCCCATCCTTCACGTCCCCTCTCCCTATAACCTCAACTCCTCTCTGCTTTGGCTCTGACAAAGTTGGAGAAGTCGGAATCCTGTGACAAGCGCAAGCCGAAGCGGGTCCGCATCTCCCTGGCGGTACGTGTGCCCCACCCCCCGCAGCTCAGGAGCACCAGGCAGGGAGGGCTGGGGTTTTAGGTGGGACAAACCTCCCAGAGCCAGGGTTACATCCACCTTCCTGTCTTCCTCCTAGAGTGACTCAGACCTGGAAGGCGAGATGAGTCCTGAGGAGGTAAGATGCCACTAGACTCTGGACTATTTCTTCCTGGGTGTGTTATCTTGGGAGGAAGGCTGGCAAGTCAGCCTTTGGGGAGGTGAGAGTGGAGTTCTGGGTTCCCTCTCCCTAATCCTCAGTCTCTTCTCCTCAGATCTTAGAGTGGGAAGAACAGCAGCTAGATGAGCCAGTCAACTTCAGTGACTGCAAAATCGACCCCGCCCCCTTCCAACTGGTGGAGCGAACTTCTCTGCACAAGGTAGGACAGGGTAGGGATCTGATAGTCCTTCCTAGGTCTGGACTCGGACCAGTGTGGTCGGAAGGATGTACTTTTCGGCCACGGATGTCTTGGTGGAGCCAGGCACCATTTTCCTCTGCTCAGTTACCCCATGGAATTCTGGACCAAAGCAGCAACAAAGACACAGCTTGAACTGGGTGGAAGCCAGAAGGCCCGGCCAGGGTCAGAGCTAGGCGGGAGGCTGCCAGAGACCAACAAGGCTGATACACACCCAGGATGGAAAGAAAAGAGGGGGAGGGGTTGAAAAACAGGCCAGATAAGAAAATCTAATAAACAAGCTAAGAAACAGTCAAGAGAGATGAGGCCACTGCAGTGAAGAGATAAACAAAGATGAGAGACACCAGTAGGGGGCTTGGAATGTCAGACCCCAGAGAGTCTAAGGCAAGCAGTTCTAGGGAGAACTGGTAGAGGAGATCAGGAAGCTAGCACAGCAGAGGAGAACAGGAAGAAGATGCGTACAGATAGGTGGAGGCAGGTGGACTACACACATGAAGGCAGCATGGGCCCCCAAAGCTGGGGCAGCTGGCACCAGACCAGGGCGTGTGGGCTGCCCAGCCAAAGCCAAGGGGCATTTTAATCCCATCTTTAACAGACCTATGTGTAAGCCTCCTTTGGTAGGTACAGACAAGAGTGACAGGTAATGGGGTCAGTGGTCCCAAGGCTTCATGGGTGGCTGGCATAGACACAAACTGTTGCTATAAAGTCAGCATACCAGAGGCCACTACGGGGAGGAGGGAAAAAAAAAAACCAAACAGCTGGGTGGTGGTGGCCCACGCCTTTAATCCCAGAGAGAGGCAGGCAGATCTCTGAGTTCAAGGCCAGCCTGGTCTACAGAGCAGTTTCAAGGACAGCCATGGCTACACAGAGAAACCCAGTCTCAAAAAACAACAAAGCAAAAACAACAAAGGGAACTTGTGGAGACTTTCAGATAGAGACCTCAGCTCAAATGAGTGAGGAAGTGCTGTACTAGGACAGAGGAGGAGATGGGTGAGAGAGAAGGTACAGTGAGCTGTCCTTAGAGCCCGGCTTCCCGAGACCTCAGGTTTTCCCAGTCAGTAGTGATCTGTTTTCTTCTTTTCAGAGACAGGATCTCATATAGCATAAGCAGGTCCCGAACTGTGACAGTTGGCCCGCCCTGGTCTCAGGAGACTGCAGGCACACACCGTCCGTCACAGCCTGCTATGATTCCCTTGGTTGTCTGTCATACATAATGGTCCTGAGGCTTTGAGTGCTCCCTGTGTGCCAGGTGCTCTGCTAAGGTCTGCATGTGGGTAACTTAGTTCTCACAGCTACGCTAACCGATAGATAACGTGACATTCCAATGTTGTGACATTTCAATGAGACAGGGTTTCTCTTTAGCCCTGGCTGTCCCGGAACTGATTCTGTAGACCAGTAATAGACCACTCTCACAGTCTATAAACCTCACAACCGGTCAGCCACCATAAGTAACTAACACAACATGAAAGAACAGAGATCTACCTGTCTCTGACTCCCAATGCTGGGATTGAAGCCATGCACCGCTGCCACCTGGTGTGACAATCCAATTATTATAGAGGAGGAGATTGTAAAATAAAATTGAATAAAGAAACTAAGTAAATTGCCCAAAGTCACACTTCCAGGGAGTACAGTCCGATCTAAAATCTTGTGTTCGTGCAGTAAGAAAGTCATTTGCCCTCATCAGTCCCTCAGAGTCAGGCCAAGGCCTAGCTCTCCTGGTGAAGTGCTCAGAATTCTTTTAGAAGGCTCCGTTGTCCTTCTCCCGGTCAGTTTAGTTCCCAGGCCCTCATAATGTGGGCCCGCCCACCAATGGGCTCCCTGGTGACCAATTAAATTAAAATGGAAAAGAACAAAGTAGGTGTTTGTTATAAACTTAAAACTACCACAAGAAGGGAAGAGCCCCCAAGGAATCACTAACAAAAGTACAAAGGACAGGAATGATAAAATAAAAGATCAGATTTCTACAGCTTCAATTCTAAATTAGAATCTACTTACTAAGAAAGCAGTAAGCAGTAATCTAAGTTCAGGAGGGCTACTTTCAGAGAATGAGAACACATGGGAATGGTAGTGGCTATAGCTCCAGTGGGTAGAGATGAAGAGACCAAAGAGAGCGCCCAACGTGACACAGCAAGACTGGCTGAACCCAAATCCTCTTGTCTGGTTGAAGAAGTTAACAAGCAGATTAGCCATTCTGGGCTTCCCTATCTACAAGTCGGAATGGCATAAACTCAGTACGGTGGTTTATGCCTGCCCTATCCGACATTTGGGAGGTGGAGGATCAGATGGTAAAAGTCATCCAAGTTCAAAACCACCCTGATAAGTGAGACCTTCCCTCCAAAAGCCTGGGCCACTCTATGGAGTCCTGGTGCTACTAAGGTTTGAAAAAGCCCTAGAATGGCAGAGCCCAGCCGGAGAGGCAGGAAATAAGAAACTCATTCCATTCCTAGTCCAGAGCATAGTGAGGCAGAGCTGTCAGGACGGCAGAAGTGGAACCATGATTAGTGTGCAGCCGCCAGGCACAAGCTGCACACAGACCTATCAAAGCACATTGCCTGCCAGGTCACTGCCATTGGGAATGAGCAGGAAAATGGAACTGTTTAGTAGCTCCTTCAGAGAAGGTGAGGAGGATTACATGACCTTAACCTAGCAGATTTTATTGCAAAGATGTTTCCTCCAGGGGAAGACAAGGAAATTAAGGCTAATTTGTAGCATGTAGGGTTCGTTATATAACAAGAGATTGCTAACTACCTGACAATTACAGGTATTGAAGAAACATGACTTCAAAGACTGAATTTCTAAGATGGGTGTGGTGGCACACACCTATAGTCCAGTACTTAGGCTGAGGCAAAAGCAGCATTGTAATAAATTCAAGGGCAGCCTGGGCTAAGTAGTGAACTACTACCGGAGCCACCGCTCAGTGGGTGTGCCCTACCCAGCATATGTGACATCCTAGCTTCAGTTCTCAGAACCACCAACACTGAGACTCTTTAAGTATGCTGTGTCTTGTCCTTCCTACAATTTAGTATAAGAAAGTAAGGCATGAGACACTTGGGACCACCCATCTTGAATCACCTGTTATGCCGAGAGGCTCATAAATGTACCCCAAATAGTAGATAACCAATTCCAGGAAATGCCAAGAGCGGGTTTTCAAGACAGCAAATGGAAACTGTTGATAACGTCTGAAGCCTGGTGGTCACATCTGATGGCTTGGGAAAGCGTGATACAAGCAGCCTTGAGACTTTGGGTTCTAAGCTTTGGGACACAGGAACAGTCTTAGAGCTCACATGTCCCTCCAGCAGTCCCTCCCACTGTCACATCCCCAGTTTGCCCTGGAACCCTTTGGCTTGTGATTCTGAGATATTCCCTCGAATACCAAGCCAAGTGTTTCTGCTCCCTGTCCTGCAGACCCACACCATCTTCTCACTGCTGGGAGTGGACCACGCTTATGTCACCAGCATTGGCAGACTCATTGGGATTGTTACCCTAAAGGAGGTGAGGTGACATGGCCAAAGCTACTTACACTTCCAAATAGCACCAGAGCTGTCTGGCTCCCCCAGGGGGTGTGCTGGGGAGGAACCTGGGGCACACATCTGACTTACCTTTCCAGCTCCGGAAGGCCATTGAAGGCTCTGTCACAGCACAGGGTGTAAAAGTCAGGCCACCCCTCGCCAGTTTCCGGGACAGTGCCACCAGCAGCAGTGACACAGAGACCACAGAGGTGCATGCACTCTGGGGGCCAAGATCCCGCCATGGCCTCCCACGAGAGGGTACCCCCTCTGAGAGTGATGACAAGTGCCAGTGAGCCCTTACTGCACAGCCTGCAGTGACCAGGAGCTGGAACCCAAGGCCACCCTAGCTGCCGGGGGGGATCAGCAATGTCCTGGTGGGATGTGGCCCCTGCCCCATCTTTGAGAAAAGGGTAGAACTATACTGGGTTTTTACTGGAGCCTCCAATGACAAGATGTATATAGAAATTTACAAAGATTTTTATATTAATTTAATAAAACAATAAATAGAATAAACACCTAATTAGCCACTCATGTATAGAACACTTGCGCTGTTGGCTCATATTTTCACCTTGGATCCTCTTACCTACTGCCCAAGCCTCTGAGATTCATTCTGCAGCCACCTACCAGCCCCAGTGGCCTCGTAATATCAGATCTGCCAGAGGCCCCCACCGGTTGACTGGCAACACCCTGCCTGGGACAGGCCCCCTATCACTGTGGCTACAGCCTTCCATTCAGCCAAGAAAAGCACTACCCTCTTTCCTCCCCCAAGGACAGCTACTCCCTCATAACTGTCCATTCATTGGCACAAATCTGGCTACCCGGGTGGCCCCCTTGTGGTCCTCTATGAAAGGACAAGGCCCTCCCAGCTCTGTAACAAGCAGAGCCCGTCCTTTTTCCAGTTCCGCCCTACTGAGACTCTGCATGTGCCCACACAACCTTGCCATGCTGGGAAACGGCCAGGGTGGAGAGAAGGGAGGGAGGGGCAGTGGCGGGGGGGGGGCGGCAAGGGCACACTCTTTCAGCATTTCCAGTGCCTCCCAAAGAAGATCGGCTCAAAGAACAGACCAGAAACCCCCTGTCTTTAGGGAAAAAAAAGGTTTAGAGACAATGGAGAGGGAGCACAGCAGAGCCCAGCTGGGCAGGGGACCCTTAGGGGATGGCTCCATCTGGAGACTCCAGGGGGGCAGGAGCCAGCCCCACAGGTGGAGGTGGGTCAGTCACACACTGCACATGGACTCGGGTGAAGAGAAAAAGCAGAGGAGAGGGGCATGAGGGAGGGTAGAGGGTGTGTGGCCGGGCTACCTCCATTTCCACCTTCCCAGCCCAGCCGCAACCCTCTCAGGTTCACATCCCAGGAGGAAATGTGGCATTTTGGATTCAAGAAACATGAACGTCATTGTCTGCCACAGCTGTAGCCATGCCCCAGGGGCCCCGGGCAAGCCCCGGCAAACCCCAAGAGTGGAAGCAGGACATGCGCCCCTAGCCTGGCCCCTGCCTCCTCTCCAAACACTTTCATGCAAAACACACAATGGAGAAGTGAGTGCTCCCAGAAGCCCTCTAAAGCTTCAGAGCCCACGTTTGACCACAGAGGCTCTGCCCCAGGCAGCAGCCGGGGAAACATGCCCCACCGGGCATGTCTGGATCACTGGTCCACCTCATCCTCATCTAAGGATACGACCCCAGAAGAGGCCACATCAGAGACTTGCTGCTGTCTTTCCCAGCTGCCTGTGGGCAGTGGGCAGAGCAGCTGGCAGTCCTTGCAAGAATCGGGCTCCTCCTCAGTAGGGGAAAGGCAGGATTCTGAGAGTGGTGAGTTGTAAAGGGAGTCCTGGGCCTCCAAAGGACCCAGGCTGCGGAAGGCACTTTCCCGGCTGGGGGGCAGTCTGGAGAGGAGCAGCTCTTCGCCCAACATCTGGGAGGTCATCCTGGCTGGGGAGCCCAGTAACCCATCCTCCAGGCTGCACAGACTAGAGCACAGGGTATCTGGGGACACGGTCTGTGAACAGTCGCTCTCTGGCTCCACAGAGCCCTGGCGCACAGGCCGGGAAAATCGACGACCTGTGAAGAGGTCCTGGAGGTGGGACCCCAGAGGCCCAGCCATGTCTGTGAAGGGAAGAAAAAAAAAAACAGCTTTGCTGGCCCCATTTCAGTAGGTCAATGTGGAAACCACATAATCACAGACCCTCACGCCCATCTATCCTTATCATAGCTTCGGGGAGAGGGGTCAACAGGGGAGTCAGTAGGAACTGGGTAACCTGAACAAGTCTTAATTTTTCTTAATTTACTGCAGCTCCTTTCATGGTGAATTAGAAATTCTAATACTGTCTACTTTATAGTATTAGATCAAGAGGAGGCAAGCAACAGTGTGAGACCCCCATATGATCATGCAGGTTGCTCACTACTCAAAGTAGTAAAGGCTACATTGCCCTTGCTCATCCAGTAAGCAGGGCATCCTACCACAGGGCTAGGGTGGGCATTTTTTAAAAATTTTTTTTTTTTTTTTTTTTTGGTTTTTTGAGACAGGGTTTCTCTGTGTAGCCCTGGCTGTCCTGGAACTCACTTTGTAGACCAGGCTAGCCTCGAACTCAGAAATCCTCCTGTCTCTGCCTCCCAAGTGCTGGGATTAAAGGCGTGCGCCACCACCGCCCGGCTCATTTTTTAAAATTTGCTCAAAGATTATACACAGACTTTCAATAAATGTTCAAGGTTAGACTGGGCTATATACTAAGTAGCCTGAGCTATATAGTAAGACCCTTTCTCAAAAACAAAATAAATTAAGACCAAAAAAAAAATCCTAAAATACTTATGATTCCACCTTGGCCTTAAGCATTCAAGTCAGTCCCCTCCAGACTACAGCAGCAGCTCTCTGCCTGCTTTAAAAGCAGGTTTGGCCTTGAAAACCTTGTTAATTAGCCAGAGGAGTAGGAACTAGTAGGTGATCTTCAAAGGCAAAGAGTCAGGGCCAGGGGCAGGGGTCCTGTGAGGCTGGCCACCAGAAGCTGCAGGGAAAGGTGGCCATGCAGTCCGAGGGATGGAAGATGAAAGAGGAGCTCAGCACAGCTGCGAGGCCCCTAGCAAGACCCACAGGCCAGGCGGGAAGACAGAAATGCTGGAGCCAGCTTCCCGTGGAGTCCAGGCCCAGCATGCCTTCCTGTTTGTTTGGGATCGCTGCCCTGTGAGGTGTTGAAGGATCATCTGTCCAGCCACAGCCAACTGAAGCCCCTCAAAGAGGAAAGGCACAGATTCTTCTGGCAACAAGACTGTAGAATGGGGTAGGGAAGAGGCACCAAGTTCCCTGGGCTTGTTTCTCCTTTATTCTGAGAACTGCAAGGCTCATTACACACAAAGGAGAGAGCAGGCTCAGCACCTATAGAAAAGAGCTGTTCCATTTCCAAGTGCTGTTTGCCCACCTGAGTGTAGCTGGTGATCTTTGTCCTCGGGGTGTCAAGGTCAGCCTGGATAGTCTCTTTCCTCCTGTCTGGAAGACTTAAGTTGCTCTGGAAGGCTCAGAGTGAATCACACCTACCAGGTAAGCTCACCCCAAGTGGCAACATGAAACACTCCTCACCTGTGTCAACTCCCCCAGTGAAGTCCTCATCATAAGAGTCATCGGTAGAGTCATCACCATCCACTGAAGACCATGCTCGGAGCTTGGCTTCTGCAATAGCAAACTGCTCGGCCACTCCTGTCAGAGAGAGACACAGTGTTCGCTGACATATACAGCAGCTAAGCTAAGACTAGGGCTGTTTTGCAGACAAGAGATATCCCTGAGGTCTCTGGGCAGAGAGAGGTGTATGGAAGAACTCCAGCCCCAGTGCCAGATCCAGTGAGATTAGAGGCAGCAGCCCTATGATAAATCTGTAGGGCTAATTCCCTTCCGGCTACCTACCTGCTGCAAAGCGAGCCTCTTGTTCACCCTCACTGAGGTCTGAATAGGAGGAAAAGGCTGATTCCAGAGCCGCCGCCGGAGAGTCGCTAGGCTTGCTCCAGCCCTTCCATTCGATAAGGTGAGCCACACGGCCCTGGGCCATGGCTGTGGGCTTGGTCACGTGGTCCTTCACTACCTGGGATATACCTGGAGGTGGGAGAGAGAAGTTGGGTGGAAGGCAAGGGCTGGGGAATAGTCAGTATGGAAGTAAGTGGAGAAGGTTACAAAGTCTCTCCGTGTCCTTTGGGTAGGAGGAGGAAGGGCTAGGATTGATTTGCAAAAAGAAATCCCCCAAAAAGCCCACAGGAAATATTTCCACAGTAATCAGTCCCACAAGACATGAGGAAAAGAAGGAAAGACAAAGTGAGCAGAGGAACAGATGTGGGGTGCGTACCATGCAGGGAAGATCTGGCCAGCGCAGCGATCTCCTGGATGGTTAGAGCTCTCCGGGACTTGGGTAGCATCGCGACTGTGTCTCCAACATTCACCTGAGTAACACCATCAGAAGATCAGTGCCCCTGACAGAAATAACCTTTTTTCCAACATGCTCCTGCATAAGCCAAGGCCCCATTGGCTGCTGGGAGCTGGAAGAATGCTAGGATGACATGTCATATATGCCCTATATGTGGGATAGTGGCACAGTGGCCCCTGGCATGCAGAAAGGGTTAAGAAGCTGGAGTCCACAAACTATCTTCCTAGGGAGCAATGGAGACTCAGGCCCAAGAGCACAAAATCTGAGCCTCCACGTTCCCAGCTCCCAGCAGGAAGGAGACAAATGAAGATATGAAGAAATGTGGAGTAGAGTCTCTGAAGAAAAGATGGGCCTGTTGATGTGGTGCACGCCTTTAATCCCAGCACTCAGGAGGAAGAGGCAGGTGGATCTCTGTGAGTTTGAGACCAACCCGGTCTACAGAGCAAGTTCCAGGACAGCCAGGGTTACACAGAGAAACCATGCCCTTGAAAAAGAAAAGCAAAACAAAACAAGACAGGGAAGGGAGGAAAGGAGAAGGGAGAGAGCTAAGGCAGACACAGCCTTAAGGCTTCACTCTCCCGTCTGTCTTTAGCTCTATGTCTAGTTCTTTCTAGACTGCCTGCCAGAGCCACACACTCCACATTACCAAAGCCAAGGCAATATATTGTCTTCCTCACATCTGGGTTTGTTTTCTAACTTCCTATTTATTCATAACTATTTTCCATTTCTCAGGATCACCATCAACTCTGCCCTAGGCTTTGCCTGCCCATATCTGATCCTAAAATCTAGCAAGGGCACAATTCGTGTAGTGCTTGCCTACCATTAGAGAAAGCACTGTTTGGACCCTAGCACCATATAAACCAAGCCTTGTGACAACTAGCATAGCACTTGGAAGGTGAAGGCAGAGGATCAGAAGTTTAAGGTCATCTTTGGCTACTAGGAAATTGAGGGCAGCCTGAGCTACGTAAGACCCTATCTCAAAACAAACATATCTCTGACAACAAAGAACCTCTCCTGTTCATTCATGGAAGCCTTCCTTGATACTGTCCCTACCACTCCTTACCTGAAGCCTCCCTGTACCCCTCCCCAGGTTGGCACAGGTCATTGGTCCCTAACCTCCTGTACGTTTCCAGCCAGGAAGTCTGTACATATAATCTTTTCTGTTCTTTCATGCTCCATCACTTCCTACAGCTGGCCTTCTCATCTCTCCAGTTGTGACTGAAGTATCCCTCCCTCAGTGAGGCCTTTCTGCTACTCAAACAGTGGTCTGTCCTCTTACTAGAGTCTCCAATGAATCACTATATTCATTGGACCATTGACGGAGCCTACTAGCCAGGTGTAAAAATGGTTTTCCTTCATTGGTCTTTGCCTCTTTGAGGAATTTAGTTTTTCATGATCACTGCTGCAGCCCAGCATTTAAACAATGCCTGGTAATAAATGTATGAGCCAAGTGAATAAGACAAGGTATAAAGATACAGTTTCCAGTTTCCCAAGAATACAGTGGATCAAAGTGTCTTCATTTCAAAACTTGTGCATATGCATATATATATATATATATATGCATGAAATATCAATGAAAATATAATGGAAAAAATAGTTTGTACACTAACTAAATCTAAAATGTTAGGATTTTTTTGGTTTTGTGTGTGTGTGTGTGTGTGAGTGAAAAAGAAAACCTTTTAGAGAGATGGAAAAATGTCTCTGAAGTTAAGAACATTTGCTGCTCTTACAGAGGACCCAAGTTTGGTTCCCAGTGCCCACATCTGGTCGCTGTTGTTAATCTAGCTCCAGGAGATCAAACACCTCTGGGCTCCCACACACATAATTAAAGATAATTTTTTAAAATTTTAAAAAGAATAATGTCTCTTTTTAGGCTCTTCCTCTGTTATTCAGGCCCTTAAGGACTCTGCCACAAGGAGGCTTCTGCCTTCCCTGAGCCTTCTTGAATTCCAGCACTCATTTCTGCCTAATACCATCAAATTCTTTCACCATCCTGCCTGCCTCAAGGGAAAGGAACCAGCTTTTTAGGCCAAGAAGGTCATCAAAGGGTTCAAAAAGACAGCCTTACAAAATGCTCCCTGTAACTTGCTACAAGTGTCTCTTAGTAATAATGCTCAACCCACAGACTTATTCTTTCTTAACACCCTCCACTCTGGGGCTGGAGAGATGGCTCAGCAGTTAAGAACACCGACTGCTCTTCTGAAGGTCCTGAGTTCAAATCCCAGCAACCACATGGTGGCTCACAACCATCCATAATGAGATCTGATGCCCTCTTCTGGTGCTGTCTGAAGACAGCTACATATGTACTTACATATGATAAATAATAAATCTTTAAAAACAAAACAAACAAAAAAAAAACACCCTCCACTCTCACGTGCAGCCCCTCCCATGCTCTGTATTGCCTTGTACTCCTGAGGGAGCAGGAGATGGGAGGGTCAGAGTTAAATCTATATGGGCTCCTAACTCCATCCTGTACCTGACTTAATGATCCTTTGATAAGCCCCAGCAAATGTTTTCCTAAGCTGAATGTAACTGAGGCACACACCCCCTTCCCAGCATTACCTAATTCTCCTCCATCATGGTTGGTTCCACCTGGCACAAGCCGCCTCCACCTGCCCCTTGACCTCAGGCCCATCCTCCGTCCCTCTCCTTCAGTACCTGACTGACAGGGCCTCCAGATTGGCGCCGATAGCCTCTGGCCAGGCCTGTGGGAAGGAGAACCTGGCGGGTGTTTCCTGGCCGGCCCTCCCTCCCTCCCTTCTCTTCCCCCAGCCAGGGCCATCCATGCCGGGCGACACTCCGCGCAGCTGCGGCCTTGGCCCAGAGAAAAAGGTGTATATCTCCCTGGCAACCCATCACCATGCAACAGGGTCTCCTGGGATACGGCCTGGGATGCGCTGACGTCAGCACCGAAGGCGCTAGCAAGCCAGCCCGTTGGCACCACGCCGAGCAGAGCAGACCGGCGCGGGGGCGGCCTGCCGGATAGCGCCTCCGCTAGCAGGAAAAAGAGCCCGAAGCAGGATGGTGAGGCAGGAACGGGGAGGGGTCACACGAACCCTCAATGTGAACGCTCCCCCCCCCGCGCCCCGCCAAACATGCACAGAAAAGACGCAGCACCTCTGGCAAGTCCTGGCTGTCCACGGAAGAAGGACGCGGGGACCGGCTCCAGCCTCGGAGAGTCCGAGCAGATCCCAGGGAGGACAGAGAGAGACCTCGAGGGAGTTCGATCCACTCCACAGCCCAGGCAGGGTCCGAAGCCACTGAGGAGTCGGAGGAAAAGGTGTTCATCCGCATTCCCCACTTCTACCAAGACTGCTATTTCCACCGTGTTGTTCTGTCATTTTTTATTACCCTTCCCCCATCTCACAGACAATCTGAGACCACGCACCTACTCCGCTGAAACCCCCTATCCCAGAGCTGACTGTGGCATCCCTAAGGACACCTTCCTCTACAACTATTTTGCCATCAGAACTTAAGGTGAAACTCAAACATGGGTAAATCCTGAACTCTTCTCCCAGCCTCTCAACCCTTGGAAATGACATGAAATCTGCCCACCAGCACTGCCCCCCTCTCCCACTCTTTCTCCCCGGATTCTTTCCTCTCACCAATCTCTACTGATCTATCACTCTATTCTTTTCCAACAAACCCATGGTTTTTTTAAGTTTCATCCTTGTAAGCCATTACCTAATGGCCCCAACCTGAGTCTTCCTGTTTCAGTCTATTTCCCAATATCTAAACCCGAGTGATTTTCCTCTCCCATCTGGCGTTCCTTTCTCCTCAGTTTCCCATCACTTCCCAGGTCACAGCCATGATCTCTGCTCTCACCTCTGCGACTTGTCTGACAAGTCCATCGTCCTCCAGGCCCTTCGCGCTGCCACAGAAACATTTTGCCCAGCACAGAAATCATAGGCATGCTGTGGCGATGCAGAGAGCCCACAGCCTGAACCGCTTCAGGCTCGGCTCCCAGTTCTATTCTTGTTTTGGCTCCGGATGCTGAGCCAGTCCCCTCCCCACTTGGAACTTGTGCCTAGTCACATAAGGAGAACACTCCTGTCTCATAGCTCTGAGGAAGTGGGAGTGCCAGGGACCTCGCCAAGTTCTCTGGCTTGTGGAACTGAAGCTCATCCTTAGCTTACACAGTGCCAACTGGCCATGTACATCACAACTAACCTTTTAGCTGGAGCAGGCGTCTCTGTCCCTGGGCCTCAGCCAGTTAGTGGTCCCCAGAAATGCTACCAACCAGAAAGAAGACAGGTTACTGGCTATTTCTGACCCCTAGCTAGTACCTAATCAGGGCTCTCAAGGCCAGTCCTGAGGTCAGTTAAACTCTTCCCCGTCTACAGGGAGGGATGACTTCCTGAACTCCGTGCAGACCAGGAGAGTCAGAGCACCCTGCTACCTCTCAAATTCATAACCCACGAGGTTATTTCTGGGACTACAAAGCCCAGAATTTAAGGAAAGTACAATTTTCAGCCAGAGTTTAACGTGAACCACCTCAAATAGCAACCATACTGTTGCTTTGTATGATTGACCACCTGCTTGGAGATCCTAGGACTCATTCCTTTACATAGGCTGGCAGACCTAGAGCTAAACGCTCCTCACCCCGTCCCCCCCCCCCCACCACGTTTTCATGGAAACCAAGGCCTGAGCAGGATTCAGCTGCTATAGGAAGACCTGATGATGTCCCGTCTCTGGACTTTTTCTGTTCAGAGTAAGTGTGATTTGGTTTTGTATTGGGTTTGTTTGGTTTTTTTTGGGGGGGGGCAGTAATAGGAATAAAATCTGTGAGCATGAGTGAGAGGTTATCAGTTTGCTCACAGATGCTCCACTTGGGGCTGTCAGACCCTTTAATCAACCAGCTGGTTCTGAAGCTTGGAGCAAGTGTTAGGCAAAAATCCCGTGGTGGGGTACTTGACCAGCATTTGCAGGCTGACTCCTGAGGATGACAGCACCCCGGTAGGAGAGGCAGGTTCACAGCCAAGAGCCACTCCTAAGACGCTGAGATCAGAGAGGTAGGTGTAGGTAATGAAGTATGGAGATACAAAAGGCTAGTTGCCAGGAGCCGGGAAGGTGGGGGCCGCAGGTTGGCCTGCGGCTCCCAGGCTGTGCCCCTGCAGGCACTCTCGGCAGCAAGAATACAGGCAAAAAGGCAGAAGGTGAGTACACCACGGAAAATCCCAGTAGCAGGCAGGCCACAGGAACAAGCCAGAGTCGGTTAGCCCCCTCGCGGTACGCTCATCTGGCCCAACCCGCCTCCCTGACGCAGGCTCCTCCCTCTCCTTATACCAGCCCCCTCCTCACCGCCCCTACCACCCACGGCCCCACCTGGCAGCTATGTAGCCCGACTCCCAATCCACACTCCGGCCTCCGCCTCTTACCCTGACCGGCTGAGCGCCGAGAGCCAATACAGCCCATGGCAAGGCACCCAGGCACGCTAGCCCGCGCTCGGGACCCGGGCCATCGCCTTGCAGAGGGGTCGGGCCGCGGTCACCACCAGGGAGGGGACAGACTGTGAGAAGGGGAGGGGTGGGAGCAGCGCGTCTGCTGCCGCTCCCGGGAGAGGGGAATAGGGCCGGTGACGTAAGCGCGGGGCCGTGCCCACCCAGAACAGGCGGGGCAAGCCTACGTCACAGCCACTCAGTGACAGCCTGGGTCTCACAGCATCTCCAGTCCACTGCAGAGCCATACTGAGGACAGAAGCCGGTATGTCCATTTTACATAGGACATCCCATTTATGGCTTCTACCAGGGCCTCAAACTCAGAGCTCGGATTAATCTGGTAGAAACAAAAGTACCCTACAACACTCGTCACCCGCTGTTTTGTCTTGTCAACCTGGAGATCTCAACTCTCCAGAAAAGCAACTCCCCAGGTTCTCAAAATTTTGACAGAGAAAAAAATCAGTATCAATGATACTTAAGATGTCCACCTATCCATACTCCTCCAACGGTGCAGATCAGTAAAGAGGCAATATAAACTTAATTGAATTCATGTTTAATAATTACAGGCACCGTGCCCCCCCTTCCCCTGCCCAGGCAGCAGCAGGGGTGGTGCAGGGGCTGGGGCATATGCCCCCAGCAGCGAGGACGGCAGTCCCAAGAGTGATTTCAGAAAATAAAAAAGGACCCTAGAGGCAGGGGGTAGTGCCCCTCCCCCCACAAAGACACACCAAATTTCAAGACTTTATATATATCTCTGTGCCCTGGGGGGAGGAGAGAGACACTTGGCAGCATCCTGGAAGGGGGGGGGGCCCAGGCAGCCCCAAGTCATCCTGCCTCATCAGCCACTTTATTAGCTCAGGACACATCGCACTACAGGCACCCACTGCCACTGCCGCCACTGGCGCCGCCGCCGCCCCCCTGCAGTCCAGGGGGCTGACTGGCTGGGCCATCCACGTGTCCATGGCTCCAAGTCCCCTGCCCCACCCGCCATCAGTTGTGATCAGACTCCTCTTCCTCAGCCTCACGAAGCCAATTGAAGAACGCTGTGACAGATTTGAGGGCCACGCCCTTGCCCTGCTGTTCAGCCGGGTCCTTGCTGCTCTCCCAGCTGTAGAAGGCATCCTCCTTCACCACGTCCTCGTCATAGAGAGCATCAAAGAACATCCGAAGCAGGTCTGCAAGCCACAAGGACAGCAATTAGGTGACTAGCCAAAGCTTTAGCAGTCTATACCCGGAGATCCCTCTAAAGAGACACTGCTAAACACTGCCGTGATCTACCATCCATCCTGGTAATAACTAGGCCTCTGACAGAATGCTAATCTCATGACAGACTACCAGCCCAAGAATGAGTTACTTAGCCATTAGCAATCCTTAGAGACAGGCATGTAAACCCAAATATGTGGGAGACTGAGACAGATCAAGATAGTAAGCTCAAAGCCAAGTCTGGCAGTTTAGCAAAATTGAAGAGGGAAAACTGAGGTCAGGTGTGGTAGTGCACACCTTTAATATCAGTGCTCAAGAGGAAGAGAAGGGTAGATCTGAGTTTGAGACTAGCCCGGACTACAATAGATTTTTCTAGGCTAGTTAGTTCTACATAAGCAAGACCATGTCTCAAGAGAACAAAAAGAGAGAAGGCTGGATGTGATGGGTCTACAGATTGAGGCCATACTGAGAAACCTTGTTTCAAAAAAAAACCAAACTAAAAACAAGAAAGGAAAACTGTTAGGCCTGGTGCCCACAACTGGAATCCCATTACTTGGAATAGAGTGCAAGAGGATCAAAGTTAAGGCAAGCCTAAACTACCCAACTAATTTGAGGCCAGCCCAGACTACTTAAGATTGCATCCTAAAAGACTAAATAGTTGAAAGTTAGGCATCTGAGTTCAACTCTAGGTCCAGCATTGAAGAGTCCATGGGCAGACATGATACCCTACAAACTGTGGCCTCCTCTTTCCCACACACTCGTACCCTCTCTGGTCTCTAGAGCTACACTCTGCCCATTTCTTAGCATCCTATTTCCTGGTAAACCCCTCAGGATCCTCCTCTGACCCTCACTCGTCTTTAGCCATCACAGCTTTCCTCAGGTGCTTGTCTTACAACACCATCCATCCCATTCCTCACCAACTCCATTAAGAGAAGCACAGGACCTCAAGCCCAGCTCCAAGGTGATAAGCTGGCTTACCACCTAAGTGAAGTTCAAGCCAAGACATAACTGGGTTTTCTGCGTCTCTATGGGTATAGCTGGTCCCACATCTGTGCTCCAAAACCCATGTGAGTTCTCTCAGAGAACCCTGTACCAACTGTTTATCTACTTTGCCCTACACATTTACCACAAAACCATAGCTAAACAAGACTTTTATACTTGTTTTTCTATCTCAGTCCTTTCCAATTCAGAACTTTGGACCCCTACCTACTCTATCAAATTCACTAGGAAGACCTCGATGTTTTTAAATGTTTAGATAGGCTCCTGCCACACGGTAGCATCTAACATTTTCAGCCATCTTCCTATACCAAACTTTCTTTTTGCTCACAGGCCCCTGCCCTATCTGTGTTCTCCATTTTGCCAGGTTCTTATTCTTGAGGCAATCCCATTCATTCCAAGCAAGCCTCAGTCTCCTCCACTGTAAAACAGAAGCAAGCAGCTATTGAGAGTATTTTAAAGGTACTTATGTTTTAAGTACTGTTTTGGTTCTTTGTTCTGATATATGTAGCCCTGGCTGTCTTGATCAGAGACCCACTTTCCTGCCTCCCGAGTGTCACCATGACCAGCTGGGGTAGAGGGCATTCTCTGAAACAGGGTCTAATTAATCATCCCAGGCTGGCCTCACACTTGTAGAGATCTTCTCTGCCTCTGGTATTAGGATCACAGGGTATGGCACCACCATTCTCAGCTCAGAGTCTTTTCTTTGCTTACAATCCTTACTCCATTCCATGCAAGGCCCCTGTCAGTACTTACCTGGCCTGAAGTATCTGCCCCTTACCTACTTCTCCTTCCTTCACTAGCTCTTTTACGTCTCAGGGCCTGCCTGCTCTCTATCTATAGGTGACCAACTTGCACCCATCATCTCTTGGACCCATCTTCCAACACTCAAGCTCTCACCGACTCCAGGCCAGCACAGAACTGTGCTCTACTTGCTCTCTACGATTATTTCAACACCTAAGCATACTACCCATGTGCTGTAATTGTAAACCTCAGACATGGTCATAAGCCCCCATCTTCCAAGGTGGGAAACGCAGATAAATCCCTAACAGCTATTAAGAAAGCAGGCAAGCACTTCAGCCTTGTGTCAGATAGATGGGCACATGGTATCTGAAAGATGCCACTGTTTATCACCTCTGCATTGCTGTCATCTACTGGTCAAGCACAAAGCAGGCAGGCAATCAACCCTCCAGGCTTAGATTAACTCATTCCATTTGTAGGCAAGGAAACAAGCAGAGGGTACAGTTAAGTAATAATCAAATCACCAGGGCATTTTGCTCTTTCCCCGCCTCTCTCGGGTTGAGTACCTTCCATGACCAGCTTCTTCTATCTGGCAGTCCCTCTGCCCTACCCTCACCCCTGCAGCCTGGCTCTTACTGGCAGGCTGTTCTAAGGTCACTACAAGGGCCTGGAGAGCATAGAGTGCTTGTAGCTCCTTCTGCTCATCACACAGGTATTTCTGCAGCAGTCTTGCTCGCACTTTCAACACTTGAACATCCACTCGGAGCGGAGTCTCAACTACAAGGGAAAAAACCAAATAACAACAACAGAGTGGAATAATGAAGAAGACTTCACCTGGCTTGGCCCAAGAAGACCAAGACCAACCCCCCCCACCCCCCATTAGACTGCCTGGCCCACCCTTGTCCCACCACCTCCCTGGCTTACAGATAATTGCAGAATAACAGACAGTTGTCATGAGGGCTCGAACTAATGTATTGGACGCTATCTGCTGCTCATTCAGGTTGGCCTGTACAGAAAAACAAGTGGGCCCTAAGTATCCACCTCAAAACTTCCCTCTATCCTTCCTTCCCCCAGTATGCATGAGAAAGCATACCTCTATCCAGTCAAACACACTCTGATTACTGCTGCCGTCCTTCAGCAGCTTCTCCAGCTGCCTACGAAGCTCCTCAAAGGCAAGTGCCCTCTGGCCAGGAGCTTCAGACTCTTCTCCCAAAGTGTACTCCACCTTCTACAGACAAACAACCCACGGAGGTCAAAACTAGTGCAAAAGACGAGGGAGAGATGAGACCTGCTAGCCCCAAATGCAAAACAACTGAACTCCAGTTTCAAACCTTTTCAGCCACAAATGTGCCAACATCTTGGCCCTCTGCTAGAAATTCCCTCCAGCTCAGCCCAGCCTCTCGCCACAGCATCCCCACCTTTTTGGGTCCCTGAAAAACAAAAGACCAATTCAGCATTTCGACATGGCCCTTGACTCTTAGGACTCAATAGTTCAATACTCACACCACACAGGCACCACTCGTCCACACCTAGACTAAATAGACATCACAAGTAATAGGAACTCACCCACTACCACAGTGGTATGACATGAGGATGGGGCAAAGTCTCTAGGAAAAATATCACTTACCACAAAAAGGTATATATAGTAAATGTATTTCACCTACATTTCCTTTCCCAAACAAGTTTTGTTTTTTTAAAAAAAATATTGTTTTTCAGATCAGGAGAGCTGGCTTAGCAGCTAAGAACACTTGTTTCGGTCCCAACACCCACACCGTGATTTCTCAATTACCCATAAGGCAGGTTCCAAGGATTCTGACATACTCTTCCACACATACATACAAACAAAACACATATATATTACACACAAAATTAAAAAAATCTAAAACTGTATTTTTGTTCTTAACCATTGAGCTTTTTTATTTTCCCAAGTAAATGTACATTTGCTTAAAAATTATAATTGGCAGCCCGTGGTGGTACACCATGACAGCTAGGGCCACACAGAGAAACCCTATTTCAAACAAGACAACAAAAAAAAGAAATGCCCATATGTTGAGAAAATCTTAGCAGCAGTAACAATACCCCCACACCTTCACAAGCTATCTCAGAGTCCCTTTCAGTCTGGTGTTATCCCCCAAACTTCACACTACACATCCAACCTCTTACCACCATGGGCACCGCTCTCAATTTGCCTTCTCAAGGCTTTTTTCATTAAATAGTTGTAGTGCTCAAAGGTGGCCTTCCATTGTAAGCACTGCCAAATATTCTTGCAACTCCATGGCCGGCCCTGAGATACTGTTCCCTATTTCACTCTAATCGTTGAAGCTCCGATCTCTTCCTTTGTTCTGTACCAAGTTGGAGTTCATACTGTTTAACTGCTGTAATCCCAGGGGCTTAGTCTATAGTGAACAACATGTTCAAAGAAACACCAGTCAATGAATTAGCCATGGGTCTAGGGTCTTTCTTTGCCAATCTTCCTTCAGCCCAGGAAGAACTCAGGACAGAAACTACCTATTACTTAACACTTTTCCTCTCTCAAGTATCAAAGTGGTCTTAGCATTACAAATACTGCAGGCTAACACAAAACCAAGAGGCTCCATGGTCACCCAGCAGGGTAGCCAAAGCCACATAAAAGTCTCTGAATACATCCTTTGAAAGGTTCAACTCACCATGCTCTTACATAAGAGACCCAGGATCTCCAGCAACAAAGAAGTAGCTTTGCCCATGGGTCTCAGAGGCTTCGTAATTTCCCTGTAAGAAAAAAATCAATCCTGATGGCCTCCAAAGCTCTCAAAATCACTCCATCCCTCTTCCAAACCCACGTAGGCAACTTGTCTCACTTCCCCCATTCTTTGTCTCTCTCGCATCCACAAAGGGAGGGAGGGCTTACCTGAAGAGCTCTCCCATGGGTACCCCATCTTCCTGGAGAATAGGTGTTATCAGTTCTGCCAGGTAAAGCCATACATGAGGGATATCAATTTCCATGTCCTCAGCCAATTCTAGTGTTTCATACAGCCTGAAAAGGGAATAAGAGGCCAGGGCATTTAGAGATGGGTTAGACACCCCGCTTCTAGGGAAATACAGCAAACTACAAATCAATGTGGAGGGCCCCCCCAGAAACATTTTCCAGACATGAGACAACCTCAAGCTAAAATCCAAGATTGCAGGACTCCCACAAAGGAGAAGGAATTGGTGGGTGATATGGGTACGGAAGGCCACAGACTAACATGGATCATACCCTTGATAGTACTGGGCAGTAGACAGGTGCCCCACACAGAGCAGCTGGTGCAGCAGTCGCCCCATATGCTCACGAGCAATGGTACTACGCTCCAGCGTGGACTCGATGCCAAGCCGTACGAAGATGAAGAGCAAGGAGGGTGAAGCCAGCTCCTGGACACACTGTACTGCTTCCTGTACGTAGAAGGAAGAAAACCATCATTGCTGGGTCTACAGCCCATATAGACCATGCCAGTCAGCATGACTCCCTTTCCCTACCCTTACTAGCAATCACTAGTCCCTTCCCAGTGCCAACCTTCATGTCATTGAGATGGAGATATTCCTCAATGATGGCCTTGGATTTCTTCTCCACCTCATCCACAGAAAGTGCAGCCTTTGGAGGGCTCACTGGAGGTAGAGTGGCTTCCCGCTTCACTACAGGGGAAGAACTTTTCAGTCTTAAAAGAATCCAGAGCTCCCCAAGAAAGTTGTGGAATAATCAGTCCCATATCAGCCAGTAATAGCCTTTTCCCCCATTCCTCTGCAAGCCTTCCCTTCCTTCTCACCAGGATCCCGACCACGATCCTCTGTGAGGCTAGCTGCCTTGCGGAGTCCCTCAGGCTGGGATGGCCGCTCTCTACTTCGCTCCTCCACTTCTTTGCTAAAACTTCGCTTGGTGGCAGGAGTTCTGGCACGATCAAGTCGGTCCCCACGGTCACCTCCCCGCTCACTCCGCTCTAGTCGGTCTCCCCGGTCCCCAGCTTTCTCACCTCGTTCCCGGCTTAAGCTACTCCTGGAAGACAAGACACGTTGTTTCTCACCTGTACCACTCAAGCATTTTATGTGACTATCCAATATTCACGGCAACTGTGGGATCTCATTCTTGTCATCAAGGACATGTTCAGGCAATAAAGGCATGAGAAATCCCCATGCTTTGACAACTAAAACCCAAATCACAGTATTCTCTAACAACCACCCCACCCCCAGAAACTCACCTCTGTACAACACGTCTGTTATCTGTGTTCTCTGCGGGTAATGTTTGTTGAAGAGCAGAAAAGCGATTCAAGGTTGCTGGACGAGTAGCTTCCGATGCTAGGAACGTCAGCAAGAAAACTTCCTTAACCCATTTCTATCTTTCCAAGAGCTGGGGTTACAGAGTGCACCACACACCTTTATTACTTTATGCAAGCCTCCCCCCTTATTGTCTTGATCACAATAATGACAATAAAGGAATTCAGTCCTTGGCATCATGTATATGACTCCCATATTTATTCCCTAATTACTTATTCTGTGTAGGAAAGACTAACTCAAGGAAGCTAAGACGAGCAAGTATCCACTCCCTGCCAGTGGCCTCGATACCTGTGTCTGCGGGCTTGGCTCCTGAGCCCCCACTGCTGCCCTTGCCCCAACTCAGTCGTCCTCCAGGTGCAAAGAGCTGGTTGTTAGAATCAATGGAACCAGGCTGCAGAAGGAGAGACAGCAGACTCATGTCTTACCTAGCTTAAGCCCTTAGCTAACACTACCACACACAGCCACACTGGATGAAGGGCCCAAGGGTGAGGCAAGCTTTGACTATACAGTCAAAACAGTAACTATTTTAGGGCTTTGCAATCCACAGCCTATGATTACTACTCATTCTGTTATAGTGTGAAAATAATATAACAAAGGAATAACTTGCATCAAGTAATTACCCATAAACTAGAATTTAAATTCTATATACTTTTTAAAAAAGATTTATTATGAATATACTGTTCTGTCTGCATGTAGGTCAGAAAAGGGAACCAGCCCATGATCATTACAGATGGTTATGAGCCATCATGTGGTTCCTGGGAATTGAACTCAGGACCTCTGAAAGAGCCACCAGTGCTCTTAACCTGAGCCCAAACTGTACATATTCTATATACCATAAAATATCACTTCTTTATTTTTTTCAATCACTTAAAATGTAAAAACCATTCTTGGCTTGATGTGGTGTTCTTATCAGCTTACTAAGAGCAATGTGAAAAAATCCTGTAGCGGGTGACATTCCATCTAACTAGTCTAAGTTCAGCTATCACCACCCTAACTGTGGGGGCTGTTGCACGCTTCATTCTCTTCACCCTCCAAACTCACCTATTCCAGAACACAACCTTACCTTTGTGATCTTGGTGAGCCGTGAGGTGTCAATAGGGCGACTGCCTTTGCTGATGGGGACTGTATTCCAGCCACCATCATCCACAAGTGGAAGACCACGGTCTGAGACAAGAAAGGAAGGGAGGGAGGGAGGGAGGAGCATGTTGGAGTAACAAGTCCTGACAACCCCTTCTTGGGCCACCCTCAGCCTCTCTTCCTCAGATCCTCAATCCCATCATGTAGTCTCAGTGGCCCAGACACGTGGCACTAACAGAAGTCATCATCGGAAAGAATACCATCATACCCTCTAGGAGCTTCACTGTCTCCTCCTTAGGTCTAGCCTCAAACTCACTGATAGGCGGGCCTGGAGGGCCACCCCGACGTTTATCGCTGCCCTTGGCCATGAGCTGCTGTACTTTGATATGTTCTCGGTGCTCTTCCATCTCAGCCTCCTTGTGAATTTGATCAATAGTCTTAGGACCCTGATCCCCTCGGCGTGGCACCCAATTACTCTTTGAGAACAAAATGTAAACAGTTATTTGGGTTGGCAGGGATAGCCAAGGTAGTATCAGGAACTGGAGTAGCAGATGAAGTTGGGGAAGATGACACATACCTGCCGCAGATCGAGCACATCCTGCAGCATAAAACGAATGCGAGATGAGGTCTTCTTTTCTTTAATGATTTTTTCCATCTGGTTGAAATACTGGTCCATTCGAGGCTGGGCAGCAAAGGGATATCACATCAACAATTTTGTCTCCCCCTCCCCGCTTTTTTTTTTTTAAAAAAAAAACCTCTGACACTGGCTAAGTATCCCAAACCCCTCAGCCTGTATCTTGTCAGCAAACAGGAGACCCATATGCCTTACTCAATCCCCACCACATCCCAGAACCTCTACCTTGGCTTTTGCAAAATCCAGGTCTTTGCCTATAGTGGTGAGGAGGCGGCAGAGGCATTCCAGAGACTCCTCATCATGATTTTTAAGTAGCTTGACCACACAGTCATGCATTATTGCTTCTGTTAGCATCTTCAACTTGAATAACTCTCCAATAAACTTGATATTCCCTAAAGAGCGCCGCCTAGCTATGTCCCGGGCCTCTTCTAGCTCTTCTTTCAGGCGTCCCCGTTCTTCTGCCTGTCAGTCAGTCATAAGACAAAGATTATGTCAAAAAGATAACCAAGGAGCTGGAGAGATGGCTCAGCGGTTAAGAGCACTGACTGCTCTTCCAGAGGTCCTGGGTTCAAATCCCAGCAACCACATGGTGGCTCATAACCATCTGAGATCTGATACCCTCTTCTGGTATGTAAAGATAGCTACAGTGTATTTAAATATAATAAAAAACAAATCTTAAAAAAAAAAAAAAAGAGTACTTCTATTCTAGTGAAAGACCAAGATTCAGTTCTCAGAACCATCTTTAACTCCAGTTCCAGGGAACCCAGTATCCCGTTCTGGTCTCCTCTGGCACCAGACATGTACACTGTACACATATATACAGGATGGTCAAACACACATATAAAAATAAAGCTAAGAACAAAACCACACAGCAAGTTGGCTAAACCCCCTTCTCTTCTTGTCTTCTTATCTGGATAGCCAGCCAGCCCAGCACTAAGCACTCATGTCCTAAGATAAAGAGAGCCCCCAAGATCCTTAATAATGTCCAGACCTCTGACTGGTAGTGCTGGGGGTGGGTGTAAGTACAAGGTGTGACTGGCAAAACATTCTCTCACCGTAGCAGCTTCATCCATTTCTTTTTGCTTTTTTTCAAAAACTTCATCATCATCTTTGTCTTTCTCAAATTCTTTCTGGCACCGATTTAACAATAGTTTTCGAAAATTCACAGTCACTGTTGGCTTTTCTGTAGTGGGCACTTTCAGCTGTAGGCCAAAGTTCACATTAAGATCAGTCCAAAACAGAGGAGGCCATTCAAGTCTCCCGGACCCAGAAAGCCTATGCTGTACTGCAGGCTTAGCTACCATAACAGACAAAGGGGGAACCAAGTAAAGCTGTACTCTAGGATCCCCAGCAAGATGTCTCAGAGGGTGAAGAAGCCTGCCATGCAAGCTTGGGAATCTCCAAGACTCTACACAAAGGTAAAAAGAGAATTGACTCCACAAGCTATCCCGATGACTGCCGACTGTGCCAACTATGGTAAGCATGCAACTACATGGACATAGGCAAATAAAATGTTAAATAAATAAAAGCATGGAAAAAACCCTCTAAGAAAGACTTATTAGCGAATGGCAGAAACTGACCGCCATGAGGCAGCGGCACATGTTGGCGTAAGCCACGGAGAAGTTGGGCTCTGAAATGGCTTTCTCAAAGATGAGGTCAATAACTCCTTTGAGGCGCTCCTCGGTGTCAATGGCCAGCTGTGTCACCTGCTTCATCAACTGCTGAAACATCTGGGGTGTCAGCTTATTCAGGATGGAGCGTACCCTGCGGAACAGGTCCTGTGGAGAGAGAAGAAAGGATATAGTATACAGAATCTAGTGAAGTACTCAAGATAAACACAGGCTGCTGAGACAGAACAAAATGGTAGGGACTGAGCCCAGCCAGACAGTGGAGTAAATATGGTGAGTAAAGACAGTGGAGAAAGACCGTAGAGTGGTTTACAAGGCAGCTCTAGAGGATCAGGAATGGAGACTAAAAGCAAGACTTGCTAGTACCTGGGTCTTGCTTCCATCAGCATCCTCTTCCCCCCGATCCTTATCAGCTGCTGTCCTTTTGCTACTGGGTTTCCAAGCCTTCTCTGCTTTGTTTAGTTTTATGTCTTCAGTCATTATCACTGAGGAAATGATCTTCCGAGTTTCCTTTCGTGGGCCCTGCTGAGAGCGCCTGGGTCCCAGGCCAGCCTGCTAGACAAGGGATGAAGATAACTGAAGACAGAGAAAAGCAAGTACAATATGTGACCCCACTACCACACAGCTCTGAGACAGACATCCCCAAAGGATAACACACCTAACATTCCACCCCATTCATTAGCCATCTGCCCCTCAGCCAGCCCCACTCACCGGCCCTCGGGGCAGCTCCCCACCTGGCCCACCCCTTGGGGGCCCACGGTTGCTGAGGGCTGGTCGGCCAAGGTTGGCAAAGGATGGAGTGAAATCTGGGCCACAGTTTATGCCAGGTAGTCTGGAGGGATCCAGTGGCCGAAGTGGTGTTTTATTGGCCTGCAAAGAAGATTTGTGTCTTACAAACAGGTAGAATGACTGCCTTCTCTTTGGCGACCCCAGGCACTTCCAGGTCAAACCAACCTTCCTCAAAACACCCACCTTGTCCAGCACCACATCAGTGATATGGGGCAATCCTTCTGGCTTCTGCATACTGGCAAAGATAAACTGAAAGCCCAGGAGGAATTCCCTGTCATAACGCTTCTTCTCTTCAAGGTTTAGAGGCTTCCACTGATCTGCAAGACAGGATACATTAGTCACACTCCTGTGTCCTGTGCAAAAGGACACCCATTTCTCATGGAAGTAGGTAAATATTGCTCAACCACTCTTAAACACACCTGACTTGTACTCATACTTCTGCTCCCCAGGCTGGATGTTCTCAGCATTGTTAATTTTGTCTTCCTTAGAGTCCCAGGTTTCCTCTGCTTCCTCAGGCTGTGGGGGCACAGTGCTGCCCTCAGACTCTGGGCTTGGGTTGCTGCCAGTGGGAGGCTGATTCTCCACCTCTGGTACTGCTGGGTCCACCTTCAATCACAGATGAACACCCAGGTTCAGTTGCATGGTCACTGCCTCCAAACTATGCCATTTCCCCTCAACTAATCCTTGCTTCCTTACCTCCTTGAAGGCATCTAGAAGGTCACCTACAGCCTCCTTCTTATTTAGCTCTTTAATTTTCCGTCTCCTCTTTGGCACAGACACTGCCACTAAGAGGAGAAAGAGAACAAGGTGTGAATAATTTAATAAGTAGCCCTCACAGAGAGAAAAAGAAAAAGAAAAAAAAAAAGAAAACCAGCCATAACATTCCTCTAAATGATAACATCCTCTCTGTAAACTAGGTACGTGGTAGATTCCTGTAATCCCTGAACTATGGAGACAGAGACACAAGGATTAGGAGTTCAAGGCCAACTCAAGCTACATAAGACCTGGTCTAAAAAAGCTTGAGGTCTCAAGTCTACATCTTAGAGTCTAACACTAGGCCAAAATGGGATCCCATTTTGTGGGACTGTGCACGCCCTTAACCTTAACCCTAGCACTTGGGAGGCAGAACAGACAGCCAGACTACATCAAGATCCTAAGATCAGTGCCAATGGGAGGTCAGTGAAGAGAACATCTCCAGAATGAGCAACAGCAATCAGCTAGCCACAACCTCCTTACCCTGGGTAGCTGCTGCCATCTCTAAATTCTGAGACAATTGGGCTGGGACAGGAATACTGTCGACAGGGAGATCCTCTCCTCCCTTCTCACTCTCAGCTTCTCCACCTTCTTCGTCGTCGTCGTCCTCGTCTTCTATTTCTTCCTCCTGAGCAGAAGTATCTGAAGGAGCCATGGGCAGAGTGGGAGAGAGAATGCTGGCCAGTGCCCCTGATGAAACCTCCTTGGCCTGTGCCTCCGGCTCACTGACTGGGCTCAAATCCACAGCTGGTGGCGAGGGGGCTCCGTTGAGCAGTTCCTCGGGTTGGGCAGTTGGGGCAATGGGCACAAGTGACTCAGAAGCACAAGCAGAAAGAGGGGGAGGAGCTGGCTCTGTGCTTGACTCCACCTCTGGTTCCAGATCCTCAGATGGGATCACGCCATTGGGCTCATGAGTTTCAGCCCTGTGAGGTCCCAGGGACGTGGAGACCTGGAGAGGACTGGAAGAGAACTCAGATTCTGGAATGGGTTTGCTGAGTGTCACTTCTACTTCCAGTATGGGTTCGGCAAGAGTGGGTTCTGGAGAGAGGCAATATGGCTCTCCAGTTTCACAAGAGATGGGGGTCGATTCTTCTACAGACATTGGTATCATCCCCGTTGTCATAGTGTCCCCAGGAATAGAGAGGACTCCAAGATTAGACTCAGACCCCGGCTCCAAAATTGGGGGTGGTGATGGGGTTGGAGAAGGCGACGAAGGCTGAGATTCTGTGCCAGGGCTGTGCTCTGGGCCAGGCAGTCCTGGCCGCCCCCCAATGGCTGCTCCCTGTGACCGGTCATCTGCAGAAGGAATGAATGCATGACAGCAAGTTCTTCCTCTTAGTGACACTTCTAACTTAATAAAACACATCCTAACCTTCTCCCACCTTGGCTGTTCTCATCTCTCATGAAACAGTACAACTTCAAACCCACTACATGAAACCTAAGCCATTCTTCTCCGGTACTAAGTTTGAATCACTCCTCATACTCCCCACTTCCCCCATAAAAGCTGTGCCACTGCCTTCCTTACCTGGCCGGATAATGACAGCAACCTGAGGCGACTCCCCATTGGGTTGAGGCTCCAGACTGCCTCCCGTCTGCAGGACACAAAGTGTTATAAGTTTGCACTGAAGAGCTCCATACCCTTCTTTACTAGAGTCTACTTTAGCTCTGCCTAGAAATCCAGGAAAGCAGGGAAATAAACCCCTAAGGTGAAGGAAAAGATCAAGTGACTTGGAAATCTAGGGCAGAATAGCTGTCCAAGCCAAGGTATCACTCAAAGATATGACAGTACCTGGGGAGGAGTGGGTGTGGAGGCAGTGCGGGCCCCAGACATGATCTCTTCTGTGATATCCTTCCCTCCTTGGTTTGGGTCTCGAATTCGGATCTGGGGAAAAAAAGCTATAGGATGAGTGGGAAGCAGAAGAAGCCCACCTCTCCACCCTGTCCCCCTCCTAACACTGGGCCAACCTCCCACCCCTACTGGGAAGCAGGTGGGTGGGTGCCGAAACCCCATGAGTTCTACTGTCAACCCATCCGGCTGCTCTTGTAGACGCTGCCCTAGCCCCCACCCCTAAGACTCTTGACCTCACAGAGCCCTGTACATCACAATGCCCCTCCCTTCCTCCCCTCTACCCACCAGCAATCCCTAAGTCAATAGCCAAACACCCTAGGGCTAAAGACCCCCATCAAGCATCCAGCTAGCTCACTTGTGGTTAGTCGGCCTGATCTCTAGGGGTAGGGCCCAGATGCAGTGGGTGGAGCCAGGGTGACTCAGCGGCTTCCCCAGCCCTGGCACCCTATTCTGGGCACCATGCCCAGGGCTTGAGGACTAAGCAGAGGCGTAGGCCTCCAGAGCTTCCAGGACCAAGGAGTTAGGAGCACAGAAAACAAACCACTTCCAAAGCTAACCACCAGCACCCCCAGAACAATCATAACATCTTGTGAACCTACTAGAGCCCAAGTCTCTTGGGAATTTCCCTGCTGCCCATTAGTCTTCTTGTGAGTTGTTTTTACACTACAGTCCCCTTACAAGGGACTTTCTTCCTCCACAGACCTTATTCTCTGCTTACACTCAGAGTTCTATGAGGTTTTGCTCCCACAGGCGCAACATCCCAGCTGACGCCAAACCATGAGTGTCCCTTTGCAGGTGTCCCAGAGCCCCAGCTGCTACTTACAGTTTTCCGTTCCCTCTTAGGAGCAATCTGGGGTGGCTGGTTCATCAAAACTGGGGCAGGAGCCACACTAGCAGGAAACTGCTGCACACCTTGGGCTGGGTAATAGGCTCCAGCTTGGGGGAAGAAGGACAGAAAAGATTCGTGACAGCTTCAAGATCCAAACATATACTAATATGTGCTTGAACACCTCCCACTGCAGAACCTCTCATCATATACAGCCGGCCCCTTGCCCTGCCCTGCCCGCCTCCCTGGGGAATTAAGTGTCTGTCAAAGCAGGGGAACCAGTTTGAACTGCGTTTACAAGAATTCCTCACACAGACACACACACCTTGTAGGAAGGAACTCCTTCCTCTTTACAGCAGCTACCAGGTACCTGTTCTCCCCCACAAGGCATGCTCGCTCTCTCGCGCTCTCTCTCTCTCTCTCTCACACACACACACACACCCTAATCCAGCAACACACATGCACACCCTCAACTTGAGACACAATCAGCTCTTTGGCAGGGAATGAACAGGGTTTTCCAAATTGTCCCACTAAAGTTGACTCAAATTCCTAACTCAGCCCTTTGCAAGGGGCAACCATAACAAAGTAACATCCAGCCCCAGAGAAATAAAAATTCCCTAAAGCAATTGTTTCCAAAGTGGGGTAAATTTGTAACGCATCCTTAATTCTCACTTGTTCCTTTTGAAGGTATCAATGGCGGTTATATGTTTAATCACACACACACACACAACTATACATGTATTCCTTAAGATCTTCCTGATTGCTGTAAACTTAGCATGGTAACACACACTTGTAATTCCAGCAATCAGAGGCAAGGGGATCACTGCAAGTTCAAGACTAGCCTGGTTTACATGGCAAGTTTCAGGCCAAGTTAGAACTACGTAAGACTGTCTCAAACAAAACCCATAAAGTTCAGAGTTTTTTCTTTGAACATAAATGAAGACTAGCTACAAAAACCACTCAAATCCACATTACTGTCTCCCAACTATAAAAAGAAACCCCACAGAAAGTTCACTAACTTGGCTTTCAAGTCAGAGCCTGCATGTCTTTCAATCTATTTTTTATTATGTCTATGTGGAGGTATGTATATGTGTGCAAGTATCCAGACCATCCAGAAGGGCTGGATCCACCAGGAGTTGAAAGTTAGACAGTTGGGAGCTGCCTGAGATGGGTGCTGATACGAAACTTGGCCTCTCTGCAAGAGCAATTCACTCTTAGCCACTAAACTGTGCCACTGAGCTGTACCTCAAGCCCTTTCTTTTTTAAATGATCAGCTTATTTATTCATTATGTGTGCATGGATTGAGTTTAAGTAAGAAAATAACTAGTAGGAGTCAGTTCTGTCTTCCTACCACCTGGGTCCCAGTGATCAAACTCAGGTCATCAGGCGTGGGGGCAGGTGCTTTGATCCACAGAGCCTGACTGAAGGCCCTGATTCTGTGTTTCTTTTTTTGAGACAGGATGCTACTATGTACCCCTGGCTGTTCTGGAACTCACTATATAGATCTGGTTGGCTTCAAACTTAGAGATCTGCCTGTCTCGGCCTCCTTAGTGCTGGATGGGATTAAAGGCGTGTGTACCTTTAATCCTGTGCTTCTTGAAGTGGGGAAGATTCCAACTCTCTTGGCAAAGGATCAAACTTCCTTTACCAACATAAGTTAAATATTAGGCACTAATCCCTATCTTCTATTAATCCTACCACCTTTTTTCTTTCTTTTTTCGGTTTTTCGAGACAGGGTTTCTCTGTGTAGCCCTGGCTGTCCTGGAACTCACTCTGTAGACCAGGCTAGCCTTGAACTCAGAAATCCACCTGCCTCTGCCTCCCAAGTGCTAAGATTAAAGGTGTGCACCACCACCTGGCTAATCCTATCCTTTTAAAAACCAAAAGCATGCAGAGAAATAACTTAGCATTTAGAAAGGTTGAATACTTGACATGTTCCCTACAACACTCTCCCCACCTACTCCTTGCCCTGCTTACCATAGGTCCCAAACTCGGTAGGGCTTGCACCTGGATAGAAGCCTGGGGCTCCTGGCTGCACAGGGTACTGCTGTGTTGGGACAACATATGTGGAACGCCCCTGATGGGGGTTGGGGAAGAAAAGAGGGAAAAGAGGTGAAAAAAAGCTACAAACACCACACATCAGATTATGAAATAGGGTAAGCCAAACCTGGACAATGACCAGAAGCCCCACTCCTATAAGAGGAATGGGTCTAGAAAGCCAGGCAGGAAAGGTGGAGGATGAACCACCAGGTCATCTGGCTTCCAGTCCCAGCCTCACCTGTCCAGGGATATAGTAGGCTCCTTGGGAGGCTGAGTAGGAGATCTGGGAAGGGATCATCATTACTTGGGATCCAGCAGGGTAGACATGGGGAGCTGGGCCAGGACGGGCAGGGGCTGCACTCTGCACTCGGGAGGCTGCACTGCTAGGGGGCTGGGCCCGGCTAGGGTAGAAGTGCTATTAGAAAGAAGGAAAGTAGGTAGGTCAAAATAGGAGGAATGAACAGCAAAATCAGAATTCCACAATGTCCATACATCTTAAGAGTACAGCAGGCTTCAGAGCATGGCGACCAGTCTTTCCCAAGACCCACACGACCAACTGATGGCTGAGCGACCTCCTGTAGTAACACTTGCCTTCAAACTTAGATGAAAACTTTATATCCTGTACTGTCACTGCCATGCACACTCAGTCACCTCCAGACTATTCCTCCACAGAGGCCTCCCAATATCAAGACACATCATGCCCTTCTGGGCACCATACTCCCCAGCATGCACTATCCCATCTCAAGTACTAAGGCTAACTGCTACATGCAACAGTCTCCCAGTTCTGGGGTACTTGCCTGTCAACAGTTGACCTCTAACATGCAGTATTTGGACTCAAACTCCTAAACAGCAAACAAGGCACCCACCCTGAACATCCCAATCTGTGTCTAGCTATGGACTAGGGTGGAGGATGGGGTGACACCAAAGATGTGGCTCAGGACCAGGAAAGGGGTATTACCTGCAGAGACCTGAATCCTCCCTGAGAGCACATGGGGACAGGAAAGACGACAATTATCCCCAAGGTGATGGAGTGGGGTTAGGGGGAGTGAAGTGGGTAGGAAAAGAATCCTTCCACTTGGGAAGAACTTGGAGAACACAAAAAATAAAAGCACAGCTGGAATGTTTATCTCATTACAGTTCAAAGAGAAAGAAGAGGAACAGGATAATGGCAACCTAGTGGAGTAGGAAAGAGCTGGCACCCGGGCGGCGGTGGCGCACGCCTTTAATCCCAGCACTTGGGAGGCAGAGGCAGGCGGATTCCTGAGTTCGAGGCCAGCCTGGTCTACAGAACGAGTTCCAGGACAGCCAGGGCTACACAGAGAAACCCTGTCTTGAAAAAAACCAAAAAAAAAAGGAAAGAGCTGGCAGCAGGGCCCACAGCACAGTCTCCAATTCTCAAAGGCACGAAGACCCCAGTAATGCCACTCTCAGTCTACAAACTTCACAAAGGGTTAGCCACCCTAAGTAACAGCACGAAAGAACTCAAAGCAACTGTCAGGAAATTGGGGGGGGCAAGTAAACAGCGTCCAGTTTCCAAACTAGTCCCAAATCAGCAGCTCATTTTCCCAGTTCCACCCAACGCCTTACTCTAGCCATAGCCCCTCACCTGGCGGGGCTGAGAAGGCGTGTTCATTTGTGTCGCTTGAGGCGTGCTAAACACCACCGGTGCAGTCTGCCCCGGGGGAAACGCTGGCTGAAGGGGAGAGACCAGAGTTCAGCAAGAGGGGAAGCCTGGGTGGGGCCTTAACCCAAGCTGGAGAGGTAAGGAGAGCAGACCAGCAGCAACAGCCTCAGCAGTCCACATGTTCCCTCCCGGTGACAGCCCCAGGGACAGCCAGGGGCACTATCTCAATTTGGCAGCAGGCAGCTGCACTTTGCCCTGACACAGATGGGGGTGGGAAAACTTCGAGCTGCATGACCTCCACCCCATCGGTAGTCCTGTTCATTTAGCCTGGATTACCTGTGGGAGTCCAGGGGACCTGGCGGGTGGGGGGCCTGTGGGCTGAGGAGCTTTGTTCATTTCATTTGGTGCCACATCAGGGTCCCCCCAGCACCTGTTGGAAAGAGCAGAGCTCGGAACGAGGAAAAGGACCCAAGCTTATGGCAAATGGGCTGGGGTAAAGGTTGTTTCAAGAGCTAGGGCCAACATAGATTAAGGGAGGTGCCAAGTGAATGCAGAAACAGAAAACATACAGCTTGTGGACCCCACCAACACACCGCATCACCCTGACCCCACCCTTGCCTGCTCAAACAACCCCCTCACTCACCCCCTCGGTTAAGAATAAGTCCACAGTGCGGCCTACAGGTTCTGGGCATCCGAAGGCCTGGGGTTGGGAGGTGAGGGGTATCAACCTGGCTCCACGGGGCCCAAGACCAACCAGACCGGAAATTCCAGGTCTCGCTGGCACCAGGCTCCCGGATCACAAATGAAGCCGGCTGCTCCGGCCGTGATATCCCCACCCCCCACCCGGGGACACCGGGTTCGGAGCCGGCCGCGGGGCACTCGCGCGGGGCCGGAGAGGCCTGAGACCGCCCGGGAACACAAGCCAGGAAGGACGCGAGTCCGGCCGCACCAGCAGGGCGGGCGGTGACCGCCGCGAAGCCGGCTCGGGGCAGGCGAGGGTCGGCCGCCGGGCGGGGCTGGGGGCTCCTCCCTGCCCGCCGCCGCCGCCTCCCAGCTCTGCGCAACGCGGCCAGTGCCAAAGAACAACGTGTCACTTCCCGGCGGCCGCCCGGGCCCCGCAGGGGGAGGGGGTGGCGGGTCTGCGCCGCACGAGCTGCGCCGGGCGGCGGCCCAGGCCGGGCGGAGGTGGCTGTCTCGCCACCACCCCAGCGCCCTCCCCGCCCGGGCCCTGCTCCCCACCCCCACCCGGGCCCGGTCCGGCACACGTGGGCCGGGGATCGGCCTGGCGAGTAGGGCCAGGGCGCGGACTCGGGGCCGGGGCGCCGGGGCGTCGGCGTAGGGTGGCGGGTCCCGGCCCGGATGGCGGCGGATGCGGGGGGAGGGGTGGGGGGCCGGGTCGGACCCGGACATGGCGGCTTTACCTTCAGTCTCCTTCAGTCCGCGCGGCCGAGCCCCACGCAGCCGCACAGACGTAGTCCACAACCATTTCCGGCTCCCCGCACAGATCCCGCTCGGCGGCCACCGCTTCTCCGCAGGCGCAGCCAGCGCCCCACGTGACCGGCGCAGAGGGCGGAGCTGCGCTGGCGCTGGGGAAGCACATGGGATTTGCTCCGCCCCATCACGTGACACCCACTGCCCGCCCCCCGTGTCCCCTCCCGAACTTTGGAACTCCAGGCCGACCCCCTCTGAGGCTCTGGCGGTTCTTTAGTTCATTCATACTTTGCGCAAGCATTTATTGAGCGCGTGAGTGCTAAGTGAAGTGCCGGCCTGAAGCTCGGAGTGCGGAATCTAAAAGGCAGTCCTGCCCTAGTAAATGGCACACTACAGATTATGCAGCCTCTGAAAATGCTTAGATTTGATCTTTGATAGACCTATTAACAAAGGAAATAGTGTTGCACCAAAAGAACTGACGCGATCTAACTAAAGAAGCAATTTTACATTCGCTGTTTAAAAAAAAAAAATCAAGCCGGGCGGTGGTGGCGCACGCCTTTAATCCTAGCACTTGGGAGGCAGAGGCAGGCGGATTTCTGAGTTCGAGGCCAGCCTGGTCTACAGAGCGAGTTCCAGGACAGCCAGGGCTATACAGAGAAACCCTGTCTCGAAAAAACCAAAAAAAAAAAAAAAAAAAAAATCAGTCACTCCTAGGGAAAAGCGAAAGTCAAACCTGAAAACTTTGGAATGGTAGAAGGATTCCCAAAGCCTGGTGTACGTGTGTTGTCTGTGATCTCCAGAATCTCATCGCTAAGGCAGGGAATCAGTTACTATCAGCTTTAAAGTAGGGAAATTTCACCAGCCGGGGGTGAACCACGCCTTTAATCTCAGCACTCCGGAAGAAGCAGAGGCAGGTAGATCTCTGTGAGTTCAAGGCCAGCCTGATCTACAAAGCAAGCTCCAGGACAGCCAGAGCTACACACAGAGAAACTCCACCTTGAAGATTTCTGAGATGGCTTAATGGTTGGAGCACTGGCTGCTCTTTATTGCCTGTTCTTCAAGAGGATCTGGGTTCAATTCCCATTCCCCATAAGGCAGCTCATGGCTGTAACTGATTTGTTAGAACTTTGGCCTCTATAGGCACCACATATGCATGTGAGGCACAGACATATGAAAGCAAAACATTCATACACATAAAATATTTAAATTTAAAAAACAGGAAAATTTGACCTGGGTGGTGGTAGTCCACACCGTTAATCCCAGTACTCCAGGGGCAAAGGCAAGAGGATCTCTGAGTTAAGGACTAGCCTAGTTTATAGAGCTTGTTCAGGACAGCTAGGGCTACACAGAGAAACCGTGTCTCGAAAAACCAAAAATTAAAACAATAAAAAAATCATGGTTGAAAGCTGAGACCTGAGCTGGTTTCAAATGTGCCTTTTTTTTTTTTAAGAATCAAAATTGCACTCTACACTGTGGTTATGCACACTTTTAATCTCAGCATTCAAGAGACAGAGGCAGGCAGATGTCGATGTCTGAGTTCCAGGTTAACCTATCTACAAAATGAGTTGCAGGAGTGTCAGGACAACATGGTGAGACACTGTCTCAAAACAGTACTCTATTGAACTGAGCTCCTAGTTAGGTAGCAGAGTCTTTTCCGCTGGTCTTTCTCCTGCTCACATGCTACCTCCTGGCATGCATTATATCACAGAACTGGTGCCCCAAGTGAGGGTGGCAATACAGTAAACTTCATCACTGTGCTACCAAGAAAGCAAGGCTGCAGGATGGGCAGACTCAGGCATAAGAATCCTCTAGACACCCAGAGTCCTCAGTGGTCAAGTGCTTTCCCAGCATCTGTGAGACCTTGGGTTCAATATGAAGTAACAGAAAACAACCAAAACAAAAACAAAAAAACAAAAACACCATAATCTGTAGCTGGGGAGACAGCTCAGTTAAAAAGCTGAGTCTGAGCCTGGCATGTAATGGTACACACCTTTAATCCCAGCACTTGGGAAGCAGAGGCTCTTATGAGTTCAAGGAAAGTCTGGTCTACAAATACAAATCGAGAGTTCCAGGACATCCAGTGCTAATCAAAAAAACACTTTCACACACACACAAAAAAAAAAAGAAAAAAAAAAGAAAAGAAAAGAAGGAAGGAAGAAAGAAAGAAAGAAAGAAAGAAAGAAAGAAAGAAAGAAAAGAAAGAAAGCTAAATCTGAATCTGTTCCCCAGGACTCACATTAAAAGCTGGTCAGAGGCCTGGAGAGATGGCTCAGTGGTTAAGAGCACTGACTGCTCTGCCAGAGGTCCTGAGTTCAATTCCCAGTTCAATTCCACATGGTGGCTCACAAACATCTGTAATGGGATCTGATGCCCTCTTCTGGTGTGTCTGAGGACAGCTACAGTACACTCATAAATAAAATAAATAAATCTTTAAAAAAATAAAAACAAATAAAAGCTGACCAGGACTTGTAATTCCAGCACCAAGAAGGTTGAGAGAAGGCAAGATCCCCAGGAATTTGCAAACCAGCCAATCTCTTATTTATGAGAAATTTGTCTCAAAAAGGAAGGTTGACAGCTACCCAGGAAAACACCAATTGACCTTTGGCCTCTACATGCATACATATGCATGTACAACTCCCCAACACAAATATCTGTAGACACACACACACACACACACACACACACACACGGGAGGAGGGCATTAGGAAACTTATTCTAAAGATCTGAGCAACAGTTTTGAAGAAATTAAAACAAAATATACACTTGTGGAATGAACCAAGGTAAAACTGCAGAGTGTTTTGTGACTTTCTGCGGTATTCAATGAGTCCTGTCACATAGGGCTCCCTTCGCTGCTGGCTTTTTTTCTAAACAAACTAGTAAATAAAAATCAATTACTATGTACCTGATAACTCTCTCAGTTCATTAACCAGAAACTGCTCTTGAAGTTTTTTTTTTTTTAAAGATTTATTTATTTATTATATGTAAGTACACTGTAGCTATCTTCAGATACCCCAGAAGAGGGCATCAGATCTCATTACGGTTGTAAGCCACCATGTGGTTGCTGGGATTTGAACTCAGGACCTTCGGAAGAGCATTCAGTGCTCTTCCCAGCTGAGCCATCTTTCCAGCCCGCTCTTGAACTTCTTAAAATAAGGTACTACCCTATAAAACATTCATATCCTAACATCCCCACACATATTTCCAGAATGACCATCATTGGTCCTTAATCAATATTATCCCAAATATGTTGTTCACTGTGGTGATTTTGAAATGAGAAGAGCGTAATAGGCTCATATATTTGAGTACTTGGTCCCAGTTCAAGAAAATGCAAAGTCCTCTTCAGGACTTCTGGGAGCACATACATACATACAGGCAAAACACACAAGAACAACAAAATAAACATTTAACAAAATCAAGTCCTTCTGATCTTTTTTTTTAAAAGGTTTATATATGTATTTGGGTACTTTGCATGCATGTATATCTGCACACCAGAGGACAACATCAGACAGTTGTGGGCTGCCATGTGGTTGCTGGGAATTGAATTCAGGACCTTTTGGAAGGGCAGTGAGTGTTCTTAATCACTGAGCCATCTCTCTAGTCCCCAAGTCCTATGTAAAACCAAAACCTAGGGCAGGCGAGATGACTCAGTGTATAATGCTTACCCATGCAAACCTAGAGGCCCAAGGTCAAGCTCTGGAACCAAATGGTAATCAATTTTGTTTGTAAAGCCCACCAAACTTTCTTCTCCCCTTCACCTCCCACTTCTGCTCCAGTTCTAGCTACATTTCCTACTCTTTATCAGCTGGCTGACAGAGCTTCATCCAGACAGATGGTTACTTACTTTAATCCAGCAGTCCTCAGGGAGAGCTCTTAGCAAAACTCTTTTAGACCTGGCTTGAGCCTGAATTTTTGAGACAGGGTTTCTCTATGTTGCCCTGGAATTCATTCTGATGAGCAGGGTAGCCTTGAACTCAAAGATCCATCTGCCTCTGCCTCCCCAGTGTTGCAATTAAAGGCATGAACCACCCCCACCCAGACTGAGCCTGAATTTCTAGCTTAATTTCCTTCTTCACCTTACCCTGAACTCTATATATAGCTTTTCCTCCCATTTGCCTCTGCTACTCCAAGCCACATCCTACCTTCTTTGCTTCTACATGCCCATCTTCTACTCCCGGAATCCCCTGCCCAATCCAGGTACTTAGGCACTTTCTTTTTCTTTTTGGGGGAGGTATTATTGGGTACTGAACCTAGGGCCTTGTGCATTCAAAGGCAAATACTCTATTGAGCTACATCCTCAGTCCTCTTTTTCTTGGGGGGGACAGGGAGGAGAGGGTTTCTCTATGTAGCCTTAGCTGTCAAAGGACTCATTCTGTAGACAAAGCTCACCTTGAACTCAAGAAATCTGCCTGCCTCTGCCTCCCAGTATTGGTATTAAAACCACCCCCAGCTTTTTTTTTTTTTTTTGCTTTTGACACAAGACCTCACTTCGTAGCCCAGTGTGCCTTTGAATGCACAAGCCAGCAGTGAACCTTCTGTCAGACTCACAAGTAGCTGAGGTTACAGGCCATAACACCTGACTCTGGCCTTGGGCCATCTCAATGGTACCAAGTACTTCTGTTCACATTCCAGCACAACACTAGTTATAACACAAACAAAATTGTTTTCATGTGACTTTTTGTTGCATAGTTCAGGGGATGGGGACAAGATTTCACCCTGTAGACCAGGCTCACTTTGAAACCTTAGAAATTCTTATGCCTCAGCTTTCTGAGTGCCGGGATTACAGGTATAAGCCAACACACCTGGTTTATGCTTATTTAAAACACTTTTAATTATATTTAGTGTGTGCGTGCGTGCGTGCGTGCGTGCGTGTGCATGTGAGGGTCAGCAGACAACTGCTAACAGTTGGTTCTCTGTCATATAGGTCCATACAATGTCAAGCTGAGGTCATCAGGTTTGCTTAAGTGGCTTTACTTACTGAATCACCTTGCTGGTCCTGGTGTTTGTTTTCTTGAGACAGGGTCTCTTATAGCTCAGACTGGTCTCAAATTCAGTATGTAGGCAAGAATGACTCCTTCTATGTACCACCTCACTCAATTTATGCAACGCTGGGGATTGACCCCAGGGCTCCATGCATGCAAGAAAGCACTCTACAGCTAGATACACCACTAGCCCCCACCATCAACCCCCACACCCCTTTTTTGAGACAAGGTCTCAGTATGCAAATATGCAACCAGGCTGGTCTGGAAAGCTGAGGTCAGACTGTTTCTGCCTCCCAGTGCCTTAATTTATCTTATTGTTACTCCAACTAGAAAACAGGTAAGGTACTTAACTAGATCACTATTAGACAACGAGGCTCTTTCAGACAGCAGTTACACTGAAGGGGCACAAGAGGCTTACTGATATCCAAGGCTTAACCCTTTCACACATGAGCCAAGTGAGAGTAAGTTGATGGATGACTGAGGAGACCTAAAGTTGTTGTCACTTCCCCAACTAAGATCCTGAGTTACAGGGGATGATGGGAGATGGCTCAGTAGTTCAAAGTACTGGTTGCCCTTTCAGACGACCTGGGTCTGAATCCTTAAACCCACAGAGCAGCTTATAACTTATGTAAATCTGGTTCCAGGAGACCTGACAACCTCGAGACCTGACAACCTCTGACCACTACACACACATCCAAACAAAACATCCATACACAAAATTAAAAAAAAAAATCAAGTGTTGTTGTGCACACCTTTAATCGAAGTACTCAAGAGACACAATCTCTGTGAGTTTGAGCCTGGTCTATATAGGGAATTCCAGGACAGGGCTATATAGAGATGCTATCTCAAAAAAACAAAACAAACAAAAAACTATATACACACACCAAGGAGGCCAAGTTTTAAATCCTAGAGACATATTACCATAGTGACTAAAAGCATGAGATATACTCCAGATCCCAATCCTAGTCTCTACCTCTCATGTGACAATGAGCAAGTTATCAACTTCTCCCAAAAATTATACTCACCTCTGAAATTGCAGCAGCAATTTCAAATTATTCTTCCAACATTTATAGCACTTACTTACTTAGTACCAGACACTATTCAGAGGTTAATTCAAGGTTGAGTGCTGATAAACATAACCTATGATTATTTGGTAGGACCACGTGCTACTCCCACTGTTAGAAATACACACATCCACAGGGCATCAGGCCCAGACAAGGGGATTTACACTTGTACTAGCCACACCCAGAAGAGTGCTGCCCATCCGGAGCCAATTACCTTCCCAGGAGTAGGCTGCTTCTCATTCCTATCACTCTGAGGCCAAAGTCAAACAGAGATACTAACACGACCAGATCTCTCAAGAAGTAACTTCCTGAGAGGAGCTCTCAGGACACGTTATCAAGTTGGAAAGGAATGGGACTTCACAGTCTTGGGTATCTTTAGCCAAGGTCAGAAGATAACTTGGAGGAATACACAAAATCCTTTGAAGGTTAGTTATAAGAGTTTATGTGCAGGGCCTGGAGAGATGGCTCAAAAGTTAAGAGCACCAACTGCTCTTCCAGAGGTCCTAAGTTCCCAGCAACCACATAGTGGCTCACAACCATCTGTAATGGGATCTGATGCCCTCTTCTGGTGTGAAGAAAGCGACAGTGTATTTATTCATATACATTAAAAAAAACCTTTAAAAACAAGTTTATGTGCAAATATATATAGATGAATGCTCTAGAGGATTCTTTATAGTTTTGTAGTGCACAGCCTGTAATCTTGACATTCTCACGTGAAGGCAACAGTATCAATTTCAAGGCAAGACTTAGATAGTAAAAGACCTTTATCAGCAGGGTAGTGGTGATGCATGACTTTAATCCCAGCACTTGGGAGGCAGAAACAGGAAGATCTGAGGCCAGACTGGTCCACAGAGTGAGTTCCAGGACAGCCAGGGCTATATAGAGAAACCTTGTCTCAAGAAACCAAAGTCAGGCACTGTTGGCACACGCCTTTAATCCCAGCACTTGGGAGGCAGAGGCAGGCAGATTTCTGAGTTCAAGGCCAGCCTGGTCTACAGAGTGAGTTCCAGGAAAGCCAGGGCTATACAGAGAAACCCTGTCTCGAAAAAAACCAAAAAAAAAAAAAAAACCAGAAATCAAACCAACCAACCGACCAACCAAACAGAATCCTTTAAATCTTTCAACTTCTTATGGACTTTAGTGAGCTTAGTTTTTTCTAGGCTCAGTGTTACTCTGAACAGTACATTCTCGCATCCTCTCCACTCTAATCCTCCCCACCCTCCAGTCTAGCCCCAGACCATGACACTCAGTAAACAGACAGAGACCTTGGGGATAAAGGTCTTTATTCAACAAAGTTATCTTAGTAACAAAACAGGAGGTAACAATTCCCCCAAGGATCTGGAACAGTATCTACTCCTGGCAGCAGGCAGTACAGCCTGCTAAAAAAAAAGAAAAAAAATCAGCTGCAGCCAGGTTCTCTAGAAGCCACTTTTTCAAAGATCATAGTTGGGGTTCTTCCGAAGAATAACAAAACCTTCCAGAATGGGGGTAACAGGAAGAAACTCCTCAGTGGCCAATTCTGCCCGTTCCCCATGAGCCAACAACACTGGAGTTGTATGAGTCTGGAACCCCGTGATCGTTTTTGGCTTCCCAGCCTGGCCCACAACATCCACTGCCTATGGGATGAAAAAAAATGAAATAAAGGATTCCAGAAATGGGAGAAGCAATATCCACGACCCCCATCACTGCCCATACCACTTTGTGAAATAGGATTGAATATACATTGTCCAAGTTCTTTGGTATCCCCTAAGCCCTTCTTTTTAAACTACCCAATTCCTCACCTGACCCACACGGACAGAAACCGGCAATGGTCGCAACTCCTCATCAAATGTAACCAGCATTCGAGGCTGCATGGCGGCCACCAGCCCATACAATACATAGTGAGATTTGCCTAGAATGACTAAGGGAAGAGAGCATAAACACAAGTTGTAGACAATGAGCCAAGCCTGGCCTGAACTTTAGGAATCTATTGCAGCCTTGACCCACTAAACTATTAACTAAGACCAAACTTTGTTCCTTGTACACCCAAGATGTACTAACCCAAAATGCCTCTACCATTCTTTGCTCACATCCCTAAGACCTGAAAATCACTCTTGCTAGTCACCTAGAAGTAAATTCATCTTGAAGTCTTTGATTCACACTTTTGATCTGGGCCAGATCAAAAGTGTGAGAAATTAAGGTTTCATGAGGACCCTCCAATAAGCCCAATGAACCTAGAAAATTTAACTTGGGGTTTTGATCCTAAATTGCTGTGGTGGCCCTGGTAGGGGCAAATCAAGGTACAATGTACACCATGCACTGCCCTGACAGGACTCACTGTTTCGAACATCCAGGAAAGAAACAAGCACAGAGAGCAGTCCTGCCACAGCCACCTGACTCATGAGCTGCCGGTCACTGTGGTAGGGGCAGAGGGTAAGTGTGCCCTTTCCTAAGTGTGTCAGGCCCTGCAAAACAAAACAAAAGAAACAAAAAAAAAGTGTTAATAAACAAGAAGTCATATCTGAGGAGACATGTTCCTTCTCAGGCAAACAAAAACCCCACAACCCAGTCCCATCCTCCTATACCACCACAGATATTGCTGCTGCCATACCTGAAAAAGGAGACACCCATTCCTTACCTGTGCCAAGCGCACCATGAAGAGGTTATTGGGGTCCTTGGCATGATATTGAGCTAACTGGCGCAACATTGCAGCCAGACGGGCATTATTGGTACCTAGAAATAGGGAAAGATTACAGAGGATTAGAAAAAGAACCTTGGCCCGGCAGTGGTGGTGCGTGCCTTTAATTCCAGCACTTGGGAGGCAGAGGCAGGTGAATTTCTGAGTCCAAGGCTAGCCTGGGCTATACAGAGAAACCCTGTCTCAGAAAAAAAAAAAAACCAAAAAACAAAACAAAAAAAAAGAACAAAAAAAGAACCTTGAATCTTCTAGTCTGTTCAACACTTTTTCCAGTACTTACCACTGCCCACCATGCCCATAGCAAAGATGGAGTTATAGGAAACTTCTGGATCAGCATCATGAGAGAATTTGCTTAGAGTATCCAGGATGTTGAGTCGTGGATTTGAAACAGAGATTAGTGCCAGTGCTAAAGGCACAGCCCGACGGAGGGTAGGCTCCCCATATCTCAGCTGGTGATAAAAATAAATAAGATAGCATGAGAAAAAAGGTGGAAACAAGCTAGGGCAGAGATAATTCACTGGGTAAAATTGTCCACTGTACAAGCATGAGGACAACATCTGCAGTCCTAGTGTTCCTATTACGAAACAGGAGTGGAGATGGAGAATCTCTGGAAGCTCTTGGACCAGCTAATCTGGTGTGCTCAGGAGAAATTCAAGAGGTTATGGTGGTTTGAGTAGAAATAGCCCCATAAGGCATGGTTATTAGGGAAAGGATGTTGAGGGATGGCCTTGTTGCAGGAAGTGTGTCACTAGGGTGGGCTTTGGAGTTTCAGAAGCCCTACTATATCTCTGCCTGCTGCCCGCAGATCTAGATGTAGAACTCTCAGCTGTCTAGTATAACGGTTCTCAACCTTTGGGTCTCGACTCTTTCTGGGAGTTGAAAAACCCTTTTATAGGGGTCCCCTAAGGCCATTAGAAAATATAAGACATTTATAATTGAGAACAGTAGCAAAATTATAGTTATGAAGTAGCAATGAAAATCATTTTATAGTTGGAGGCCACTACAGTATGAGGAACTATATCAAAGGGTGACAGCAGTAGGAAGGCTGAGAGCCACTTCTCCATCACCATGTCTGCCTGCATGTCACCATACTTCCTCCCATGACAATGGACTAAACCTCTGAACTACAAGCCAGCCCTAATTACATGTTTTCCTTCATAAGAGTTGCCTTGGGGGTCTGGAGAGATGGCTCAGAGGTTAAGAACGCTGGCTGCTCTTTCAGAGGTCCTGAGTTCAATTCCCAGCAACCACATGGTGGCTCACAACCATCTGTAATGGGATCAAATACCCTCTTCTCACCAGACACTGTCACTGTCTTCAGTGACTGTACTCACACATAAAACAAAAAATAAAATTTTCAAATTAAATACAATAAAAGAGTTGCCTTGGCCATGGTATTTCTTCACAGCAATAGAGTGTTGATTAAGACAGAGACCCTGCCTCAGAGAAGGCTGAAGGTGAAAACTGACATCTTTATGCATTTATATTGTGTGGCAAATAAAAGCCACCGAAGCCAGAATTAGGCAGGGCTAAGGTGTAGCATGGTAGTGAATCATTTCCGAGCATGCATAAGGCCCTAGGTTTAACCCCAGCACCCACCACCCCATATTCCAGTCTACTTGGGGCTACTCACCAAGTGACCAAAAGTCCGTAATGCCATCTCTGCGCCAATCTCTTCCCCCATAGCGATAAGTGCAATCCCCAGAACAGCTACTCCCTGCAACTCAAGAGGTACAAGAATAAACTCCAGAAACAAAACCAAGTCACCCAAGGCTCATCTAAGAAGACCTAGCCTGCAGGAATGCCTTGTCCCTCATGGACAAGACTCAGTCCTCCCAGTTTGACTTGTAGCAGTGCCCAGGGGAGGAGTAGAGGCCAAAAACAAAGCTCGACTCCGCTCTGCTTCTTCTATCTACACGCTGTCCTCTCCAGGGTGCCTGCTGCCGGCACCTGATGTGCCCCCATGTCAGCAGGGGCCTCCTTCTTGTCCTTATCCTTTTTTTCCTTCTTGTCTTTGTCGTCTTCCTTTTCCTTAGAGTCGAAGTGCTCACTACAGATGTGGAGGAGCTGCTGAACCTTCAGCACATTCCCAGAGCCTGCAGTGGGGCAGTGAGAGCAAGGAAAGACAACGAGAAAGCATCAGAAAAAACTTAATTTTGAAAATACAAGAAGGCAGCCGGGCGGTGGTGGTGCACGCCTTTAATCCCAGCACTTGGGAGGCAGAGGCAGGAGGATTTCTGAGTTCGAGGCCAGCCTGGTCTACAGAGTGAGTTCCAGGACAGCCAGGGCTACACAGAGAAACCCTGTGTCAGGGAAAAAAAAACAAAAAACAAAACCCGAAACAAACGAAAAAGAAAGAAAAAACAAGAAGCCTTGAAACTCTAAAGAGCAAAATGAAAGACAAAGAAGAAGAGGCAGGCGGATTTCTGAGTTCAAGGTCAGTCTGGTCTACCAAGTGAGTTCCAGGACAGCCAAGGCTATACAGAGAAACCCTGTCTCGAAAAAGCCAAAAAACAAAAACAAAAAAACAAAAAACAAAAAAAAGAAAGACAAAGAAGAAACAATCTGAGAAAAAAAGGACCAGGAGAGGAGTAGAGTTGCTGGATAGTAAGGCACAGACCTGCATAGGCACATACATCCACCAGAGTGTTGGCAAAACTGCGGAATGGCTCTGACACAACCTCCAAGGCAGCCAGGATGGCCTCAATAGCTTCACCCTTCCCTGCAGGAGATTAAAGGGTCAAAGGACACTGGCTTGTATCCAGCTCAGTCTGATATTTAAACCGTCCAATTGTATCCAATTCTGTCAGCCTTCTGATAAACATTTCCTCACCCAAGTGATTGAGGCCCAGGCCAAGAGGAAGCCAACGAGCATAGGTATCCTTGAGCTCAGTCTCAGATTTCTCCATGATGGTCTGAAGGATGGTGGACGTGACATCTCCATTGCAAGACCCCACAGCTATCATTCCACAAGCTAGAGCTGTCACACCTGCTACCTAGAAATAAGAAAGTCAACATTAAACACAGTAACATTTTCCTTTCTTTGAGACAGAATCTCACTATGTAGTCTAGATCACCCTGCAAATCAGAGATCTGCCTGCCTTTGCCTCTGGGTGCTGGATTCAAAGTGTGTGCTACCATACCCAACCACAGTTAAGATATTAAAATGCTTACTTAGGTCTTCATTTAAAAACCTAATTCTTCTGATGCACTGTAAGTTATACTTCCTAACAGGCAATTAATTTCTGTAAAATCAGTGAGTACTTGCATGTGTCAGGCACTGTACTAACCCATTTGCAAACTCTTCCACTTATTTAGCATACATACATAGCATACACACATCACACACAGGTAAGGGTACAGGACTCTGTCAGCATGTAGCTGTTAGGCTTGACTGCAACCTCCACAGTCCTAGCGTTGCTCCTAAACAGTCCTTATGATTCCACAAAACAGGTGATGGGAAAAGTGAAGCCTAAAGCGATTTGGCCTCCTGGCCCCTCCCGTCTTCGCTCCCTTGCTCACTGCTAAGCTGGCAAGTTTGTGCTTCTCCATGAGCTTCCTTCCCACCAGGGTGTGCTGCTTTGTGAGTCATTGGCCTCACTGCCATTGGGCTTCCTCCTTACAGTCTAAGTGGCTGGACTGGGGTTTCTGAGGCTGGAACTCAGAGCAGTACGACACCAGCTTCAAATTCCAGTCTGTCTCCTCCAGGCTCTTTTCTTTGGTGAGGGATGGGGAAGGTGAGAGTAAAGAGATTATTCTGTAGCCTAGACTGGAACTCATGGAAATCTTCCTCAGTCCCCTCAAGCACTGAGATTAGACATGAGCCATCACACACAGCTTGAAATTGTACTTCTAAGAGAGTTTATTGAGGTGTCTCACAACCCCAATACAGCACCCCTACCTTTTCCATTAGACATCAACAACTCACCTCCATGCTGGACTTCGAATCTCCCATTACAGGTAGCAGCAGTGTTAGAACATCTTCCCGATTAGAGCCAGCATAGGCCAAACCTAGCCTGAAAAGTCAGGAGATTAAAAAAATAAAAAAAAGTCCCTAACATATAGTCAGGGACACAGCAAGGAAGAACAAAAACAGAACTGGTCACTAACACGTTCACCAAGACCCAGATTACTCAACAGCATATGACAGTCTTTGGCAATATCTTCTCCAGAGTTTATAAGATAGGCATTAACAAAAAGAGAACCAGTCTCAGAAAAGTAAGAATTTAAAAAAAAAAAAAAAAAGCAAACAGGGCAGTGGTGCCCAGCTTTAATCCCAGCACTTGGGAGGCAGAGGCAGACCAATCTCTGAGTTCTAGGTCAGCCTGGTCTACAGAGTGAGTTCCAGGACAGCTGGGGCTACCCAGGAAAACTTTGTTTCAGAAAAAACAAAATCAACAGAGAAAGAGCAGCGGGAAGCCTTACCCAAAGATGGAACCAAGTCTCATGGTATTGCTGTTATGTAGAACATAGTCTGAAAGCAGTGCCAGGGCAGGATCACACTCATTCCGGACCCCAGAATTCACGATACCACAGGCAAGGAGAGCCCCTGACTGCAAAAACCAAGCAGACTCTTTAGGCTATCTACCCTCTTAACTACCAAGTACAATATGGGCCTTTCTGTGACACTGTACCTGGAATGAAAAACTGGGCATGCTTCACGTGGTGGTTTGAATGAGAATGGCCCCCATACACTCATATATTTGAATTCTAGGTCCCTACTTGGTAGAATTGCTCTGTGTAGGATTAGGAGGTTCAGCCTTATTGGAGGAGGTGTGTCACTAGGGGTGGGCTTTGAGGTTTCAAAAGCTAACACCAGGCCCAGTCTCTGTCTCTGCCTCCAAGTTGCAGATGTGAGCTCTCAGCTTTTGCTCTAGCACCATGCCTGCCTGCTGCCATGCTCCCCACCATGATGGCCAAGAACTACCCTCTGAAATTGTAAAGAAGCCCCCAATTAAATAATTTCTGTTTAAGTTGCCTTGTCATGGTGCCTTTTCACAGCAACAGAAAGTAACTAAGACATCTCATTAATAAAAAAGAGGTACTAGAACACGAGAGGAAAAAGTCCCCGACCAATTAAGCTTTGCGCAGACTAACCTTGATGTAGTCCTCAGAGGAGTACAGATACTTGTCAATTTGGGTGAGGCCGCCGTCCACATCCCACAGTAGGATCATGCCAAGGGATGCAGCAGCACTTAACATCCCTGTGACAGGAAGACTATCAGCTTTAAAGGGTCCACCCCAGAGAGATTCATAAAGGGCTCCTCTGGAAACTGTACTATGGGGCCCTCTCAGGTGACATCTGACTATGACAGACAGACAAACAAACAAATTAAAAAAAAAGAAAAGAACTATACCATGGTCCTTGTTCTTGTAAAGCCATTTGTTGCCATCATCGGTCAGCAGTTTATCTTGACCAAAGGCTGCATTCACAAAGCCATTCACAAAAGAGGAGGCTAGGTTCATTCGAGCAGAGTCCACTTGAGAGCCACTGCCACCAAACCCTGTACAAGGGGAGGAAAGGCAGTTTAGCACAGGACGCGAAAGGAAGAGTGGTAGAAAGTCTCTGATTTAAAAAAAAAAAAAGTTTTTTGTTTTTAAGATAGGGTTTCTCTGTGTAGCCCTGACTGTACTAGAACTTGCTTTGTAGACCAGGCTGGTCTCAAATTTAAAGATCTACTCGCCTCTGCCTCTCCCAAGTGTTGGGATCAAAGAGGTGTGCCTCCATCACCCAGGTCAGTTTCTGACTTTAAATTAGACTTTCTCCAACAATGACCTGGACACAGAGTTCATAAGAATTTGAAATGCGGCCGGGGGTGGTGGCGCATGCCTTTAATCCTAGCACTTGGGAGGCAGAGGCAGGAGAATTTCTGAGTTCGAGACCAGCCTGGTCTACAAAGTTAAGTTCCAGGACAGCCAGGGCTACACAGAGAAACCCTGTCTCGGGAAAAAAAAAAAAGAATTTGAAATGCTTTAGAAACAGGTTATATCTAAGCTGTTATACCCAATACACTTGGAACAGTTAACAGTCCCTCCAATGCCCACACAGAGAGAGCTACTCACTGTTATTCTCTAGGTGGGTTTTGTAGATGTCATCAGGCACCTTGGGCTCCATGATGTCCAGCTGAAGAGAAGCCAGAGGGTCACAACTGCTTCCCCAGTACTCCCCTACCTAGCTGTCCCTTCTGCTCTCCCACTGAATAGCAACTTTAACAAAGGAGTCTATTGAAAGGTCTTAGCCAGGGAGGTAGAATGACAGAACTTCAGCCAAAACCCTTCAGAGCGAAGAGGAGACCCTCACCTCCCGAGCTAAGGCCAAGAAGTTGCTGTTGAGCTGGACATTGGACATGATTTCTGTGAGGTCTTCATATTCCTCTACATCTTCACTCAGCTCCAGGAACACTCCATGCCGACCCAGCATGAATGCCATCTGCTTCTGGACCACCCTGTGGGGAAAGCCGACAGATGCTCACGCTTAGCCACCATGTGACAGAAAAGACTCTGTGGTCTCATCAGAAACTGCTAAGTCTCTGATTTTCACACAAAGCACATACACAGACTCATCTCTCCCTTTGCCAATTTCTCTACATACACATCCTTGCAGGAGGTGAAAATGTCTTCTACCAGTTCCATGTCATTGAGCATCAGTGCCAATCTCAGAGCTTCAGGGAAACGGCTAAACTTTCGGAACACGCCCAAGGCACAGCGCAGGAGGGCAGAGTTCTCAGGTTCTGGTACATAATTCACACAACTACAAAGTCAAAAGTAGTACAACTTCAGAAAGTGCAATTCATTTAACATATTTAAATCTTTTCCCAAGTATACACACTGAATGCCTAATATATGGGAGACAATGTACCATGTTCCAGGATTATTAAGGAAACACAAAGTTTCTGCCTTCAAGAAGCAACTCTAAGATCCCCTGGGGCAGGCCTGCTACCCTGCTCTCCTGCACTCACTCACCTGGTGAGATAGAGGCAGACCTTGGCGTACGCATTCTCATCGATGTCCTTCTCCAGCATATCTACCTGCTCAATCTCCATGAGCAGGTCACAGGCCTCGTGCTCTGCATTGTGAGCCATGTTGTAGGGGACAATCTCCTTTACCAAGGTGAGCAATGGCTCCCGCTGTGCTTTCTCTGCGTCATCCAGCTCCTGCCACTCCTTAGCCACTTCTCCTGCTAGATGCCTATGGACAGATGTGCTCATTAGGGGGAGTCAGGGAGCGCAGTGTCTGGGGAAGTCAGTACATTCAGTCTTCCCAAAGAAACAGAATAGTGCCAAGTCCCTTCTCATTCCCCAAAAGAAAATGCCTTACCTGACATACTCATGACCCCATGACGCCAATTCTTCCTGGGAGCCCACTAGCCGATACTTGAGGCACTCCCGCTCACCACTCATGGTCATGGCCAAAACAGAGATGATGTCAGCAGCAAAACACTAGGAAAACAGCATGTGCCATGACAGAATCAGGATCACTGTCCGCAAAATTCACCAAAATTCATTATAAACTAGTCTCTATACAGAAAAGTCCCATGCTAAGTCTCACAAAAAAACCTTAAGTTGGTGTTGCTAGCTCCCTCTGAAGCTAACCTAACTCAAGAGTGACAATGAGGGAAATCAAAGAAAGACACTTCTGAGTTGTGATGTTAGGAGATGGTGCTTCCCATTACACCACATTCTCATTACATCACATTGCCTAGTTTGGCCTCAACTTTCTAGACTTAAGAGGTCCTGAGAGCTGGGATTAGAAATATTCACCACACCCAGCATAAATTTTAATTGCAATAATAAACTACTAAAAGGTTTTAATAGTAATAATAGTAATAATAATAATAGCATAATCTAGGGGTCTGGAAAACAGATTCAACAGTTACAAAAACACGCTGCTCTTGCAGATGACCTGAGTTCAGTTCCCAGTACCCACATGGGGATTCACAACAGCCTAACTCCAGTTCCAGGGGATATGTTCTCAGCCTCTGGCCTGCAGAGACACTACAATGCAGAGGATATGCATACATACAGGCAGGGAGGCAAAGAATTCATCCACATAAAAATAAAACTAAATTTTAATCAATAAACAAATATTACTTTTCTTTATTACATATTATCTTTCTATTTATAATTTAAATATTTTACTTACATAATTATAAATTAAATTACCTAGAAAGATCACTGTAACTGCAGTATGATAGAGAGATAGATGATTTGGGAGTTAAGGACAAAAGCAAGCCAATCAGGAGGCTACTCAAAATCCACTACAAATTAAAGACTTCAAGGTCATAGTTGTACCAATTGGAAAAATGTGACTGAATTGTGGGTTTTTAGACATGAAAGGAATGAATGTACATGGGACAGCAGAGAGAGAAGGGACATTAAATACAAGCTTTAGAAAGCCAGGCATACTGTCTTTATGCCTATAACTGCAGAGAGAGGCAGGAGGACCGTCATAAACTAGCACTCAGTCGCCGCCACAAGCTGAGTCTGAAGGCAGCTAGAGTGGCTAGAGAGAGAGGTCAACACTTAAGAGGACTTCCTGCATACCCATGAAGATCAGAGTTCAAATCCCAGCACCTATTAAGATGCGAGACATCCCAAAACCAACTTTAAAGACCAAGGGTCTTAGGCACACACAGGCATGACACCTTTGCATATGTACATGCATACAAGCACATGCATATAGGCACACACATACACACACATGCACACAACATAAAAACTTTAAGAAAATCTTAAAGTATAATGAAGCAGAAACTCCTAAGGCGCTGAGGAGCATTTACAGGCTTCCCACCTAGAGAACCCGTCTCATCATGATGAGCTTCCCAGCTAGGTGAGATCCACTGGGCTTTCAGCGACTTACCATGGATCCTATTTTCTAGTTAAAAAAGGAACTATTCAACTGGACAGACCCCGGCCATATTCTGAATTTACCTTATTCTCCCCAGGGGCCATGTTCTCATAGATTTCCTTCAGTTTCCCATAGTGTGGACGCAGAAATTTGAGAGGCTTGGGTACTGAAGTCATGGAAGTTGTAGAAGAACGAATTTGTCTTCTCAGTTCCTCCAGAGCTGGTCGGTATAGAGATGTATCCTTCTCCTGATAGGGGATATTAGTGCTCAGACCAAAAGAAGTCACATTCCTCCACATCACAACCCATACATACTTAACCAATGCTTTGCTCAAAGACATAACAAGCTCCGATTGATTCCATGATTCCTCAACTCCTGTAAATGACCTGAGACACATGACCCCCATTTAAATACACTTTGTAACTCTTTTCCCTCAAATTATCATAATATCTAATATGTGGTATCTAATTGTTGCCTCAAAATGAAATAGAGTAAACAAATGGGAAACATCCAACTACACTCTCCCAGTAGTAACATCCTGACTCACCCCGAGTCGCTCCACGAGCATCTCCAGTTCATCTTGAAGCTGTTTGTCCTCCTCAGACTGGAGGGTTAGGGGAAGAAGCTCATCAAAAGTAGGAACCCGAATCCCATTCTCCTCCCACTCACCCCGGGACAGGTGGAGAGTGTGAATGTCTATGGGCAAGAAGAGGGAGTGGGATAGGAAAGCAGCCTTGCTGGAAAGGCTGTCTACCTTCTGAACCAGGCATGACTCTGCTTGGAAGCCATTCTAGAAAATAGCCAAAGACCCGCGATATGGTGGTGAGGGCCTCAGGGAGTGACTGTGTAATGGGGATGGCAGGGCATAGACAGGGTTGCCCCACTCTGAGTCTCCCCGGTGCGGTGGGCAGTACGGAGTCGGGCCCGAGGCCTTCAAGCCAGCAGTGACTCAGCCCAAGGCCTCCTCCTCGGGCTCCACAGGAGGCGCCTCACCAGCTCCTGCTCTTTGTCTTTTTCCCCGGCATCTCTTCGCTCCTTGCCGCTCGACTTCTCGTCCGCGCCGCTGGGGGTTGTGGCTGAGGGTTGTTGGGACTGCACCGGCGTCTTGTCTCGTCCACCCTCCTCCATCTCCGCCACTACTGCCGGCCAGCTGCGCGCGCACCTGCTCGCACCGCCCCTTTTCCCAGATTGCCACGCGCGTCGTCCTCCTGACCGGAAACGCCCGGCGGATCTCTAGTCCCGCCCTCCGAGGCCGGCGTAGAATTACTGTTCCCGACACCTAGCTACTAGTGTTTGATTAGGGTGACTCTGTGCATGGGAGGTTGGTCTGACTGCGGAGATGCCTAGCTCTCCGATCTTGTAGCTTCACCACAGCTGGATTCACGGTACAATGAGAAGGTCATCCTGAAGACAGAACGTCCATACATTTTCCTGCTTGCTTTAGTCCTCTGTAGGAGATTTCTATCAACCCAAAACTCTTGAAGTCTTGACCAGGTCTGTGTGACTTAAGTGTAATTATGCCACTACCACTGTGGAATAGTAACCGCAAAACATTTACCCCAAATGAAGATGAAGTTTATTTATTTATTAGCCCAGGCTAGCCTCAATTACTTTCTAGCAGAGAATAACTTTAACCTAATAGTCCTGCCTCTGCCTGGGGAGTTCTGGGATTACAGACATGAGCTGCTGTTGCTCATTATAAAAACCTGTCACAGTCGGGCAGTGGTGGCGCCCGCCTTTAATCCCAGCACTTGGGAGGCAGAGGCAGGCAGATTTCTGAGTTCGAGGCCAGCCTGGTCTACAGAGTGAGTTCCAGGACAGCCCAGGCTACATAGAGAAACCCTGTTTTGAAAAACCTAAATAAATAAAGAAAGAAATCCTATCACTTTTGAATGCAGATCTTGGATTCTAGGCATAACCATCCATTTCCACTGCCAATGACTTCTTCAGCCTTTGGAGAGAGTTTGGACAGCCCATAGCTGCTCTAAGCTGTACATTTTCATGATTGGAAATTGTACTCTAAAATGGTTTATCAAAAAGCTGATGGGGGCTGGAGAGATGGCTCAGTGGTTAAGAGTACTGACTGCTCTTCCAGAGGTCCTGAGCTGAGTTCAATTTCCAGCAACCACACAGTGGCTCGCAACCATCTGTTATGGGATCTGATGCCCTCTTCTGGTGTGTCTGAAGACAGCTACAGTGTACTCATATCCATAAAATAAGTAAATCTTAAAAACTTATGAGTCCAGATGAAGAGAATATGAAAAGTTGTTGGGATATATTTCAAGTTACTTTGTAGGTATATATTATTTTGAAATAAAAACTTGGAAAGATGGGAGAAACTCAAACTTTATTTTATATACATATATATAGGTTTTTTTGAGACAGGGTTTGCTCTGTATAGCCCTGTCCTGGAACTCACCCTGTAGACCAGGCTGGCCTCGAACTCAGAAATCTACCTGCCTCTGGCTCCCAAGTGCTGGGATTAAAGGCATGTGCCACCACTGCCCGGCAAACTTAAACTTTAGAAACATGACATTAGAAACAAATTCTGCCATGTACCAGCTGTGTGGTTTCAGTAAGCTATCTAAACTCAGCCTGTTTTCTGCCTATGTGAAGTACAAAAAGTACTCTTGTAAGAACACTTAAAGAATGAAATGAATCAATATGCAAAGGTTCCTAAACCAGGCATTGTGGCCTATACTTTCAATTCCAACATTTGGGATTAAATTAGGAGGCAAAGGCAGGCTGATCTCTGTGTGTTCAAGGCTAGCCTGGTCTACATAGTGAGTTCTAAGCCAGCCAGGAACTACACAACGAGACCCTGTTAAAATGTTTCATAGTATCTAACTTTTTTCACCACTTGGGGTGATAATGCTCCCCTCAAGAGACAACAACTAACAAAAATCTCAGTGCCAGGCATAGTAAACCTTCCTCAGAGTTGTTGGCCAGGGGAGTCCCAGAGATTCCTAAAACAATATAAGCTACTGTTGTTGCCCTTGGCTGCCCACAGAACTCGAAGGTAAGACTTTGTTATGAGGACACGAAACATTCCACTTGGAGGAATTGAGTGGAACTGACCCGGAGGCCTCCTCCCTGAGGACTAGCTCTCAGAGTGCCTTAAAGTGTTCTGTAAGCTGCCAAGGAGAAGAGCAATCAATAGTCCTACCCAGCTGTGAAGCTTATGAACCAGAATGACCAGCTCAGTGTAATATACCCAAAGGTGCAACAGTGGCACTTTTATTTTGAGGGTAACCAACAACCACCTAATTGGACTTGAGTCCTGCTCAATAGGAGGGAATTTGTGCTAAGTACTGTAAATCTAGCAACTAGGATTGCCATTAAAGCTACATAGTGAGATGGGGTCAGTCGCTATTTTTTTTTTTGTATGTGATATTTTCCTAAAAGCCAAGTGTTGCTGGGCAGTGGTGGCGCACGCCTTTAATCCCAGCACTTGGGAAGCAGAGGCAGGCGGATTTCTGAGTTCGAGGCCAGCCTGGTCTACCGAGTGAGTTCCAGGACAGTCAAGGCTACACGGAGAAACCCTGTCTCAGAAAAAAAACAAAAACAAACAAACAAAAAAAAACAAAACTAAAAACCGAGTGTTTTGTGGAAATGTGTACTGTTAACTTTAGAAATGACAGCAGACAATACATTCACTCTTTTATATTTGATACTTAGGTAGGGATTATATTATGGTCCTACCATTTATAATCCGATCATCCTACACATTTCACATTTCTCTCCACGTTGGTATTCCATCTGTAAGGAATGCCCTTCGGTTTTCAGTTGGTAAATTCTAGCATCCTTTGAGTTCCAATTCAGTCACCTTCTAGGATACTTTCCCTTTCTTGCCGCTCAGGTTGTGCTTTTGTTCTTTTTTCTTTTTCTTTTTTTTTTTTTTTTTGTTTTTCGAGACAGGGTTTCTCTGTGTAGCCCTGGCTGTCCTGGAACTCACTCTGTAGACCAGGCTGGCCTCGAACTCAGAAATCCATCTGCTTCTGCCTCCCAAATGCTGGGATTAAAGGTGTGGGACTCCACTGCCCGGCCGGTTATGCATTTCTTTCCTGAGCTTGTACTATACTTGACACATATCTCTTCCACCTTGTACTCTATACTCCTGGAGGTCAAGGGCCTGTATTTAGTTAATCTTTGTGCCCCTAGCACCCAGTTAGTGCCTGGTCTAAGTCAGGCCTTAACAAATACATAACAAATGACTGAATGTCTTTCGTCCTTAGGCCATCCTTGTACATAACACTTTGGGGTTTCTCTCTGGAGCCTAGAGCTATAAACTAGAAAACTGTCAGGATTCTCCACTGGTGAACCATGATAGGCCCTTTGAAAGTGTGCTTTTTTTTTTATGAAGTGCTCTCTTCTAGCCTGATATTTCTAGAGTTTTACCAAGGGTAAGATCATGTTTCTTGGCAGGCTTCCTTACTTTAGATGGGAATAAATTACCCAATGGGATAGTCTAGATGCCCTAGTATTATTAATTTTCTCTTCTGCCTCAATACAACAGAATATATAACACAAGTTATTCATCAACTTGACAAGGCTGTTGAGGGTGAAGGTGACATATACCTAAGCTTCACCTTGCCTTACTTTGAGTACCAAGTCCCTGTGTAGTGCTCCTCAAAGAGGTTCTACCTGCTTGGACTCTGCTTCCCAGTGCACACATTTCCTGCAGCTATCTGTTGTACAGGTGTCTAGCCTGGGAGACCTGTGTTGCATGGGAAAACTCCTGTTGCTGGTGATGAATTTGACTGGCAGACAGGTGTCTGCATTTGACTCAGGAGATTAACTGTTAGTGATTAAGAGCCTCTGAGTCCCAAACGTGTTTTGGCACAGTCTGTCTTGCCTGATATTGAAGGTCCTGGAATTTTTTCCCATTTTCCCCACTCATGAAACAGACGGTGGCATTATGGGCACTTAAGATTTTTCTTTCTGTGAGACAGGGTCTCATATATTCAAACTGGCCTCAAGTTCTTATCTGTAGCTGAGGATGATCTTGAACTTCTGATCATTCTGTGTCCACCTCATGCCGTTATTAAAATGAATGCACATCAAAGTAGACACCTTTGTGGAGTCAGCTCTCTTTTTCCACCTCTATATGAATTCTGGGGCTCACACGCAGGTTAACCACTGGACCAGTTCACTGGCCCAAATTAGGAGTCTTGTCTCACTATATAACCAAGTTGGCCATGAAATCACAAAGACCCATGAGCTTCTGCCCTCTCCCAAGTACTGTGATTACAGGTATGTGATACCACTCTTGGCCTGATCCAGGTCTAAAGATGGCCCCTGAGAACTTCAGGAAGACAGAACTCTTTAGAGCCAAGTATCTCACATGGTCAGAACACTCTAACATTACAAATCTTATCCATCGTTCAACAGTCAAGCTCCACACATTATTTATTAGTATCTCCGAATTCTGGAATTTGCAGAGCCCATAAATTCCTTTACCCCCAGTATGTGGATGAACCTAGGACCTCATTCATGCTAGGTGAGCAGTCTGCCATTAAACTACAGCCTTAACCTTTTATATCACTTTAAGACAAGGTGTCACTAAGATATTCAAATTGGCCTCTGACATATGATTCTCCTGCCTCTGCCTCCCAAATACGTGGGATTAAAGACCTGTATCTTTATGCCTGGGTTGAATTTCTTTTTCGAAGTATTGAAGCTGAATGGTCTCAGAAACCATCTTACCCAACCCACTTATTTTACAGACTTCTAAGAAACCAAGACCTGAAGAGGGGGTGAGCCTTGCCTTGTGCCATACATTAGTGGGTGACAGAAGCTGGCACCAGAACCAGTTCTCCAGACACCAAAGCTCTCCTCTCCCCAGTACACTCTGTGTCTACCCTGTGCTTGAGCTCACAGGTTCAGATCTGGCAGTGGGGCTCAGCGGCTCAAGACATCTTGTTTGCTTTGTTTGCTAGCACTTCCAGGTAACATGACATGACCCCATATGGGGACAGTCTAGTCCACTGAAAAACTGGGGCAAGACACAGGTTATGAGCATATCTAAGGGACCAGAGGCACCAGAAAAAATTATAACAAACCCTCACCTGTTCCTTGCAAACCTGAGAAACTCATTCCTACTCCACTTCCAGGAGCACCCATGTGATTGGAATCTTTCCACTGTTTTGCTGTCCTTCCTATTTTATAGATGAAGAAACTGAGGTTTATGCAGCAGAGGGTTGGTTATAATCATTGGAGCCTCAGGCTCAAACCATATTTTTTTTTGACTGCAGTAAAGTGGCTAGGGCTACATTATGAGGACAGAGCACTGTTAGAACACTGGGCCTGTACAGACTGGATGAGCTTGTGAGGTAAAAAGTCAGTTAGCTAGGGGTTGGAGAGATGGCTCAGTGGTTAAGAGCACTGGCTGCTCTACCAAAGGACCTGGGTTCAATTCTCAGCACCCACATGGAAGCTCACAACTGTCTGTAACTCCAGTTCAAGCGATTCTAACACCCCTACAAAACATAGATGCAGACAAAACACCAATGCACATAAAATGAAAATAGGGCTGGAGAGATGGCTCAGCGGTTAAGAGCACTGACTGCCCTTCCGGAGGTCCTGAGTTCAAATCCCAGCAACCACATGGTAGCTCACAACCATCTGTAATGAGATCTGACGCCCTCTACTGGTGTGTCTGAAGACAGCTACAGCGTACTTACATAAAATCATAAATCTTAATAAATAAATAAATAAAATGAAAAGAGGTAAGTTTTTTAAAAAGTGAAATAGCTGGACTCATCAAGTGAAAGAAGCCATTTCAGTGCTTGAGACACAAATTGCTGGTGGCCAATATATCATTCAAATCAAAAGTAAATTTAAAGAATAAAAGTTGAGTGTGATGGTGCACTCCCAGCAGTTTGGAGGCAAAGATAAGTAGATCTTTGAGTTCAAAGCTAGCCTGATCTACATACTGAGTTCCAGGCCACCAGGACTAGATAGTGAGGCCCTGTGGAAACAACAAAACAAATAAAACAACAAAAACAAACAAAACACAAAACCAAGCTGACACTTACTCCCTAGATTCAGTGACACCCTGGCCACAGATGCAGTGGACAGCTGCAAACCCTTCCAGCTGTGGAATGTACTTTGACCAGACAGATCCAACTGTGCTCCTCTCTCTACCTTTTTCTCCTTAGGCTTCGAAGATCAGCCCCCTATTTCTTCGAGTAAGTCAGTATGTAAAGAATTACTAGTATATTAGAGCTGCTCAAATATTGGCAGGATGAGAGGCTGAGTGAGGAAAACGAGACAGGCTGGCTGATATGGATCTATTTATTAGCAACAGGTCCTATAAAGGCAAGATCACACCCTCCCCACCCTCTTCCCTGCAAAAATAAACTCTTTCCTTTTCTCGACTGGATCTGCTTTTCTGTTTGTCCCAGGGACAATCAGTCATCCCTAAGACTCACGCCTTGAGACATAGGGAACCAGTACCCACTGTACATACATATTTCTTCTCTCACCAGAGAGAGCCCTTGGCCTTCCACTTGACTTCGGTTGGTCTGTTCTGGAGGGGAGCAGCAGTACTAGGAGGAGCATAAGGAACATAGGTGGGGGGCAGCCTGAGGGTGGGCTGAAGGGAGTTGAACTCATCTCATAGAGCACTGAGCATACCCTGGGGAGAGATGGGCACCCCAGGCATATCCTCTTGACCCCCCAAACTGAATAAGCTTGGAGTTCAAAAAGAGACAGACTCATCTCTGTGGGAACTGACACTTCTGCCTAGACTCCCTCCAGGGTGACACATGAAAAGATGTCACAGTGAATGGTGGAATCTCTGCTAGAAGCACAGGCACCCCTAAAGCAGAGGCACAACATGGTGGTGGTGGTGGTGGTGTTGTGTAGATTCATCTCACTTGTGTGGCGAGACAACCATACCAGCTGATCTTCACTCTCTCCTAACTTGAAAGCCCAGTCCCTGGCCACAGTTGCCCATTTCTTTTCCCACCCAGGTCTACCACACCTCACACAGCTGCCCTGGGTTCATGGGGGAGCCGACAGGGCAGCCGAAGTGCCGAAGAAAGTCTCGGGAGTTGGAGAGAGTGCCCAGCACTCGGAAACGGGCAGGGCTGTGGGGGTCGGTCACCAGCCCCTCGTGAGAGCTCTCTGGTGTGCGTACCGAGCACCACACCTGCGGGCCAGGACAGACATGGGGACATATGGTGTCCAGTGTGGAGCTGAGCTAGGCCATAGCTTAAGCTACAGCAGAGCCATCTTGGTCAGGAACCACCACTGCCCAGCTGGTGAGTTCAGGAGTTGTCAGGGCCACTGCAGGAGGCTTGGCCAGCTCCAAGGGAGGGGAACATGCCTCCTCAGACCCTTGAAGCCTTTAAAGAGCACGTGGACATTGGGTAACCCAGCATGGGCAAGGCTGTGGGGAAAGGCTGTTCGCTGTGGTGTAAAGTACTTGGAGAGGCCCTGCCCGGGTGCTAACTCCACTACCTATTTTATTTCTGGGTAACCCTTAATAAGTCATTTTTCATTCCCAAGCTATAGTTTCTTTCTCTACATCCCTCCATAGTAACAGGAGGGAATCAATGTTTTTTTTCCCATCCATTCCACTCAAGCCAGCAGCTCTTCCCTTTCAAGTAAAATACTATAGCAAACTCCCCTGTCCTTAAGTCTACCTTTATGGGCTCTCACCACACTTTCTCTCAATACACTCCCCTGACCTTCCCGCATGACCCCAACTTCTTCTAAAGGCATCCTTCCTTTGGAGGGAGTTCTCCCAAGGGGCCATACCTGAGCAAATCCCACGAAGAACAGCTGGTGATTGGTGAGCCCCACAGCAGGTAGCGGCTGCTCCTCCCCGTGCTTCCTCAGCCAAGCTTTGTAAGCCTGGGTGAATAACAAGTAGCAAGTCCACCAGCCCACATCCCCAAGGACCCTTCTACACAGTCTGGGGGACCTCGGCCACTCACATTGTAAGCAGCCTTAAGACCCCCATTATCGGCGATGTTTTCCCCCAGGGTCTGGAGTCCGTTGAGCCTCTCTCCATTGACCTGGTACTGGTTGTACTGTTCTTCCATGCAGGCTGTATGATTCTGGAAAGCCGTCAGTGACTCATTCTGCCACCAAGGACGCAGATTCCCTTCTTTGTCATACTCACGCCCTGAGAAGAACTCATCTTTGCAACCCACCCACTGGGGAACAAATACCCCAAACAACCCTAGCCTGAAGACACCAGGATCCCTAAGACTTGCCCCCAATACCCCATATCCTTGTAGTAGTCACTGGAAATTCTAGAATGGAGCCCTACCTTGGTCATCAAAGGCATGTGTCAACTCATGGCCCATCACCACACCGATGCCACCAAAGTTCAAGGCCCTGGTAGACGAGGAATGCTGAATAAGGGCACGACAGGGACATTTCCTGATTCCCCTCCAGCTCTTCTCCCAGCTCACCCACATGGTCCCAGAACCCAGATCCTCCTGCCTCAGACACACTTTGGGTGGTTGTGAGCATAGAAGGGGGCCTGCAAGATGCCAGCAGGGAAGACAATTTCATTCTTGGTTGGAAGGTAGTAAGCGTTCACAGTCTGAGGTGTCATGCTCCATCTGGGGGAGGAAGAACAAGGCTGAGGGTCCTCACTCTCCTTATGCTCCCCAGCCTGACAGCCCAGGCCTCCCTGTCTTGTCTCCTGCAAGGGCCTTGAACCACTCCTCATCCTACCCCCCAAAACCCTGGTCTACCTCTCTGGCTGCCCCATGTCTGCCCGTTCATTCTCACTGGTCTCGGCTGGGAGGTTTGCGGAGCTGGTCAGCCATCACCTTAGCTGAGAAGTTGTACAGATTCAACATGTTTTGGAAAAAGGAATCTTCAGAGACTTCATACTATGGGAATATGGAAGGGAGAAAGCACGTGAGGACATGTTGGAGAAGGCGAGAATCCCGGCAGGACCTTTCTAAGCCAGCCTCTGTCTCCTCCACTGTGAGATGGCTACAAACAGCTAATTGACAATGTTTCAAAGGTACTTAAGTTTCAAGGGCTGTTTTGCTGTTGCTTTTGTTTTGAGACAGAGTCTCACTGTGCATCCCTGGTTGGCCTTGAACTCAGAGTTCTTCTTCCTGAGTGCTGGGATTAAAGTCGTGAGTCCCCACCCTCAGTTTTTTGTTTGTTTTTTTAACTTACATTCTTTTGTTCTTACAACCATAAGGCGAGTCCTTTTTGTTTGTTTGCTCTGCTTTGGTTTTTGTTTTCTAGGACTTCTTTGTGTATTCACAACTTCCTGGAACTTCCTCTGTAGACCAGGCTGGCCATAAAATGGAAGATCCTCCTGCCCCTACTTCCCAAGTGCTGGGATTAAGGGTGTGCACCACTACAACCCAGCAAGGTGAGTACTATTAAAGTCCCATTTTACAGATGAAACTGAGGCCCAAAGATGTCCTGTCCAAGACTCCACTGAAGTAGGAACATGATCAACTCAGACTGCACTCCAAATCTAGACCCTCATTAATGCAATATTTTATTGCCAACTGTCCTATATCTGGCATAGAATCCATACTTAAGCAACTTAATTAGTTGTATCTGCCTTCTGTCCTCAGTGCCTTCTATCAATGACACCAGGAACAAGGCTAGAGCCCCAGACTCTGAAGGTTAGTTCTGTGAAAGGTACTCACCCCTTCATAAACATCATCCAGCTCTTTGGGCTCCAGGATGAAATCAGGGAAACCAATCATATCATAGATGGCATCTGCCTGAAGAGACCAAGGTAAGGGTTTCCCTCCTAGCTCCCAGCAAAACTCAATGGGCTGTAGCCACCTCAAGATGGCGCCCCTGACACAGCCACAGCTCACTTTGTCCTTGGCTGCCAGCCGGGTCTTCTCGTCCATCCAAACCAAGTCTTCCAGGGTCTCCTCAAAAGCAGAACGGATTTCACTAATCATCCCCTCAGCCTGCGGGAAGAGGGGAGAGTCACAAGTCAGCCTCCCCTGCACTCACTGCATCCTTGCTCTCCATCTGCCCTTGGGTCCCATTCTGGTCTATCCAGGATGTCATGGATTGTGAAGAGTCCTGAAGAAAGGCTGCCCAGCAGGGAGGGCGAAACCACCACAGGTGACATTATTGTTATTGTGGGTGGCATTTTTCTAAGTAACTAAGTAAACATTTGAATTGGCAGTTGGGTAAATTAATATTATACCTTCATATACTACATTGCTCTTTATCTGGTTATGAAGGAGATACATGAACAGAATTTATACAGCGGAAAATTCATCATTGATAATCTCATCACACAGCTATCTTCTTTTAACAGTCTGACTATTCCTAGTGTTTTTCCTATTCCAGAAATTCAGACAAAATATGGAACTGTGTTATGCAATGTGTATATATTTTTGCAATCTACTTTTGTTCTGCTTTAAAATGTATCAGTAGGCCAGGCATGGGAGGCAGAGGCAGAAGAAGGGTCATCACAACTTTGAGGCCAACATGGTCTACAACAGAGAGTATCAGGCCAACCTCATCTCAGGGTTGGGTTACTTGCTTGGGGGTAACAAACTTGTCAAGCATGCTAAAGGGCTCCAGATGCAATATTGGCATTACCAATTTCTCTTTTAATCTAAAAAATAATCCAGACATAGTTGTGTAATTTAAAAAACAAATTCTATGTATCAGAAGGCTGAGGCAAGTTCTAGCCTGGAATTTACTATGAATTCATTTAAAAAAATATGAGACTGAGGCCGGAGAGATGGCTTAGCAGTTAAGAGCACTGACTGCTCTTCCAAAGGTCCTGAGTTCAAATCCCAGCAACCACATGGTGGCTCACAACCATCTATAATGAGATCTGATGCCCTCTTCTTGGGTGTCTGAAGATAGCTACAGTGTACTCATATATAACAATAAATAAATCTTTAAGCCAGAGTGGGCTGGGCCGAGCAGAGGTCCTGAATTCAAATTCCCAGCAACCACATGATGGCTCACAACCATTAGTACAGCTACAGTGTACTCATAGACATAACATAAAAAAAAAAGTGAGACTGTTAAAAACTTTTAAATAAATAATTTATCTTCAATTTAAAGTTCCTAAACATTTTTCTTAAACACTAGGAATAGTCAGACTGTTAAAAGAAGATAGCTGTGTGATGAGATTATCAATGATGAATTTTCCTCAGTTTACAGCTGTATAAATTCTGCTCATGTATCTCCTTCATAACCAGATAAAGAACAATGTAGTAGCCAGGCAGTGGTGGCGCATGCCTTCAATCCCAGCACTTGGGAGGCAGAGGCAGGTGGATTTCTGAGTTCGAGTCCAGCCTGGTCTACAGAGTGAGTTCCAGGACAGCCAGGGCTATACAGAGAAACCCTGTCTCGAAAAAACAAAAAAAAAAAAAAACAAAAACAAAAACAAAAGAACAATGTAGTATAAGAAGATATAATATTAATTTACCCAAATGCATCATAGTCCATCCTATTATTTATTTTTCCTTTACTGCATAATTGGATGGTTCAGGTTTCCCATAAATATCTCATATTTAATATTATTATTACCTGTAATTATCTCTTAGTATTATTTTTGGTTTGGTTTGCTTTGTTTTTGTTTGTTTGGTTTTTTTTCAGGGTAGGGTTTCTCTGTGTAGCCCTGGCTGTCCTAGACTCATTTTGTAGACCAGGCTGGCCTCAAACTCACAGAGATTTGCCTGCCTCAGCCTCCCAAGTGCTGGGACTAAAGGCACGTGCCACCACACCTGGAAATTTTTAATAATTATATAGGTAACACAAATCTAGTATAAGACTTTGTAAAATTACAGAAAGCTGTAAGGAACCCAACACCTCATAATCCCACCACCCAATTTGCTGCTTAGTGAATTCCCTTCCCAATTTTTCTATGTATACACATAAATGGCCAGCAGATTTTTAAACAAATCAAAGGGTAATTTTAGAAGCCTGAAGACTCACGATTTCCTTGCTTTGTCGGTCAAACGTGGCCTTCACAAAGAGCGAGCCCAGAGCAAAGCCAAGGGCATCATCTGTATTGGAGATGCAGGTCTGCCACCTCGGGGTGCAGGACTGTAAAGGAACAAGGAGCAGGGTCCCAGAGATGGCAAGGATCTCTAGTCTGAAGGCCTTTCTCCCTCTCCAGTGCTAAGTCCCAGAGAGCTGGACAACAGCTTGGCTTGGATTTGAGGAGCCATTTCTGCTTCAGACTCCAGAGATATGTAAGGCAGTATCTCAAACTGCACTGGCACCAGAAGCAAAGCTTCAATAGAAAGAGATAGGTGAGCCGCCCACTCCATTCTCTGTTCCCACTCCCGTTATTGCCCTATCAGCCCTCTTTGACTTCAGAAGTTTCTATCATCATCATCATCATCAATCATCATCATCATGTTTACTTACTGGGGAGGGGGGCACTTGGCGGAAGTCAACCTTAAGGAGCTGCCAGGTGGGACTTGGGGCTTGAACTTGGGTCATCAGGCTTGGAACCAAGTGCCTCAGCTGTTCTGAGCCATCTTGGTGGCCCAAGATTAGATGTTTCTTTGATCAGTTCTACAGTTCAGACTTCTATACAATCAGTTCACTATACCTGAAACCTGGGTATCATCCCAGCTTCCTCCATTACCTCCCTTCCAATTCAGTCCCTCACTCTTTCTACTAACTCAACTGCATCGTCTCGTGTGTAGCCTGTCACCATTTTCCTCTTCTACATGTCATCTCTTGGCAAAGTCTGACTTCTTTTTTTTTTTTTGGTTTTTCGAGACAGGGTTTCTCTGTATAGCCCTGGCTGTCCTGGAACTCACTCTGTAGACCAGGCTGGCCTCGAACTAAGAAATCTGCCTGCCTCTGCCTCCCAAGTGCTGGGATTAAAGGCGTGTGCTACCACCACCCAGCAAGTCTGACTTCTTAACATACCTGCCAAGTTCCCTCATAAATGTCCTGTGCCCACCTTAACCAAAATCAGTGCCCTGCTCTCAAGCTCCTACCAGAACCCCTGCAAACACGCTGAGCTCCCCTAGGGCCTCTGGGAATTTGCATGTGTGTTTCTTATGCCTGAAATGCTTCTTTCCCGTTTCCTCATTCCTCACCCGGCAGACTTTGAGAACATTTTCCTACGGCCTCCTCCACTTTGTTCCCCACAGTGAGTGTGCTGTCCCAACTTCTGCTTTATAACATAAAGGAGATTTTTCACTCATTGTGAACAATTAAAACCCTCATAATACATGCATTTGTTTGTAGTTTTCTGCCCCATGCTTATTGAGGCCTCTTGAAATGAACAGCACCTGATCATCTTCATCCTCCTCATCAAAGCCATACGCTGTATACAACACACGCTGACATTTACTCAAGCTAGCCTTGAGTGTTATTCATGTATTGCCGATCAGGAAATGGAGAGCCAGAGGACCTTGCTCACATACCCAAGGCACCATAGGCCAAAACATGAAGGAACTAAGAGTAGAAGTCATGAGGGTTTGATTCCAAACTCTGTGTTCCATACCATGCGCTCACGTACCGTGAGGAGAATGTTCCTACACACTGTGGGCAGGTATCACCAGCTAGACTTAGTCAGAAAGGAAGCAGAGCCAGACAGCCCACCTTCTTGGTACCATAGAGGGTCTCCAGCAGCTTCTCCTGTGCAGTCTCAAAGCGCTGGTCAAGGCTTGAGGTTGTCTTCTGCACCAGGTTCCAAATTAGGTAATTGTTCAGGATGCTATTTCCATATCAGAAATCAAGGAAAGATATGTAGGGAACCCTTTCCTCTCCTCAGCCAGTCCCCAGGAACATGCAAGCTATGGAGGTCCTGAGAGGTGTGGGAAAGTGGTCCTGAAACCTCTTACTCTGGGACACAAGAGAAGTCAGCTTGGAGCAAGATGAGGGAATAGAGGTCACAAGTGGATACCCTGACACTCTGCCCAGAGGAAGGGTCCACAGACATTTTAATCTGAAGTTTGGAAGGTCCGGGGTCTTATCAGTCAATCTGTGTGCCAAGCCACTGTGGCTAGTCCTTCCAGAGATCTCCAGAGCCTTGAGTCCCTTCACTATCAGTACCTTCTCCCCACTCCCATTCCCCAGTCACACCTTGGCTCCGTACGGTTGATGAGGTCCGACACCTGTTGTAAATACTCAGTCCCATACACCACCACAGGCTCAGAGTCACCCAACTCAAGTGGCGATAACAAGAAAGAAAGGAACTCCAGCCAGTCCATGGAGGGTGCTAGAGCCTGAAAGCAGAAAGTCTTCAGGCTTCCCTGCCTTCCCACTGGGCTCCCAACAGACTTTTCCCCCACTGATTTGCTATAGCCCGGGCATCTTTCCCATTGCCATAGTAACAGTTACAGGCTGCATGGGGACCCCTTTCTGCAGTAAATGCTTTTCCAGGCCTGAATGCCCTGCAGACTGGGAGCCTAACTGCTCATTGTACAAGGAGAGCAACTCTGTGATATTCAGCTTGGGCACAGAAATTCAAATATTTTATGCAGGTTGATAAAACACCACTCCCCCAACATATCCTACATACCTGGCCTCTCTCTAGAATCTCCTTATCGCTAGTCTTTCCATAATTCAACACCAAGAAGGCTAACAGTGAGGGCATTAGGAGATACTTCCGTATCATTCTAATTATTTTGTAGATATCTCATCCATTTGGTTTTTCCCTTTGCTTGCTTGCTTGAGATGGGTTCTTACACTGTAGTCCAAGTTGGCCTGGAACTCACAGAAATCCTCCTGCCACAGTCTCCCAAGTGCTAGGGTTACAGGTGTGAACCACCATGCCTGGCTAAATAGTTTAATGACAATCTCTTCATATAGTCCTAGGCAACAAGAAAAAAGACTAACCAGTGACCTTGAGAGGGGTGGCTTAAAATGTTTACCATATTCCAGGGCAGTGACATATACCTGGGAGCACACAGAAGCAGCAAACAAGGAGAGGACTGGTTGTTAAAGGAAGATAGCGACACAGGGTGGTCTTTATCAAGGGCTACCCTCTCCCTAGTATCTCTAGTCCCCTGCCTACTCCACCTGCAGCTCTGAGATGCTCATCTTGTGATAGATCTTCTCCTCATCACGCCGCTGGTCCTGGGGCACGGTGATGTTAGCCAGCTGTATCTCCAGCTCCAGCACCTGCTGCATCTGCTCCTGGGTGGAGGCTGGCTGTCCACCCAGCAGCATTCCCAGCTCCACCATGTAGTCCAGGTACGCAGTGAGAACCTGTGAAAGCCTCAGTCATCCTCAAGGCAAGCGACAAGCCCTTCCCAAGGCTGAGGTCCGCTCTGGCCCTCATCTCTTCCCACCATTTTGGCTTGATGCACCTTATGGAAATCTTCTGACCCGTTACTGACCACCGTCTGCCTACTTCATTACCTGTACATTTACCGTCTATTCCCACCCCACCCCCCAAGTGGACAATGTTCCAACTACATCAGCTGTTCACAACTGAATCCCAAGAGCCTGGATCAAGGCCAGGCACAAAACTGGTCCCCTGTAAATATTTATCCAATTGATGGACTCCCAAAGTGCTTTGCTCTCTCTTTTTCTAATGCCCTTTTAATTGCCCCAGTCCATCAGGGACCATGTGGTTTTATCTGAACACCTGAGTGGATCCTGTAAGGAATCTGCCCCTTCAAGTCCCTTCTTCAAGTTTCTTATCCTAACAAGTCTCACGTGTGCTTTTCTCCATCCTCCCAAGGGATAGGAAAACACAGAAAAAGAATATTCACACTGAATACTATATATCCACTGATCAGATGGCTAAAGGATTTACATATAATGTATCTTGTCTCTACAGCATCACAGCAACTCCACAAAATCCATATAAGTAGTGGTGGCACACCCCTTTAATCCCAGCACTTGGGAGGCAGAGGCAGGGAGATCTCTGTGAACTGGAGGCCAGCCTGGTCTACAGAATGAGTTCCAAGACAGCCACAGCTACACAGAGAAACCCTGTCTTGAAAACAAACAAACAAAAATCCATACTGCTCCCAAATTTCATAGAGGAAACAAGCTTGAGAACACAAGCTTTGACTGGTCAGAATGTGGGGACCTAATCACTACCTGGGCCCAGTACGAGCTCGGGCCACCTCAGTCCAGTCTGGTACCATCAGGACAAGGTCATCTGCTTTGTTTGCCACTGGAATCTTGAGTTCAATACAATTCAAGTATTTGTTGAGGAAAGGGAGAAACTAGATAGATGGTCGGTTCTGTTCAGCAACCACCTCTGTGGCCCTTCCCCCTCTTTTGAAGACCCCCCCCCACATCGCTGCTGGTGTCACAAGAGTAGCAACCCATGCCCCATTCTAGCTCCTAAGGGGAAACAGTTAACTCAGGACTTCAGAGCCTTTCTTGCTCTACTTCCTTATCCTCAGCTTGAGAATTACTTCTGAGAAGTCCTTGAACCCTCTGCTTTCCTACTTTTCATCCTAGCTCAGCCACCGCACCACATTGTCCCCTACATTATGGCGAGAGGCTTCCCGCCTAAGGAAACCAATGATACAATGAGAATCAAACCCAGGGCCTTTCCCAAGCAACATGGGTCTTCCCTGCATTCTTCTGAGCGCACATAAGCACACAAGAGCATGTGTAAGCATGGCAACTCATGTGGGATGAAAAGACAGCTCTTGGAGAGTTGGTTCTCTCATGACACCTTGTGGGATCTGGGAGTCAAACTCAGCTCAAAAGGCCTTTCGACTAGCACCTGTACCTACTGGACCATCTTTTCAGGAACCCATTTTGCTTCTTTTGGGATAAAACCTAAGCTTGCCAGTTATGGTAACGTAATGTGTCTATATAGTCTTAGCACTCGTGAGGCTGGAGCAATAAAGCTACTAAACTCCAAGAGTTAAGACCAGCCTAGGATACACAATAAGACCCTGTCTCAAAACAAAACAAAACAAAAACAACCAAAAAATTCTAAATTCTAAATTAGACCTACATAACTATCCTGAAGAACTGGGTCACTTTCTCCTATTTCATTTCCTCTCTTCTTCAGTCTGTCAAAGGCTGTTCACCTTCCTTCCTCAGAGCTTGTCTGAGGTACTTCCTCGTGGGCCCCTCTCCTCAGTTTTAGCCTACCCTCACCCTCATTCAGCTCCTTCCATTTGGACTCAAATTGGGAACCTCTGATTGTCTAAACAACCGTGACCAGAGTAGAATCACAATGCTTCATATTCTTGGCACCACTGAGAACAATGGCAGTGTCCATGCATGTCAGGAGGAAGGTCTGGCTAAGAAGTTCAGAAAATGCTTAGGAAGAACAACCAGGACTCTCCAGTTGGTCTACTCAGCACGATGCTCTTTCCTCCATAGCCCTTACCACCCAAGGGCCTCCTTTTCCACACCTGCTCCCCACCTTCATCTACATTTTAAGGAGAAGTGGCCTTGAGCTCCTGGCTTATCACCGGGACTCTTCCAGCCTCTGTAGCTGCCTCCTGACCTCTCATACAGAATGTTCCCACATTCCTCAAACTCATGTCTAAAAGGAGAGACTCCCACACACTGCCTGTGTATTCCATGCAGGAGCACGGGCTTGTACCCCACCCCTCAAACCTCTGCCTCTGTCTGTGAAAAGACAGATGAGGAGTCAGCTTCAGCGACACCCATCAATTAAAACAAACAGGATTGCTGAGCATGAAATACAGGCCTGATCTCAAAGTTGCTTCTTGTGCTGTGACATCACACTGCCTCCTGGTCCTCAAGTTTTCCAGGCTGGTTCTTCTACACATAGCACCCCTAAGGCCCGCTCCATTTCACCAGGACTCAGCCTTTTAGCATCAATCACCTCTTTCCTCTTCTAGCATCCAGTATCTAGCAAGCTACAATTCAGCTTGTTACATCTTGTAACCTCACCTTCTTAGCACTCACGCTCGCCACTCTCTTGCCTGGGCCCTTAGGTCTTAGAGTCCAGGGACTAAAGAGATGCTTGTCTTCAGGTTCCCTTCCCAGCATCTTCTCCTTACCTCCAGACAAACTGACTTCCCAAGGCACCACTAATAGCCTCTCTCCATCCCTGCTCTGAAAGCTAGGGGTAACTCTTTAGGGGCTGCAGAATAAAGCTTTGAAGCATTCAGAACCTTCTCCACAACCAGTCACTGACCACCTTCTAGTCTTCCATGTGCTCAGGAGCACATCTTGCCAAACCACACTTCTTGTTACATTCTGAGCACGTTCTAGCCTTCTTGGCTTCAGCTTTTTGCTCAACACATCATCTCTATGAAGAATGCCCTCTTTTGCCTCCTGGACACTTCCTTTCTCATGGTCCAAACACGCCAAGCTTTTTTCCTTTCAACACTTGTTTAACCTCTCTACATAGGATGAGCTCTGTTGACCTCTATTGTAGTCTTAATATTATTACTATTATTACATTTATTTATTTATTTGTGTGTGTGTGTGTGTGTGTGTGTGTGTGTGTGTGTGGTGTGTGTTTGCATGAGTATAGAGGTCAAAGGAATCTTGGAGGAGACAGTTTTCTCGTTCCATCACATGTATCTCACGGATTGAATGCAGGTCGTCAGGCTTGACAGCACGTGTCTTTTTACCTGCCAGAGTCGAGGTGCTGGCCCACACCTTTGCTTTTATAGGACCCAACTCAAACATGATCTCCTAAGGAAACCCCTAGATGCCTGCATCTCACCAGAGTCCCAGACACCTTTTGAAACTTGTTCTCAGATACCTAGATCCAAAGACTTCCCGTGACAATGACAATGACTCTGAAATTCATATATCAGATTTTTCCCACCGTATCTGGAATATGATAGGTACGAGTGAAAGTCTTTCCAGGGCTGGGAATGTAGCTCAGTAGCAGAGTGCTTGCCTAGCATGTGTGAGGCACTGGGTTTGATTCCCTGCACCACAAAAATAAAGATGAAAAATTCCCTGTTGGAATAATAGGAAGAAAGGAAGGGGGAAGAAAAAGGAGGAGGAAGAAGAAATGATAGTTGGCTTGCTAGGCAGCACAATGGCTCACCTTCCTCATTCTGACCCTAGGCAAAAAGTAAAGTATATAGGGATTAGCCAGCTCAGCAGGGATGGGACAGGGTACTAGGAAGTGCCTTACTTTCTCATTGGCAGTTCTATTTAGGTAGTAATCTCGAGAGGGCAGAAAAAGTCCAGACTGGTCCACCTGCAAGAGCAAGGCATAAAGGTTAATCTCCCTTCCTCTTTGAACCGGAGACTCTTGTGCATGGGGTTGGGGGGTGTTCAGTCTGCCTGTCATAGGAGAGGGGAATCTTGACTCACCAAAGTTTCCATGAGCCCCTTCCCTTTTCCCAGCCAGGCACCTGGATAATATTGCTGTTAGAACTCTTAGAATCAGCACTGACATAGACGGTGAAGAATGGGGTAGCTCTATAGGTCCCTGCTACTGCCTTTAGCACTTCCATGAAGTTGTCCTCATCCCAAGGCCCCGTGATGTTCCAGCCACCGATCTGAATAGAGATCATAAGTGGAGTCTCTAGTACAGGGGTCACCAAAGTTCCCTTGTCCCTCCTCTTCTCTTGCCCACAGCCCACAGTGTCCCTGCCTTGTTAATGAGGTCCTGAAGTGGCTGGGCTCCTAGCTTCTCAATGCGCTCCAACTGTAGGCAGGACAGGTAGAAACTCCGCGTCTTCCGCTCAGCTTCACTGCTGGAATTGAAAGTGGTATTCTCTGCAATGGGTAAAACACAGGACAGGATGTGGGGCGCAGTTAGATTACCTGCTGTAGGAGAGCCTCTGGCCTTCACTCCTCTCCTGGCCCACCTATATATGTGTGTATTTTGTGGGACTGGAGATTGAATTTAGGACCCTTCACATGATAAACAAGTGCTCTCCCACTGAGCCATACCCCAGTCCTCTTCTCCTTTCGGTAAAGTCAAAAATAGGGTCTTAATAAGTTGGCCACACTTGCTTTGATCTTCCAACCTCCTGCCTCAGTCTCCTGAGCTGTTGGAATTATCAGCATACATCAATAAACCAGGTTCTTCCCCCACCCCCTTTGGGAAGAAGTCTCACTGTATAGCCTGCTCATAGAGATTGACCTAGTTCTGCCTCCTTACTGAGTGCTGGGATTTTAAAACAGGGTCTCACTATGTAAGCCCTGGCTGTCCTGAAACTCACTCTGTAGACCAGGCTGGCTTAGAGTTCACAGAGATCCATCTGTATCTACCTCCGGTGCTGGGGTTAAAGGTGTGCACTGCTAAGGAAGACTGGAAGAGCAAAATGTGGCTTCCCCTCCTGTTTGTGGAGACCCTCAAAAAGCCCCTGTTATTCTGCCCCATCTAACCCAGCTCGTTACGAAGCCTTCCTGTTCTCTGCATACCCTCCCTCAAGAGCTTCACAGAATGATCCACCAGTTCTGCACTTGTGGATATTTATTGCATACCTACTAAGTGCTGGACCATGTGTTAGTCAGGAAGCTTTCAACTGGCATAGCATGCGTGACAGCATTCACTCACCAAGTAGGTGCTTCAGTATGGCTTGGTTCTGGTCCCAGAGGCTGTTGAAGGTATTCCAGCGAGAACGTCCATTGGGTAGAGGGTTTCTTCGAATCCAGCCTCCACAGGAGAACTGGTAAAAGTCCTGACAGGGGCTCACTCCACGGTCTAGAGATTCCAGGATTTTTCCAGCTACTCGAATGCAGGCTTCTGTGACGCAGGTGCTATGGGCTGGGTCTGTGGCAGGAGACATATGGGAAGGTAGGAGACTGTCAACCGGGTGGAAGAAGCAAAACCTCTCGAGAAGCCAATTACAGCAAGAAGTTGGAAAGGCTAATCCCAAAAAGAAAAATATTGAGAAGACTTTCAGTCTTTTGCCCCACTCCCCTAGCTATGAGGGCTGCCATCAGGTGTGAGCCCACCTACCTCTGTGGTACTGGACCCACAGAGCCACGAGGCAGCCCAAAAGAAGGGCAGCCAACACTAGAATCAGGCCTGCCAAGACCAGCTCCAACTGTGTGTGTGAACCAAAGAGTTGTCTTGTCCTCTTCTGGAATCCCACCTGGGGAACACAGGACAGGAGCAAGTGAGCTGCAAAGACCCACGAGATCACAGAAGTCCTCCCAGAAAACAAAGATATGAAGAAGGTACAACCGGTTTCTAGAGTCATGGAGCAAATAGCTAGTGGGGTTAACTTCGGGCCCAAGAGCCAAGAGGCAGGTGGAGCCTGTTTTGTGCAACGTCATGGCTTTGAAATGCCTCACTATAGTCCTGGCGTAGGAGGCCAGAGATGGCATGGAAACCGGGACAAGTGACCCACAAGAACAGCCCGCACCACATGGTTATGACAGTCATCATGCCAAAGGTGAGGCCTAATGAGAAAAGGAGAACCCCTTTGCTCACCTCCAGTGAGTCCAGGGTGGCCCTGCCTTCTACTGTAATCTCTGGTGATTCTTCATCCCGAAGCTTAGCTCGTTTGTACTCCACCATCTGCAAACAGTTCAGGAGCACCAACTGAGGCTGGGCAGCTAGGCCTTTGGCCCAAGGCCCTGCTTGGGCATCCCTCGCTGGGCCGGCTTCCTCCTTCATGCAGGGAGGGCCCTTCCCCGGGTGCCAGATTCTCAGACTAGGGTTCCCTCAGGCACCACCATCCCTCTACAACCCGCACAAGAAGCCCCATCTCCGAGGCAAACCAGGGTCCCTGCCAGACGCTGCCAGCTCACTCACACCCGCCCCTCCACACTTTGTGCCCGCTCCACCCGGGTCCTCTCCCCTGGAGTCCAGGGCCACCACTCACACTGCCTCCGCCACCCAGCTCCTGCAGCGCGACGTTCATGGTGGAGTAGAGCAGGGCCGCGCCGCGCCTTAGGGCTGGGCGAGGTTGACCCGCCCAGGAACTACGGCCCAGGCCACCCGCTGAACCCCGCCGTGGCCCTCCATCCCAGCTACTGCTGCAGCCCCTGGCTTGGCCACGGCGGCCCCGCTTTCTCAGGGTTCCCCCACCCAGCGGCGCGCCCGGGGGAGAGAGCGAGGGGGAGGGGCGGAGCGCGCGCGGCTCCCCGCCAGCATCCGCGGCCAGACCGGTCCGCGCAACCGCTGCTCTCCATCAAACCTGAGAGCCCCTCAGGCAAGCCACCCATAATTTGCTTTCATTTGGTTGAGGCCCAATCATTGCTAATATTTTTTACCCGGACTCTCCAAATTTCAGGCCTTCTTCTATACTTTTAATCACCGTAGAGGAATCATGTCCCTGCGAGGAACCTCTTTACCTTGCAGTCTGTCTGCAGGGTCGTGGGTTTTTTTGTTGTTGTTGTTTGTTTTTGTTTTTTGTTTTGTTTTGTTTTACAGCAGGAAGTCACAGGCAGTTCACCTCTATACAGGTGCCCATAGGATATCTACAACAGCATAGGGTTCCAAGCATAAGTACATACAGAGAAACTCAGAAGCAACTATTCTGAATTTTCACAATGTATATACGGAAAAGCCCACTGTTATTGGGGACACACACAAGCACATACCAAGTATTAGGGCAGTATGCACTATACACACATTGCTTCAAGATGGCACTTTTACTCTCCAAGATAATTGCTGTCATCAGATCATCTCATAAAGGGAGGGTTGCAGATGGTGACAAATTGGCAGGGAAAAAAACAGCCATGCACAGATATTTAAAGAAAAGACATGCTAACACTTCCAACTCAGGAAGGCAAATGATTTTATTTGGGAGGTTTACAAGAGAGGGGAAAAAAAAAAAACCACAGAGCAATATTTAACTGAAACGCAACAGCGTGGCATCCATGCATCCGCCATCTGCCTCCCATATTGTCATTCCTCAAACAGGCAGAGGAGTGTTACAGTCTGTTGCGCCAAGGAATGCCTCATGTTTTTTACAGTGCTGCAGAGAGAACTGGGACACCAAAGCACTGCCTCCTCTTCCTCTCTCCAACCGCACCAAGAGAACACAAAACTGTGATCTGAGGAAGCCTTACGTAGTGGCAGTGGATACTCATTTATTGATTCGCACCTAAGTTCTCAGACATCTTATTGCAAGTGGTGCTAGCGTGGGCTATTCTTGAGGCTGAGAAACGATGCAAGATGAATGGATTTGGCTGAGAAGTGCTAGACTGCTTTCTTAGGCACTTTTCCATCCCCAAAGTGCATGTTCTCAAACAAGACAGAGCACAGTGTCGCTGTTAGGATTAACAATTCTGGGTTCAGACTCAGTTTCCCCATCTGTAAAATGGAAATAAGAGTAGTATTCAGGCAGTGGTGGCACACTCCTTTAGTTCTAGCACTGGGGAGGCAGAGGCAGTTGGATCTCTAAGGTCAAGGCCAGCCTGATCTACAAAGTGAGTTCCAGGGCAGCCAGGGCTACACAGAGAAACCCTGTCTCAAAACAAACAAACAAACAAGAGCAAAAAAATAGTATCTACCTCAAAGTGTGTTTCTAAAATTAAACAGAACAGGGACTGACACATAAAGAGGATATTGTGAGTCAATCTGCTTTTTTCAGATACTGGGTATTAAATCAAGGGCCTTGCATCTGCTAATAGGTATTCTACCTCCAGATTATTTGGGGCCTTAAATAGATTATTTGGGGTCTGCATTGATAGCTCAACATTTAAGAGCACTGGCTGCTATTCCAGAGGACCTAAGTTCAATTCCCAGCTGCCACACAAAGGCTCACAACCTTCAGTAATTCAAATTCCAAGGGATCCAGCACCTTCTACTGGGCTCTACAGGCATTGCACATGATTCACAGACACACACACATAGGCAAAACATCTGCATGCATAAAATAAGAATAAACTAAATACTTTTAAATAAAATAAAAATTAAAATAATGTTTTCAGGGATAAGGTGTTTAAAATAAAGCCTATTTTGGCTGAGTATGGTACTTCACACCTTTAATGATAGCACTTGGGAAGCAGAGTCAAGTGTATCTATGTGAACTCAAGCCAACCTGGTCTACATATTGAGTTCCAGGACAGCCAGGCCTACATAGTGACTGAGTCTGTCTAAATAAATTATTACTATCATTTTAAAATATTTATGTATGTATATATTTGTGTTTGTGTGTATGATGTGTTGGGTCAGGGGAGGTGGCACACAGGTGGAGGTCAGAGAACAACTTGTGTGAATCGGCCTTTTCCTTCCTCCATGTGGGTTCCTGGGATCAAACTCAGGTCAGCAGGCTTAGCAGCAAGTGCTCTTACCCACTGTGCCATCTCACTACTCTAGAATTATTATTATTATTATTATTATTATTATTATTATTATTATTATTATTTACTATTATTATTAAGGGAAATTCTCACTAAGTTGCCCAGGCTGACACTAAAGTTTCAATTCTTCTGCCTTGGTCTCCCTAGTAACTGGAATTAACAAGCCTGCCTGATTTTAATTTATTTTTGTTTTTGTTTTTTGAGACAATTTCTCTGTATAGCCTTGGCTGTCCTGGAAACTCATTCTGTAGACCAGGCTGGCCTCTAATGCAGAGATCTTTCTGCCTCTGCCTCCTGAGTGCTGGGATTAACGGCATGTGCCACCACTGCCCAGATTTGTTTGTTTGAGACGAGTCTCACTATGTAGCCAGGACTGGTCTCCAACTTGCAGTGATCTCCTTGCCTCTGCCTTCTAAGTACTGAAATTATAAGTGTACACCAACATGCCATGCCATCATATTATAATTATTATCATCGTCCAAGACATAGTAAAGCTAGTAGGGCTGGAGGAAGTGTGCTCTAGTGCTCTGATGATGGAGCAGGCTAGGTTCCTTAGGCATCCAGCTTTCACATCTTGACATACTAGAGCCTGAAGCAGCTACATCTACTTAGGACAAGTCTCTGGCTTGCTCATGCTCACTCTAGTGACAAGATAGCATCACAGCATTCAGCTCTCGACTTCCCTTCCAAGAGGAAAGAAAACTCAGCACTTAGGAATCAGGTGAGGTGGCATATGCCTGTATTTGGAAGATGGGGGCAGGAAGACCATCAGTTCATCCTCAGATACACACTAAGTTTGAGGCCAGCCTAGGATATATTAGACCCTAAGAAAAAAAAGGAAGGGAGGAAAAAAGGTGTGTGTGTGTCGGACCAGAATGAGTCAGATCAGGTGGAGCAGGTCTGTAGTCCCAGCTACTCAGAACCAGAAAGATAATAAATTTAGAGCCTGCCTGGGAACCCTGAGCAATTTGGTGAGACTGTGTCACAAAATCCAAAGGAGAAAGATGTCTGGGATTCAGTAGTGGAGCATTTGCATGGACCCTAAGCCCCCCAATTGTTGGAGTAATGTTTTTTCACTTTGTGTGAAGGTGTGTCTGTATTTTCTTTCTTTCTTTTTTTTAAAGATTTATTTATTTTATACATATATGAATACACTGTCACTGTCTTCAGACACACCAGAAGAGGGCATCAGATCCCATTACAGGTGGTTGTGAGTCACCTTGTGGTTGCTGGGAATTGAACTCAGGACCTCTGGAAGAGCAGTCAGTGCTCTTAAACTCTGAACCATCTCTCCAGCTCTGTTTCTGTATTTTCAATTGTTAATTCTGTACCTGCAAAGAGCTAAGTGCTGGCAGGATTTTGATATTGTCATTTCTATTTCCCAATGCCAAGTTTTCTGCTTTGTAAATATTTGTCCTTCCTCACCTACCTAAAGGCAGTCTAGAATTGGTTCAGAGGTTGTCTTGCTACTGAATGATTGTAATACAGGTCTGATGGCCAGTAGCTGGGCAGGAAGTGATAGGGGAGGACTTCCTGGCAGAGAATGACATGGGAGAAGAAAGCAGAAATGGAAGAATAGGAAGCAAACATGAAGGGGAGTAGCTGGACCTCAGAGGAGCAGAGAGGTGTCGAGCTAGCCTCTTGGTTGTAGGTTAGGTAGTCGGGTTAAGTTAGATGAGCTAGCTGGGAGACAGATAGCTCAAGCAAAAGGCCTAAGCTTTAAACTATAATAGAAGTCTTGGTTCGTTTTATTCATACCATAGATGGTCCAAGAAAGTCTGGTTATGATGAAAGGCAAGAAAGGGAAACAAAACCCACCAAGTATGTCCAGCACTTGAGTTTGTGCACCATTGTTGTGGTTTTGAATGAGAATGGTCCCCGTGGGTTCATATATTTGAATACCTGGTCCATTACAATTGGTGGAATTGTTGGGGAAAGGACTAGAAGGTGTGGCCTTGTTGGAGGAGGTATATCACTAGAACTAGATTTTGAGGTTTCAAAAATTCACACCAGTCCCAGTTAGCGCTCTCTCTCTCTCTCTCTCTCTCTCTCTCTCTCTCTCTCTCTCTCTCTCTCTCCTGTAATCTCTCAGTTTCTGCTCCAGCACCATACCTGCCCATCTGCTGCCATGCTTCCTGACATGATGGCCACAGACTCACCCTTTGACACTATAAGTAACTCTCATTAAACACTTCCATCTCTAAGTTGTGCTGGTCATGGTGTCTCTTCACAGCAATAGAAAAATAAGCAAGACAACTGTTGTAGATGTGTTACATATATAGGCTCATTCATCCCGTGACATCCTTGTGAGCTAGGATTGAAATCCAGGATTTCTGACTCATTTCTTGAAAGCAGATTAGAAATGTGAATCAAAAAGAAGCCAGGCTTCTCCAACACTATTGCTACTCTTTCACCATATTTCTAAGAAGAGTAAGAAGAAACACATCTGTTTTGAAGCCAGGCTAACTTGGACTCAATCTTAGGCTCCATCTCTTATTAGCTGATACCTATATCAAGTTACTGGATAGAGCTAAATTTTCCATGCTTGTAAAGCAAAACAACCATCCCTATCTCAGAAAACTAAATACAACCACCTACCCATCAGAATCTAGCACGTTTACCGAGTTCTCAGAGTTACAAAGACTTAACCTGAATATTTTCATGTCTCCTTCATGATCAAAATCAGCTTTTAAAAAAATATTTTTATTATTATTTATTTAGTTGTACATATGTGTATGACTGTATAGTACATGAGTCCAAAGTTAGGAGCATCCCTTGGCTGCTGTTGTTATAAGTAGTTGTAAGCTGCCTGATTGTGGGTGCTGGGAGTTGAACTCAGGGCCTCTGTAAGAACATGTTCTTAACCACTGAGCCATCTCTCCAGCCCTTAAAATCAGTTTTTAGGCTGATTATGAAAAACCAAAATAAAAGTCAAAAAGGTACTGCTCCTGATTGCATTTTAAGTGCCATTTATAGGAGACTTGGACAAACTTCTGTTCTCTATCATCTTCCCTCTGTGTTTATGTTTCCAGTTTTCTCTATTCTAATTTTTCCTCCTTTCTCTGTTCTTCCTTTCCTATATATCATTCATTGATTTGTTTGTAACAGAGTGCTATGATGTAGTCTAGGCTGTTCTCAAACTTCCTATCCTTCTGCCTCAGTGTCAGGGTATTTGGTTTAACAGATGTGACAGATGTATACAACCAAGTCTGGCTTTCCCTCTCCATCCTCCAGTCCTCTTTTCCTTTAACTGGTTTTGAATAAATGGAAAATGGGCAGACACTTCATTCCTAAATTACAAGGACAGTGTGGTCATGATGATATAAAATACTAATGGTCAATACTAACAAAATGGGGAACATGGCTACCTCCATATACTACAGTTAACTCATAAATCAAGATATTCTAATTCAGATGGTCTACCTCTAGGAAATTTTATCCAAAAGATGTTGACATCAAATAACTTTTGTTCCATAACAAACAAAATCACATTTAATTGGTTAAAGTAAGAACTAAACAAGGCGGTGGTAGCGCACACCTTTAATCCCAGCACGCAGGAGGCAGAGACAGATGGATTTCTGTGAGGTTTTTTTTTGTTTGTTTGTTTGTTTTTTTGGTTTTTCGAGACAGGGTTTCTCTGTGTAGCCCTGGCTGTCCTGGAACTCACTTTGTAGACCAGGCTGGCCTCGAACTCAGAAATCCTCCTGCCTCTGCCTCCCAAGTGCTGGGATTAAAGGCGTGTACCACCACCGCCCAGCTACACAAAGAAATTCTGTCTTGAAAACCCAAGTAGGTAAGTAGGTAGATACATAGATAGATAGATACATAGACAGACAGACAGACAGACAGGCAGACAGACAGGAAGAACTAGGATTTTTCATGTTCTGTGGTTGGATGGTTCTTCAGGTCTGGGACTGGTTGGTCTGGAATACTTAGATGGTCTAATCTGTTTTGTGGGACTCTGTTGGGATGACCAAAGCCTTTGTAGTTACTCTTCTTCCAGTAACCACGCTATATCAAAATAGCAAACAAAGAAAAGAAATACCAAGCTACTGTTAGTCATCATTAAAGATCACATCAGCAACAAATGGGGTTAGTCCTGCCTCAGTACACAGCTGTCTTTCAGACCTTTGCTTCATCACATTTGCTAGTGTCTCTACAGGGCAAGCATGTCCTATGGTCAAAGTTAAATTCAGGGACGGACAAATAGACTCTATTTCTTTGTATTGGGGAAGCTGCAAAATATTGTTATTTTTTTCTCACAACATTTATTAATCACAGTGCTATTTATAATACCTCCCCAAACAAGGAGGAAATAATGTATAAGTATAGAGGGCTTGTTGAATAACTCAAACATCCATACAATGGGATGCTGTGCAACATATGCAAATGATAGAAGAGGAATAAGTGGGGGCTGGAGAGATGACTCAGTGGTTAAGAGCACTGACTTCTCTTCTAGAGGTCCTGAGTTCAATTCCCAGCAACCACATGGTGGCTCACAACCATCTGTAATGAGGTCTGATGTCCTCTTCTGGTGTCTGAAGACAGCTACAGTGTACTCACATACATAAAATAAATAAATATTTTAAAAAAGAAATAATCGATGGGATAAATTGCTATGTAAATTAGGAGAGGTACAGTTTTTTTAAAAAAAAATCTCATTTTATAAAACAAAATAAATACATGCAAACACAGGTTGAGAAAAGGTCAGAAAGATGTATACAAACTGCTTAGTATGAATGGGCTCAGTGATGATGTTACTTCCTTTTTATACACCTATTTATTCATCATATGTATGTTTGCACATACCATAGCACAAATATAGAAGTCACAAGACAATTTGTGGAAGTCTCTCCTGCCATCATGGAGATGAAAATCAGGTTTTCACGCTGGACAATGCATATCTTTACTTACTGAGCCATCAAAGAAGCCTGATGCTACTTTCAAGCTCTTTGGGTTTGTATACCTACCATTTCTATACACTTGTTAATTTACTTTACAACAGTCTAATAAAATATATTCTACTAATATAATTTCCCTGTATTGCAGATGAGAAACCTAAGATACTGGGAAACTTAAGTGTTCATACTTATACAAAACAAAACAAAAAAGAATCTAACCAACCGAGTGTGGAAGCACAACCATGTAACCCCGGAACATTGGAGGCTAAGTCAGGAGTGCTTACTGAACTGTATTACAAGTTTCAAGCTAGTAGGGTCCTCACAGTAAGACCCTGTCTTTAAAAAAAATAATAAAATAAAAATAAAAATGAATTCCAGATTAAATCGTCAACCTAATCTCTCTCACTCTAGAGAAAAGAGATTTGCTTCAATTCCCATATGGTATCATCCTTGGCAAGAACCCCAGGGTTCCTTCTTCATCGATTTCCGTAAGTGGCTGGCTGCTCAGTTCACAAACACTGCAGTTTAGCTCAGGGCTATTTCACCTACAAAACTGGCTTTAATTAGTAGCTTCTATTTTCTCTGTTTACACTAGAATCCCAGCTCAGGGAGGTTACATGACACATTCTCCACCCCCCACCCCCGACTCCCACCCCGGTTTCTCTGTGTAGCCCTGGCTGTCCTGGAACTCACTCTGTAGACCAGGCTGGCCTCAAACTCAGAAATCCACCTGCTTCCGCCTCCCAAGTGCTGGGAGTCACCACTGCCCGGCTCACATGACACATTCTTATTGGGAAAGATGAAGAATATACAGCTAAGATTTTGGTGGTTTTATTTTTCTAAAGTTATATAAGTAGCAATGATTTTGTTTGTTTTTGGACATGGTCTCATTATGTAGCCCTGAACTTACCGGCCTCAGACTCACAGAGATCAATCTGACTGAACACAGAGATGAAAGACCAACTTCACCAGACCAACACAAATGATTTTAAAAACATGATTATTGGGCCTTCAATTCAAGGTCATTCAGAAAATGGCATAGTCTAGAATGAAAGTCATAGCTGTGCAACTTCCAGGGGAAGGAGGTGTTCTGGACAATCTGATCACCCAGAGCTACTCTGCCCTTCCTTTCAGATGTCAGGGTCGGTCTTTCTCATCCCAGGGTCTCCTCCCAGCCTAGAAGATGGCATACAGGAGTGTTAGAAGGAATCCCTGTTAGGCTAGAACCCCAGAGGTAATCGCAAGGCAGTTCCTCACACCTCCTCCCTGACAGCAAAAATCTTTGCATTGAACACCCGAAGAATGGAAAACCAGCAACCCAGCAATCTCACTAGCATGTTTTGGCTGGACTAAAGGGAAGGTGTCTTGTTTGGGGCTTGGGTAAAAGCAATAGCGTCATTATAGTCTTTACCAGCCCGTCATTGTGAGTGAATGTGAGACACACCCTCCCTCCCAAGGCCAGTGATTGCGCCAGAGCCCTCTCTAGAGAGCTGGTGACGCTGCTGACAGCTAGCAGGGCAGGGGCGGAGTGGGGGGGGGGGGCAAGAGGTGAAAGGAAGTGTGCGTGTTCTTTTCGGAGGAGGGGGGAGAACTCTACCCCAGGCCCCAACAACAAGGGCGGGGGACACCCTGTCCCTGCCGACGTTTACTAGCGCGCGCCTAGTGCTCAGGCACTCTGGGCTTCCCTGCGTCATCCGCATCCAGGGCGCCCGCCGCGACGCTGCCATTCATTTCTCCCACACTGCCAGCTAGAGCAAGCCTCCAAGGCTAAGGGAACCGCGTGGAGCGACTGGCGCTTTGAGTCTGGATTTTGGCGCCAACAGCGGTCCTAGTGTTTGTGGAGAGTCTACTCTGGTGCGCACTGCGGTTGCTGTGTTTTAAGATCCTTCCCCTGAAAGGCCGCAACGCAGTCTCGGGGGACAGACCCAGTGGTACTCATACAGGGACCAGGTATGCAGGCAGATACAGAAATCCAAAACCAACACATAGAGACCGAGATCAGATACATAGAGGTAGACTGACGGATGCTCAGACAGTCAAATACGAATTGGTCAACTGATGGAGACCTACGCATAACTAAGATACCGGACCGCGCCAAGCACGGTGGCACCACCCCCAGGCCGGAGCTCTTCCCGCGCTCCAATCGGTTGGTTCCTTCCCCTCTCTCCACGCGTATTCGACCCTTTCCCGGCCGCCATTCAGAGTCCAGGGCCGTGTCCACAGCCAGCCTGGCCGCCGCCTTCTGGGGCCCCGCCGCGCCCCCAGCTTTTGGCGCTCAGCTCCCAGTTGCTCTCTCTTAACCGCGACGTCCGTCCTTCCCCTTCTCCCCTAAGCACTCGGCTAGCCGCTCCCGCCTAGTTGTCGCCTGCACCGGCTGCTACGGTTCCTCCGGGCCCACGTGGCGGCCATTCCAGGCCACCTCGCGGGAACCTCCCACGGCAGCGCGCAACACTCCAGGGATCACCGGGCTCCCTCGGACCGCTGGGCCCCGCCTCTTTCCGCTGACCGGTGCCCGCCCCGCCTCCACCGCGCCCCGCCCGCCGTTCTCTGCCGCAGTCGGGCGCTCATCGTCATTCCGCTCTCGCCGCCGCCGCCGCCCCCGCCCCGCCCCCGCCCGGTCCCCGCCGCTGCCGCCGCCGCCTGCCCAGCGGCCCGGGAGGCGGAGGCGCGGGGGAGGAGGCCCCGCTCGGCTCCGCAGTCCCGGATGCTGTATGACTTCATCCTTCCGCCGGCTCCCCTGCTGAGCTAGGGCCGGTCCGGCAGCTAGCCTCTGCCCGTGCCCCGCCGCAGTCCCTAGCCCGCCCGGTGCCCGCCATGTCCGAGATCTTACCCTACGGTGAGGACAAGATGGGCCGCTTCGGCGCAGACCCCGAGGGCTCCGACCTCTCTTTCAGCTGCCGCCTGCAGGACACCAACTCCTTCTTCGCTGGCAACCAGGCCAAGCGGCCCCCCAAGCTGGGCCAGATCGGCCGAGCCAAGAGAGGTACGCGGCCCGGGCCCGGAGTCGCCGCTGACCCAGAAACCCTTCGCCTGGCGTCCCCGGGCTGCCGTTCCCCGTCAGGTGGCAGCTGCTCTTGCCGCAGACCAGCGCAGCCAGCTGCGCACCCGCCCGGGGTGGGGAGGGTCCCTGCTGTGGAGTTGTCCCATTCTTTCCCTCTCCCGAGAATACTGTGTCCCGGATTCGAAGCTCTCCACTTCTGGAAAAAGAGCCCCGGCTCCTGGTCGAGGGGGAGGGGCCGCTTAGGGTATTTGGGGCTGCTTGGCACCGGGAACACAAGGTGGTGGGCCAGTTTCTTGGGCTAAGATGAGTAGGTGGATGTTACTGGAGGGCACCGAGGCCAGGGGTTCGGTCGTCTTGATTGTTTGCATTGGGAGGGGACTCTGGGCGACACTATCAGAACAGGGATTCAGGTAGAGGAAAGGGTTACACCAGGTGACAGTTTCATCTGAGCTCAGTTCGAGGAGGGGGTTGTGTCGAAGGGAGAGGTTTCTGGTCAGCTTAGATGGAGGAAGGCTCAGGTGACGGGAGGGTTCGCACTGGGAGTCTTTGGAAGAGGGCTGTTCCCACATAGGGAGGTTTGGGTGCCAGGTTAGTAGCAGGTAGGATCCGCGGGAGAGTTCGGGTGGGGAGGGCATAGGGTTTCAAGTGGTGTCGCGGGAACACAGGCAGTAGAGTAGATCTGCGCGGGGCGTGAGGACACCGGCCCCACTGTCGCCGCCGCCCCCCGAGACCGCGCGGCTGATGCGCTTTCTCCCTGCGCAGTGGTGATCGAGGATGACCGGATAGACGACGTGCTGAAGGGGATGGGGGAGAAGCCTCCGTCCGGAGTGTAGACGCGCCGGCTCTGGCGGCGGGCTCCGGGCCCAGCCCCGCAGCGGCTAGGAGCACGGGCCGGCGATGCGGCTGCCGGCGCACCCCCGCCCGGGGCCGAGGTGCCTGCGGGCGGGGGCTGCAGGGCCACGCCGCCGCGGGGTCAGTGTTGCTACCGCCGCTGCTAGGCGCTCCGGAGCTGTCCGCTTCAGCACCACGGCGGCGGCGGTAGTGGTGGTGCGGACCAGCCCGGAGCCCGCCGACGCACTCATGCACTTTAGAACCTCGGGCCGCAGCTCCACCCCACACACCGGAACCGACACAGAGACCCACGGCCCCCAGCCCGCCCCCTCCCGCACGGCTTCCCTGCCCCGCCCCTCCTCCGATCAATCTGGTCTGCAGCCCGGGCAGCTGCGGCGTCGGACTGCGCGGCCAGGGAGGTTTGGCTGCATATTTGCATGAGCTTCCTACCCACCTCAGCCTAGCCCTCCGGGCCGTTCCTCAACTGTACCCCTGTCTGGCGTGACCCCAGCCTCTTTCTAAGGGACTTCCTCAGCACATTTGTATTTTTATATCCGATTCTTTGTTTACTGGCTCCGCTCATGGTTTGTGCCCTTCCCCCACAGCCTCCGCCATGCTCTTCTGCGCCTGGCAGATAGGACAGGTGTTGAGACTGGGATGGGACAAGCCCCGAAATGGTAACTAACCACATGGCCAGTCTGCCCAATTCTGACCCCAGGAGGCTCACTGGGAGACTCCTTCCTCCCAAGGTATCATCTTTTAAGGGCCCAGATCTGATTTTACCTTGGACCCCTTCATGCTACCCCTGGGAACCCAAATGGGGACTGCTCAGTACCTTTGGATGACACCTGTGGACCGGAAGATGTTCTCAACCTAGGGTTGTCCTTTGTAAAAATGTTTCTCCATCTTCAATGTAACAGGAGTGTGTGAATAAACACAGACCTCCGTGTGTGAGTGTGTGTGCGCGTGCGTGTGTCTGCTGCTTCATTCTGCTGGGGGACAGTTGTTGACAATCTCGGGTGGGGAAGGTGAGCATTGTCTGGGCACCCTGGTGTGGGAACATCATAAATATATGGCCTCCTTAAGTACCTGTATTGCCTAACCAGGACAGGTCACCATGTTGGGGCTGGAGCTGGAATCAGAAGCATAAATTCAAAGTCTTTAGCCTCTTTTTTTTTTTTTTTTTTTTTTGTTGTTGTTGTTTTTGAGACAGGGTTTCTCTGTGTAGCCCTGGCTGTCCTGGAACTCACTCTGTAGACCAGGCTGGCCTTGAACTCAGAAATCCGCCTGCCTGTGCCTCCCAAGTGCTGGGACTAAAGGCGTGCGCCACCACCGCCCAGCTGTCTTTAGCCTCTTAAGGATAAATGCAGGTTGGATGAGCATATCCAAGGTTGTGTTGAGCTTTGTCCCAAAGGATAAAGTCATGGGGAGAAAGTGGGAAAACCCTGTAGAAATAAAAATCCTAGAAGCCAGAAACCTGGAATCTGGAACTTAGTTGGACTCACAATGTATTGGTTCACATGGGCTTGATCCCACTAGCACTGTTTTATGCACAAGACCTCTGGATTTGAGTACCCAGCAACCAATCCCCAGCCCCAAACTGGGAATGCCAACTCCCTAGGAGCCTAATGCACAAAGGCAGGGGGGCTTGGAGGTCACACTTCCAGTCTCACAGCTGAATGGTCCTGAGGAAATCCTCATTGTCTGAGTCTTGGAGGAAGCAGGGTGAAGCAGGAGGGCTGGGGGATGAGAGGATCTGGGCCCCCAGAGCCAGCTGGGGCACACTGAGCTCTCTGCCCTTATGCATGATGTAAAAGTGGAAATGAAAACCACTGCTATAGGTTGTATGCCTCAGTGACCAGTCATAACGGGATTGAGCATAGTGTCTGACCCTAAAGTGGGGACCTGCAGAAGTCATTGAGACAAATCGGCCTCCAGGAACCAGCACCCGGCTCACCTGCAAGGCAGACAGAGAAACTGTCAGTGGAGAATCATCTCCAGGTTCTCAAAGGTCAGTACAACCCATAATGATCTTCTAATCAAGCCTTAGATACTACTCTATATTCAATACTTCTTTTTGGCTTTCTGTGGTAGACTAAGCCACCCTCTGCCTTTCGTTGTTCTATATAAGGCTCGGGTCTAGACAGGGAAGACATTCATCCAGGAGACATTGCTTTCCTATCAACTACTCACTTTCCCAATCAGTCTCACCTGTCTAGGACCTGGCTACTACTTCTGTCAAGCCACTATCCAACCACTGATTGGCCTTTGTGAGCCTTGGTCACTCCAGTCTCCTCTGTTCTTCAGAAATCCATACTTTTAAGGAGACCTGCTCCTTCCAATGTCCTGAGAGTTCAACCCCTTACCCCTGCAGGCATCTTGGTCTGCTGTCTTGCTGCTTCCTCACCTCACTCAGCACCTGGTCCACAGTGTAGACACCTTCAGAAGATACATTCCAGGGATCCGGCTCCCCAGCCAGTAGGGCATCCAGTGTGCCTTTCTCGAGGACAACATCAAAGGATCCACTAGGGAAGTCCAGTGATCGAACATCCATGGTCTCCCAGCGTAGACTGGGTACATGGGCATAGCGAACTTGCATGGCTGCCACCACTACTGGAGAGTAATCCACACTGGTCACATTAGGGAAGCCTCCAAGAAATAGCTCATAGCTCAAGGCACTGTTCCCGCAACCTGCCGTGGGTGGGATGGGTAACAAAAGAGCTAGGTTAACTTTGGTTCTCACCTTCCAGTTATTTAGCCTGTTTTCTCTCCATTTATCCCCTGCACCTGACCCTGCACCAAGTTCTTAAAGCAACAGGGTATAGAAGAGTGTTCAGTTTTGGAATCACACAGACTTGGACACAAAGTGTCTATGTCTTTCTCAGCTATGTGGACTAGGGTAAGTTGTTTCAGTACCAAGAACTTGGGTTTCCTGTTTAAGAGAATGACAAGAACAGTCAGTAGCTAGTCTACACACAGATGCAATGCACTAAATTTAAGAGCTACAAACATCTGCGGAGTTGCTAAAGGAGCTTGGAACTCAGGAGTTCAAAGATTTGGGTTTGACTTTTCCAATTACAAAGAAAAGCATCTGATTCTTGGGGCTTCAGTTTCCTCAAACTCAGAATGCATATAATATTGGCATCATTAGGACCATAGGGTATCTCTAACCATTAAGAGGATCTTGGAACCCTGGAAGATGTCATGTTAGGGGTTATAAGCTTACTTTGCTAAGGCAGAATTAATAAACTAAGAGAAGACAAGACGCAGTGAGGCTGACTGTTTGTGCTAATGCATGGGCTGGACGCTCCACTTTGGTCTCTGCACAAGTAGCTGAATGAACAGAGTGCTTTCCTAGCATGGAAAAGCCCAGAGTTGGCTCCTCAACATCACATAAATTGAATGTAGTAGTGTGTGGTAGTGCATGCGTGTAATCCCAGGAAGAGGATCAGGAGTCATTCTTAGCTACATAGCAAATGCAAAGCCAGCCTAGGCTATAAGAGGCCCTGGATATTTTTTGGTTTTTTGAGATAGGTTTTCTCTATGTAGTCCTGGCTGTTCTGGAACTCACTCTATAGAACAGGCTGGTCTTGAATTCAGAGATCTGCCTGCCCCTCTGCCTCCTGAATGCTGCGATTAAAGGCTTGTGCCACTACTGCCCAGCTTTGGTTTTGGGTTTAAGTGCCTGCTGTCAAGGATCTTGTGCCCTGATGGGAAGATTAAATGTAGAATTACAACTACCATATAACGGAATGAGGGACAAACTAGCATCACAGAGGCAACTGACCCTACCTGAGGTGAGTCTGCCAAGAATTTCAAAGACACTGACTCAGAAGAGCAGTGCCTTGGGAGTTGGGGGTGGGGCGCAGGGAAATCTGGGGTAAATTATCTACGATAAGCTAAGCTAGGCATCGTGGCTCATAACTTTAATCCCAGCATTTAGAAGGCAGAGGCATGTGGACTCTGCGTTGGAGGTCAGCGGGGGCTAAAGTATGACCCTGTTTCAAAAACAACAAGAACAAATGAATGTAGTCTCTAAGAAGGCAGGATTGAGGAAAGGGAGGTTGAGATTTTAAGAGGTTCAGATTTTAAAAGAGATTTTAAGATATACAGCCCAATTTGCACACCTGCTTTGAAAGAAAGTGGTCTCTTTGAGGCCTTCCAGTAGCCCATCTTGGGCTAAGAATGGGGCTAGATAGCACCTCTTGGAAGGTCCCACACAGGGATCCAGACTGCTTCAAATCCTTATTTATTCATATCTTAGAATCGTGACATTAGGAATTCAAACAAGCCTCATCTACATAGTTAGTTCCAGGCTAGGCCATGTATCATAACACCACACCTCAAAATCATAAACAGGCTGGGCTGGGTTGCAGGCGCCTTTAATCCCAGCACTGAGGAGACAGAGGCAGGTAGATGTGAGGTCCAGGCAGCCTGGCTACATAGTGAAATCACACTCAAAAAGAAAAAAAGAAAGATACAAAAAAAAAAATTAAAGAATGTACTTTCTTTTTAGATAGGCCTATGTAGTTGAGAATGACATTGAAATTCTGATCTTTCTACTTCTCCTGGGTTTCAGCACCAGATGAATGAAGGAAGGAAGGAATAAATGAATGAATAAATAAATAAATAGGAAGGAACATGACTCCTCCTAGGTTTGATGGAGGAGAGGATTTATTATAGATATGTGGGAGAGCATAGCCAGAGGCAGGGACATCTGGGAGAGTCCAGAGTGACCATTACCCTGAGCTATATGAGAGGGGAAGGAAGGAGAGGGGAATCAGGTGCAGCAGCCAGGAGGAGGCCCAAAGGAGTAGATGAAAAAGCCAGGTAACCAGAATGGTTGGATTTTTAAGGGAGGAGCAGATCAGTGGGTATGCCAGCCAGGAGGGCCCTGTAACAGGAAGGGGAGAGGGATGCAGGAAGAACCTGGCTGCCAGTGTCTACTTTGATATGTTAAGCAGGCACCTCAGCCTTTGTTGCAGGTTTGAAACTTGACACTTCTACTTCTGGATCACTGGGAGTTCTGATTTATGTGAAATATGGACCATTTGCAATTTACATGATACCAGGAACTGAACCCCCAGCTTCCTGCAAGCTGGACAAGAACTTAATGAACTGAGTTACATCCTTAGCCCTCCCCCCAAATCATTACAGTTAATAGTCACTGAACACTCAGTATTATGCTAAATAATTCATAAGAAGTCTCAGTTTATTTTCAATGTTGACTCATGCAGAAATAGTATTTTATTGTTCTCAGATTTTAGGTGGAGAAATGGAGGGAAATAGTTAAGGAGCTTCCAAGGACGCACAGAAACGGAGTCAGAATTTGGGCTGACACCGTCTTACTCCAAGCCAGAGCTTTCAACCACTATGCTTAACTGCCTTTCAGTGTTCAAGAGGTCCACTCAAGCCTGGTGGTGACACTCCAGCTTGGGCGACATTAGCATGACCAGTAGGCTGTAATTCACTATAAAGTTATTACGGAGTTCTAACTGTCTCTCCCTGTGTGCTGCATGGCAAGAAAGCAGAACTAGAAAGCTGATATCAGAGAGCATCCGTAGTTCACATGTCGATGACAGCAGATACTGTCAATGTTCTGACCAGACCCCTGGAGCCCTTTTATAAGTTTTAGCATGTCCCCAGGTTTTGGTATGTATTTGCTTCTAAAGGTCTTCATCTGTGACCCTTCAGGTCAAAATTATTCTTGAGATTTTTGCCTGAGATCACAGTTTTGTTTATCTTTTTGCCTTTCTCCATTCTTACCAATCAGTTTTCCCTGGAAGCTACACTGGGTGAATGGCTTGGACATGAACCTCCTTCTCAGGATCCTTTCTGGGGAACTCAACCCAAGACAGTGACTTCCAGTAGAATCTTTATTTCCTTTTGATAAATAAAGCTTTAGGCAGGTATAGTGGCTCATGCCTGTAATCTCAGCACCCAGGAGGCAGACAGAGCTTTGTGAGTCTGATGCCAGACTAGTCTACCTGTGAGTTTTAAACTAGCCAGGACTACAGGAGACTTTGTGTAAAACATAAGTTTTATTAGAGAACATCAGTTCTTTCTTATGCACTGTATGTAGCTGTGTGTCTATTACCATAGCAGAACTGAGTGTCTGGGAAAGAGATTGCAAAGCCTAAAATATATACTCTCTGGCCTTGTTCAGAAAAAGTTTATAGACTCCTAACCTACAGTAGTTCTGAATACTTGTTACTCAGCTTTAGAAATCGAGTGAATACGTTAGAAGGAGCCAGCATATTGCTTGGCACCTGCCAGGTGCTCTACTCAGATCTGTGAAGATGAAGTGTAATATAGGTGACTTCCCAAATTCTGAGTCCTGTTCTTAGATCTCAAAGTTCTACATTTTCTGAAAACCTAAACTTTTACAATTAGGCTTTTCATTACCTATCCTTCCTTAGACTTATCCCTTCTATCCAGAAAAAGAACACCTCCTGATCAGCAAGATTCTAAGATTTTAAGGAAGAAGTTTTGCCCACCAGCAGTATGACAATCAGCTGTGGAGCTTGCTGTAAACAGAGCCCTGAGGGCAGGCCTGCTGGTGCCCACCTGCAGTCCTAGTACTTAGGAGGTAGGGGTGGAAAGTAGTTGCAATTCCTAATAAGTAAATGTCAGGCTAGCCTGCTACAGAATAAGACCTTATTTCAACAAAAGAAAAAAGATTACTAGCATCTATATTAGACTTCCCTGGAATTAGAATCTCAGAGTGGAGCCTAACTTGCCAGTTAATTTTAAAAGGCACTAAAGCTTGATAAATGTAGTTCTGTGGTAAATTTATAAATAAATGCAATAGTATATAACCACACAATTCAAGAAACTATTTACTTCTAGTGGGGAGATGTTATGGGGAAACTACAAGAAAACTCTGAAAACACATGAAGCTTTTTTGCCAGGTATTGGTCTAGATGGTTCACGTGCTTATCTAATCACTAAAAGATCTGATCTGTAGGTTTTCATTTTCTTATTTATTTATGTTTTGCTGAAACAGGGTCTCTCTATGTAGCCTCCTAGCTGTCCTGGAACTTGCTGCATAGCCCAAGTTCCTGCCTCTTGCTCCCAGGGCTGGGATTAAAGGTGTGAGTCACCACACCCAGCTAGGTTTTTATTTAGAAATGGAGGTACAGAATTTTTTTTTTTTGGTTTTTCGAGATAGGGTTTCTCTGTATAGCCCTGGCTGTCCTGGAACTCACTTTGTAGACCAGGCTGGCCTCGAACTCAGAAATCCACCTGCCTCTGCCTCCTAAGTGCTGGGATTAAAGACGTGCGCCACCACTGCCCGGCGGAGGTACAGAAATTTAAAGACTGTGCAAGATTACAATTCCAGCTAAACCAGGTTTCTACCATTTACTACTTGCCCCTAGAGTCTAAATTCTTAGCCACTAGGTTACATTTTCTAGTCCTGGTCATGTTCTACTTCCCAAATTGAGTAGTGCAGACACACATATTATTTATATTTTACATATATACTGTATATATAAGAGATATCCTTTTTATCCCTATCAAGTATTCCACTTAAATGTATACAAGCCTTAGAAGCAGAGGTAGGTGGATCTCTGTGAGTTCAAAGCCAGCCTATTCTATAAGGTAAGTTGCAGGCCAGTCAGGATTACATAGTGAGACTCTGTCTCAAAACAAAAACAAAAAACCAAAATGTATACAGGCTTCTACTGAACAAAACGTTTACAAACTATATTTGGAAGGCAACTCTACTCATTCAAACTTTTCCTGAGTATCCAGCGCTGACATCCTAGCATCTGATCTTGTTGACACCTACCTCAGCTGCAATTCTCCATCAGACTCAGAGAGCATTATTCTAGCCTATGAGTGTTTAGGAACAAGTTCTTCACCTAGGGTTCAGAGAAGTGGTAACTCCCTTTACCTGACAACAGCTCCGGATGCCCACTGGTGCAAAAAAAAACTAGGTGTTATGCTCGAGGTGCACATGACTTACTCCAGAAAAATTTGCAGTCCCATTTCTAGAAACGAAAACTGAAACACACAATGGATTCATGACTTGTCCTAGGTACACAACCAGTTAATATAGGTACACAGAGATATGTTCTCCAGTGTCCTAGGCTGCCTCCAGTGTCTGAGGCAGGATAATGCCCCTCGCTGGGACATCAAAGGTCTGTCTTTTTCCAGAGTGCTTACGATCTCTTATTTCTGTTTGCCCTGGCTAAATACAGACGGATTCTGAAGGTACTGGGTGTTGGCTCCGAACTGGGGCGTCCTCGTACAGGAGAAAGCAGAAGGGAAGAAAGCCGATGTGGTCTGGCCAGCGACCGGTGGCAAAGGCACTACCCACCTAGCACGAGGATACGGTCCTCAGGACACAGCTCCGGCTCTAGGAGGGCACGGAAGGAAGCGAAGTCCCCGAACCACTCATAGGGTCCAGAATCGGCCGCATCTTTGTAGCGCTGGTCCCAGTACTGAACTTGGCAGTACTGGAAGTTCCTCTCGGGTAACTCCGGAGGGGACACTGGAGTCCCGGGAGAGGCCATGCTCCGGGCTGAGCGGCAGCCAGGGCGGAGCTTAGGAGCCCAATCACCGGGGTAAGAAATGGGAGGCGGAGCCTGTGTCTCCGCCCTCCCCTGCAGCTGTTCCAACACCAACACGTGGAACTTCCGTCATCTTCTAAGCTCTTTTTCGAAAATCTTCCGGCTGGAAAGCTGAATTACTTGGTATCTTATTAACGTACTGCCCATCTCAACTCGGCCACATTTCCTCGTGCCAGACCAGATCTGGTCACCAGATGTGAGCAGGCTCATTACTGCGTCTTCTCCTCTCGTGTTCGGTTTTCAATAAGTCTTTCCAATAAGACGCGTGATTAATTAAAGATTCCCTTCTTCCCAAGATTTTTGGAGCACTTTCGGGTGCTTTGGGAAGGCGGGAGGAATGTTGAAAGGAGCTTTCCCTCTAGCGTGAACACAATTACTCTGGACATAGGCCGAGTGGAAAGCTGGGTTTGGAGAAGAGAAGAGAACTGTTGTTTTGTTTTCTGGGCAAACACTCTGATATATTGGTATTTACGAGCTCTGGACGGGACATACACCGAGAAGTATGTTATTTATATTACAACATCGTGTAGTCCTTCAAAGGAGATGCGTTCTAAGGACTAGCTATTATCCTTATTCAGGTCCACATATCCACATTAGAAATATCTCTCACCACTGCGTATGATAGGCACTAAATAAGTATCCAATGAATCATTTTGGCTTAGAAACTCCAGTTCCCTGAGTCCCATTAGTAGACTGTTATGCAGTAAATAAGGATTCTGGTTATTCGGATCAGCATTTAGTTTGCGAGGACGCCCAGAGAGGGAGACCGGAACCTAGTGTCTTAGGGTTCGTTTTCCCTGGTGGTGGAAGCACAAGAGTGGCGCACTGTCAAGATGGCTGCTGGGCTGCGGAAACGCGGCCCGCCGGGTTCTGTCGTCCAGCCGGCAGGAATCTGGAAACAATGGCTACAGCGGGCCTGGCAAGAACGCTACCTACTGCTGCGGGAGCCACGCTACACATTGCTGGTGGCCTCCTGCCTCTGCTTAGCAGAGGTTGGCATCACCTTCTGGGTCATTCACAGGGTGGCATGTGAGTTCACTGAAGGGGAGAGACCCGGAGGGAGGGAGGGAGGGAGGGATACCCAAATTAGATTACAGAGCTTTCATTCACAGTTCAAACCTGTATCCTTTACCCGACCCAAGCCCACTTTCCGGAACAGCGATCATAGTCTCCTATATGGGAGGGAGGTGACCCTAGAGATTACCCCCGGCATTTAACATTCAGCCTGCTAAGAAAGCATAAGCAGCCAAGAAGTAAGTTCTGGCCAGAATCAATGTGCTGTTGCTGTTCCTGCTGCTTGTCTGTACCCTTAGACGGTCACTTCCCATCCCAGATCTGATTTTTCTTGCTTTTAATTCTTAGGTCTTGAAAGTCCTTTTAAAGAGTGCATACTGGTGTCTTCCAGGATCAGTTTTTTTTTTTTTAAACAGTCTCACTAAGTAGTCCTGATTGGCTTTGCTATGTAGACCACAGTGGCCTCAAGCTCACAGAGATCTGCCTGCTTCTGGCTCCTGAGTGTTGTTGAGACTAAAGGTGGACACCACCACAACTGGCTTCATAAAGACCATTTTTTAAAAATGAGAGTGAGGAACATTCAAGAAAGATAATCACCATTAACCTCTAGCCTCCATATTCATATTCACATGCATGCATACTCACTCATGTGCACCCACACATGTGCATGTGAACACACACAAGACAGAGAAAGAGAACAAACCTGTTTCTTTGAAAGAATTAAGGAGCCAGGTGATGGTGGCACACGCCTTTAATCCCCGTACTTGGGAGGCAGAAGCAGGTGGATCTCTGTAAGTTTAAGGCCAGCCTAGTCTACAAAGTGACTTCCAGGACAGCCAGATAGCCAGGGCCACACAGAGAAATCCCGTCTCATGAAACTACACACATACACACACACACACACACACACACACACACACACAAACTTAAAAGGAGAGAAGTACTACTCGAGGAAAGAGTAAATTTGGAGTAGGAAGAAAGATCATAAATTCAATTCTACACACTGAGTTTAAGACGCCTGCATTCATGGGCTTAAGGAGATAGTTTAGCACATAGTATTTACCATGCAAATGTGAGACCCACGGGTCACATTCCTAGCATTATACATAAATGCCAGGCAGGCATGGTAGCCCATCTGTGATCATGGCACTGAAGAGGCAGGACAAGGGATCCTTGAAGCACATGGACTAGCTAGACTCTATTATATAAATGATGGAGGAAGACACCAGTGTCAACCCCTGGCCTTCATAATGCATGTACACACACACACAAATACACACAGATGAAGTTTATGGGTTCACCCAAAGAATGTCCTATGTGCAGTAACATAAGGGACAGTGATGGAAGAAACCTGGGAATGAGGTAGACTCTCTGGGCTTTGGTGGTCTGAAGACATGGGGTTTAGAAGTAGGCAAATTCTGGACTCAGAAGGAACGAGACCATGTTATCTTCTTCCAGACACAGAGATTGACTGGAAGGCCTACATGGCCCAGGTGGAGGGTGTCATCAATGGCACATATGACTACACACAGCTGCAGGGTGACACCGGACCTCTTGTGTGAGTGAGGATAGGAAGTCTGAAGACATTGTGAAGGGCTGGGTGGGGACCAGGCTGATTTTCCTGACCTAGGCTCATGTTTCTTTCCGTCTTCCAGCTACCCAGCTGGTTTTCTGTACATCTTTATGGGGCTATACTATGCTACTGACCGGGGCACTGACATCCCGATGGCCCAGAACATCTTCGCTGTGCTCTACCTTGTCACCTTGGTGCTCGTTTTCTTGATATACCACCAGACCTCCAAGGTGAGTTGATGCTACAGGACCAACTGGCCTGAAGTGGGTGGTGGGATGGCTCAGGTTTGGGGAGCTGACACTGGTGCCCACCCTTTAGGTACCTCCCTTCGTCTTTTTCTTCATGTGTTGTGCCTCTTACCGTGTCCATTCCATCTTTGTACTGCGGCTCTTCAATGACCCAGTGGCTATGGCGTTGCTCTTCCTGAGCATCAACCTCTTCCTGGCGCAGTGCTGGAGCTGGGGCTGCTGCTGTTTCAGGTCAGAGCCTTTTCCTTCTGTCTCCCTCGGTCACATTTCCATATCTTCCCAGTGTTCTGCAAGAGAGGACATCAAGAGTGGTTAGATACTGTAGGTCACTCTGGCTACCCTGAACAAGTCAAGGATCTGTAGAAAGTCTCTTTCCTCATGCTTTCTTCCTATCTTGTCCCCAGATGGCATCCATTGCTGGAGTTGGCCCTTAAGTATGTCAATCAGTACATGTCCAGTTAGTCTGGACAGAGGGACCAGGTATTCCTTTCTTCCCAGCCTCCTCTCAGGCCATTTATGCTCCTCTAACAGTTCCAGATGGAGACCACATCCTAGCACTTAATAGCCTGGGGAGAAAATCTGTGGGGAGATGGGTATATCGTTCCAAGGGACACACCATCCTGGAGCTGATCCTCCACCTTTCCTGTCCTTTGTGCATTTCAGCCTGGCTGTCTCAGTGAAGATGAATGTGCTACTCTTCGCCCCGGGACTGCTATTCCTTCTTCTTACTCAGTTTGGCTTCCGTGGTGCCCTCCCCAAGCTGGCCATCTGTGCTGCTCTTCAGGTAACTGCCCTTACTGATGAGAAAGGGCCTCCCCTTACCGAAAAGTCGGGTCTCCTTAAATCTCTTAGGGCTTTCTCAAAAGCCAACAGACAAAAGAGTTTGGAGTTGATTATGAGCTGGGCAGCCACTGTTTCTGCACGTTAGGTCCTATGACTACTGAACTTGGCAGGCCTCTCAGAGGCTTCCTAAAGCTGCTTGCTTCAGACCTGACCAACTAGCTAGGCATGGTGCTACACATCTTTAATCCTAGCACTTGGGAGGTGGATCTCTGAGTTCAGGGGTACCCTGGTCTAAATAACAAATGTCAGGCCAGTCAGGACTACATAGTGAGACTCTCTCTCTAAATACCTTCCTCCCCCTTGAGACACACACACACACACACACACACACACACACACACACACACACCAAGTGAATTCTTTTTTTTTTCCAAGAGTTTTTAAAGATTTATTTATTTATTTATTAATTATTTAGGTGTATGAGAGTTCAATTTGCATGTGTGCCTACATGACAGAAAAACATCAGATCCCATTACAGATAGCCATGAGCCACCAAGTGGTTGTTGGGAGTTGAACTCAGGACCTCTGGGAGAGCAGCTCTTAACAACTGAGCCGTCTAGTCTCTCCAGCCCATGATCTGGTGAATTCTTGAGGAAGCAGTGTGCTCACCCCACTCCTGTGCCTCCTTGGTGTCAGGCTCTGGCAGGGGTGAAAGTAGGGAGGCTTTCCTGGTACTCCTTGTGGAAGTAAAGGAGTTTCTGAGGCTTCCATCCCACTGTGTTCTCCTAAGTGACTACTCTAAAGGCTGAGGGGAGCCTAAGAAGCTCTGCTGGCTTCACACCCATCCTCAGGTGGTGCTAGGATTGCCCTTCCTGCTGGAGAACCCCATTGGCTACCTATCCCGCTCCTTTGACCTTGGCCGTCAGTTTCTTTTCCAATGGACAGTGAACTGGCGTTTCCTGCCTGAAGCCATCTTCCTGCATCGTGTCTTCCATCTAGCCCTGTTGGCTGCCCATCTTAGCCTCCTCTTGCTCTTTGCCCTCTGTAGGTGGCACAGGTAAGAAACAGGGTTAATATCATGGGAAGCTTCATAGGCTGGAGTGGAGAGCTTAGCTCTTAGGAGCCACTTGGGGGAAATGTTAAGTTCATGGTGGTTAATCTAGAATTTGGTGTACAACTGGGCCTTGATAAATGTCCAAATGACTTCTCTTCAGAACAGGGGAAAGTATTCTGTCACTGCTGAAGGATCCTTCCAAAAGGAAAGTTCCACCCCAACCCCTCACACCTAATCATATCCTTTAAATCATGGAAAGATAAATTTTGAGCAGATAGAGTCTTAGTCTGTTGGCCTGAGATAGCAGGCTCCCACAGGAAGAGGCTGGAACCCAGTCATAGGCCCCATCCTCTGTAGCAGACACTGCACTGAGCACCTCACACATCTCTACATAACTTAACCTTAAGCCCCAGCATTGTAGAACCACGCCCTCTTCATAATGTCCTAAGTCTTTACCCCACCATGGAAAATCTACCTGATTTAGGGAAGTACTCATTAATTTTACAAAAGGAAGGATTAAGGTCAGAAGGGAGGGATTCCAACTCCTTCAGCTTTATAGTCCTATGCAGTCCTGTCTCCCTACTAAACTGAGGAGCAGATCCAGAGAGGCTGAAAAGCTTGTCTGAGACTTGCATGTAAGACAGAGTAGGGTGCTTTCTTAGCCCAGAATTTTAAACCCCCACCCCACCCTACCCCACCCCTACAGTCCTCCATTCCTGCCCAAAGCCTTAACCATCACATCACAGATTGTGTCCATCCTCTTCACCTCCAACTTCATTGGCATCTGCTTTAGCCGCTCGCTCCACTACCAGTTCTATGTCTGGTATTTCCACACACTGCCCTACCTCCTGTGGGCCATGCCTGCACGCTGGCTCACACACCTGCTCAGGTACTGGCTGGGCCAACCTGGGGGGTTAGGGAAAGGCTCGGGATCTCCTCTTCTCAAAGCTGTAACCACAGAGGGGGGTGGGGTGGATGGGTGGATACGTGTAGGGCGTGGGAAATCTAATGGCGCAGACCTTGAAATGAATCGAACCGATTTCTGATTTCCAGGTTGCTGGTGCTGGGACTCATTGAGCTTTCCTGGAATACATACCCATCCACATCCTTCAGCTCTGCTGCCCTACACCTGTGCCATGCTGTCATCCTGCTGCAGCTCTGGCTGTCCCCTCAGTTCTTCCCTAAGAGCATCCAGACGAGCAGAAAAACGCACTGAAATCCACCCCTTCCTTCTAGGACTTGCTCAGCGTCATGAGTGGAATGGACTCTGTGTTCTGAGAATAAACCTTGCCAAGTCCACCTTTGTGCAGCCTACATAAAGTTAGTGGTTGCTTGTGCATGTACCAAGCTAGGAAGTGCATCTTCCCAACATGGAAATGAACCACTCATCAGGCAGTCTTAAGAGGCACTTTATTGCATAGGATTTGGGACTGTAGCTCTCTCCTCTTCCATTGTCCTATAGAGAACTCAGAGCACATAGGAGGGAGGGTATGGAGTAGGAGGAGAGAGAAGAGAGCACAGGCAGGCACTTTCTGTGGTGGCAAGAATATTCGGAGGGGTGTGTGTGTATGAAGCAATGGAGGACAGCAGACACCAACTTGTTCTTTCCCAGCACCAAAAGACTGGCCCTGGGCGGCAGTGACTGTGTTGGGGGTCGCTAGCCAGAGCTGTAAGCAGCCTTCCTTACACATTGGAAGGGCTATAACACAGCAAGCGTAGCTGCAGACTCTGGTCCCAGTGTCGTAGTAACAGGAAGAGCCCCCGGGCAGCAGCTTTAAGAGCCGTGAGATCAAGGCCATCTGGCAGGTGTTGGGCCCTCAGCCAGCAATCAGCTTTGGAAGCTGTCAGTTCCCACTCGCCAAAGGCAGCTGCGCAGCGGTGTTCCAACCACGCCAGGGCCACAGCTGTGGCCCAAGTGCGCCCACGAAGATCAGAGCTCTCCTGCCTTTCCATTCCTTCTGAGGCCTCAGTATCTGAGCCCCTCCCGCTGTCTACCTGGCCTGGACCTTCAGAGCCTGAGCTGGGGGACTGGCTGCAGGAGGCTGTGGCACTGTCACCCTGGCCAATACCAGGGCCCAGAAATGCCCAAGGAGATGAGGCTGAGGTGGGGCTGAGGCTGGCACGGTGTGCAGCAAAGGGCGAGGCTCGACACAAGCGCTCTTGAGGGATGCACACAGCAGCACAGAAGGGTTCATCCAGGCGGAAGGAGCCTGGTGCCTCTTGCAGTCTTACCTGAGGAGAGAAGAGGTGGGGGGAGAGGGAGCTGAGACAGAGCTCTGGCTCTAATGGTGCTACCCTCCACCTCCCCAGTCCTCACCAAAGGCAGGTAGTCATGGTTGCTACCATCACTGCTATTCTTCTGAGTCTGGCCCTTATTGGAGCTGCAAAGTCTGCGATGACGACCCAGGCTGAGCCTGGAAGAGGCTGGAGGCTGGTGGGGCATGCCATGATGATCTCCAGTAGGAGATATAAGCTCCCCCAATGCTGACTTAGAGTTGTCATTTAGGTCCAGGTCCCAGGCACCTGCAGAACAGCCTCCCTGATGTCCTACAGTAGGGTCACCCAGCACCCACCTGTGCCCAATCCACTGCATTTGAGCCATACCTTTAGAGTGGACTGCTGTGGACAGAGGAGCGGCAGCTAGATGGTCCTGAGAGGAAGACATGCCTGACAGCTCAACTGGATCTGCAAGAGTACAGGAGTCAGTCCCACTGGGTTGCCAGTGAGGTGAGGGTCACACCTTAGAGGTCATCAGAGAAGGCCCATACCTGAACTCCACACCTGTAGGGCTCCAGGCAAGACCTCCCTAGTGGTAGCATCTACAGCAACAGGGCAAGTAAAGCAGGATGGAGCAGAGCTGACCTTGCTTGTCTGAATGGCTCTGAGCCAGGACCTTCGGACTCTGCCTGTAAATCGAACCAATAGCAAGCTCAACTCCCACGATCTAGAAAATTCTGCATAAGAAATGTTGGAAAATGTGGGTCCCCTAACAAGCAGAGTGAAGGGTGTCTCCATCTCTTCCCTGCCATTGAATTGCCAGGTTGGGCCTCAGTGGGAGAGGATATGCCTAGTCTTGCTGGGACCAGATATCCCAGGGTGAGATGATACCCAAGGGGGGGGGGGGCTTCCCCTTCTCTTCAAAGAAGGGGAGAAGGTAATGGGGGAGGAACTTATAACGGTGGGACTGGGAAGATAGGGTGGGCTGGGGGCACTGGGATGTAAATTAAACAAAACGCTGGAAAGCCAAACATGGTGGCTTTAATCCCAGCACTCCAGAGGCCAAAGCAGGCCAGTATCTGAATTTCAAGCCAGCCAGGACGACATGGTGATGCCCTGTCCCAAAAACAACTAGAATGATCCCTACAGCCTCTCCTGTTCCCCTATGAACATAGTAGATGGCCATCTTTGGTCCAGAACTAGATCTTCCCAACTTTGACTCAACCCTCAACCTATAGTAGAATACCCTAGTAACCCAGAAATTTGGTGGTCTGGAGTGATCCTCCTGCCTCTGCTACCACAGTGTTGAGATTACAGGTGTGCGCCATCACACCTATGCCCAGCTTGCAGTTGGTCTGTCTGTCTGTCTTTTTTTTTTTTTGTATTATTTAAATGTAGGAAGTGGGGTGGGCACAAACAAACTTTTAGAGTGCCCAAGGGTAGTGTGTGACCCCTCCCCAGAACTCCAGGGAGGTTCTTTATTTTTGACAGTCACACACTATGTAACCTAGGTTGGCCTAGAACTCCCAATCTTCTTGCCTCAGTCTACCAACTGCTAGAATTTCATGTACATGCTCCCACAGCCAGCACCACATACACTGCCAACCACATCTCAGCCTGAGCCAGAACTTTCTGCAGGTATGAAAATGTTTTGTCTGCCTCATCCAACATGGTGGATGTTGACACATGTGACTGTTGAATACTTGCAGTGTAGCTAGGGACAGTGTAGACTGAGGGTTTAACTTGTATTTTTAATAGTCTTCTTGAATGGAAGGTGTATTTTCATGCTTCAGGCAGTTTATGATACGATTATATTACCTTCCATTTTGGATTCTAGGAAACTTCCCAATTTTGGGTCCTATGCTGGTAAGAATATATAACTTTAATGTTGTGTATCTCATAATATACCTTTATATTTCCTTTATTTTCTTTTATCGTCATTATTTTTATGTGTGGGGGGTATTTTGCCTGCATTTATGTCTTTGTACTACATATGTGCCTGGTGCCCACAGAAGCCAGAAGAGGGTGTTGGATCCCCTGGAATTGGAGTTACAGATGGTTGTAAGCCACCATGTGGGTAATGGGAATTGAACCTGGGTCCTCTGGAAGAACAGTCAGTGCTCTTAACCACTGAGCCATCTCTCCAGCCTTGGTTTCCTTTGTTTTCATTCTTTCTCATTACTCTGCTAAATTTCTTACCTTGTCAGCGTGATGAGTCACCTCAAATCCTTTGTGACAAAGTAAGGAACAGGCTGATTTAACACACAGATATGTGCCTTCACCATTTTCTGTTTGAAGCATTTGTGCCTGAGGTATGTCTGCTAGAAACGTACCCTGCTCAGCTGTGGTTTCAGCTTTTCCACGGAGAGCCAGCTGTTCGTTGTCCTGGACCACGGAGGCTGCTGTCAGCCGGTGGAGTGCCTGATCCCACGCGGCTTCTCTCATCGGAAATGGTTCAGGCTGGGAGCCATTCCCAGGACCCCAGATTTCTTCCAGCCCAACACCCACCTCCCAGCACATTGGCTGCTCCCCACACAGGGCCCGGATCACCACGTGACAACGTGGAGGCTGAGGAGGCAGAGGGTCTGCTGGAGGAGCTGATTCCCCATAGGGTGGCACAGCCTTGAATAAGAAAGATGGTTCCATCAACATATCCCAGTCCAAGGGGCCTGGGGAGAGCAGGTTCCCTGAGGAGAGATGTCAGGGGTGTAGGGCAGCATGGTGAATTGTGCTCCACTTTTCCACAGCTCTGGTGTCAGAAACCCAGCTTCCCATCCAACCCTTACCTGAACCACTGAGGCCCTGACCCAGCTGTTGTCCTTGCTCAGGGCCTGATCCATCTGGTATTGCATCTAAAGAGGGGTGCCGGGCTCTACCAGGGACTGGATTTGCCCTGCCTGAGGGAGATGAGAGACTTCGACCAGCCAGAGCTGCTCTTTGCCGACGGCCCAGCACCTCAGCGCTCACGGCTCCTACCTGCGTGGGAGAGATGGAAGGTCACTGGTCAAGGAATGCTGTTTCTAGCCACCATAGACTTACAGCTACCCATAATTCCTGTCATCTCATCACATTTCCCACTTCAGATTGTTTCTTGACTCTTTATATCTTCATTGTCTTTTAACTTGCTTATTCTTCCTGACATACCTTACTTTCCTAACTCCCTCTAACAGTTATTTTGACTGAGCACCATAATACCATGCCCCACGCCCCTGTGTTCATTACTGGTTATGACATCATGTACACACACACACACACACACACACACACACACACGATAAAATATACCCACCTATTTCTCTAACTAGACTTAATAGTAAACATTGCACATAGCAGGTGGTAGATAAATGTTTGCTGGATAAATGAGTACTAGGTCTTACCTTGAATGGAGATGGTGGGGGTGCAGGCAGGGGGCAGGAGCGGGAGCCTGCAGGTTCTACCCAGGCCAGGCTTCGGCAGCCCTGCTGAGAAGGGGGATCCAGGGGAAGGCTACCACTGGGGGAGCCAGGGCCTTGGGAGCCTGGGGATTCGCTACTGCAGGTGGAGCCTGGGCCTGGCTCAGGGCTAGCAGAGCAGTGGGTAAGCACATATTGCTCCCGGATGTATGAGGACTGGAAGATGCGCCGCCATATAGCTGTGTCAGATGAGGGATTAGGTCCAGGATCCATGGTTGGGTCTGTCAGAGCTTCCATACCTTTTGAAAGCAGGGAAATGAGCCCAGTCCTGACCCTTCCTTTGCCATCTCCTTCCTGGCTACAAACATACACCAGGGGACTCACTCTGCTCTGAGTCTCCTGCAGTCCATGGACTCGACAGCTCTGCTGACACAGTGCCCGTTCCCAGTGGCTCTGTGGTGTGTGTAGGCTCAGTGCCAGGGCTGGTGACAGATAACACCTCCTCTGGAGATGGGAAGACTGAACCGCCCAAGCTCTGCCAACCAGGCTCTTGGCTCTGGGGAAAAAGATATTGAGGAAAAAGTATGCTAGTTTTATAATATCTTTTTGCAAGCATAATTTAAAGATGGGTCATAGAAAGTAAAAACTAATAATCCAGAAGTGAAAAGCCAGTAAGAAATAATGGCCAGTAAGAAAGTGACTCAGTGGGGAAAGACCCTTGCTGTACAAACCTGCCCTCATGAACCAATGTAAAGTAGAAAGGCAGAATGTAGTATACAAAGTTGTCCTCTGACCTCCACATGTATGTTATGTGGCATGCATGCACCCACACACACTCAGTTAAGTAAACATGAATTAATGTGTGTGCGTGTGTATGTGAGAGCCATAGCTCATTTGTGGAGGTCAGGGAACAACTTGCAGGAGTTGATTCTCTCTTACCATGTGAGTCCCAGGGATTGAACTCAAACCATCAGGGCTTGGATACAAGCACCTTAACACACTGAGCCACCTCCTGAGCCTAAATAGTTGTTCAGAAATTAAAAATATGCTGTAAGGCTGTGTCTTCTAAAAAGGACAGGAAAGCTAAAACCGTGATACCTCATGTGGCTGCCCAAACAAGGCCAGAACAGTGACAATACCAATTACCAAGTCTGCTAATGTAGAAGGGAGAAATCACGCCAGTTCCCACTCTTAAACAACTACAGGAAACGAATGACTGCAGAGAGAGGATAGAACTAGCCTCTGCCAGGAATGAGCTCCTAATTGTTTATTCAGTACAAAGTAGTCAGCCCTGAAATAGTATACACACAAGCAACATGTAACAATAATAAAGAGAGGCCTTCAATTTGAGGAGTAAGGGGGGACACCGGAGGGGTTGGAAAGAGGAACTTGAAGGGGAGAAGTGATATAATTATATCTTAATTAAAAATTTAAAATAAGGGCTGGAGAGATAGCTCAGTGGTTAAGAGCAGTGACTGGTCTTCCCAAGGTCCCGAGTTCAATTCCCAGCACCCACATGATGGCTCACAAACAACTGTAATAGAATCTGAAGAGAGCAAAAGTTTACTCACATAAAATAAATAAATCTTTAAAAATTTTTAATGTATATTTAAAACTTTTTAACATTTATTGATTTATTTCATGTATGTGAGTATGTGGCAGTCTTTAGACACACCAGAAGAGGGCATCAGATCCCCATTACAGATGGTTGTGAGCCACCAAGTTGTTGCTGGGAATTGAACTCAGCACCTCTGGAAGAGCAGTCAGTGCTCTTAACCACTGAGCCATCTCTCCAGCCTTATTTTTAAAATTTTAAAGAGAAAACAAGGGGCTGGAGAGTTGGCTCAGCGGTTAAGAGCAATTATTGGTCTTATAGAGGACTTAGGTTTGATTCCCAGCACCGACATGGTAGCTGGCTCACAACCCTCTTTAACACCAATCCCAGGGGAACCAACACCATCTTCTGACCTCCACAGGCACCAGGCTCACACATGGAGCAAATATATAGGTGCAGGCAAACCATTCATACATAAAAAATGTAAAAAGTGAGAAGAACCCAGCATGTTAACCTAAGGCTGATAAAGCTGCTGTGAGCTCTGCTTCAGACTTGACCTGAACTTCCTGGCTACCCGGCGAAAGAGAAAGACGCCTATGTGTCCTCAGAAGCAAAAAAGGAGGTCATTTTGCATAGTTCCTCTAGAGACAGATTTTCACACACAGAGAAAAATAACAGCTAGATCTCAAAGCCCTAATGTATGCCAACTATCCTGCCAAGTTCTCTTCACAACAACCTATGACATCATTTATGGCTGGAGAGATGGCTCAGAGGTTGAGAGGTTTTCCTAGAATTATCTGTAACTCCAGGAGATCAAGCGCACTCCTTTGACCTCCAGGGCACCAAGCACACATGGAGTGCACATCATGCAGAGGAACTGGAGTTATGGATAGTTGTAAGCTACGATGTGGGTGCTGGGAACCAAACCTGGGTCTTCTAGGAAAACCTCTCAACCTCTGAGCCATTTCTCCAGCCAAGATGGTGCTTTCTATAAAGGGCTATGTGAAGTAGGTTTAGGTATTGGCCATCAAGCCTGACAACCTAAGTTCAACCTCATGACCCACATGGTAGTTGGAAAGAACCAACTCCTGCAAGTTGTCCTATGACTTCCACATTACATACCACTGAGAGCACACATATATATGTACACACACACACACACACACACACACACACACACACACACAAGTAAATGTAATTTTTAAAAATTCTGAAAGAAAACCAAGTGCAAACGCTTTACAGGACAATTCCCCTCTGAGAGGATCCCAGGGCATTCTCTATGGGGCTCTAGGGGTCTATAGGATTCTTAGCAAAGACAGGGAACAGTTGAGATATAAGGACTTCGGCCCTCCAGGCCCCCCTGGCACACCCCAGCCCAGTCCTACCCCTAGAGCATGGGACCGGAAGCCATCCACCCTGAAAAGGGAGCAGTAGCCAAGCAGCTGGTCCCCAGGATAGAGTGCTGGGATCTCCCGGGGTGTCAGCAGCGCCTCCACAGCATCAGGCACAAACCAATCCACGGAGATGTCACTCAAAGCAGGTTCCAGTGCCTTCCGCAGAGCCTGTACCAGCTGCAAGGAGTGCCAAGGGACATAGGGTGGGGTGGGGGAAGGGATGGGGGCTGCCCTTCCTCCAGTGCCCTCTGCCCAGGCCTGCGCTGATAGGGAGCATAGTCAGGCTAGGGTCAGGAGGACTTGGGGTATGCTCAAGCAAAGGAACTGTGTACTCAGTCCTCAGGGCCAGGTCTTTCTCCTGGCCTGTGCTTTGTTGCATGGATAGGACAAGAGCTGAAGACAAGGCTCCTTTCAGGTCATAAGAGTAAGATTCAGGGGCTGGCCAGAGACTGGGTACCCAGCCTTCCACAGCCTCCTTCCTAGATGCATCAACAGTTGTCTAGTTGGTTTCTCAGGGTGAGAGAGACTGGACTAGAAAGTTCTGGTGAGAGGCCAAGATCAGGCCTGACCAGGCTTCCTTTCAGATTTTGTGTGTAACTCTGGAGAGCGACACCTGGAGTAGATAAGCAAGCATAGGCTCACACTCACCTTAGGCTGAAGTCTCTCCCCAGGCCTCAGGAAGTAAGCCTGCCCTTTGCTGAGGACAGACAGGTCACGTAGCAGCCGCTGGCAGGCAGGTGCCAGCGCAAAGGAGAAGCACCTGGCAGGGAAGGGAAGCGGCTGCTACATTCAGGAGTAGCTCAGAGCTATCAGTCTTAGCTAGTTACATCTACCCACTCTATACCTGGCTGCCCCTCTGTGCCACCTCATGAACTCCAGGGCTTGGTGAGTAGTGGCAGCCAGTGGTGAGGCAGCAGTGATCAGGAACAGCTGTCGAGGGTGGGCCCTGTGCTGGGGTTGCCCTAAGGCCCAATCCAACACAGCCAGCATATCAGGGGGACCACTCACAGTCTGAAGAGTCTCAATGCTCTCACAGATCAGCTGCACGGTGTCCTGGAGACAGAAGCCTTAGGCTGGGCTGGGCTGGGCTGGAACATCTCCACAGAGCCCCCATAGCCTGACCCATACTCACATCACTACAAGGCCGACTCTCTGGGAACAGTGGCTGTACCAATGTTCCAAATATGGCTAGGTTGACTAGCGTCTGAGCTGGGAGGGATTTTACAGCCAAAACAATGGCATCCTGGAGAGAGTCAGAATGGAAAAAAACATGAGAAGCCCCACTGGCGCTGGTGGAGAACAAGGAAGAGCAGATTGTTTATCTTCTCCAGGCTGTAGTTAAACAGGGTGCTGGCTGAGGTAACCAGAGAAGCCTGGAGCATATGAGGACGTGGGTCCCTGGGAACATACGGGAGCCTTGAAGTATATGAAAGACATTTGGGTATGGGACTCTCTGGAGAGGTGTGTGTGTGTGTGTGTGTGTGTGTGTGTGTCTGTGTGTGTGTGTAAAGTTTTTCTCTCTGTGTCTGGCTTATAGAGTATGACTCTGTAGAAAGACTCTTTGGTACCAGAGATGGTGGCACACACCTTTAATCCCAGCACTTGGGAGACAGGCAGGTGAGTTCAAGACCAACCTGGTCTACATAGTGAGTTCTAGGACAGCCAAGGCTGTATAGACAGATCCTGCCTCAATGAATCAAAGAGTGACTTTTGGAGTCTGGGAGAGACGTGTGTGTGTGAAAGAGGCAGAGGTAGATAGTATGTTAAGCAACAAGGTAACTCCTGACCTCAAAAGGCTGCCTTAGCCTACCTCCACTGCTGGCCACCCCTGCCCCCATGCCCAGGGTAGCCACACATGAGCCCCACATGCCTTGTGTCCTGCACCACTGCCATCTAACAGGAAGAAGAGCTCCCGGGTAGCTGTGTTCAGGTGTCCAGGCTTGGAGCTCAGGTCTGGGCAGAAGTTCAGCACCAGCACAGGGTTCAGCAAGATGTCCTTATGGAATCGTCGCTGCAGGAACCACACCTGAGTACAGGAGCCTGAGTTAGCCTGAGCCAGGGGCAGGGCAGCTCTCTCCAGGTGGGGCAGAGGGACCAAGCCTTGGGGCCTTTCTATCCACCCTCAAGGACCTATCTCAGAGGGATTCGTGCAGGGCTTTCTGGGACGATGGCTGCCCTCTGTGATGGCGGAGGCACCTACTGAGAGAGCTGACTGAGAACAGAGGACCCTTATCCTGACGTGGTCTATCTTCCTGTTTCTTAAGTACAGTTTCAGCCAGCACCAACGCTTGGCCTTACATAGCCATACCTGCCGTTCCCCATCACTGTCTCTTTGCTGCAATCTCTGGAAGTCGTGGCGGGCCCTCACTTGGGCCTCATATTCTGCTGAACTCAAACTGCCAGCCTCCAGCATCAAGTGTGGCTGATGGGGCTCTGAAAACAGGCACAACTCTGTCAGGTAGTCCCTGTCCCTGAACCCCCAGACTGCCCAGACCTTCTGTCTTCAGTCATTCTCCAAGATGACTTGGTCCATCTTGCTCAGGGTCCTGAACTGTCATTGAAAACCGCTTCTATGCCATTCCTAAGCATATCAGAGTGGGCCCACTGTGCGCCCCTTCTCTTACCACTGGGGTACAAGAGGATCTCTAAGGCCCGGTCACAGTGGTGGCCCTCTGCTAGGGTGACACAGATAGTTGATGCAGAGCTGGCATGAGGGAGGGCATCTGCACGCAGAGCATGCGAGGGGCTCTCCAGGCCTACGGAACAGAGGTAAGGAGGGGTCAAAGTCACTTCACTACAGGCCCCAAGAGAACAGGTACTGGCTTTCCAGATAACGGTGGCTATGGGCGAGGATTATGGCTGATTTAGCTGAATGCCCAGAGTCTTATCTTATATACACTTATATAAGGCTTATACAGGCTTATATAGACAAGAAGGACTTATCTGCTTAAAGGGACTAGAATGTGGTGAGTTCCCAGTTCTGTGCTGGAGCTGGTCAGAAGGTTAAACACTTGATTAGCTTCCTTCCCCCGTCTCTATTGTTCTTTTAATAAATATTTTTTAAGATTTATTTATTTATATGAGTACACTGTAGCTGTCTTCAGACACACCAGAAGAGGGCATCAGGTCCCGTTACAGATGGTTGTGAGCCACCATGTGGTTGCTGGCAATCAAAACTCAGGACCTCTGGAAGCAGTGCTCTTAACTGCTGAGCCAGCTCTCCAGTCCCACTGTATCTCTCTTGATACTGGTGAATGGAGTAGTATATAAATTAATTACATTGTTAAAACTAGTGTGGAAACCAGTCTGGCATAGGCAGTGGAGGCAGGGGGTCAGGAGTGCAAGGTCGTCCTTGGTTATAGAACAAGTTTGAGGCCAATGTGGACTATATGAAACTCTGTCTCAAACAAACAAGCAAACAAGCAAACAGGCTAAACCAAAATCACTAATTAGCTGTTCCTAAGACCGGCAGCTGTCTTCTTTTTACCCCTGTTCCCTCATCTATGAGCTGTGAGTTATTCCCAGTCTGACAACAACGATGGGGTGGCTAGGTTAGACCAGAAAACCCACCTGCCAACAGACATGGTCCAGTCACTAACATCTCAAAAGAGAAGGTGTATGGAGCAGGACAACGGGCAGGGCCTGAGAACACATCCGGAGGGGCAGCTGGTTGCTCCCAGGTCAGCCTTTCCTCCTCAGGGCTGCCTACCCCAAAGCAGCTGGTGGGGCTAGAAGGGAGCATGAGGAGGGTTGTTAGGCTACTGTGAAGGTCACTAGCCTTTCTGGCTGACTGGCCCCCACCCTTTTTCACTCGGTCCCTGGGGCCCCCTCACCCTCACTAGACCCAGAGAACTTGAGGGAGGGATGAAGAGAATCACCATAGGCCCAACCTGTCGTCACAGAGCCCCGGAGACCTGGGGGACCCTGGCAGGTTTGGCTGGGCCAGTGGGGTGAACACTGTGGGCAGGGCCACATGCATCACCCCATCAGGCCTGGAGGGCAACTCCCGGCTGCTGCACAGGGTCACTGTCATGGTACCAGCTGCAGCCACAAGGCCAGTGGGCAACACCAGTGTGGACCGGGCTTGGGCCAGATCCAAGACAAGGTGACCTATGATAAGTAAGAAAAGGTTTCAGAGAGCACTAGAAGGAGATGGGGGAAGGATATCAGTAGGGGTGGGTGGAAACTGAGGCACAATGCCAGGCAAAGCAGGACTTTGTAGTGGGCAAGGAACATGAGGCAGGATGGCACATGAGGTGAAGGATGGTGGGAGAGTCAGGTTGGTAGAAGGAACGGGCTGTCAACAAGCAAGAGCACAACAAAATAAAGATGAATGGAAGACTGAAGAGAAGTGGCTTATCCACTCCTAAGATCCTGGAAGGCCCATTCTTCCCCTGCCTGCCCCTTCCTGTTCAACCTTAGTTTGCAATCACCCTAAAGAGCCTCCCTTGTGGACTGACACCTCCCTCTAGAAATGGGACCTGATGTGTTCACAAATTCTCTGCTCACTAAGGCGGCTCCTGGGTTCTACCTTCTCAAAGAGGTTAAGGACAGCGGTGTGTTTAGAAGCAGGCTGGAGAGCACAAAACAGCAATCACATGCAAAGGCTCTGCTCAGGAGGTAGCCTTCTTTGAGGTGGGAGGATGGGGGGGAGGAAGGGGGGAGGGATTGGGGTGTATTTTAAGAGATTTACCACTGCTGCTGGATGTGACTACACAGTCTGGCCCCAGTTCACCTTTACAGGCTTGTTTTGCTTTACCTAACAACATTTGTTTATCTTTCCCAGAAATACTTGCTGAACAAGATAAAGGAAGAAAAAGATAAAAAGAAAGGAGGAAGATAAGAAATAAAAAATCCAGCACTCGGGAGGCAGAGGCACACAGATCTCTGACAGTTGGAGGCCAGCCTGGTCTACAGAGCAGGTTCCAGGGCTACACAGAGAAACCCTGTTGTGTTTTATAAAAAGACCAGGATATGTTTTGTCGAGCCAGGTATGGTGAGGTGGGAGGGGTGGGTGCCTTGGCAAGTTCATGCTGAGGCATCCCTTCTCCCTAAGTACCAGCCATAGCACAGGCATAGTGTAGAATAGTTTATTTAGGGCATGGGAAGGGGAGTTGAGGAGGGAGTAGAGACAGAGAGAGAGAGAGAGAGAGAAAGAGAGAGAGAGAGAGAGACAGAGACAGAGACAGAGACTGAGAGACAGAGAGAGACTGGTATGGTGGTTTTTGCCTTTAATACTAGTACTTGGGAGGCAGAGTCAGGCAGATCTCTGAAAGTTGGAGGCCAGCCTGTCCTGACGGTTAGAACAGAGTCAGGTTTTGAGTCTCAGCTCTGTGACTTCTAACTGTGTCATTTGACAATCCTCTTGGGAACCCTTTATTTCCTCATCCATAAAATGGAGAACATAATTATATCTCAAAGATTATGGTGAAGAATAAATGAATAACTAATGCAAAACACCCAAAATTTAAGGAGCATGGCCATTGCTTTTGTTCCCAATAAGAGGTAGAAGGAAATAGTGTACACTCTGTTCTCTTTGTACATAGGATATACAGGAGTTGTGAGCTGAAACCCACTTGGGGTCCTATGTATCCATCGCAGTGTTTACACTAATCTCCTTTCACCAAAACCCACTCTTCTAGTCAAATGCTAGTTCCTCTTTCTGGAACATTCCTGGGCTAGTGCGGAGACCTTATTCTTGCTTCTACATGTCTGTTAGGCTTAATCCAACTCTCCACACCTTTGGATTCTGTCCTTTTTCTTACCTGATAGTCGTATGGGCAAGAATCAAATGCGTATATAAATAAATAAACAAATAAACAGGATGCAAACCACAGAACACAGCATAGGGCAAGACTTCCATATACTCCAGCACTTACTGGGTCCCTTTGTCCCAGGTCCTATGCTAAATGACCTAGAAATGACCAAAGCACAGCCTCAAGCTCAGGGGCCAATGTTTTGGGAGAGATGGACAAGCAGATACAGTGACATTTATTCTCCCTCTTAAGGGCTTCTGGCTGGGGAACGAGGGAAGAGTACAGTCAATTATTTGTGGAGGATAACGGGGAATTTCATAGGGAGAAGCATTTGAATAGCTCTCAGAGAACAAGTACAAACATATTAGAACCAGGGGGTGGTAGAGCAGGGCCGTATAAAAGGAGCTGTTAGTGAGGAGTGAGAACCTGGGCTGTTAGACAGGAAGGTGGATTTGATTCTGGAGCTAGTCAGTTCACAGGGTCACCAGGATGGGAGATGGAAGCAGGGGTGGGGGGGACCTCATGTGTGTAGTCGAAGACGCAAGGGACTAAGGAATGCTCTCTTGGGGAGGAGTACTATCTGCCTCATCCTAAAGAGACTATGGCCACCTGGACAGTAGGGGTCTTTGGTACCCTGTAGGCTACTTTGTGCCTATTGTGTCTGCCTGGCTGCGAACCTCAGACTTGGCTTGGGTCACATTCTGTCAGCACCAGGTCCAGGTTCAGATGCCTAGTCCATGACTGCTGGATAAAGGAATGATTAATGGATGGAAAATAAAATCAGTGTCTGGAAGAAGAAAGAAGGCTGGCAGTGTTAGCGGGAGGCACGAGGGTGCAGGAACCTGAGCTGTGGCTGGCATTCGAGGGCCCAGGCTCCGGCTCGCAGCTTACCCTGTGTGCAGCGGCGGGGCGTAGAGGTCCCTGGTCCCGGACCCAGAGCGCGACAGCAGGCTGCCTGCGATCGCCGCCGGCTATGCAGCTGGAAGGAGACTCGCCGTCCAGCTGCCTCAGCCTCGAAGCCAGATACCACCTCCGCCTCAGCCAAAGGGTACACGAACACGCCTGCGATCAGGAACATGCAGACCTGCTCTCGAATCCCGCCTGGCATTTGCTACCTCCCGGTGCCCGCACCAGGTCTCACCATCCACTGGCTGGGGCTGCGGGTTGTGGTAGGTGAGCCGGGCACGTAGGCTGAGGCAGGGTCCCTTGGCATAGGCCCGGACGCAGGAGTCGGTGAGTGGCAGCGGCGTCCAGCTGGTGGGGCAGTACAGGCCGGGCATGGTGCCCACCCTGCGTGAACAGGGGCGCCCCGCTCCAGCGGCATGAAAGCTAGCTATGCTACCTGACCCCAAATCGGGGACCTGGGGACCTGGGGATGAAAGCTAGCAGAGGGTGCAAGGCTGAATCGGGAGCCCCCCACCCCCAGGCCGCAGCCTCCAGACAGACAGGTGGCGGGGCAGATAAGAAGAGGGGTGTGTGTATGTGCAAGGATGGCAAGATGGGCATCCACGCCCGTTACCTGGGTAGCAGGAGCAGAGAGCAGCTCTCCGCAACGGGGGGAGTGGAGGGTTAATGGTTAACCCTCCAATCCAGGCGTCCGCTAGTCCCGCAAGCCGGGGGTGGGGGGTGGGGGTGGAGGGAGGTTTGGGGGGGGGGCGTTGTCCACAGCTGTTCCTGCACCTTCTGGGGCCTCACCGCCGCCCCCGTACCTGCCCCCTGCCTCCTGGCTCTCCACGGTTGCCAGCTGTCGGAAGTGGTGCTTATGGAGAGATGGAAGATACTCTGGGTGGAAATCAAAGGTTTAAAGGGCCAGCATTGCCCCAGGCACCCCTAGCTCGCAAGGGTCCCCAGGGACAGGGTGAGGTCAGGAGCTGAAAGGGCTGCAGTCTTTATCTCTCCTTGCCTTTCGTGACTGGAGTACTGAGAGAGACTGTAGACCGGCTTGAAAGGTTGCAGTAGGAAGAACTAGAAAGGGACGGGAAAATGCGTCTCGGGAGGTCAGATGTGCAGAGGTGTCGCGGCAGCGGGAGTCCTAGTGATCTGTCTGGAGCGGCTCTCCCCGCCCTGACTGGCCTGAGACTAGGTAGCCACAGGGGATGCTACAGGGTGGGTCTTGGGATCGCCCCCTCCCTATGGGCAGCCCAAGCCTCACCGTCACTTCTTGGTGGAGTTGTGGGGCGTCGCGACCAGACGAGAGTGGGTGATGCTTCTCCTCTGAGCTCCAGACTGCCCTTGTTCCTGCACCTGCGTGATCCACCTCAGAACTACGCCTGAGATCCTGTGAGCCAGGAGAGGGGCACCGGCCGGGCTGCTGGCTGGTAGTCCCGCCCGGGTTCCAAGAGGCCGCCCCTCCTGCCCGCCTCTGCCCCGCCCGCCACTGCGGAGGGGGCTGCGGCTTCGCTCCTTAGGGCGCCGCACCGCCTCCGCGCGTCAGCTCTGGCCGGCGGAGCCAGGCGAGAGTCCGCAGTGCAGAGTCGGCACCCCAGTCATTGCACGACCCCCACCAACGGCACAATGAGGCCTCTGGGCGCCCCCTCTCCATCCTTCTGGAGGTAAGGAGTTTTGTGAGCAAAGCAGGGCGGCCGAGTCTGGAAACACATCTCCCTCTTCCCAGCACTGCAGTGGCCCACCCACCCCCACCCCGCCCCGGGTGGACTCCCTTTCACTGCAGTGACCCTCCCTCGTCACCGCAGCGGAAACCATCTAGGCCTCGCCCCAACAAGATGCAAATATGTCTTGGTTATTGCAGAAACCTCCCCTTTCGCGGCACGTGCCTTCGTTTTGTGTGCTCACCGAAGCGAGTGCCCTCAGTTGAGTCTCTCTATCACTGCGGCGATGTCCCCACCCGGAAGCAGCCTGTCCTGCCTTCACTGCAGTGTTGTTATACCCTTCCTTTTCTGGGAGTGGGGAGGATGCGCAGGATGGCTTGCTTGTTCAAGGGCCTCCAGAGTAAAGCCTTCTAGCTTTCCCAAGGGTGCGGGCTGCTCCTGTCCCAGCAGTGGTCCCCGCCTTCCATCCATCAGCACAGCACCTGAGGCGGGGAAGGGGAGTGGGGGGGAAACATTCTTGCTCGGAACAAAACAAAACAGAACAGAACAGGTCCCTTGCAATTGGCAGGATTTTCTCGTGTTTCTTACTGCAAAACTTTAGGAAGATCTGTAAAATCTCCCCTAGGACCTTGAGGGAAGAGTCTGGGAACCCCGGGAAGTGAGAGAACGTGAGTATGTTTTGGGGTCACCCTTACAAGCACTCCTAAAGATGCCCTATTCCAATTCTGCAAAAAGAAGGAGTGCTGTAGGTGGGAGCAGCCAGAGCTGTGAGATTGAGGTAAGAAAGTTTTTGTTTGTTTTACATATAGACGTCCAATAACACACCTTTTGTTAAAAACTATTTGGAGCTATGCCGTGGTGGTACATGAGAACTACACAGAGTTCAAAACAAACAAATGTAAACACATACACACAGACACAGACACACACACACACACACACACACACACACACACACACACACACAATTAGGGATGGCTCAGAGGGTAAGGATAAAAGTGCTTTGCTGCCGGGCGGTGGTGGCGCACGCCTTTAATCCCAGCACTTGGGAGGCAGAGGCAGGAGGATTTCTGAGTTCGAGGCCAGCCTGGTCTACACAGTGAGTTCCAGGACAGCCAGGGCTACACAGAGAAACCCTGTCTCGAAAAACAAAACAAAACAAAAGTGCTTTGCTGGCAAACCTGATAACTTGAGCTTAATTCCTGGGATCCAAGTGGTGGAGAGTCTTGACTCCCACGGGTGCATGAATGCTTTGCCTATGTGTGTGCATGTAAATGAGATGCAAGCCTGCCTAAAGACATCAGCAGAGGAAGGACTTCTAATGCCTTGGAATTGGAATTTGGGTGGTTGTAAGTTACAATGGAGGTGCTGGGAACCCTGGTTCTTTGCAAGAACAAGTGATTGTAACCCCTTAACCATCTCTCCGGTGCCAAATACACGTAATTTTAAAATGTTTTAAATACTATTTTGGGGAGGCAAAGAAAAAGATCATGACTTTGAAACCAACCTGGACTGTTTTCTTTTCGTTTTGTTTTGTTTATTGTTTTTGTTTTGTTTTGGGTTTTTTTTTGGCTCTCTCTTCCCTAAGTCAGGGTTTCTCTGTGCAGTTCTGGATGGTGTGGAATTCACTTTGTAGACCAGGCTGGCCTTGAACTCACAGAGATCTGCCTGTCTCTGCCTGAGACCGTACCTTAAAAATAAAATAAAAATAAAACCCTAACTTTTCCTTTATTGAACTGCTTTTGTATCTGTCAACAATAAGTTTGTGTGTTTGTGAGATCGTGGCTCAGTGGGTAAAGGCATTTGCCACCAAACCCGACAATTGAGAACTGTCTCCAGAACCAACATGGAAGAAGGATGTATATAATGACATTATGTGACCCTCCCCCACAAATATGCTCCCAAAATAAATAGGAATGTAACTTTAAAACTTTTTAATTAAAAGTCATCTGGTTATGCTTGTCTGAGGGTAGCTTTTGGTTTTCTAGTATGCTTAGATATTATTTTGCCCATATCATAGTTTTGATATGAACAAATACTAAAGATAGATAAGGCAAGAAATTGTGTAAAAGGATTCCTCTCTTCTTGTTTTTCAAAAATAATTTGAATTATTTTAGGGTGTTTTTTTTTTTGCCTTTCCTTATAAATTGTGGAATAATCTTGCATATATGTACTTTTGGGATTGGCTTTATTATTTTTTTTATATAGTGTCTCTCTATGTAGCCTTAGCTGACCTAGAACTCAGAGATCTGTAGAGAGAATCTCTTGTGTAGTGTGTGAACCCATCACCTGTCATTAAAAAGCTGGTGGCCTCTTAGCAAGAGGCAGGAAATAGAAGGTGGGAGTTCTGGTAGAGATTGGAATTTCGCCCTGGGCTCGGAGGAGACAGATTCATGAAACTGAAGAGAGGTAAATAGCCATCTGGTAGACATAGACTAGAATAAATGGGATATTTGTTATGAGCTAGTCGGGGAACAAGTCCAAACTTATGGCCCAGGCATTTATTCATAAATAATTAAGTCTCAGAGTCATTATTCTGGGAACAAAAGGCTCCTGGCTACAGAGACCCACCTGCATACACCTCCTATGTATTGGGATTAAGGATAGGAACTACTATTCCTAACAAGGTTTCAGGTTTTTGAGACAGTCTTTCTTTTTTTTTTTTTTTTTTTGTTTTTTCTGTTTGTTTGTTTGTTTTTCGAGACAGGGTTTCTCTGTGTAGCCCTGGCTGTCCTGGAACTCGCTCTGTAGACCAGGCTGGCCTCGAACTCAGAAATCCACCTGCCTCTGCCTCCCAAGTGCTGGGATTAAAGGCGTGTGCCACCACCGCGCGCTGAGAGTCTTGATAGTGTAGTTTAAATTATCTTCATACTCACGGCAGTCTTCCTGCCTCAGCCTGCACCACGGCTGGCTCGGCTAATCTTTCTGTTTGCTTGAGACAGAGTTTCTCTGTGTAGCCCTGGCTGTCCTGGCTCTCACTCTGTAGATCAAGCTGGTTTCAAACTCACAGAGCTCCATCTGCCTCTGCTTCCTAAGTGCTGGGACTGAAAGTGACTGCTACCATGCCAGACCAAGGCTAATCTTATCTATAAAAAATTCTTGCTGGAGTTGGTGGGAAAGTTCAAACTGGACATTTAGCAGATGTGGTCTCAAAAAAGAAGAGTTCTTAGACTTGTGGCAGGGATTTTGTACTCTGTAGTTGAGAGGCCTCCGGGCTCAGCACAGACTGTGGAGCTTCTCATTGGTACAGATCAGATTCATCATCACAAATGTACCAAATCAAGAATTCCAGACAAGGGGAGGGTTGGACTGTGAGATGGCTCAGTGTGCAAAGACAGTTGTCACTCAAGACTGGTGACGTGAAGTTGATCCTTGAAACCCACATAAAGAGAAGGAGAGACCTGACTCCACAAAGTTGTCCTCTGACTCCCACATGTGCACTATGAGCATGCCTGTACATAATACATACATACATACTCATGTACAGAAACACACATCACATGCACTGTTTTAAAAATTATAATAATTTCAGATAGTGGCTGGAGAGATAGCTCAGTGGCTATGAGTGCTTGCTGCTTTTTTCAGAGGATCTGAGTTCGATTCCCAGCACCCACATGGAACTGCTCACAACCACCTGCACCTCCTGCCCCAGGAAATCAGTCACCCTTTTCTGGCCTCCACTGACACCAGTGCACAGACACACATACACATAAATAAAAAGTACATAAATATACAAAATTAAATTTAAAGCAAGATTTTAATTTTTACTTATAAACTATGTATGTCTGTACAGGTGAATGCAGAGGCCAGAGACATGGTCCTTCTGCAGCAGGAAGCACAGGTAGTTTGTGAGCTGCCTGATGTGGGTACTGAGAATCAAACTCAGGTCCTTTGGAAGAGTAATAGGAGCTCTTAACCACAGAACCATCTCTCCTGGCCTAATTTTAAAAATTATTTTATTTTATGTGTATAGATGTTTTAATGGAATATATATGTTTGTGCATCACTTGTATGCCTGAGGCCAAAAGAAGGGATCAGATTCTCCAGAACTGAAGGTACAGACAATTGTGAGCTGCCATGTGAACTCTGGGACTTAAATTCCAGTCCTCTGGAAGAACAACTAGTTCTCTTAACTGCTGATCCATCACTCCAGTCTTAAAATAAAATATTAAAAAAAAATTTACTGTCTTCAGACACACCAGAAGAGGGTGTCAGATCTCATGACAGATGGTTGTGAGATACCATGTGGTTGCTGGGAATTGAACTCAGAACCTCTGGAAGAGCAGTCAGTGCTCTTAACCATTGAGCCATCTCTCCAGTCCCCTAAAAAAAAAAATTTACAAGGGAGCAAGAGAGATGGCTCAGCGGTTAAGAGCACTGACTCCTCTTCCAGAGGTTCTGAGTTCAATTCCAAGCAACCACATGGTGGCTTACAACCCTCTGTAATGGAATCTGATGCCCTTATCTGGTGTGTGTGAAGACAGCAACAGTGTACTCATATAAAAAATATAAATAATTCTAAAAGTAAAATTACATCTGGGTGTAGTGGTGCACACCTTTAATCCCAGCACTTGGGAGGCAGAGGCAGGTGGATCTCTGTGAGTTCAGTCTGGTTTACAAAGCAAGTTCCAGGATAGCCAAAGCTACATAGTGAGGTTTTGCCTTGAATACCCTTCTTCCTCCTCCCCAAAGGTGCTTGGACTAGAGAAAGCAAATGCCTCTCAAATTCACATTCCCTCAGCAAATGGAAAACTGAACGTGGTAAGAGTCCAGCCTCTGGGATGGCTCGGCAGGCAAAGGCACTTGCTGCCAAGCCTGAGTTCCATGTCCTAGACCCGCACAGACATCAGTAGACTCCGGCAGGTTGTCCCCTAACTTCTATGCACATGCCGTGCCATGTGCACACCCACATCCACAAGGTGAATAAATGGAATGAAATAATGTAAAGAACACAGCCCCTGAAGCTGCCAGAAAGACTTTGACTGGAAGAAAACATCTCTACTGTATGTCCAGGGACACTGTAGAGTTAGTTGTACAGTGAAGTGTACAACTGTAGTGTACAGTATAGCCGAAGTCTGTGGAGCAGGTCACAGAGCTTGATGACACAGCTTCAGATTGCAAAATGCAAGGAATTTTTATTCCAAAGGAAGTGTTTGCATTAGAATATACTTTGTTTCTAATGATTTATTTGTATGTGTATGAATTTTGTCTGCATATAGGTCAGTGTGCTAGTGCAGACATGGTGCTGTGAATTCAAAAGAGGGCACTGGGCGTCTGGAACTGGAGTTCCAGACGGCTGTGAGCTGCTCTATGTGGGGGCTGGGACCTGAGCCTATGTCCTCTGCAAGAGCCAATTGCCCTTAATTACGAACTCATTTCTCCAGCATGTAGAATATCTTTTAAACTCGGGGGAGTAAGGAGTTGCTGAGACTCTAGGGATTGCATTAGATCTGATATTAATTCTGGAAGAATTGACACTATTACTATGTTGTCTTGAGATGGGGCCTTGCTATGATGTCTAAGTGGTTGGCACAAGTGGTCTCCCTGCCATATATCCCAAGTACCCAACACTGCAGATATGAACCATCATGATCAGGTATTGTCTTGAATCTAATTCACAGTCACAGTATACTTCTCAGTTTAATTAGATTTACGTTGTTGACTTTTTGGTAGTGGGTATCAAACCCAGGATTTCACCAGTGCTCAGCAAGTTTTCTCCCACAGAGCCACATACCAGCACTTGTTTGTTTCTGAGACAAGGTCTTTCTTTGTAGTCTCAACCTTGATCCTCCTGCCTCAACCTCCCTAATGCCAGGATAGGAATATACCATTACATCTGCTTATTTGTATTTTTTAAAGATTTATTTATTATATATAAGTACACTGTAGCTATCTTCATCAGACACACCAGAAGAGGGCATCAGATTACGGATGGTTGTGAGCCACCAGGTGGTTGCTGGGATTTGAACTCAGGACCTTCAGAAGAGCAGTCGGTGCTCTTAACCACTGAGCTCCTTTTAACTGTTTCAGAAATGTACATGTTTCGAGACTTGAGAGAGGGACCACAAAACGTGTGTGGTAGTTTGAATGAGAATGTCTCCTATAGGCTCAGGCATTTGATCACCTGGTCTAAAGTTGGTGGCACTCTTTGGGGTGTGTGGTGGCTTGAATGTTTGGTCCAGGGAGGGGCACTATTAGGAGGTGTGGCCTTGTTGGAGGAAGTGTGTCACTGTGGGAGTGGACTTTGAGACCCTTCCCCTAGCTGCCTGGAAGACAGTTTGCTCCTGGCTTCCTTTGAATGAAGATGCTGTCAGCCCCTGCGGGACCGTGTCTGCCTGCACACTCCCATGCTTCCTGCTGTGATCATAATGGGTTGAACCTCTGAAAGCTAGCCTCAATTAAATATTTGCCATATTATTATTAGTAGAATTAATTTATTTACTTATTTTTGGTTTTTCGAGACAGGGTTTATCTGTGTAGTCCTGGCTGTCCTGGAACTCACTCTATAGATCAGGCTGTCCTTGAACTCAGAAATCCACCTGCTTCTGCCTCCCAAGTGCTGGGATTAAAGGTGTTTGCCACCACTGCCTGGCTAATATTTACCTTTATAAGAGTTACCTTGCTCATGGTGTCTCTTGACAGCAATAGAAACCCAAGCTAAGACAGGGTGGTCATGGGGAGGTGCAATCAGACCTAAGGGAGGAGGGCATTAGGAAGGCTTTGAGAGCATATTACCCATGCTACTTTCATTCCCCCCTGTAGTGGGAAATGTTTCATCCCTGTAGCTGGAGATGTGGCCACTCAGCTTCCAGTGCTCGCAGCCATGCCGCAGCCAGCTGCCATGCTTCCCTACAAAGGACTCTTGCCTTTGGAGACATAAATCCAGATAAACTCCTTCATATAATTTTTATAATAATGTCTTAGTCAGGGTTCTATTGCTGCGATAAAGCACCATGACCAAAAAAAGCAAGTTGGGAAGGGAAGGGTTTATTTGGCTTACACTTCCCATTGCTGTTCGTCATTGTGATAAGTCTGGAGAAGCGGGAGAATCAGACCTTCTGGTGCAGTGTAAATCCAACCCATTATGCTGAGTCCTAAAAGCCTGCATAGGAGCTGTGGCTGTCGTTCTACCTGTCCAAGTTGGTGCCTGTCTGTCACCAGTGCTACCTTCCCTAATGGAGGAGGTCCTTTGGCCCTGAGCTGTAACTACCAGTCAGATTCAGGGAAATGACTCCATATACACTGTAGGACTGAATGAGATCCTGTGAGCATTATTGCCCAGTTACAATTTAAAGACACCCTTCTGAACTCCATCAGACACCAAACTGTAGAGTGTGCCCTTCAGCTGGGGCTGCTCTTCCCACCAGCAGAGATCCTTTGTGGTAGACCACTGGTATAAAGCAAGGTGCTCTTGGTGATGGTCTAGCCCGTGGCCATTTTATAGCACACCTGACCAAGAGCACCTGACCAAAGCCACAGCAGATAACCTATGTCCAGTGTGTGTGTGTCTGTGTGTCTCTGAGGCCCCGAGCATATACTTGGACAAGGTCAAGCCAAAGTAAGAAACATGTCCAGGCACACATTAAGCCAAACAAAACCAAAGCCTAACAAGAACAAGAATCAATAAAGTGTGAGACTCACAACAAACAGTAATGATTATAATGGCTAAGCCTTGAGATACTAGAAACAGGAAGGCAAGCATGAAGTGTATCTTAGCAACCACACCCCTCTCTGAATAGTGCACCTAGCAACCTAGGACTCCCACTAGCACTAAGCTGTATATATATATCCTACTCTAAACAATGGAATAACTATTGTTATTTTATAAACATCAAACGTGGGCAGTTTCTTTTGTTTTTAAGAAAGTCTGTGTAGCCCTGGCTGGTCTGAAAACCAGGCTACTCATGGACAGCCATCTGCTTCTGTCTCCCAAGTGCTAGGGTTAAAGTCATGTACTACCATGTCCAGCTCAATTTCTATTCAAATGCATTTCCAATATATCTAGGTACAAGGGAAGGAGAGCCAATCTAGCCTGAACTGCCTTGGGGTGCATGAACAGTAAGGCAAACTGTGTCTACAGGTAAACTTTTGGAGACAATCCTCCATTTACCATCTTAAGCCTGTGCATTACTGGGTGTGCACACGATTACAGCCAAATGCATTAAGGGAAGGAACATGTACAATGGGCAGGCTCATGCAATCCAAGCCTGTCTGACAAAATGGATAACCATACACCCTAGTAACCAAATTCCTCTAATCTCTATAAAAGGCATTCCCGAATGCCATCTTCACTCATGTGGCCCACTGCTCTCTTCAGCCTTTTCTATTGCTTTGCTTTAAATAAAATTTCCTTGCTCCTTTTAGGGCTTTTATTTTATTCTTGAATAAAGATCCAAGAACCTGGAAACATCCCTCCCAGACCACAAGTGACAAAGTCATAGTGAAAGTTTTGCTTGTATTACCTACTTAATAGTTAGTAGGGGCGTGTGATTATATTTTGACTGATAAACTTGGGTTGCATGAGACTATGCTCACTGCCCATGTCCCTTCCCATAATGCATTTGATTTTTTTTTTTTTTTGAGATAGGGTTTCTCTGTGTAGCGCTGGCTGTCCTGGAACTCACTCTCCAGACCAGGCTGGCCTCAAACTCAGAAATCCACCTGCCTCAGCCTCCCAAGTGCTGGGATCAAAGGTGTGCGCCACCACTGCCCAGCAATGCATTTGATTTTAATTATGTGCACAACCAATGTACAACTCTCCAGTACACTGTTATTCCTGTTTTACTGATTAGGGAAAACAGGGTGTTGAGAGACAATATTCCCTTCTTACTCCATACTGGGCTCCTTAGTTTATGAGTTAAAAACTAATGAGAGGGGTGGTGAGACTGCTCAGTTGCTAAAGTGCTTGTCTTATAAGCAAGAGGACCTTGAGTTTGATCCCCGAAACCGTATAAAAGGCCATGCATGGTAGTGTGTGCCTATAACTTGAGTGATGTTGGTTCCTGGAACCCTGCTGGCCAGCTAATCTAGTTTATTTAGTAAAGTTCCAGGAATGATAGACCCTGTCTCAAATAAAAGGTCAAAGGGCCCGAGGAATGGCCACCACAGGGACCCACTCACACCCACCACCCACATGTGTCTATTAGCACACACGCAAATGAACACATACTGTAAAGAACTAGAGAGCAAGAGCTGAGCATAAGACAAAGCTCGTTGGTGCAGGGCTTCTGTAGCTCTGCAGGGCCTCCACTCCATCCCCAGCACTGGCACAGACAGGTCTGAGGGTGTGGACGCTTGGCCTAGCTTTCCTCAGCTACACTTGACTTCCAGGTTATCTGGGCCCAGAGAACCTGTCTAAAAACCAGACACACACAAAAGAATAAGCAAACAAAACTGAAGACCAGGGTGGTGGCCCATGCCTGTAATCCTCTTGGGGATGGGAGACAGGAAGTGTTCAGTTATTCTCAGTAACAGCAAATTTGAAGCTAGCTGGGCTACAGGAGACTGTCTTAATAAAAAGAGTACAAAAAGCAAAACAAAACAAGACAACCACACTGGAACTGGCAAGCTGGCTCAGCAAGTAAGAACACTGTTATCCAATAGGACTGGAGTTTGGTTCCCAGCACCCACGTGACAGCTCCTAAATGCAATCCAAGGGATCTAATACTGTCTTAAGAAAATGCATAGCTTTGTGCAGTGGCAGTATCGTAGCCAATGAGGTTTATCCGAGGAGCGATTATTGCTAATTGAAAACTTTTCCCAATACCCCGCCGTGACGACTTGCAATACAGTCGGCATTGGCAATTTTTGACAGTCTCTACGGAGACTGAAAATGCATGATACACAGATAGACATGTGGGCAAAACCATCCACACATACAAATTTAAAGAGAGCCTCTCTCAAGATCACACTCAGCTGGATATGGTGGTGCACACCCTTAATCCCAGATCTCAGGAGGAGAGGCAGGCAGATCTCTGAGTTTGAGTCCAGCCTATGGAGTGAGTTCCAGGACAGTCTGGGCTACACAGAGAAATCCTGTCTCAAAAAACCAAAACCAAAACCAAAAAGACCCCACACTTAGAGTTCCAGAACTCCCCTGACTAACCTCTGAGAACTTGTCAGGCCAGTGTGCAAGGCAGCTGGAGGCCAGTGTGCAATAGGAGGGCTGTTTAACTTCTCTACCCTATCCTGTTTCCCAGCCTACTTTCCTTTTCATTTTTTTTTTATTTTAAAGATTTATTATATGTAAGTACATTATAGCTGTCTTCATACACCAGAAGAGGGCATCAGATCTCCTTAGAGGTGCTGGGATTTGAACTCAGGACCTTTGGGAGAGCAGTCAGTGGGTGCTCTTAACTGCTGAGCCATCCCTCCAGCCCCCCAGACTACCTTCCAATCAATCCCACATCTTGAATGCAGCTCATCTACTTTACTTTAGGTACTCCCAGGAAACCTAACACAAATGGGCACAGAAAGCAAGTAGCAAGCCGGTGTCTAGCTTTCAAGAATCCAGGCAAAGCAAGAATTTCGTTTTTTTTTTTTTTTTTTTTTGCGGGGGGTGGTGGTGGTGGTGAAGGTGGGGTCAGGCTACCACTCTGTAGCCAGGTTGGCCTCAAAAAGTAACTAAGATCTGCCTGCCCCTACCTTCCAATATCCAACTTTTTAACTTTTTTTTTTTAAATTACATACACATACAGGTCAGAGGACAACAAATGGGAAACCTTTTCCTATTACTTGAGTCTGGGGATTAAACAACTCAGCTCTTTCAGCTTCATGGCTAGTGCTTGCCTGCACTGAACCATCTCATCAGCTCAGAACTATGATCCACTCTCTCCTCCTCCTCCCTCTCTCTCCCAAGACAGGATTTCTCTGTATCCCTGACTGTCCTAGAACTCACTTTGTAGATCAGGCTGGCCTCAAACCCAGACACCCCCCGCGCTTCTTGAGTGCAGGGATTAAAGGTGTGTGCCACTACCGCCGAACAACTACAGACTTATGAAAAACATAAGTAGTAGGGAAAGGGGGAGAAAAGTCAACAAGCTGAATTGGGGGGCACACTTGAGAGCTGTGTACCACCCCAGGTTTAAGGTCTCCAATGAGAGGAGTGAGATTCTTTCACAGACTAGGTCTACTCTGCCAGCATTTCAAAAGGCTGCGGATCCTCAAGCCCAGTGGAGAGCTAGGCTCTAAACTATACTTGGCCTGGAAGCCAGAGGGGAACCTAGCAAAATGTCCACTAGATCTCAAGACACTAATAGCATATGGAGGTGAGCAACCTGTCAACTGGCCTAAGTGCCTTGCAAGAACTGTGCTGAGGAACTCATGACTTCTGAGGACCAGTCAAGTTATCCACATACTGTTGGTGAGTAGTCAGGCCAAGAGAGGCAGAGAGTTCAGGATTTAATGAAGACTGCAGCCGAAGGCCCTTCACTGACCAGCCACTGACCAACTCAAAGACCTGATGTAGGTGCACCAGCTCTAGGATAAGCTGATAATCTGCTTCCCAACCTAATTAGTCAGTGCAGTGGGTAGTTGAGGCAGACGACCTGCCAGTGTGGGGGTCCTTTCCTCGTGTTTTTTGACACAGGGTTGGCTGGTGCTGCCATCTTTCAGGACATCTCATTTTCAGCATCCTCACAGCACAGGTAGATTTACCTCACTGTAATATACAATATTACAATTGTAATATATAATATGTATATAGTATATTACAAGTGCCATCTCCTTTCTGGAAGGCTCCAGCACATGAAGGTAGCATGTGTACCTGCAGCTTTTAAGCCCAGACTGGTCCATGATTAGTTACAGAAACATCTTTTCCCAATCCTTACAGTTTGGGCACACAGTAAGCCCATGCTGAATATTTTCATAGTGTGCCGTGGCCAGTCTTTAACAGTGCCACAAAGAACCAGGGGGGTTAGGTGGTTTGCTTTGCTTAGCTTCTACTGTGGCCTTAAGTGGAAATTTCTGGTTTCTTTGGAGTCTCAGGTCATAATTTTGTTCTTCTGGGGCTAAACACCTGTGTCTGCTAAAGCTGACATGTGAAAGGATATTGAGGCAGACACAGGTGAGGGGTGGCTTTATTTAAGTAGACTCATGGGAGGACCCGTGATATTTAGAAAGAATATAAATATGATCACACAAATGGTGGGAGACAAGGCTAATGCTTTGATTTGCCTTGCACCACTTTGCTGATCTTTGCTTGTCACGACTTTGTAGAGAGTAACTTGCCAAAAAACTTCTCATGATGTTCAGTGGCTTCTTGCTGCTTCCTCAGACTTAGGGTGATTGGTGGAGTCTTGAGGTTTATTCTGGATCAAGCTGCCATTGTTGGTTCGTGTCTGCTGAGTAGACTGGAATGAAGCTGCTAATTTGTGTTTGGTGGTTTGCTAGCCGACTGAACTGCTGATATCCTGACAATGAAGATTGGATTCACTCCAAAGAACTGTTTCTAAACAGGCCTGCTTCCCTGTGTCCTAATCACCTTTCTTTTCACTACCTCTGGTGGGTGGTGAGCTAGAAAGGAGGCTAAGGCAATTAAGAACCCTTATTAAAGTAGGATTTGAAAAATCAAAGATCAATGTGGTTCCTTCTAATAATACTAGTATGTGCTGAGCCTTTCCTCACACCACCTCAACTTCCAAGGTCCTAGGTGTTCAAAGCTTGTCTAGGGACCTTAAGTGCTGGCAAGACTCCTAGAGGGCTTACCACTAAGAGAGGTTCAGGGACAGGCATGGGGCCACTGGTTCCCCAAGTTGGAAAAGAATTATCTGTCTGAAAAATCTCAAATCACTAGTGACATGCACAGCCACGCACGGGGATCACTGCTGAGGTGCACAGTTCATGTGCATTCTTAGGAGGATCTAGTTAAAGGAAGTAGTAGGCCCTAGGTGCATACTGTAGGAAGTGTAAGATCTCTCTCCTAAGATGCTGTATCAGCACATTCCCCCATCCCCTTCCATGCTCTGTCCCACTGTAAGCACCATGAGTAACACAGTCAAGTGCCCATGGCTGAAGTCTCGAAAACCATGAGGCGACATAACCCTTTCCTTGTTTTAGGTCTTTTGTTACATTCGAGGCTAGCTCACACACCCTCTCTTCCAAACCACTAAACATTCAGCACAGCTCAGAGAAGATCTGGGGTTGAAACTCATGACTGAAATCTCCAATAGGCTGAGACAGTCCCTGTGTTGACTCCATTTTAATGTCTTCTACATACCGATTAATTAATTATAGCAGCTAAGTCCTTGAGAACTAACTTTCAGGCCAGACTCCTGTTATACATCTCTCCTCCCTCTTTGGTCTCACAGGTCAGGCTGTTCTCTTAATGGAAGCAGATGAGCCTCTGGCTCCATCCTCCAGTGTGTCTGGGACCACAGGCACATGCTATTGCACGTGTCTTCCTCTCTTACAAGTCTGCTTAATTTGAAAAGAATGAAGTGTCCTATTTTTCCCTACTTCTCAGGCTGTTTCTACATGGTTAGAGAAAAAACCAAAAACAAACAAAAAAAACCCCCAAAAAAACCCAAAAACCCCCAAAAAACCAGAACATTAAATCATTAATGCAAATGCAAACTGGGAACAACAACAGTTTCTCTTGAGTCCTAAAGGTCCAGATGATAGAAATGAGAGACAGGCCGGGCGGTGGTGGCGCATGCCTTTAATCCCAGCACTTGGGAGGCAGAGGCAGGAGGATTTCTGAGTTCAAGGCCAGCCTGGTCTACAAAGTGAGTTCCAGGACAGCCAGGGCTACACAGAGAAACCCTGTCTCGAAAAACCAAAAAAAAAAAAAAAAAGAAATGAGAGACAGGGCAAGAGATCCCAGAAAGCAGTTGATGAGTCATATGAGGCCAGAATCCAGTATCAGTTCAAACTTCCAAGCAGCGGGGACTGAGACAGCAGAGCCCACGACCCCCTCAGAGCTAAAGCTAATTCCAGGCTAGGGAATGAGCGCCAGAACAATCCCAATACACCATCTCCATTCTTCCAGCTCAAGCCCAACTGAGGGACAGACAGAGGACAACTTCCAACGAGAAGAAGGCTGGACTGCTGTGGCTTTGTATGAATAAATCACACCACAGGAAAATACCAGAGAGCCCAGAATCCAGAGCAGAAAACCATGGCAAGCCGTGCCCATGAACGAGCAGAGGCAAGAGAGATCCAGGAGGGTATTTAATTTACATAGCAGCCACGTGGGGCCCTGTCAAGCTGGGCAGTGGGGTCCTTATAACCCCAGATGGCATTCCCTATCCTCTTCCTGCAGGACTGTCTTCATAGGCCCTTGGATAGGTCTCCCCACATTGTGCAGAGGATGCTCCAGTTCAAAGAAAAAGAGAAATTTGGGAAATAAGGCTGTCCCCAAGTAGGGAAAGTCCTAAGCTTGGAGTTGGTTGCCTACATGGTAGCTCAGGGATCTTGTAAAACCAGTTCATGTCCTAGGCACAGTCCTTACTCAACTGGGGCCTCTAGAGGAAGCCCTCTCGGCGAAACTGTTCTTGGAGGAGGGCCCGGTACTGGTTAAATCCTCCCTCAACCCGAGTGACGCTGCCTTTCTCGCACACCCACAGCTCCTTGCACACCAGTTGGATGAAGCGTTCATCATGCGATACCAGAATAACACCACCCTGAAAGACAGAAGAGAAGTGCTTAAGGGATAAGATATCAAGGGGTTCAGAGCCCTAGGGAAGAAGAGTCAGGCAAGAACACGCTCACCCTGAAGTTGTTGAGAGCGTGGCCTAGAGCTTCGATTGTCTCCATGTCCAGGTGGTTTGTGGGTTCATCCAGAATATAGAAGTTAGGGCTGGAAGGGAGAACACATGTTCTAAGATGGTAGAAAACGAGTTCTTATGGCACAAAGAAGAAAGATTCATTTTGTTCTGGGCAAGAAGGGGAAATAAGAAGGCAAGACTCCCCCACCCCCCAAATAGACTCACCAAGGCATGGTCATCTGAGCAAAGGCTACCCGGCTCTTCTGGCCCCCAGATAAGCTTGCAACAGGACGCATGGCCAGTTCTCCAGAGATGCCATACCGGCCCAATTGGTGACGGTATTCCTCTTCAGGTCGCCCTGGAAAAGGCCTCAACATCAGATGAGCTCTTGACTCAACTCATTTGCTACTTCCTAGGTTCTCCTCCTCAATGCCCCTGTTCTTATACCTAGACTTAGGGAGACTTCTTTAGACTGATCCAAGACAGGCCTAGTTGCAAGGGTCAGCTAAAACACTTACTGCAAACTGTACCCTAAACATACCAGGAAATTTTCGAGCCAGGAGTTCCACAGCACTGACATTCAAGTCTAGCTGTTCCACGTGGTGCTGGCTAAAATAGCCTATCTTCAGATTCCTGGAGGCAAAAATTAAGGCAGGAAGCACAACTGTAAAGTAGTATAAACAGTTGAATATGTATGAGTGTGCACACAGTTCATGGGGGTCCATTACCTATGGGCTGTGGAGTAGTATAGACAGCTGAGTGTGTGTGAGGTGAGTGTGCACACAGTTCATGGGGATCCATTACCTATGGGCTGTGGAGTAGTATAGACAGCTGAGTGTGTGTGAGGTGAGTGTGCACACAGTTCATGGGGATCCATTACCTATGGGCTGTGGAGTAGTATAGGCAGCTGAGTGTGTGTGAGGTGAGTGTGCACACAGTTCATGGGGGTCCATTACCTATGGGCTGTGGAGTAGTATAGACAGCTGAGTGTGTGTGAGGTGAGTGTGCACACAGTTCATGGGGGTTCATTACCTATGGGCTGTGGAGTAGTATAGACAGCTGAGTGTGTGTGAGGTGAGTGTGCACACAGTTCATGGGGATCCATTACCTATGGGCTGTGGAGTAGTATAGACAGCTGAGTGTGTGTGAGGTGAGTGTGCACACAGTTCATGGGGGTCCATTACCTATGGGCTGTGGAGTAGTATAGACAGCTGAGTGTGTGTGAGGTGAGTGTGCACAGTTCATTGGTGGTGGTGGGGGGAATCCATTACCTGTGGGCATGCCTGATACCCCGAACAGGAGCCAGGTCCCCCATGAGCAGCTTCAGCATAGTAGATTTCCCAGCCCCATTCTCTCCAACCTGTAGGAAGCATGAGCATGCTTAGTGAATGTGCATGTAGGGCACAGAAGGGAAGGAGTAGGAGGAGCCTTGGGTAGTCCCAGCCTTACAACCAAAAAATTCTAAGGAACTAGAGGACTGGGGACTGAATCTGGCCCTCAAATTTGGGCAGAAGGTACTTTTTACTTGCTATCTCCCTAGCCTTTACCTCCCCCTCCTGAGGAAAAGGAGATTTCCCTAAAACCAAGCTAAAAAAGAAAAAAAACCAAAAGCCTGAGCTTTAGCCTGTTCTTGCTCCAATGTCTCTTGACTGTCATAATTCAGAACCAAGAACAGTAAGGTAAATCACTGCTCTATAGATTTACAAATGCCACATGCCAGGTTTCGCATCTCTGAAAACCCTATGAGACTACAGAGAACGCAGCAGTGTATGAGTTCTACTGCCCACTTCTCTTTGTACTCTTGCTTCTACTGTGTCAGGATTGGCCCAATCCACACCTGTTCAGGAAAACAACTCCTAGGGCACTCAACAAAAGAGCAACCATACCACACAGATGCGGGACTCAAGATCTGCAGAGACAGACAGGCGACTGAAGATGATGTGTTTAGGATTGTAGTAGAAATCCACCTCATCTAGCTGCAGAATTGGTGGTGAGAACTTCTCAAAGCCATCAGGGAACCTGCAGGAGGTACAAGGGTCCAGTGTGGACGTAGCCAACAAGGCAAGCTCCCCATCAGCTCCCCCGGCTTATCACTCACTTCAACACCACCTCTGATTCCTTGTCCACTGGTTTTAGTTCAGGTCTAAGGAGAGATGGAGAAATGGTTATTTTAACAAGATATCAAAGCAGAAAGGAGAACACTGTGGGTAGAAAAGTTTAAGCAGGGGAGGGGACAGGAAGATGAGGGGGAAGGGTCAAGATGTAAGGAACTAATATATGGGAAAAAACTAAACGGTACATAGAAAAGACACAAGGAAATCTTATACTTATTAAGCTAATTAAAAAAAAATAAAGTTTGAGCTGGGCGGTGGTGGTGCACATTTTTAACCCAGTACTCAGGAAGCAGAGGGATCTCTGTGAGTTCAAGGTCATCCTCAGCTAAAGCTCAAATCCAGGACAGCCAGGGCTACACAGAGAAACCCTGAATCAAAAAAAGTTTCAATAGAAGTACCCTGTGCGCCGGGCGGTGGTGGTGCACGCCTTTAATCCCAGCACTTGGGAGGCAGAGGCAGGAGGATTTCTGAGTTCGAGGCCAGCCTGGTCTACAAAGTGAGTTCCAGGACAGCCAGGGCTACACAGAGAAACCCTGTCTCAAAAAACCAAAAAAAAAAAAAAAAAAAAAAAAAGAAGAAGTACCGTGTGTGTGTGTGTGTGGCTACAGCTGCTCCAAGAACCTACAGGTTATTAGAGAAAGTCCCAGTGCCAGGGCTAAGCTACCTCCCCACAAGCTGATGGTCAGGAGACAATACAGGCAATCAAACTCCTGCTGGCTAGCCCTGGGTGCTGGGAGGTGCTCGGCAGGATGCCATGGGGAGAACTGCCACCAACAGTCTGCCTTAGCCACGGATTTGTGTGCTACACTACTGTCTAGCCAGGCCAGGAGTGCTCACTTGCAAGTCTATTATGGAATAATCAACTGCTGCCTGGCTAGAATTGAGGTCTGTTCCACAGGAGGAACTTGCATCTGTACTGTAAATCACACCCCTGCAGAGGTCATAAGCTCTAGTGTGAAAGCCACAGCTATTTGTTAAATCATCACCATGTGACCACCAATTGCCTTCTAAATAACTATGTTTATCCCCATAGGTTTGTCAGCTACAATCTGAGCAGTAACTGCAGAGACTCATGACTTGTCAAAGTGCTGATGACAAGTGACTGTCATTCCCTCAAGGGCTCAGGGATATGACGGCAGAAGGAGCTAGAGCTAGAGCTAGAGCTTGGGGTGGAATGTCATAGAACAGTCTTCTGGGCTTGACCTGGCCATGAGATTCACTCCAGACTGCATGAGACTGGGCCTGTCCTGAAGGGGCTGAGCTCATGAGCTCCTACCACTGAGGGTTTATAGGCAATTGACAGTTGCTAGGGGAGGGAAAGACATTTTCTTCATTAGTGTAGCCACTAGTGATCTTCTGTAAAGAACACCTTACCCATACTCTCATAAGAAATCCTAATAAAACTTAGTATCATAACAAAGTCCATTATACACACACACACTAATAAAAGCAGTAAGCAATTAACTTTATGTTGAGTGTGATAACATACCCACAATCCTACCACTTAGGAGGCTGAAGCCAGCTTACATAAAAGTTTTGTGTTATGTAGGGAAACCCTGACTCAACAAAATGACAAAAATTAACAAAACTTAAAAAAAGAAATCTGTTCCTCTTACACAAGTAAATGCGTAGAGAAAACTCAGACTTGCATGTCCTCCATCTAGTGATACTTCTACTACACTATCTGTTAAGAAAGACAATTTTTTTTTTGGCAGAAAAAAACCCCCAAAACCAAACCAAACCAAAACACCCCATAATCTTGGGCTAGAGAGATGGCTCAGTGGTTAAGAACACTGGCCGAGATCTTCCAAAGGACCCAGGTTCAACTCCCAGCACCCACACAACAGCTCAAAACTGTTTATAACTCCAGTTCCCAGGGTCTAACACCCACACAGACATACATGCAGGCAAAACACCAGTGCACATAAAATGAATAAATAATTTAAAAAAAAATGTAAGCTGGGTGTAGTGGTGCATGCTTTTAATCCTCACACCTAGGAGGCAGAAGTAGACAGAGCTCTTTGAGTCCAAGTCCAACATGTTTTACATAGCAAGTTCCAGACTAGCTAAGACTATATATGGAGAGTAAATTAATATATATAGAAAATAAGTCAATAAACCAAGTAATAAAAATAAAAAAAAAATATGGGGGCTGGAGAGATATGCTCAGTGGTTAAGAGCACCGACTGCTCTTCCAGAGGTCCTGAGTTCAATTCCCAGCAACAACCATCTATAATGTGGTCTGGTGTGTGTCTGAAAAGAGCAATGGTGGTGTGCTCATGTATAAAATAAATAAATAAATCTTAAAAAATAAAAAAGGAATGTAAATTAAAAAAATCTTTTTATTTATATTTTATGTGTGTGGGTGTTTTGCATGCATGTGAGTCTGTGTACCACATGTATACAGTATCCATAACCTCTCAGAATAGGATATCAGTTCCTTTGGAACTGGAATTATAGACAGTTGTGAACTGCTGTGTGGGTGCTGAGGACCAAAGCCAGGTCTTCTGCAAGAGCAGCATTCTCTTATTGCTAAAATATTTCTCCCATGCTAAAAAAAATTGTCATGACATTTATTTGCCAAGCATGGTTAACATACACCTTTAATTGTAGCACTTGGGAGGCAAAGCAAACGGATTCTGTAAGTTGGATACCAGTGTGATCTACATAGGAAATTCAGGTCCTCCATGAGTCCTGAAGGTGAAATCTGGACCATCAGGTTTGCTGGCAGGTCTCTTGGCTGAATGGTTCCCCATTTTTTTTAAAATCTCATCTTTCAACTTATTTTTAAAAAATGTTAAGTTTGTGTTATTAACTGCACGTTGTACATGTGATGCAAGGACTCTCTAATAAGTTGCCTGAGCTGGCCTTAAACTTAAAGTCCTTGGAGTTTAGTCTTCCCTAATTTGGAGACTCCAGGCCTGTGACCCCAGCCCCAGCTGCCAGTCTTTTCTGGGTAGCTTTTACCCTTAATATACAGTGATAAGTGTTTCCATGTCAGAGCTGTAAGCCTTATGAATTTAATCTCTCTCCCAGAATTCCTAGAAAGATTCAAGATTAAGCCCTCAGTGAGACATTGGTCAGGGAACTATTTATCAAAACTATGATGAGGTGTTGCTTTTTGGGCAACAAGAAGACTGCAAGAGTTAACAAATGCTGGCAAAGACACAGGAAAGTATCAGTTCTCACAGGCACGGAAAACAATGTATCTGTTTTAAAATCCAGTCCGCCAAGCCAAAAGTGGGGGCAGTGATGCTGGCATGTGGGAAGCAGACACACCCAGAGTTCAAGCTAGCCTGGGCTAAAAAATGAGGGATTGTCTCAACCTAAAACAAAACGACTGGTTTGGACTTGCATCCACACAGGTCCTTCCGCATTGCATCTAACCATTCTATCCAGTCAGACTTCCCAACTCTTTCCAGAGTCATCAAGAAAACTTCTCTTTGCAGCAGAGACCATTACAGAAAACCACAGAGTTGTGGAACACAGTCACAATGAAAACATATTCCAGAAAACACTACAACACCTATAAAGCTCAGGGAACCTTTAGGAAGAAGGGGTGGAATAGAGCCAGAGGGTCAGAGAGTTTGCTGTGAGACTGTGTTTCCTAGTATGGTCAGAAGCTACACCCATTAAGTCTCACCAACATGGCTGCCCAAACAGGAGCCAACAGACATGTCAAAGGGTGTGCATGCGGGTGGGCACGTGAGTAGGTGGGTGTGGAGGGACATGAGGCCTCAACCCTATACAAAAAAACTACAGGCAACCAAGGAATACTGAGAGCAGGAGGAGGAAGTTTCCCTCAGGACAGAGCACACCAGTTGATATCCTATACCAAATAGCCAGCCCTGAAAACACACATATGAGGAACAGTATACAGACTGAACAAGTTATATTCAGAAATATTCATATACATACCCAGATGTAACAGCAATTAATAAAAAAAGGTGACGAGCTATAAAAAGGAGGAGGAGGGAAGGTTTGAAAGGAGGCAAAGGGAGAAATGATGTAACTGTATCTCTAAAAATAAAGAAAAAAATTTATGAAAAAAAATTGATATGAATTATACTCACTTTCTAGTGAGATTTGTATTAAGTGTATCCAATATAAGATACACATTTATTTAATTAAAAAAACAAAACCAAAACTGGTCTGGAAGGGTCTGAGGTATGTAGCTCAGTTGCTGGGTGCTTGCCTAGTACAGGCGGGTCTTAGATCTCTAGCACTGCACAATCCCAGCCTGGTGACTCATGCCCATAATCTAAGTGCCTGGGAGGTGAAGGGAGGAGCGCCTCCAGTTCAAGGTCATTTTGGCTATGTGAGAATTAAGGCCATTTAGGGGGCAGAGGTGGGTAGATGTCTGTGAGTTGAAGGCCAGCCTGGTCTACAGACTGAGTTCCTGAACAGCCAGAGCTACACAGAGAAACACCATCTCAAAAGCAAAACAAAAAAGAAACAAAATCAAATAAAAGTTTAAGCACACCTTGAGCTACAAAACTGTCTCAAAACGAACAAACCCAGCCTGCAGATCCTTAAAAAGTTAAACATTAAGGTCAACTGCGGTGGCACATGCCTTAATTCTAGCACCTGAGAGGCCAAGACAGGAAGGATGTGAGTTCGAGGCCAGCCTGGTCTACAAAGTGGGTTCTCCAGGCTAGCCAGGACTATACAGTGAAACCACCAAAACCCCTCAAAAGTGAAATGACCATGTACACCAGCAAACCCATTCCTAGTTATGTACCCAAGTAAAACAAAAACCAATGTCTGCCTAGGAACTTGTACATAGGGGCTGGAGAGGAGAGAGAGCACAGTGATTCGAGAGCACCTACTGCTCTTGAAGAGGACCCAGGTTTGGTTTTTAGCACCCACATAGCTACTTACAGTCATCAGTTAACTCCAGTTACTGGAGACTCAACTTCCATTTCTGGCACCTGACCAGACACACACACACACACACACACACACACACACACACACACACCCCTTTACATACATGTAGTCAAAACACTCACATATATATAAAATAAAAATCTTTAAAAGACAAAAATAAAAAGACTTGTACATAAATGTTCATAGTAGGCCAGCTGTGGTGGCTCAAATTTGTAATCTCAGTACTTAGGAGGCTGAGGCAGGAGGATTGTTGTGAATGAGTAGAGGTTACAGATTGAGACCTGGTCTCAATCCAACATCCCCTAGAAAGTTCATAGTATCATTCATTATTCCTAAAAACCAAAATATTAGGATAATCTAATACTCATAACCTGACTCAATAAACACAATGTGTTAGATTCATGAAATGGAGCAGTATTCCACAAGAAGAAATGATGTCAACAGTTCAACATGGATGACCCTAGAAAGCACAATAGTAGAGGAACTAGACAAGGTTGAGACTTGGTCTACACTAGGCCCTAAGTTTACTCTTCAGTATGAGGAGGGGAAAAAAGGTAAGTCTAAGCAAATACATAGAGACAGATAATAAATTTGACTTGGTGGATGCCTAGGCGAGATTAGTGTAAAATACTCTGTCTCCATGCTGGAGTAAAAGCTGGCTGCTAGCTAAAGGGAGACCTAGGAAGGAAGGATGGATAAAGGGTAGCTTACAAAATGCAGAAGGAATGAAGAGGAGTCAGGGGGTCTGCTCAAAGACTTAGTACTCACAGCTTCTCCAACATCTTCAGTTTACTCTGCACTTGAGAGGCTCTGTTGGCATTGTATCGAAAACGGTCAATGAAAACCTACAGGAGAAATAGGCACTGGTCACCTTCCCTCACTACCACCAACTCTGATACCTAGGGATGGGACCATAGTCCTGCCTCCCCCTCCACACCTGGATGTGTTGGCGATACTGCTGCTGTGCCTCATACTCGCGCTGCTGGTTGAGTAGCCGCTCCTGTTTGCTCTTGATGAAGGTTTCAAAGTCTCCTCGGTAACCATCTAGCCGTTGGCTGTGCAAGTGGAGGATGTCTGTGGCAATGGCATTCAGGAAGTTTCGGTCATGAGAGACAACTAGGATAGTGGAAGGCCATGTCTGAGGAATAACAGGATGGCAGAGTGTTTGGAAGGGTAACTAGCCCCCAGTGTCTTGGAGGCAGACTTCCTCCAGACCCACTGGAGGGCCTTCCCTTAAACTCACCTGCAGGTAATTCTCCAACCACAGGATGGCCCTTACATCCAGCATGTTTGTGGGTTCTGAAGAGGAAGCAGAGAAACACATATTTGGTGATAAAGGGCTGGAGAACCAGGAACAAGGACATTATCATCCTGTCTAGCTCTGAAGTCAGTGTAGCTCCTTCCAACTTACCGTCTAACAGCAGAAGGTCTGGCCTATGAAAAAAAGAATACAGGGCATAAGGTTCTATGGCCAGAGGCTCTGACGGCATCCCGTGGCCTTCCAGTCACACAGCTCAGGCTGGGGACTCACCTGGCAAAGAGAGCCCGCGCTAAGGCCAATCTCATTCTCCAGCCGCCTGAGAACTCCCTGATGACAACAGACTCACATTAGTGCTGTGTTCATCACCACGAGCAGGTGCTGAGTCAGCAGTGTTGAGAGTCAAGAAGGGCAGAGCGAGTTCACTCACCTCGTAGGCTGCTGCTGCATTGTAGGGGTGAAACCAAGGCCCGCAAGAATGACTGATGCTCTGGGAAGGGAGAATTTGAAGAATCCAGTTGGAACAGATCAAATGAGGGAGCAGCTAACTACACAGGAGACCAAGTGGGACTTAAACTACCTGGCAGGTGCCTTATCTGCCTCAATCTCCTCCAGCTTCACATAGATTTCTGCCAGTTGTGCAGCTTCTGAACTTTCTGCCCTGGGAAGGAAAAAAACCCAACCAGCTTATGTAAAGGCAGTCTAAGCAGGTGTCCTACATTCTCTAGATTGGAAAGCAGGGACAAGTTTTATAGTTCCATAGGCCAAATTCCAAGTTCTGCTGCTCACTAGGGAGGCCATGTGAATTATGGAGACACTAAGGGACAGTGGCTTAGTCTGGGTTTCTATTGTTGTGATGAGACACCATGACCAAAAGCAACTTGGAAGGAAAGAGTTCATTTCAGCTTATAACTCTCAGGTCACACTCCATCACTGAGAAACATCAGGGCAAGAACTGAAGCAGAGCCACAGAGGAACACCACTTACGACTTGCTCAGCCTACTATCTTAAAACCCTGGACCAGAAGCCTAGATGGATCACAATGAGCTGGGTCGTCCTACATCAATCACCAATTAAGAAAATGCAATACAGGCTTGCCTACAGGCCAGTCGATGAAGACATTGTCTCAATTAAAGTGCCTCTTCTCAAATAACTCTAGCATGTGTCAAGTTAACACAAACCAACCAGGACAGAGAGCTGTTGCTTGTACCCCCTAGCCTAAAGCCTGCACCTGCCAGCAGCAATCTTGAGGCTGAGCTCCCGTTCATGCCGTAGCAGGTCCTCTCGTATGGTGTCACTTTCCAGCACACTCTGCAGGGCAGGAGTGTCATCTCCAGCAACTTCCTGCTCTACATACAGTAGAGAAATGTGGGCTGGAACACGCAAGCTCCGGGTAGCCAACATCTTTAGCAATGTCGTCTTCCCCAGGCCATTTCGTCCCACCAGCCCGTAGCGCCGGCCCCATGCCAAGTTCACATCTGCTCCAGCCAGCAGTACCCTGAAGGGGTGGTAGAGAAGAGATGAAGAATAATCTAGAATCAGAAGCAAAGGAACTTTAACACTGTTTAGTCCCACTAGTTCACAGCTCCAGGTTCCCTGTAATTAGAAAGATCCTGCCACTGGTCGTTCCCTCACCTGTCACCAAAAGAGACATCGAAGTTCTCAATTCGCACATCATAGGACTTGTTCTTGCCAGATGATTCCAAACGACTCTCTTTTCTGCTGCCTGCCTGGCTAGCCGATGCCTCCTCCAAGACTCTTTTAAAAAGAGAAATGGCCGGTTTTTGGGGCCCCCGAAAGTCCTTCCATACCAGAATCCACCCCTCTTCCCAGACTCACAGAGGACTGCTGGTCTTCAGCGTCTCCTTCTCTGAACGTTTCTCCTGCTTCGCCTTCAGCCGGGCTTCAGCCTTCTCCAGTTTCTTCGCATTTACTGTCTGAGTGAATTCCAAGCACAACCAAGTGATACTAGGGTAAGGTTCAAAAAGGAACTCCAGAAGTCACGTCAAACAAACCCTTAAACTTACCCATGACGCTACATAAGCAAACACGCAGGGACAGACACACCAGAGATCTCAAAGATACACATACTACTTAGTAGATGGTCAACAATCACACCCACCACAGTTCCTTCCCACCTCTCCTCACCGAGGACTGTTCTCTCTTTAGCAGACCCGGAAGTTTGTTGTCACAGTCTGTAAGTGATAAGAAAAGCAGTCACCTTCTCCATTAGAGAAGGAAAATGAAGACTTTGAGTGCCTGACAAGGAGCAAGAACATTTTTAAAGATAGTAAGTACTATAACACTGAAATAGATGGTTCCTAGTCTTGAAGTAAAGGGCAAAAAGATCTCACATTTAAGAGGCTGATGTACTCTTTGAGACCATGCTGTTGGTTAAGGTACAAAATTTGCAAAACCAAGTCTGTTAGCTTCAAGGTCTATATGCTTCCTACTACAGACAATAATAGCTTGAAGAGCCCTCCAACCCCTATTCTCCATCACAAGCTTTTATGCTCACAAAAATACCACTAGCTCCTACAAGCCTTGTAGAAGAGATGGAGGGACCTGAGCTGCAACGAGGTGGTGGCTGGGGAGGGGTGTGTGTGTGTGGGGGGGGGGCTGGAGGCAGAAGGCAGCTAGTTCAATCTCCCCTCACTCTCACCGTAGTTTTCCATTATCTTCGACAACTGGATAGGGGCGTCCAGTAGCACCTGGCTGTTTCCCTGGTTCTGCGGTTCAGCCCTACGTGGGTAGAGAGAACGCAGTCAGTTGGGAGAAAAGATTTACAGCCTTCAGATCTTCCCTCTCGTTTGTACTCCATTCTCCTCTTTGCCCATCAACTCCATTCCCTTGGCACCTACAGGCGTAGAGTGTTGTACATGCGCTGACAAACAGCCCTAATGCCCGCGTCATCCTTGCTGTCCCCGGACACTTCTTGCAATAGTTCCCCGACAGCTTCCACCAGGTCGTCCACAGACTCGAAATCCGCGCTGCCACTGTGCAAGACACCTGGGCCGGGTACCGCAGAACAAGACAGACACCGGGTAGGGCGGATATAGGAGCAGTTTCAGCGTCTGTACAGCTCACTCGGGGCTTCAGACTCCACTGGCCCTCAAGATAAGAGGTCACGCAGAGGAGAGACCAGATAGCGGTCTGCTGCACTGTCCGCCCTCAGTCTTCCCCCTCGACCTCCACTTCGGCCTCCCCAGGCAGTTAATTCAGTTTCGCTCACCGGTCACGTAGTCAAAGACCTGCCCGTCAATTTCTGGGAACTCGCTTCGCAGGATATCGGCGCAAGTCGCCATGTTCACTCGGGATCCAGTCTGCGCAGTCGTGGTGAGACTTAGGCCTAGGACCGCCTTCTTGCCCTTCCTGCCGACCCCGAAATCGCTCCTCACGTCCCAAGGAGCATGCGCAGGGATGACGTAAGAAAGCAGCGGCTGCGTGAGCCCACGGGGGAGGGTCTAGTGGAACGGGACGCAAGCGCGGAGGAGTCGGCAGGCGTGGCAACTTCTGCGCCTGCGCAGTTCCAGTTTCTTTCACGTATACTTTAACTACCTCAGGATTTCGCTGCCTTCTGGAAGGTGGGGGTTGCGTCGAGGGCCGTAGCAGAGTCGCCCGAGGTTTATCACAGCGGGAAGCACAGGAGGTGCCGCGAGGGGAGTCCCGCCTAGGCACAGGCTATCAGCTTGGACACCTTCCCCACAGGCGCCTGCCGCTGCTCGCCCACTAAGTCCTTTAGTCCTCGGCGTTTTGCTGACTCACGTCAACTCTCGAACCTCGACGTTCTGCTCAGTCGATCGGTTTCATTTAGTTCTGCTAGTTGAATCAGCTTGGTGAGAAGCAGACTTCCGCTTGCCCCTTTGCTCTCTCTGACCTCAGTTCCTTCACAATTCATAGGTGTTCGACCGGGTCATTGAGAATGATGTCTTTTCTTTGATCACCCCAAGGCACCTCTCCCACTGCCAGAAAACCCGAGCAAGCCCTTTATAAATTCATTGTTTATGCTGGGTCTACAGACAAGGTTTTCTTACACACAGCATCTCGGAGTCTGTAAATGATAGCCCCCCCACACACACACACACATTCGATTTGCAAAATTAGAAAACTTTGATCCAGTGTGCTCAAATTACACCCGTGTGTGTGTGGAGAGAGAGAGAGACAGAGACAGAGAGAGAGAACCTCCAAGCTAACCAAGAACTCCTGAACCTCCTGTCTGTGGCTCAAGTGCTGGAATTAGAGGCATGTGACTACTTAGACTGGTCTGCCCATTCATTCCAGTTTAAGCCTTATTGCAACAGGGAGCTGCCATTCTTAGTCTTTAAAGTTTTAAAAAGCTATCAGCATGCCTGAGGTTATAGATTAATTGGTAGAATGCTTGTCTACCCTGAGGCTTTGATCCTCAGTACCTCATAAAACTAGGTGCAGTGGCATGCTAGTAACCCCAACATGGAGGCAGTGATAGCACCCACCTTTAATCCCAGCACTCAGGAGGCAGAAAAAGGCAGATCTCTGAGTTCAAGGCCACCCTGATCTACAGAGTTCCAGGACATCTAGGGCTAAAGAGAAAAACCTAAGGAAAAAAAAAATCAAGGTCACACTGCAAAATGAGTTCGAAGCCAGTCTGGGGCCATTTGAAACCTTGTTTCAATTCTCCCATCTCAGTAAGCTACTGAGTATATCCATATGTGTATAATCCTAGCATTTAGGAGACTAGAGCAGGCAATTTGGGAGTTTGAGGCCATTCTGGACTGTGCTAACAAACATCTACATAAACAACAGCACTTGAGCCTCTAGATCTAGTCTAATAACCAGTTTACAGTAAATTCAGGTTAGGGGCTGGAGAAATGACTGGGAGAAGTGCTTGTTCGGTTCTCATTAGGACCTGAGTGTGAGCAGGGGGTGGTGGCGCACGCCTTTAATCCCAGCACTTGGGAGGCAGAGGCAGGTGGATTTCTGAGTTCGAGGCCAGCCTGGTCTACAGAGTGAGTTTCAGGACAGCCAGGGCTACACAGAGAAACCTTGTCGAAAAATCAAACAAAAGAAAAAGAAAAAAAGGAAACATTTCATTGCTGCTGGCTTATATAGTTCAGGGGTTTAGTTCATTATCATCACAGCAGACATGGTGCTGAAAATTGAAAACAAAAACAAACAAAAAAAACCCCCAAAAGACCTGAGTTTGATCCCTAGTACCCAAGCAAAAGTCAGATGTACCGTAAGTCACTGTGGTCTATTTTCTGTATAAAATGTACTTAGGCTCTTCCAGTTTACTTTAGAGTTGAGAAGTTAGTAGCTATGTAACTGAGCCAATGTATCAGGAAATCAGGGAGGGTTCCTCAGCCCCAGGAGGATACAGGATTTGGGGTGGAGACAATGGTATAAAAAAAATGGGAGAAACTCTCTGGAATATCAGCCTATTGGGGAAAATAAAGGGATTTTTTAAAAATAATATAGATAAAAAAATTAATATAGATCAGGGACTTTGAAAACATTGTTTTGTGACAAATCATAGGTTTCCAGGATGCTTTATGTCAGTTACTCTGTCTCCAGTACTGTGAAGGGAGGAGTGTCTTTACTCACACACTGAATCTCAGGGCTGGGTAGGCAAGGTAAGATCCCTGGGAGTTACTAGCTGGTGCACTGAGCAAAACCAGAGGTCCAGGTTCAGTGAGATACTCTGTCTTGAAAAATAAGGTAGAGGCAGTTGAGGAGTACACTCAACACTGACCTCTGGCCTCTACCTGTACCCCTGAGACCTAGAGCCTGGAGACAGATGACTCAGCAGTTAAGAGCACTTGCTGCTTTTTCAAAGGATTGGGGTGTGGTTCTCAGCACTCAAATGATGGCTCACAACTCTTTGTAACTCTACTTCCAGGGGAATCCAATACCCCCTTGTGGCCATTGGGGAGTACTGACTGCATGCATGTGATGCAAGTAAACCACTCAAAGACATAAAATGAAAATAAAATTTAAAAAACCAAACACGGTTCTTCCGGCAGGCCATGTCAGGTGTGTGTCAAGATGGCTGCCTCCTGTGGCACCCGTTGCTAAGGCTGTTTCCTACACTCTTATGAAGTTCCTGTGTAGCCCTCTGCACCAGAGACCCCCCTGAAGATGCTCCACCCCCACTTCCTGTTGTCCCTTATGAGAACGAACCTTGGGAATCCCTGGATTCAGAAGAATACCAGAAGCGCCATGGCTCTCGCCCTGTTTTGGCTGACTACCGCGGCAACCACAAAGGTGGTGTGCCACCACAGCGGACCCGAAACACAGGTATTCGTAACAATAAAGTTGCTGGGAACCCTTGCCCCATCTGCCGGGATCACACGTTGCATGTTGACTCTGGGGATGTGAAGCTCGTGGAACAGTTTGTTTGCGCCCACACGGGGGTCATCTTCAGCGCCCCATACACAGGGTGGGGTCGGTATGAAGCAGCACACGAAGCTGACCCAGGCCATCCCGAAAGCCAGGGAGTGTGGTCTTCTCAGTTACTACGTTCCCCAGGTTGAGTCGTACAGTACATGGAGCTGTCAGTGTGACTCCACCAGCCTCCACATTGTTGTCAGGTGAACCTTGGTACCACACGTGGTACAGCTGGCAACAGTCCCTGGAGAGAGAACGGTTTCACCTTCGCTGACTCTATCAAGTAAATCTCCTAGAAGGGAATGGCCCACTACACCATCAGCAGACCGGCTCCCAGGGTGCTTAGAACTCGGGACCTAGGGAAGTCAGACTAAGGGAGTGCTGTCTAGGGCTCTGTGGTGTCATGTGTTCTGGAAAGGGTTCTGTGACAGTGGCAGACCCTAAAAGGAAATGACTGGTATGAAGAGGACAAGCACATTTGAAGTTGAGGAAGGATGTAGATGTATATGGGTAACTCTGGAGAGGGCTTACATATGAACTGGAGACTCGTGTGTGCTCTTGAAAGTGTGTCCCTATTTTAAATCTCCTGGCTCAGCTTTTATACAATAAAGCTGTGTCTTCTCAAAAAAAAAAAAAAACAACAACAAAAAAACAACAAACAAAAAGCAAAAACAAAACAAACACAATTAGGGGCTGGAGAAATAGCTCAGTGGTTAAGAACACATACTTTTCTTACAGAGAACCAAATATAGTTCTTAGCACCTACATCAGGAAACTCTTTATGAGTTGCCTATATCTCCAGATGCAGGGGATCTGATACCATGGCTGGATCCCGATGCAATCATATTGGGTTCTTTACATTAACACACAGTGGTGTTGGCCATGATGAATGGATTAATGTTGAAGTCAGGCGATAGATAGGACATGGGGGTCAATTATATTCTTATGTTTGAAATTTACTCTAGTGGATTTCTTTCTTTTTTTTTTTTCTTTTTAGTTTAAAAAGCTGAAACCTCGTAAAGTCTGACTGGTGAGGGCAACCCTACTCTTCATCATCTGTCCTAACATACAAGATCTTTGGGACAATCAATCCCCTTAGGAACTCTGGAGGAATGAAGGTTCTCACCAGAGTCTTGCCTCTTTGTGCTAATAAAGAAACCTGCACACCATCAACACTGCACTTGGGAGATGGTGGTGGGAGGGTCTGAGCTCACACAATGAAAACCCATCTCAAAGCAAACAAATCATGTAGTGGAGCTCATGTCTGTAATACCAGCACTTGGGAAGCAGAAGCACAGGGTTCACCTAAAATCCAAGGGCAGTCTGATCTACAGAGTGATTTCCAGGTTAGCCAGAGAGCTACAAGCAGCAAGACCCAAACAAAACAAAACCTTGCATGATAGTGCACACTTAATGTCAGCGCTCAGGATCAGGAGGTGGAGCTCTTTGAGTTTGAGGCCAGTCTATACACAGGTTCCAGGACAGCCAGGGCTGCATGACAGCCACATCAGACCCGCCTGACAGTTCCATTAACGTTTAGCCAGCAACTCCACTCTACCGTTTATTGGATTTATAACTGGACAAAGTCACACGTGTACAAAATGAAGCTCATACTATCCCAAAGCAGAGTAGGGACTACAGACTGGGGACCCGTTACTGGCCTTTGGGGGAGCTCTGAGGTGAGGGGGAGTCAACCTTCCTACTGCGGAGGTGTGGCCACAAGGGTAGAGAGAAGAAGAGGGGATCACCTGGCTTTGGTCACAAAACTCAGGGCCTGGCACTAAGCCAGGACAGACAGACGGAAGAGAAGCCTCAAAAGCCACCTTCCCAGGAAGCCAGGCACTACCTGACCAGTCCCACTGTGATGTGGCTGGTTCAGACCTATCCTCGGGGCTATTGGAAAAAGAAGGCAGCAGAGCAGGAGGGAGCAACGACACTGGTGAGCGGTCACTGGGGCACTTGGACCTGTGGGAAGGGTGGGTAGGGAGGTGGCCAGCTGCAACTAGACAGCTAGCAGCGGGTTTCATAAATGCCACTGCGGCCAATGTATCGCACCCATTTGATGACATCATGGTCGCTGTAGTTCAGCTTCGGTTCGAATACCTTCAAGTAGCGCACCTTGAGGCCGGAAGGCGCGAATGGCACCTGAGCAGAGGACAGCTCCAGTTAGAAATATGGCCTTTCTATCACAGTACTCTGGCAAGTTCCATGCTCACCCACTTCACCTACCACAGGTGCTTTTGAGTGACTGGTATAGAGGGAAGTCACTAGGAGACTACCACGTGAAGAGAGCCTATCCCAGAGGAATCAGGTCACATCTGAAGCTGACACCAGTTGTGAGGATAAAACTATCTATTCTTCTAATCGTTAGGTTGCCAGAGTACTACCTTTGAACTACTTAGCCCGGAGAACTACCACTGAACACACTTATCCCTGTCAATACTATGGACTTGGAAATAAAGTGGAGAAACTGATGTGTCTTATTCACACACAGCAAAAGTTTCTCAAGAACTGTTTTGTGACAAGTAGTCAAAGCTTTTAGTCAGTTTAAATGCCAATTTCTATTGAAAGGGAATGGGTCTATTAATTCAAGACATTTCCCAACCTAGGCCCAGTTCCCTCATTTCTAGGAAGTGGAGTCTAATCCGAATGGTCAGAGTCTCCCATCACACCCAGCCACTGTGCTATACCCCTCCTCTGCCATACCTCAAAGTTCATGGAGATGGGGGGCCGAGCCCATTTCTTCTTATCATTGGTGGGCAGGAGCTCAATCTCTGCGCTGATCTGTGACTCCTTCATACCCGCCATGCGCTTGATCCTAGGAACACAGAGGAAATGGGCAGCAGGAAGCTGTGGTAGTTTGTTACACCCTCAGCACTTAGGACTGCAGTTTCTTCTTAGACGAATGGGTGAGCTCTCCTTCACCAAGACTGTATGCTTCAGACACAAGATGACAAGGGCCAGTGGGGACATCTTGAAAATTAGACAAGTATACGAGCTCGATTACGCACACACACATGCACACACACACAAATGACAACCACAGGATCCTGGAGAAGCATGCACTCTTCTCTCATCCCATAACCCACACAGAGGACAGAAGGTGAAACAATGGGAAGGTGCACTACGGCGCCTTGAGCCTGCCTGTGGCCTCCTGAAGACTCACTTCCATACAATGGCGTTCTCGCTGGCCTTGTACTTGGCCTTCCCCTTCATGCAGATCACCTGCACCCCGCTTGTGTTCAATGGGGTTGGGATCCTCACCTAGGAGTGACACACCCATCAGTGAGCTCTGGGAAGAGCTGCATCATCTGTCTTTTCACCCCCGAGACTGGTTTTCACTCTCCAAGTCCCCAGTCCTCACCTCGATCTTCTGGGCCAGAAGTGAGGGCTTGAAGTTGGACTTGATGACCACCTTGACCTCCAGTTTGGTGCGCCCCACCTCCCGCACCAGTGGGATCACCCGGAAAGGAAGGATGATGTCCTTGGTAGTGCGGTATCTTTGGAGGAGAGAACACATGATAGCACAGGGCCAGTCCTACTCTCTTCCAGGTGCACCCCCTGCCTCCTCCACACCCCACGGCACCTCATGAGTTCAAACTCTCCATCAGGAGGGATGAAGCTGATGCTCCGCTCGGAGTCAAACTTGCTGAGTCGCACACACTGGTGGAAGGTGCAGTCATCAATGGCGATCGATTGCTTACCACTATAAACAGAAGCAGAGCTCACATCGGTCTAGTACACATCAGATTAACAGACCATGCTATAGCAGGTCAGCACACAGATTATGGGAAGCTTCCAGAACACAGCTTTCTGACTTAGAACTCCCTGCCCTGCAGTTTGAGGTGTGGGAGAGCCTTTGGGTTCCTTATCACCTGAGAACTTTGTTGCTGGGGACCAAAGGAGCTTGCTCTCCAAGGACAAAGATAGTCCCTTCATGTCTTATCATTGATACCAAGACTAACCAGTCAAGGATGACTTGGAAAGACAGTTAGCAATTCCGGCAAACATGAACTCCAAAGGGAATCTGGGCTTCACTAGGCCTCCCTGGACTCTCTTTGTGTCCCTTGAGCTCCCAGACTCGGGTACCTCTTGCTTGTTTCATCAGCTGTGCCTTTGCCCTGCTTTTCTATGACAATCTTGTCATTCATTCCAAATTTGCACTCAGGCATGCCACTCAGGTAACTCTTCATCACCACCCGGCCTGACACATGGGCACTCAGCACCTGCCCTGGTGACAGAACAGAGAAACGGGGAACAGCTAAGCCAAGCCGGCAAGGCCAGGACCTACTCACTCCCCTCAGCCCCCAACCCCGTTTCATCATGAGAAGACACTTACCCTGTGGGGACATAAGCAGGTTCACACTCTCCAAGACATCTAGGAAGAGTTCATTCCGGCGATACTTGATGCCTTCCCGCCGCCAGCCAATCTGCCCAGTCACCTGGCTGGTGATCTGGGACTGTTCTTCTTTTGTCTATATGGGGTAAAGGTGGCCGATGATCTCATTCCTCTCCCCCTCCCATTACCCTCTCCCTACTGTATCACATCACTCTCCCTCCTGCGCATTCCTTCCTCACATCTGTTTCAGGGCAGGGCCTACAGAACAGAGTGAAGCTGCAGTAGTAGAAGTGAGGGGACAACTTACCTGATGCTAGAAGCCGCAGAGCCAGCAAGGTGCCAACAGGAAGCAGCATGGTAAGCAAACAAAGGGAGAAAGCTATGAGGCTTGAGTCTGAGAGGAGCCCATGTGCTTTTCTGAGGAACACAAGGCCTGCAGAGCAGCCACACCCCTGCCCTCCATGTAGAAGAAACCAACTGAGCTGTATTCCTGGTAACAGAGATGCTGAGTTGGCAGCTTCTGGGGTAGGAGAGCTACCCAGAACAAAAAAGGCCTGCAGTCATGGTAGGAGGGCTGAGGCCAGCACTTCTTGTGAAGGGCAAGCTCATGAGTCAGCTAGAATAAGGCTGGGGATCAATAGGAAGGAAAGGAGTTTGGGGTCCACCCCACCTGTGTTCCTTACAATTAATTCAAGTACCTGACTCTTGATACCCTGTTGGGTGATGAAGGTTTTCAGTGCACCTGTCTCTGAGTTCTGTGGGTAGCCAAAGTCCAGAATCTCTGTAAAAAGAGGGGAATTATAGCCTGGAAGTGGGGTACATGCCTTTAATCCCAGCACTCTGGCAGAGGCAGGCAGCTGAGTTAGAAGCTGGCCTGGTCTACAGAGCCAGTTCCAATACAGTAGGGCTACACAGAGAAACCCTGTTTCAGTAATACACACACACACACACACACACACACACACACACACACACACACACACCCCAAAAAGAAGGAAATTACTAGTTTCTGGAGAAAACAAAGGCTCCTTCATCCCAATCCTTTCTCTGGCCTGGAGATACCTGTCTTTCTAGAACAGGTCCTGATGCTGTACAGAGTCATCTACTGCAAAGTCTCCTCGCTTAGAGCATTCAGCTTATGATTTGTTCTTTATAAGAAATATAACTTTTCAAATGTAAAAAAAAAAAAAATCACAGAAGAGTCACATGGTCAGTGGGTAAGAGGATAAAAAAACCCTGAGCCCTCCTTTTCTCCAGAAAACAGATGGTGGTAAAGGAGAAGTAGTTATAGAAGCTACAAGAGGAAAGAGGATAACCAAGGGACCCAGAGGACTTCCTCTTCTGCAGGCTCTGAGGGAGTGCTGAGAAGAGAGTCGGGCTCAGTTTGTGAAGATGTTAGGCTAATACAGGTGGCTCGGTCACCAAACCTCACAGTCTGGTTCCTAGCCTCAGCAAAGACCAAAACTTCATGCTGGCCTATTTTCATATTCTACTCTAAAACAATTTTTAGTTACAGATTTAGACTGGCTGTATCAGGGACACAGAGATCATTACCCAAGAGAACAAAGTTCAGAGTATCCTTCCCGGTTAGGTTAATCCCCCCCACGGCCACCAATCCCCAATGCCTCACCATCCAGCAGCTCGTATATGAGCACAAAATTATTCTTGATGTTCTCCTCGCTGATCTTGCCAAAATAAGCAGCCATCACATCACACATCTTGTAGAGGAACTCAAAGACCATGGCAGCATTGACATTCTGCTTGGTGACTGCGGCCAGCCAGATGTTGGACCTCTTAACGTGGAAGAAGCTGGTGCGAGCGATGTTTGTGACAGGGCTGCGCACCTGCTGCCGTGCATGAATGACATTGACTCGGAAGGCATCCACAGCATTCCTCCTAAGGGGAAAGATGCCAAAAGGATGTTCAGTATTTAAGTAGACCTCACCCCATGAGATCAGATGCTGGCAGCCCCACCCTCCCTCCACACCACTGAAATCTGACACATATCTACAAGTCAAGGCCTAAACCACTAGGGCTCCCTTCTTATAACACCAGCAGGGTCCTGGGAAGAGGTTCTGCATTGGCTTGCTACTGGAAGGGTGCCAGTAGTGTTAATAAACTGACTCCTAGGCCTGACTTGACTTTCCCAGATACACCCCAGCTCTCCCCGCTCTAGCTTTCCAGGAAGTTCCAGGTCTGCAGAGAGAGATCTCTGTTGGGCCCACCAGTGGGAAAAGCCAACTCCTCTGGGAGTTGAACAAAACTAGTATGACCTCAGAAGATTCGACCCTAAAGTGTGAGAGAGGCTATGGACTGTGCCACCCACTTCTTGTCTAAGGTCTGATTTCTCAAGTTAAGGGGATAAAAAATGATGAAGGAAAACAATTAGGGGGGGCCAGGACCCTTGACCCGCCTGTACCTGAGCGGCAGCTTCACAGGCTGCTTACCTATTGCTACATCAGCCAATGAGATGGGATGAGAGAAATGACGTCAGCAAGGAGGAGAGTGACAGCAAGGAGAGAGAGGGTTAGACGACACACAACACACCAAGGTGGGCAGCACATACCATGAGGGAGAAGCAGACAAGACAGGCAACAGGTAGAGAGCACACTAAGGCATGCTGGGTGTCATGTGGCCCAGCTGTGGCATAAACCAGGACCGTCCGGGGTGGGAGGAGCAGGAAGGGGTGGAACCAGCCAGGTTCACTTAGGCTAGGCACTGCCACAAAGTCTAGGTTAGCTTTACCACCAAAAAATGGATACGGCCACACCAAGCTAGCCCACCAGCCGGGGAGGCAAGAAGGTAGGAGAGCTACCATAGGTCTATTCTGAGACTATCAAGCTCTTTTGAGAAAGAAAACCAAGGCAGGAAGAAACAGAGGAGCCTAGCCTCAGGTTAGCCGGTGGAGGAGCCAGAGTGTGAAGCTGTGTGAGAAGAGAGGCTGTAGTGACTCTGTAAGGCCTGAAGGTCTTAGGAGCTATCCAGGCCCACTCAGATGAACTACAAAGGCAGGACGACCCACAGAGCACAGCAAGCCTGTAGACAACCAGGGAGAGCCCAGAAGAACTGAAAACAGCTGGGTCCACAGACTAAAGAGAGGTTTTAAGGGGATCTAGGGAAGGCTCTCAATATGAGAAGGATCTGAAATCAAGATTTAGATGGATTAGTATCTCCCCACCACAAGCACTAAGTACACCCACTGGAGAGAGTGCTCCCTCCTAAAAGGAAGAATCAACCCAACTAGGCAAAAGCACTGGTCTTCAGCCACCAGACCTACAGGAAGGGCAGGAATTCCTAACCCTAGGGGGTGGAGGTGTCATTCAGAGGCTCTGAGCCTAGCAGCTAGGCCAATGCCCAATGGGAACCAGGTTATATTGCATGCTCAGGCGGAGGCAACAGGGAGGTTGGAACACAGCATGCTTAGCCAAGGGACTTACCCGATGTCATCTCTGTAGACCCGGGAGATAAGCACCTCCCCCTTGTGATTATAGATGAATAAGCCTCCGATCATGGTGGCAGCTCAGTCTCTGTGACCCATTGCTCTGAGAACAGACCTAGGTAGGAAGGAGGGGGGGTAGGAAAAGGGGAAATCTTTAGAACCCTTGCCCACCCAAGTAGGGCTGTACAGGCTTGAATTTTCCTGACTCAGTCCTGTAGCAAGTGACCCTGCAGCCCTCCCAAGGAAGCCCCTCCTGCTCGCTCAGCGAGGCTCCAGTTCCTGTTTATTCCACATCGGATAGGAGACAGCACTTTAAGAGTGTGGGACCCAGGATTTAGGCCATTTTACCCAGCCGAGGGCTGAGCTGGAAAGTAACAGTTACCCCTTTTTCACAATGCTGAGCTCAGCAAGGATTCTTTTCAACCCCCTACTGTGCAGACTCTACTTCCAGTGAGTCACAGAAAAGGCTGGCCTGCAGATCCAGGAATGGCAGTAGGGATTACTCTAGTTAGCTTGGGCCTGGGCCTGCCACCAGGCATAACCTTTAGAGCAAGCACTACCCTTCCAAGAAGGCAGCAGAGCATGACCCTCTAGAAGTCTACACATTCCAGGAAAGGGTGTGCAGGGTGAGGTGGGGATAGGAGAGGAGAGGCCCTTAGGCTCTAACACAGACCCAGGAATGTGGCTGAAGCAAGCACATCCTTCCCAGGCAGAGAGATAAGCAGGTGAAGAACAGAGGCCCCAGTGCTGACGAACAATGCTTCAACGAGCCAAGTTGTTCACTGCTAACTTAGTAAGTTCTTCTTAAAAAGATTTCATTTTGCTGGGCAGTGGTGGCGCACGCCTTTAATCCCAGCACTTGGGAGGCAGAGAAAGGCGGATTTCTGAGTTTGAGGCCAGCCTGGTCTACAGAGTGAGTTCCAGGACAGCCAGGGCTACACAGAGAAACCCTGTCTCAAAACACCAAAAAAAAAGGTTTCATTTTTACCTTCACATAGGTACATGTCAGTGTGTGTGCTGTGTGTGCAGAAGCTAGGTGTCAGACCAAACACTGCCCTCCACCCTCCAAGCCTGACTTAGGGCAGTACTGAGCCAAATGACATGTGCTGGGTGGGACCTGATGGAAGAGCAGGACTCTTAAATGCTATGCCCCTTTTTATAGTTATTTCTTCTTGTCTTTTCAAAATTTCAAAGTGTGACAAAAATTAGGTCTGTGTGTAGCATTAATCCCGCCATCTCAGTTGTGACTCCAGTCTTCCAGGTCAGCCACTTTTGGCCTGGTGTTTCCTAAGCAATGGGCAGGGTAACAGAAGGCCTCCGCTGCCCAAATTATTTGGGTCAAAATTAAGTTAGAATATTTGAGCAAAGGGGTTAAGCTGATTCTAGATTTTCCTGGATTAGCCCAGGTATTAATTTCACAGAGGTTAGTTTTATAGACTTTCTGAAACTGAAAAGTTAACCCTTGAAGCCCAGTGACAAGTCAATTAAGGTAGCAGACAGGCTTATCTCATGGTCCAAAAAAGGTGAGAAAGAAAATGCTAAACAGAGTTTGAGCCCTGAGCAAAGGACCAAGTCCACAGGTATCAACCCCGGGTGTGGGTGTGGGTGGGTGGGGTGTGTGTGTGTGTGTGTGTGTGTGTGTGTGTTCGTGCATGCGCGTGTGTCCTGGACAGAAATGGATATTTAGTTAAGGGAACGGTTACCTGTAATTGCTAGCAATAGACCAGGATGACCCCAAAGCACCAAATACAGCTGTGGGAGTCCCTAAAGTTCTCCTATGGCAAAGGTCATAGAAGCTTGGGAGGAGCAAAAAACGGCAAAAAGAGATCAACAGTAGAAAAAGAGAAAGCTGAGACAGGGCCTACTTTTCTGTTAGTGAAGCATAAGGGGCTGGTGGAATTTTTCACAGCAGAGGGAGGAGACATCTAGGCCGGGGAGATGTCACCACGGGATGCGGGGGCTGTCACAGGTCTGAGGTAGAAGAGCCGAGGGGGGTAAACCAGGAGGATGGAATCTCTCAGTGTTCGAGAGAGACCTGTCACTGTCCAAGGGAGTGGCACCACGGGATGTCAATGTCCTGGGGGATGGGGGAAATGGGAAACCTCGGGGTTGAGCGGTTGTCAGGATTCTAGGGATGGGGCGCCGCGCGGCATCCCCGCCTCTAGGATTCCGGCCCGTGTCTCTCCCCGGAGACGCTCGGCGGGTCACTGGAGGGCGTCGCTCCCCGCCCTTGCTGTAATCGCGCCCAAGGCACCCCCGCCCGGTCCTCTGCTCCCTCCTGGGTCTGAAGGCTGAGGCCACTCCCGGGTGCGGGCAGTTTTTCACCCAGCGCAGTGCAGAGCAGGGCAGGCGACCACGGCACCCTCGTCTCCCGGTAAGGACCTCTAAGTCAAGCTTCCCAGCTCACCTGGAGTCAGCAGCTCCCACAAGGCCGGCCTGGCCACTCTCGGATCCCAAGATGTCCGCCCGCCCCCAGCTTGCCTGTCTGCTGCTTCGGCTTTCACTGCAGTGCTCCCGCCCCGCCCCGCCCCGCCCCAATCGCAGTTGCGCCTGCGCGCTCGCCTCCAGCGGCGACTACAAATCCCGACAGCCCCCGCAGCTTTCAAGCTATCACATCTGAGCGCCCTAGGTTTACCAAAACTACAACTACCAACAGCCTTCAAGACAGAGCCGACGTCGGCCTTAGTGCGTCTTGCAGGCAACACGCGTCGTGGTACACTCCACCCATTATTTGCTTCACTGAGAATCACGGGAAGTGTAGTCTCTGCGATTCTTCCGGTTCCTAGTTAAATGAGGTAGGCTTTAAGAGACCAAAGCTGTTGATCGAAACCAATTGTAAATTTTGAATTACTATAGTCTTTTATTGTCTCCAGATTTCAGAGGGTGGCTGTACTCACTTTACAAACACAACTTGGCATAAGCTTGTTACTGCTGAATTTACTGTTTTTTAACACCACGTTTGATTCTACCAAGGTTTTATATATATTCCAGGATAGGACTGAGCCCTTTCTCAGGGATAATTATCCAAACAGAAAAGCTGGGAAGGAAGACACTAATTCTTGGCAAAACGTTAGTGTTTTCCTCAGCTAAATCTGTGACTGTCGTGTGCTGGTGACGTATGCCTTTAATCCCAGAGCTCCGGAGGCAGAGGCAAGAGCATCTCCGTGAGTTTGAGGCCAGCCTGGTTTAAATAGGAAGTTTCAAGACAGCTCAGGCTACATAAGAGACCCTGTTTGCCGTCCACTCCAGTTTAGTTGAGCATGGGATTTTAAAATTCTATTTCTCAACTGGGCAGTGGTGGCACATGCTTTTAATCTCAGCACTGGGGAGGCAGAGGCAGGCAGATCTCTAAGTTCAAGGCCAGCCTGGTCTACAGATCAAGTTCCAGAGCAGCTAGGGCTACAGAGAGAAACCCTGTTTCATAAAACCAAAAAAGAAGAAAGAAAAATTTATGATATCCAAACTGAGAGAATGAGGCAGAGCCAACCTGGACACAAATGGCTGATTCTTGCCAAATCAGGAAAATTTGGTTCTTCTCTCTGGAGACAGAGACATCCTGTTGCCTAAACAGGCCAGAGACTTCTATGGCAGAAAGGGGGTGGGTGCTTAAATCTGGTTGCTAACCTTACTATTCCTAGCAACCTCCTTCCAGAAGCCAAAACCCAGAAACTTGTAACCCTTCATGTCTATCTTTGCAAAAGCTTTCTCTTCCCAACATACTCTAAAAGTTTGCCAGTTTAGAGTAAATTAGTAATAATAATAATAATAATAATAGCTACCATTTATTGAGCACCTACTCTATTGTGTGCCAGGCACTGTGCTAGGCACTTTTCGTACAATATCTAATTTAAGTCCTCACAACAACCCTGTGAGGTAGGTATTATTATCATCATCATTTTACATATGGGAGGACTGAGGCTCCAGAGAGGTTAAATAACTCTATTATACAACCGAAAATGATAGAGCTGGAATTCAAGCCCAAACCAACCTGACTCCAAGTTCCATGCTCTGTAAATTAAGAAAGGGAGAGGAGCAGCTGAACTTCAGAGTGTTAGAGTAGAAGGGTGTGTGATGCTGACTAATACCATGTAGGTGTAGCTTGTGATGAGTATCACCAGGACAGGAATTCAAGAGGAATAATACTTGAGTATTATGGACATGCCTGTGGAGATGTCCAGTGGGTAATAAAAACAGATCTAGAGAGAGGGGAAGCGGGGTTGGATCCAGATTGAGAAGGGGCCAGCATATCACCAGCTTAAGAAGAGAGTGCCTGACACTATCATGGAAGTGGGAAAGAAAGAGACATGAGCCAAAGCTGGAAGAAGAGGAGTGAGCACTGATGAGGGATTCTCAAGAGAACAGGGAAGGCAGAGTCAGAGAGAACCAAAGACAGCTAAGATCGAATCATGCTTCTAACATAGCCCTTAGTTCATTAAAATCCCAGGAAATATGTTAAATAAATGAATGTCAGAATATCCCTACCTCAAGTTGCCCCCAAACCTGGGCTAAGGACATTCTGATGAGAGGAAACATTTGCTGGGGCATGGTAGGCAAACACTACAGAGCTATGTCCCCAGCTGACACCCTTGCCCTGAAAATTTAAGAGTTTGGATAAGTCAGAGTTTATAGCAGAGTTTTAAAGAGAAAATTGTGATTTAAGGTAGAAAACAATTTAAAAAATAACTGGAACTGTTTGGAAGTCCCAGTTGTCTGCTTGTATAGCTTCAACTGGCCTGTGTTACCAGGTTTCATGGTGAAGATGAAAACAGAGCAGGGATCGGGATATGTGGGGGCAGGAGGGAAGTAGAGAATGACCTGTCAGTTACCTGGAGAGCCCAGCTTTTGGGCTTTATCCAAGTACAAAGATATTGGGAACATGTATGGGAAGCTTAAGGGCTAGCAGGAAGGGGAGAGGGCAGTCAGGGACCAGCCCCACTATATAGGAGATGATGTGGAAAAAGGGTCCAGCCCTCTGGTCAGGGACCAGCCCTGAGGCTTATGTAAACTTGTGTAGGCAGGCATGCATGCACACTCTAGTACACGTGTGTGTGTGTGTGTGTGTGTGTGTGTGTGTGTGTGTGTATGTGTGTGTATCTATGTGTATGAGGTGGAGGGAAGCAAACTTCTCTACTTCCCTCTGAAAAGAACAGAGTCTGTTACGCATGGGGAAGCTGAGGTCCTTCCAAGAAGTCTAGTGACCTTGCAGTGTGGGTGTGAGGGTTGGACGTCCTTGGGAAGCCCTGAGGGGCTGCTGAAGCAGAGTTCCTTGTCTCCTTGGAGGCTGGGCCTCCCTTTCCTGGGGACTCACAGAAAGTCAAAGAGCCCGAAATTCTTGGCTGCTCCAGGCCCAGGGAAATGTGAAGGAAGAAAAAAGAAGAAAACTGTTTGAGGCTCAGAAGTTAGATGAGCCTGTTGGTTAGTAGGTTAGAACTCAGGGAGCCAGCACACAGGACAGGCAGACAGGCTCCAGGCCCAGCAGAGATAGTCCCTGGAAGCTACTAGTTAGTTGCCCTGGCACCTGAGGGGAAACTCTCTGGGCTTCTGATTGGGGCTGGGTCCAAGCAGGGACAGACAGCACAGATGCCTACTATAGGTGGCATGTAGTGTACAGCTAGCTGTAGGGTGAAGGTCTGAAGCAGCGGGCAGGACAGTTAGGTAGGGAAAGACCTTTTTTGGTGTCAGTATGGTGGGGCAATATCAAGATCTCTGCACACATGCTTAAGGAGGTGGGTACCGAGGGGGGAAAGGGTGGGATTAAGGTGTGGCACCGCTGGGGCCAGCTCCTAAATGTGCATGTGGAGCATCAGAAATTAACACCAGCAGTGCAGAGCCAGGGACATGAAAAATCCTGGGAAGTACAGAACTGGGTGGAATGGGGGCTGGTTAGTGGTCAGAGGCACCAGCTGGGCTAGAGGCAGGTTAGGGGATATAGCATGGATGAGTAGAGACCCCTCATCCTTGCTGCTACCAGCAAGCAGTAGCAGTTAGTTCCATTTATTTCCCTTTCAGGTACCAAAGTTAAAAAAAAAATATGGCCGACTGATGGAGATGGGGGTGTTGCCGGCTGAGGGGTGAGAGCTGGAGAGGGGCCCTGATCACATCACATCCACAAAGAACTCACTGGGGTTTCCCATTGCCATGCGGAAGGACTGTCTGCTGGCCGTCAGTTCCGGGGGCACCGAGGCCAGGTCACGCCCTGGAGGGGCTCCTGGGGGCCCCATGGCTGCCGGCGGCGGGGTCATCATCAGCATCGGGGGACCATAGAGAGGGGGCACTCCGGGTGGGCCATAGCTCGGGTGCGTGTGGTGGCTACGCAGGCTGCTGGTCAGTGAATGGTGACTGCGGTGGCTGTGCTCGCTGGCCGCTGGGCCTGAGCGCTCGCTTGGTGCGCGCTCCCGTGGACCCCGCAGACTGCTGCGTGTAGTGTGGTCTGACTCACTGCCGCTACCACCTGACTTGGAGTCCCCAGCTTTTGGGTCCTTCTCCTTGCGCCGGTCGCTGCCACTTCGGTTGGAGCCACTGCTGCGACTGCCTGTAGGGAACACACAGGCCCAGGATGGAGGTGCAGAGGAGGCCTGGGCTCCCTGCCCATCCTTCTGGCTGGGTCTCTCTGACCTACCTTCACTGTGCTGACTGCTGGCGCTGCCCCCACCGTAGCTGTAGCCCAGTTCTGGGAAGCCTGGGTGTGGGTTGTAGGGATGCGGAGGTGGTGGGTACTGGTAAGGGAAAGCCATAGGCCAAGGGGCAGCTCCTGGGTGCGGCAAAGGAGCCAGTGTGTCCTGGTCAGAGGCACCACTGGAGCCATCATGGTCATGAAGTGATAGGTTGGCCATGTCTGTGGGAAGAGGACTCAAGTAAATTGGTCTATTGTGGTTCCACACCTACAATCAGGTCTCCAGCCAAAGATGGACCGCAGGCAACAGTGTTAAAGTTTATGGCCAGAACCAGAGGTCTGAAGATCTCTTTGGCACTCTCAATAGCTCTACAGTCAATCCCCCCATCTAATTCCTAATACCTTCAAAGTTTCTCCCTAAGTACTGGGAAGGCTGAGGCAAGAGACCTGATATGGGTTCGAGTCCAACCTAGACTACATGGTAAGTTTGAAGCCAGCCTAAGCTCTCACTTTAATCCCAGCACTTGGGAGGCAGAGGAAGATGAATTTCTAAGTTCAAGTCCAGCCTGGTCTACAGAGTGAGTTCCAGGACAGCCAGGGCTTTAAAAGAGAAACCCTGTCTCAACAAACAAGAACAACAACAAAAAAAACCCTAAATAAATGAATGAAAAATAAAAACTCCCAAATGAAACAAAAACAGAGCAAAAATAAAACAAAATCAACCTCACATGCCCCTCACCTCTTATTTTGCCATTTTTTTTTTTGATTGCGAGGGAATTGAGTTGGGGAATGTGGAAGGCTGAAGCACTAGAAGCCTCCAGGTACTGTACCATGACTCATTAAGCTCACTACAAAGCCGTCCCCAATCGAGGTAATAACCACTTTTCTAGGCAAGGAAACAAAAGTCCAGAGAGGATAAATGAACCACCTGAGTTAACCCGAGCTATGGGCAGAGCAGAAGCTGAGAGACGCTTACACTCTTGCCTGTCAGTTAAATAGGAGGGGGATGTTTGGGAAAACTCAGGTGAATGCTTGCCCTCCCCTCCCCTCTCATAATGATGATGATTATGATTTATTAAAAGCCCAGAATGAGGGTGGGCAGCTAGTTTAGCAATTAAAACCACTTGTTGCTTTTGCAGACGATCTGGGTTTGATTCCTAGCATATATAAAATGGTTCACAACCATCTGTAACTCCAGTTCCAGGAATACAGTAGCACTGTATGCACATGGTGCTCAGATGTATATACAGGCAAAAGATTCATATGCAAAAATTAAATAAATCTTAAAAATAAAAGTTCAGAATGAGCTGGGTATGGTGGCTCACGCCTTTAATCCCAACAATTCAGGAGGCAGAGGCAGGCAGAGCTCTGAGAGTTCATGGCTACCTTGGTCTACAGAGTCAGTTCTAGGACAGACTATATATATAGCTCTGGCTATATAGTAAGACCCTTTCTCAGAAGAGGGAGAGAAGGAGGAGAAGCTCCAGAATGGGCTATGTGTTCAAGTGTGCACCTGCCATTCCAGCAGGATTGGGAAGTCAGCCAACTCAGACTACACAGCAATAGGGGCAGGGGAGTAATTAAAAGAGCAGGAGGCAGAGTCCTAAATGAACCCAATGGTTTTTTAGGGTCTCCTTTATGGAAGGATCTTGCCCTGGTGCTGTTGTAGAGTGGAGATGGGGCAGAAGGGCCAGAAAGAACAACTCAAATGCCTCCTCTGTGCCAGAACTGGCGTAGTTCACTGTTTCATGAATTTCTGCCATCCTTGAAATTGTGTACTTCCTAAAGGTAAGCAGTCCTCTCAAGAGCTAGAACTTCCATGAAGGGAGTAAGACGGGCTACTTAGACTGATTACCTGCCTCTGACCTGCTCCCATGCACCTCAATTCTAAGAAAGCTATAATTGCTCGGTAAAGGCCATCTACACCATTAGATCTTCCTCCAAGTCTGAGGTGATCCAGCCAGCTCTGCAGGAAGAAGCCAGGATATGAGGCTCTGAAACTGCTTGGCAGCATGCTGGCAATTAAGGAAAAAAGTGGCTTCACTCAGAGACCTGCTGATGTCTTTAGCCTATAAGGTGCTGTCTAGAGGACCAACAATAAACTCCAGAGTGAGCACATAGTTCCTCACTGAGCCTGCCACACTCCCCACTCTGCCTCAAAGAAAGAAAAGGCATTTCTGTCAGCATACTGAGCCAAGTCTTGGGTGGCCTCAGTGGAGGACCCACCTGGGCCCAGGAAATAAACACCTTTTGAGCAAAACTGCCATAGCTGTCTTGGAAGCTTTGTATGTTCCAAGATGTCTGGGGTCCTGGGCTGATGTCTGCTAACAATGACAACAATAACCCATTTCTATGAGTCTACTAAACTATTCATAGAAGATATACCCAATTTCAGATAATGCAATGTGAAATTAAAAAGTGCATCCTATAATCAGCTAAATATATGAATGGTAGGCAACTTCCATGGAGTGCTTCTTGTGGGTCACACGCTATTCCAAGTGAGTTTACATACATTGTTATGCTTTAGACATCTTTATGGGATGAGTTCTATCTTACTTCCACCTTGGACTTAGAAGCTAAAGCACCTACTGTGATCACAGTAACAGTAGGATTTGAACTCAGAACTGTCAGATTCCAAAAGTCTTATCAAGCTCTACAAGAGTTGCCAAGCCCCAACCTCTACCAAGAGATGGTGTTCTGTAGTACCAGTCGCTGAGTCCCAGAAGCATCCTGATTTAGCTCTGGGTGTCAGCCAGAGGCAGCTGCTGGGGCTAGGACTCAGCTGCTGACCAGAACAGCAGTGCCCATGTAAGGTCCCCTGCAGGCCAAGAAGAAGGAACGATCTCCATAGGGATTGTGTTCAATGGCTCTGCACTCTCTCAGGACATCCTAATTCCTCAGTGCAGAGCTTGTAAAGTCCTCTGCAACCTGACCCTGACAGTTTCTCCAGCTTCACACCATGGTACAGTTTCCTCCCAGAGCTCTTAGAAAGAACAGGACTCCCTTGCCATCCATATCCTGACACGGTAGTACCTGTTGGTTTGTGAACTAAGGACAGGTGCTGTTTAGTCTTGCTGAGACCATGTTTTCTGGAGCATTGTATACTTTGAGCAGCTCAGAACAGTGGGAAGTAGAGTCAGAAGACCTGGAACCAAAGCCTATCTCCTTTACTTCTAATTTTGAGACCTTGCATAGACTTATTTTACACTATAAATCTATTTCTTCATTGGATAACATGGATAGTACCCACCCCCACTAAAAGGTAAAGGCTGAGTGGGGTGGCAGGATGACACCTCAGAAACCACTGGCACATGTCAAGCACAGAACAGGCAGTTAGCGAGAGGAAGGCTCTACAGGGAGATGGGAGACAATGAAGAGGCTAGACTGGGCTACGCGTACTGTAGGGCCTTCAAGCTTTGAGCCAGAACCCAGCAAAGCTTGGAGTTAGGTTTCCTGGAGTCAGCTGTCATATCACGGAGCACCTCCTTACTCCCATCCAGGAGACAAGAAGGTGGGGATTCTGGGTGTGGTGGAGGCACACACTTATAATCTCATCACTCAGGAGGATTGCTGCAAGTTCAAAGTCAAGCTGGCTCCACAGAGGGTATTAGGTCACCATGGGAGGGGTGGGGAGGTGGGAAGACACGTACTGCCACAGAGGTCCCCAAAGATGTAGTAGCACTGTTCAGAGAACGTGATCTTGTTGACAGTATGGCGGATGAAGCCAGCTTTCAGCAGGTTGCTAGCATACTTGCGGGCCTCCCGCCGATCGGTGAATCCTTCCACGTTGTGGTACAGCCAGTCCACCACATCGGAGCCTGGGGACAAGGCTGCCAGTTGATTTGGATTCCTCTGGCTTCACAGAAGCTATAGGGCTAGGGCGATTAACAACCCAAAGGAATAGCCCAAGGAATATCTTGGGTCCCCCCACCCTGCCCTGTTCCATGTCTCTACAACCTGTCCTTCATCTTGTAGTAAGGCTCTCTCACCGATGAAAGCATTGGGAATGGTAATCTTGAGCCACATGCGGTCTCGGACCTCCAACCCTGACTCAGGGGAGGCCATGGCTTTTACGATGGCCGCCATGTCACTGTGGATGGAGAGGTGGAAATCATCTAGGCCTGGGGGAAGGGGCAGAGTAGTGAGACAAAGAGGCACTGTGGAGTTGGGAAAACAGGAGTGGCATCCTAGTTCTCCCACTCAACAATGACAAGCCCGATGTCAACTCCTTGGACAGTTTTCCCTCCTGTGAAAATGAATAGATTAGTGTCCTCACAAGGACATGTGAAAGAATAACTCAATGATTTCATGACGGTACCTAAGCACATGCACATGCTCTGACAGTAAAATTGAGTGGTTCCTTCATGCCACACAGTACCAATGTTCTAGTTAGAACCGCTTATCAAACCACACAGGAACCTGGTGAAGTATATTCTGGTAGCCCCATTGTATGAGAAGAAACTGAGGCTCTGTGGGCACTCACCCTCATCATTCATTAAGAAGCAAACAATGTTCGGGGAGGCTCTGAGTGCCCGTTGGAAGGGCTGCGGTGTGAGGCCTCTGGAGTGAGTGAAGCCCCTCCAAGGCTCTCCTGATGCACAAGTGGGACCTTGTCTGCGGGGTCCAAGGGACAGGCTCGAATACTCACGTTCTGTATCGGGGATGGAGCTGGTGATAGAGGAGCTGGTGGAGGTGATGGTGCTTAAGGAGGGGCTCATGCCATAGGCAGGGAAGGTGCCTGTCATGGCTGCAGTGTGAGAGACCCAGGCCGCAGGGTCAATGGGACGGATGGGCTCACCTGCAGGGAGGATGAGGAATCACAGGCTGCCCATCCTGCCTATTATGGTGCTGAACACGTAAGAAGAGAGGAGGAGTACATCTTACATAAGCCAACACCAACTTTAGGGATTAATCCCTTGTTTACTTACTCCGGGGTAATGTGAAGCAGCCACGAGGACTTGGGTCCCAGCACTTGGCTACAGTCAGAGTGATGGGCCTGAAAACAAGGTTGTCCTAGTAAAGGCAGGAAGTATGAAGGCCAGACAAAGTCTCTTGCCAGAACTGCCTTTGCCCATCTTCCCCAGAATCCCATTCTGTTCATACCCTGGCTTGTGTACAATCTCCCGAAGCACTCGGACTGCATCATCATTACTCATGTTCTCGAAGTTGATCTCATTTACCTGAGAAAGAGGGCTAGGAGTGAGAAAACGGAGTGCTCAGGAGATGGACGGGAAGCTGGGGTTGAGGGTTTTCCTCCAGACTGCAGGGACTTCTCACTCTCCTCCCACCCAGGGTAGTTGATGATACCTGCAATAGCATATCTCCCGGCTCAATGCGTCCATCGGCTGCCACAGCCCCACCCTTCATGATGGAGCCAATGTAGATGCCCCCATCACCTCGCTCATTGCTCTGGCCCACAATGGAGATGCCCAAGAAGTTATACTTTTCTGCAGGGAATAATTTAACACCTTGAGAAGGGCAGGATTCCTACTCAAATCCCTAGCCCCTTGTTAATACAGGGCAGAAAGGGGCAATAACTGTATCACCAACCAGGTAAACATTACTGTACAGTATACACACAGACACATTTTCAATTTTCCTACTGGTTGTGAGACTCTGAACACACTTTATAGATAGGCAAGACCTAAGTGACCTTTCTAAGACAGTAAGGAGCATGAAGTAAACTCAGATTTAAGTTCCAAGTTACATCTCTTTCGGTTATATTCAGCTGCCTTTACATTTTTTTTATTACATTTTTATTTGTCTTGTGGAAGGCACTCGTATAACATTCCTGTGTGTGCGCGTGTGCATGCGTGTGCGTGTAGGTCAGAGGGTAACTTTTAGGAGTCAGCCTTCCCTTTTACCATGCAGGTTCTAGGGGTTGAACTCCGTCATCAGGCTGAGCGGCAGGCCCACTTGCTGAGTCCTCGTACCAGGCACTAGCTGTCTTTTTAAAGTCAGAAGTCAGAAAGTATGATGTATGTAATGGCAAGATGAGCAGGGACTCCTCCCCCAGGAAGATTCCTAGGGTGCTGTGCTCTGCTCCCACAGATCTGTGTTTACCTGTTACAGCTCTCACTCTGAAATACTGAAATATGATGTCTCAGTCAGTATTTATAGAAGCACAACTGCAGAATAGGAAACCTATCTTTTTCTTCCTGTATTGCATATGGAACCCAGAGCCTTGTACTATACTCCTGAGATCCCACTCCAAACTCCAGAAAATGTATGTTGTATTTCCCAGAACCCCTCATTCTTCCCCAGCATAGGTATTTGACAGTGTTCTCCAGACTCACCCATGTTGAGAGTGACGGTGATGATATTGAGAGACATAGTGGAGTCCGTGATGCTGCTGAAGGAGGAGGACTGGAAGAAACAGGGGCTGTGAGCAGCAGGGCGCACATGCAGTGGGGATGGGAAGCCGTGCTCCCACCTGGGTCCTCCTCAGCACGCCACCCTTACCCCTCCACAAGGTTTCAAACACTGAACCAAAGAGAAGGGCTCCGAGGAAGAAAGAGCCATGGGACTGCCTAGGAAGGACTTAGTCTAACCTCCTTCCTACTCATCCTCCTGAACATCCAAGAGCCCATACCCGCTCAATCCGGGAGACCTTCTGCTTCCGTCGCCGCCGCTTGTGTCTTCTCATCAGGCGCGAGGCACTGCTCTGTTCCGTGGAACTGCTGAACCTGTAGGGCCCAAAGTCGTCCCCCACCAGGCTGGCCCATCCTTGCCTCATAGGAGGCACAGTAGAGCCCTAGTCCCACCACAATGCCCACATCCCTCCAGAGGTGAACAATCAGCGGGGTTCAGACTTCCTCATGGGTCACTTCCCCCCCCCCCATTCCCATCCCTGTACCTATGAAAGTCAAGCCCCACCTGCTGGTGGAGTCATCCTCATCTGAATCAAAGAAACTGGTAGTCTCCAGCTCGCTGCTCATGAGGGTAGATGAACTGTCATAGCCGCCTGGCTCCCGTCGCCGCTCGCCCTTTGTGGTTCCATTGAGCCGGGCTGCTGCGAGGGAGACAGGCAGCTGGGTCCATACAAGGCTCAATGCAGGGAACAAGGGACATGAGGCAGGCAAGCCAGGGTCTGAACAGGGCCCAGACATACCCATAACTCAGGAAGTAGGGTACTAAGAGGTGGGGAGTTGGTTGGAATCTGCCGGGGGGAGCTGGAAGTGGGAATACACACCGTGCTCAGGGCCGTCCCTCCGTCGGGGCCGCTCGCGTTGGGCAGACACCAAGGAGTCGGTCTCTGTGTCATTGTCCAGGTTCTCCTGGCTGCCCCCACTAGCATGAGGGCTAAAGGGTAGAGAGGACGTGGTGAAGAAGAGAGAAGGCTGGGGGCTCCCCTCCCCAGCCCTGGGTTGAACTGAGTTGCCCCTTCCCCATGGGCCATTCCCACTTTCAAGACACACTTACTGGAAGGAGGGCGGCCGAGAGTCCCCAATGCCTCCTGTGCGTTCCATTGAAGGTGGCAGCTCTGACGGGTTGTCAGCACAGAAAGGGGCTGGCTCTGGGTGTGAGCCCTCAGCAGATACCAGCTGCCAGAAAGAAAATGAGTGGTCACAGCAGTGCCAAGGAAGAGCGAGATGTTGCTCCCAGCAGGGTACGAAAGACTGGACAGAAGGAACAGAAAAGAAAGGGCCATGTGAGGGCAGCTGAGCAGGTGTTTAAGGAGAGGGGCTGGCAGGCCTGGGTTTCTGAGGCAGAGCACAGAGGTCAGAGGATGCCAGGACACAGGAGACCTTTGAATTTTTCTCCCTCTCCTCCCTCCACTGTTCTCTGGCATGTCATTAAAGGCTGAAGAATCTAGGGTAAGGAATGATTAGAAAACTAAAGGCAGATTCAGGTACGAAGGCATAAAATCATCATGGGCAATCCCAGCCATGCCTTTCTTCCCCTAGCCAACACCAGGATGCAGTTGGAGGCTGAGCTGAGGGCTCCTTACCCAGGACACCACCCGGCCATTGAAGCAGGGTAGCTTAGCATTGTCGTCCGAGATCTCTTCCTTCACCACCCTGCAGGGAAAGGGGATGTCAGGGAGCACTTCTGATGTAGGAAAACCAAGAGGGTCCCCATGATTGGAGCTGTCCTTGACCCTAAGTGTGAGATGAGCCATCCACAAGACTGTTGAGCTGTGAGGAGGACTAGGGGCAGCCCCCCCCAGCACCTCCAGGAAGTAGGACAAAGAGGCAGGAGCTGTGGGGAGAAGCTGGAAGTAGAAAGCACACATTATGCCCTGGGCCATCCCTCTAGCAGGGCGGTATCTGGGCCATCTGCCTTGCTGTAGCACCCGCTCAGCCCTCAGGTGATTGGAAATAATAATGGTCACACAGCACTCAGAACCCCCAGGGTGCTCGTCCTATGCCCAGCAAGACTTTCCTTTCCCTCTCACCTTCAAAGGGAAATGGGCAATTCTTACTATTCTTTTCTCTACTAGGAATACTTGGTTCAGAGAGCTGTGGGAAAGGAGCTTAAAGGAACTAGGAAAGAGAAGGAAGGCATTCAGTGACTGACCATCCACTTGGTACATATTTGTAATCCCAGGCAGCACCTGGGAGGCTGAGGCAGAAGGATTATGAGGTGAGCCTGGGCTATATAATGCGATTTTGTTACAAACAGTAAGAAGAAGAGAGGCTGGTAACGCGGTTCAGATGCAGCCTGCTTCCCAGCACACACAAAGCATCTGACCCACACTGCATACGCTGGGCATGGTTCCATATGCCTGTAATCGCAGGGGAGGCAGAAGGATCAGTGTAGGTCATCCTTAGCTTCAGAAGGAGCTTGAGGCTAGCCTGGGATACATGAGGACTCTCACCCACCCCCACAGAAGGAAGAAACTAACAGTGGCAATTGTTTATGTTTACTTAGCATGCCTTATGGGCCTAGCATTCATATGCTAAGCATTTGTAGCATGTAGGAGAAGGTGGGAAACTAAACTGAGGTTCAATAATCTATCTAAACTTACACCACTCACAAGCTAGTGACTCTGTGTGACACACCTAGCCTGTGTGACTCTGCATTTTTATCTATTACATCTTCTATTCCTATAGTTAGAACATAAAATTAAAACGAAACAAAAAACAGTGGTGGCGCACACCTTTAATCTCAGCACTTGGAAGGCAGAGGCAGGCAGAGTTCAAAGTCAGCCTGGATTACAGAAAGAGTTCTAAGACAGCCAAGGTTACATGGAGAAACTATGCCTAAAAAACAACAACAACAATAATACTTTCACTCCAGTCTTACTAGATAGACAATATAATTCTCATTTCATAAGCAAAGAAACTGACATTTGGTTACTCATCACGGTCATAACACTGAGAGGCGGTAGGTCTGGGCTTGAACCCCAGGCTGTTCTGACTTCAATTTTCTTTCACTCCATGTCAACTCTCCCCGCTCTGATGACAGATTGGGGGTGGGGCATTAATGTGGGGGATGAGGGACTATAGAATGTGGTCATGACATGCAGTTTGGCCTTGGAATGTGACAGGGGCCAGAAGTTGCATACCGACGATGGTTTAGAACCAGAGATGGGAATGGAAACTGTGGAACACTGAGCTAGACAAATGTGGCCATAGGCTAGGGAGACACATGCCGAGGATGCAGGGACGAGGCTGTGAGGCTTGGCCCCTCACTCCTTAGAGGGACGAAGGATTGGCCCCTCGTGATAGTCACATTCTTTAACTGTCCTTCCTCCCAGCTCCAGCTCCTACCATTTCTAGTGCTGCAAGACCTAAGAAAACAGCCCGGACCTATCAGCCAGTTTGGCTACTGGACTCCCCAAGTTTGAAGCCCTGCATGGTAAGCTGGCCCCAAGAGGGAAGAGGGTATATGTGACACACAGGGCTCTATGTCCCGATTTTTGTTGTTGTTGTTGTTTGTTTGAGACAGGGTTTCTCTGTAGCCCTGGCTGGCCTGGAATTCACTCTGTAGACCAGGCTGGCCTCGAACTCAGAAATCTGCCTGCCTCTGCCTCCCAAGTGCTGGGATTAAAGGCGTGCGCCACCACTGCCTGGCTATGTCCTGCTTTGATACATGTCTTTGTGATGGGAAAGTGCTGCCCAGTCTCCTCATCTCCCTTAGCAGATCCCCCCCCCCCCCACTCCATACTACAAGTGTTTCTTCTCTTTCTAGAGGGTCACCGACGCTCTGCAGGCCTGTGCTGACTCTTGATGATCAGCCGGTCTTCAGCAGCTCTTGGGGAACTTCAGACTATAACCTGCCGCGGTAGCGCTTGGTCATCCGGGCTCCATAGCAGTCTCACCAGACCTGTCCTCTCCTTTTTTTCTCAGACTGAGTCAGGTAAGCATAGGCTCAACTGTCAATTCTACCACATTGTAGCTCTCCCACCTTAGAAATATCATTTAACTTAGCCAGCCTTTGTCTTATCCTGGTAAATGGGATTCTTAGATGACTGGTATGGTCCAGGAATATAATAAAAACTAGTTACTGACTTTCCAACTTTTAGTAAGAGCCACACTCACACGTTAAATATGTCCTCTTTTCTTTTAAAAAACTTTACTACATTTCTCTCTCTCTCTCTCTCTCTCTCTCTCTCTCTCGTGTGTGCGCGCGCGCGTGTGTGTGTGTGTGTGTGTGTGTAGGTCAGAGGACAAACTTTGGAAGTTGCTTTTTCCCTTCAACTCTATGGTTCTGAGGATGACCTCAGGTCATCAGGGTCGGTGGCAATGGCCTTTACGCACTGAGCTGTTTCCCTGATTCCCCCAAGTAATTTAATAGAGCGAAGTCTACCCGACGCTTCACAAATATTTTTGGAGACCAGCTGAGAGTTGAGGTGCAGCAGGCTTCCTCCTTTGACATGCTTTCTCTCTGGTCAACAGGGCTCACTGGCCTAGGTCACTGAAATGCCATGTTACAGTCCCAGTTTGCCAAGGCTTACTATCCTTCTGGAGAGGGAAAGTCTATAAAATGTCCGTTTACATAGTATTCCTCACCGGTGTTTTTTCTCTCTCTCTCTCTGTCTCTTTCTCTCCCCCCCACCCCCTCCTTCTCCTTCTCTCCCTCTCTCTGATATCCACACCCACCCCTACAATGGTGTGATCCAGACTTTAGATTTTAGAGTGAGAGTCCCCCATATCTAAACAAATTCTGTCATTTACTAGCTTTGTGACCTAGGATCAGCTTTATTTAGGCCTTTTACATTCTAGTCTCCTAATTTTCAAAGTGGGAATATTAGTGCCTATTTCATAGACTGGTATGAAGGGCTCAAAGATGCAAGATGTACAAGTAATTACATCACTGTCAGGCAGACTGTAAGTACCATATGATGAGCTTGTAAAATAAAAAATGAAATAAGCTGTCAACAGGATCCTCTGCTATCCTGACTCTGAAAAGGATAGCCTTGATGGGTCTTTTGCTCACTTATTTTTGGAGTATGGGGGGAATAAGCCAAGTAATCACATCTACTTCTTAGCATTGTTCTCAACCCTGGTAGAACAGCCAACGGATATTTTGCAAAGGGTGCTTCAAGGACCACAGGTAGATTGATACAAACGGCTTAACGTGGCACATGATAAATGTTGCTTAGTTCAATAGTTGATTCAGAGAAAAATATTCCTGAGCAGTGAGCAGATGCAACGGGGCCCTCTTATAACTGTAGTTAGGCCTGCTCCCATGACAACCTCGGGAAAGCAGGAAGCAGCTTACAGGGGTCCAAATGGGAGGCAGAGGCAAGTGGGGGGGGGCGGGGTGGAGATACAAGACTATTCTAATCCCTAAGACATCTGGCCTAGCATACCCTGGAATATCATCCCAGCTCTTCAGATAATAAGAAAGACCTTGTTTTTATTCCTCTCATGCCAGGTTGAGACACCTACCTCCTATCCAGATAGATCATTATTAGGGTCTTTCAACCAGGTTTGCACATCCTAGACTAAAGCCAGACAATCATTACTACACAAGAGTCTCATCCCAGGGCAAGAACAGAATCAGCAATAGTCAGAACTCTTCTCTACTGTCCAAAACACACACACACACACACACACACACACACACACACACACACACACACACACTTTTAAGAGCTCATCGAACGATGAATTCCGGGGCAGAAAATGACAAATAAGCCAGGCAGGAGACAGAAGGTGCTTGCCTCCTGGGGCTTGGAGGGCAGGCCCTGGGAGAGAAGCCAGACTAAACTAATGTACACGGGGGTGGGGTGGGGTGGGGGAAAATCTTCCCTTCACCCAGCTCTGGGGCCTCAGCTGCACAGTGCAGGCCTCAGGCAAGTACATCAGAGGGACCTTCAGGCCTTGAAGGGTCCAGGGAGGGGTAGGGGTCTGTGTGTGTGTGTGTGTTTAATGTAGGCAAGTTTCAGCCCCTTGGAGAGGGTGTGTGTGTGTGTGTGTCCCCCGCCCCCCAACCTTCCTCTCAGGCCAGCTGCTACAGAACCCTCAGGCTCCAACATTCCAACCTCTCTTAAAGGAGCAGTCCCACCTTCCAAACTGCCCATCAAAAGCCCTGCAGCTGGGTAGGGAGGGGAAGACAAGAGAACACCAAAAGGCCCTTCCTGGTTTTCCCATCCAGGCTCTGAAGTCCTATGCAACATCTCTCCTGGGACCACCATCAGGAAAGAAAAGGCCTCAGCACCTGGTTAGTGAGAACTCCTTCTCTGGGTCAGGCAACACCCCATCAGCCCAGGGGAGAGGGGAATCTGCTTGACAAACATCAGGTCCAGCATCCAGCCTGGTAGAACAACCCCCAACTCCTTCTTCTCCAGTTAAAGTCCCACCAGCTATAAACCTAGATACAGCACACTCCAAATAAGGCTCTGAGTTGCAGAGCTCAGAGGACCGGGAAGGCAGGCCGGGCAATATAGTCCAACTCTACGCTTAAATGGTGGCACCTGGAAAGGCTGAGAACTCTGGCTTTGGATTGGAGTGGAAAGGATGTATGTCTCTGGGGGGCCGTGGAGAGGTGAGGGGGCTTGAATGGTAGGAACCGATTGCTTAGGGAGGGACGTCCCGCTGGACTAGGGGAGGCAAGGCCTCTAAGAGGTGACTAGGAGTCCCTCAAAGTCAAGTGGGTCCCAAGTCACCGAGTCGCTCCCTTGAAGCAAGGCTAGAAACCAATGCAGCGAGGGGACTCGGGACTGGCCGCGTTGGCCCCTAGCAGTGGAGCGACCCGGGCTCCCGGGAGGCGGGGCGGGGGCCATCCTCACCCAAAATCGTCGTCCATAGACTTGAAGAAGAACTTATAGCTGGGCCGCTGCAGAACGCCTTTAAAGTCAGCCAAGGTGACGCGCTCGGCGGGCAGGGGCAGCTTCACCAGGTACGGCGTCTCCTGGCCGTCCAAGTGGTAGATGATCTTGGTCTCGCCCATGGCTCCGGCCTCGGCCCCGCGGCGCGCGGCCTGCTTGGGCAGCCGGGCCGGGCCTCTCCGGCAGAGTTCGGCGCTCGGCGCGGCCCGCTGCTCAGCCCCGCTCAGCCGCCGGCCCGGGCGCCAGCTCCCTTGTTCTCCGACCGCTCCCGGGTCCCAGCGCCGCCCGCCGTCGCTTCCGCTCCCCACTCCCGGCGCTCGGCTGGCGACCGCGACTCTTCCGGTGGCCTCGGCCCTCCCGGCTCTGGGCTGAGCCTAGCGCGGCCCCGCCCCGCCGGTGAGCCGCGCTGGCTGCTTGCTGCGGACTGCCCGCTCACCCGCAGGGCGGCGCTCGGTTCCTTGTGCTCCCTGTTCAGGCAGCTGGACTTGGAAGTCTCAACCCGGTGGGCCCGGGGGAACGGTGTGCAGGCTCCCCGGCAGGCGGGGAGAGATGGAAGATAAGAGTCACCTACTGCAGAAAAGAATGGATTTGAAGACCTAACTGGATCCCTGGAGTGGGGTGGCTTCGACTCGAATCTTTGGATTCTGCTGACAGCAGTGGCTGTCACCGGACCATACTAAACTGAGTTCCTGAGGGCTGAGCAAGTTCAAGTTTTAATCCCTGTAATCTCAGCATCTCCATGAGCAAGTAGTTCGAGAAATGGATGGAGCGGGTGTGGTGGCGCTTTAATTCCAGCATTCAGGAGATAGAGGCAGCTCCAGGACAGCAGGACTATGTAGGGAACCAACCCCCTTCTCAAAAAAAAAAAAAAAGAAAAGAAAAGAAAAGAAAAGAAAAAAAGGAAAAAAATAAAGAGAAAAAAAGTGAGTTAAGCAGCCAGGTGTAGTGGAATACTACTTTAGTTCAAACACTGGGGAGGGAGGCAGATCTTTGAATTGGAGGCTAGCCAGTCTACAGCACAAGTTCCAAGACAGCCAGGGCTACACAGAGAAACCCCGTCCCTACCCCCACCCCCGAGTATTTAAAAAAAAAAAAAAAGGAAGGTGCAAGCATGCATGATTGGGCCGGTAGATGTCAGAGCTAGGTACAGTCAGTTGGTGGCTCAGCTTCTCAGCTATAACAATGTATGTCAGGAGTGGCTTTGAAACTCCTGACAATCCTCCTGCCTGCCTCAGGCTTCTGAGTTCTTTCAGGAGCCATTTCAGTCAACTCTTCTGCTCAGAAACCTCTTCAAATTACCCAATGTATTCAACATAATGCCAATATGCCCTCAACATAATACACAAGGCCCTTCTTAATCTGACATCTATATACTTTTCTAGACTTTTTCTCATTACATAACCAAATTTTTGATTATAGGCAGAAAGCAATGAGTAGCAATTGCATGTTTTCAGTCTAAAGGTTTATGTATATGAGTACACTGTAGCTGTCCTCAGACACACCAGAAGAGGGCACCAAGCCCTATTACAGATAAGCCACCACGAGGTTGCTGGGAATTGAACTCAGGACCTCTGGAAGAGCAGTTGGTGCTCTTAACTGCTGAGCCATTTCTCCAGCCACTACATTTTCAGTTTATATCCTTCATTTAATCTTTTTCTCCAAGTAATGTCTATGCATAATTAAAATGCACTAAAAACTTTTCAAGGTTTTTTTTATTTTTAAACATTTATTTATTAATTATATGTAAGTACACTGTAGCTGTCTTCAAACACACCAAAAGAGGGCATCAGATCTCATTACAGATGGTTGTGAGCCACCAAAATAAGCCCTCAAGGTTTATTTTGACTGGCACAGATTATAGATATCTAAGGTGATCAGAAGAGGGTGTAAATCCCTTGGAATTAGAGTCTCAGGGGCTGGAGATGGCTCAATGGTTAAGAGCACTGACTGCTCTTCCAGAGGTCGAGTTCAGTTCCCAGCAACCACATGGTGGCTCACAACCATCTGAAATGGGATCTGATGCCCTCTTCTGGCATGTCTGAAGTCACTGACAGTGTACTCCTATACATAAAATAAATAAAGTTAGTCACAGGAAGCTGTGGTCTACCTGCTGAGATGCTGGGAACTAAGCCCTGCAAGAGCAGCGAGCCCTCTTAACTGTTGAGCTGTTTCTCCAGCCCCAGTGTGAAACAGAGTCCAGGATGACCCTGAATCCTCTAATCTCCTGCCTGTACACTCCTGGAGTGTCTGGGGCTACAGGCATGTGATGCCTGTCTTACTGCTTTACACATTCTAGATGTTGCCTATTGACTTGCCACTTTTACTTTCTTAAAATACGGAAACCATGCTTGTTAAATAGAGAGTACTTAATACTGACAGTATTTTAACTCTCAATGTACACTGCTAAGCTTGGTATATTACTTGTTTCTTTTGCATTTTTTTTTTGCTTCTCTTTGTTTGGTTGTTCTTATAAAAACACAACCACCAATAATTCTTTGCATACAATGCAATAATTTTTCAAGACACATTTTGTTCACCTAGTCCAATCTATTAGGTCATCCAGCTTTGTTTGTTCCTGGAACTTTCCCATCGTTTGCTCTGGTGATCACTGCTTGCTGCCTGTCTTCTGGGACATCTCTGCATCCCCAGCATTCCTTTACTTCTCCTCCAAGCTGGATTTGTTTTCTTGGATACTTTATTCCTATTTTAGTAAGGCTCATTGCATCCTTTGACAGGTCTCTTTGAAAGCAAGGATGAAAATTGTAATTTTGGTTTTGGTTTTCTCAGACAGGGCCTCTGTGGCTGAGACTGCATGTAGCTCAGGCTGGTCTTAAAACTGGAAGTACTGCCAAGGATCACAAGGTTTGTGCCAGCACACCTAGAAAGAAAGGAATTTGTTTGTTTGCTTATTTATTGGGTCTTGTGGCTGTAGGCATGGTTTATACCACTAAGGCTATCCTTTGAGCTGTATGTCTAGAATATGATTGAGGTTGAGGTTGGTGCAGTGCCTCAGTGTAAGGCCAGGCCTGGCAGTCTTTTATCTCCAGGGTCCACATGGTGGAAGGAGACCTCCTGCAAGACCTCCACAGGCATGCTGGCATATGTGTACTCCCCAACACCTCTATACACACACACACACACACACACACACACACTCACACACACAGTTTGAAAAAAATAAAATTGAGTTGAAAATAATTTTCCTTCAGAAATTTGAAGGTATTTGTTGTTTTTTTAAACAAAATCTCAAATCATTCAGTTTTACCAATGAAGACTTGGGAGCCAGATACTGAGGTGAAAGCCTGTAGCTCGGGGGACAGAGAGCACCCAGCTGACCTTCCTCCTCAGCTGCCATCCTAGAAGTAATGCCCCTCTCACAAAGTCTCAAGCCTTTAAACTGAATATCCCTCACCTTCTACTTCCTGTGCATCTCTCCGTAGTAATAATCCTATGTTCACTTTCTCTGGATTGACTCTTTGTATCCTTTTTGCTGCTATTAACTTCAGTTTCTGACAATTTCACTCCATTACAAGATTTCCTATATTACAACCTTTCTAGCCACTTACTTATCCAATATTTCAGGTTTTACCTATCCAATATATTGCTATTTATGCATGCTCAGAGAGAATAAAAACAAGTATACCAGCCTGGGGAACACTTTAGACTCCAACTCTCCCCCTCTATGACATTTTCTTTATGGACAGTGTTTTCTCTCTCGAGTTTGCATAATCCTACTTCACCAGAGATTCCTTGATTTTGTATATTTTGCTCTTGTCTTTTTATATTGCAGGATTCTTCTAATGTTTGGATCTCTGCTTCTGCTGCATTTAAGGCACTAAAATGCAGGTTGAAAGTTTATGTACAAGAGTTACTAATAAGTAAGTTTTACTGTAGGGTGATAAAGGGGCAAAGTCTTCCTATGGGAAGACTCAAGAAAAGGAAAAATGTCAACATTCAAAGGATCTTTTTTTTCCCTAGAGTTGTTTTGGACTAGGGGGTCAGGCAACTGTGTGGCTGTGGTGTTCCCTAATTCTTTACATTTGAATTAATATCCCGCCCTCACATATCTGAATGACTCCAGAGGCTTTGACATGTTGGAATCTTGGGACTTTCATTATGCCAGGAACCCACAGGCTGTCAGTTTGGAAACTTGTGACTTTTGAAACAAGGTGTCACATACCTGGACTGACCTTAAACTGGCTGTATGACTGAGGATGTCCACAAGCTGCTGACCTTCCTGCTTTCAATTTAAGTGTGCTCCCTTGGTGACATTTATTAGTAGACATTACACACAGATCTTAGGATTACAGACACGCTCCATGCCTGGGTTCTCATGACCTTCTTGAACATGTTCTTTGGTGATTTCCTCCCTACTATCAAAGACTCAACTGCCTGTTTCTTGTAGAGAAGAGGCTAATCACCTGGCTAGCTTTGCCAGGGGCAATGGCATGTGTATGCAGGACCTTGTTTATAGGTGGGTTTCTATGTGAGTTCCCCTCTTTGTATCTCCTTCTGAGGCCCTAGACCTTACACTGGCTTACTTCTTACTAATAACACTCTATACCAGCAACAAGAGTCACCAAAGTCACCTTTTACTACTCTATTAATTTTCCTTTAGATTTCATGTGAATAAATGTTTTGCTCACATGCATGTTTGTGTATCATGGGCTTCCTGGAACTGGAGCCATGCTCAGAGTGCTAGGAATTGAGCCTAGGTCCTCTATAAGAACAAGTGCTATTAACTGCTGAACTGTCTTCCTAGCCCTTACAATTTCATCTTTAATTTTTCAAAATATTGGTGTTTACCTCCTATTTTCCTTACAGACACACTCTTCTATTACTCCTTCACAGGCCCTTTTCCATGTAGAATTGGCCATCTCGGTTGGCGTTAATGTGCTCTTCCCCTCTAAGCCAAATTAGCTTCACAATTCAGTGAAGCCTTCTCCATTACCCTTACTAGAAGGGGCCTTAAAAAATTGGAATGGATCAGAGATGTCTTGTAGCTTTGTAATTGTCCCATGAGGTCCATGCAGTCATCAGATTACCAGGTATAAGATCCTGTATCTGGCCAGGGTCTCTCATAGCCTGTGTCAGCCTGAAATTCTTAAACTTCTTACTTCTACTTTCTGAGTGCTATTATATCCCAAGATTTTTGCTTTTCCTTTTCAAAAATTCACTAGTATCTCAAGTCGAGTTCAGTATCCTTCTCCCCCCGTCCCCTTATTTAGCTTATTCCTTTCCACTCAATTGAAACAAAGGCACTGGGAGCTGTCTAGCACAGTGACTAACTCTAGTTGTCAGGTCAGTAGTAAATTCTGCCTCTATGACTGAGTCTGAACTATGTGCATCTCATCAAAAAATGTACTTCACAGGGTTGGGAGCCAAGGGGAGAGAGCGCACACTGCACAGGGACTTCTGTGTTATTAGCATGTCCATCTTGGCATTTGCTCCTGGGGCAGTGTCCACTTCACTGAGACACAGGATTGAAACACACAGAATTCTATAAGGTTAAAATTCTTAGTTACACCCTGCAAGATTCATAACATCTCAGGAACATTTCTTTATCCACCTCTCCTCTGTCTCCCACCCATTTATAGAGGGTTTCTTTGTGTAGCTCTCTTATAGACTGGGCTGGCCTTGAACTCACAGAGATTTGCCTCCCTCTGCCTCCAGGGTACTTAGATTAAACATGTGTACTACTACACTGGGTGGATTTCCTTATCCTTTAAGATGAATGTGGTCTGACAGAACCAGAAATGGGTCAACTGGAAAAGGCAAGAGGAGCAGATGGCTTCAAATATGCCTGGCACTGTCACTGAACCAGGAAAAGCTATGGAAATAGGCTCTGGCCTATCACTGCAGGGTCACAGACTGGTCTATGGATCGTGGGAAGGCAGCTCAGCCATTCATGTCCCATGAGCCAGGGGAATGGAATCAATTCGGTAGCATGGCACCACCTTGTGGCCACTTCAACCCTTCTCCCTCTCCTCTAGGTGTTGGCTAAAAGCAGCTGAGTGTATATTCTTTCTTACCTGGCTGATCACGGGAGTTAGAGAAGCCCAAAACACTCCTCTTCGCAATATTAACAAATACAGACAACAGAGAGGACCAGCTGCTCTTTACTGTTCCCTGAGGGAAAGCTGGAACACAAAGTACTTCCTCTGGCCAACCCCCAACTGCAGGGTCTGTCTACCTTCCCCCAGTTCAGTCTAACTTCCCTCATCCTAACTTCAGTCAGGACGAACAGCACATGGTTGCCAGCAGCAGGAAGAATACTGTAGTTGCAACTTCCGTTCCAATGATTCTCAGTCTGTTGTGGCCAATCATGCTTCTGTAGCTAGCTTTCTAGTTAGCTCTCTGTTAGGCGAATAGCCAATGAGATGTAAGGATCCAGCAGTTACCATCAGTCATCGTCGGATGACTCCTCTTCTGCCTCTTTCAGCCACTGAATGAACCTCTGCAGCTGCAAGGAAGCAGAGGGGACAGCTGCTAGGGGAGAAACACACATTCCCACTGTTCCTGTTAGCAGATAAACAGTTCTGGCCAGAGTCCTAGAGCTTGCAGTGGAGGATTAGGGGATTCAGGGAGTGGAGGGCAGTGTACCTGTTGGTTCTTACGTAACTGCTGGCTTTTGTCAGTTATGTCTCTTTGGCTGAACCAGCTCAAGATTGTTTCCTCAGCCAAGATCTCCAGCTGGTAGAAAGCCATCAGGACCTACAGAGAGTCAGCAAAGGGGAGTCTCAGGACCCCTCTATCTAGCAAGGACACAATAGTATAATGGATAATATAAGAGAAGACCTTAACATCTCTACCAGACTCTCAGCTTCCTACCACATATTAAGAAGCCTCTTCAAAACAGACAAGAGAGTGGGCATAATGGTACATGCTTGTAATTCCAGCACTTGGGAGGTGGAGGCAGGAGGCTCAGGAATCCAAACTGAACTACCTAGCAAGTTTAAGGCCAGTTTGGGAAAAAACAAAAACCAAACATATACCAAAAGCCATATCATCACTGTTCACCCAAAACAAAGAGAGAAGTGAACCACTCTTTGCTGTTCTAGGAACCCCTGGACCTCCTGCTGAGTGTCTGCCCCCCACCAGCATCAGCCTGGCCTGCACGGCATTACTCCAGCAGTAAGTGTGACCCTATGGACAGATGGTGCAGTGAACACTCTATGCTAGGCTCAAGTCAGCCTCAGTTTTGTCTCTATGGGGTCATGAAGGCCTGTTTCAAGGCAAACACAGGACACAAAGCTTGATATGGTATTCACCTTGGCCATGGAAATAACAAGAGTTTCATGTTCCAAGAAGAAGTCCTCAATGGCTGCCAATGCTTCTAAATGGTCAGCTGCACGCTTTATGTAGTTCCTAAAAACAGGGCTCCAGGCTTTGAGCAGCTATGGAAAAAAATGGGGTGGTGATGGTGGAAATGTATCCTATTCCTTAGCATGCCCCCACGGCTGAACAACAAAGGCAAGCAATACTGACGACATGGAAGGACCAGAGGGAGATGATGCAGCAGCATGGATCATTTGGGAACTGTTCCCACACAAGGTTGGGGAAAAGATGACATTTCTCAGGGAAGGGAAAAGGGGGTCAGATAAATGCTGTTGGCTGTCTCAAAATTTCTATGTCCAACCTGGACGTTAATCTTGCTCTGGGTCTAATCACTGTGGGCTCTGTAATACCAGGTCTGTTCTTCATGTTTTAGACTATTTGGTGTTTGAGACAGAATTTTTGCTATGTCATCCTGGATGGTCTCAAAGTCCTGGGTTCCAGTAACTCTTTTGCCTCAACTTCCTGGAAGAGTTGGATTACAGATATGTCCCCTAACAGCTGACTCCAGTACTATATCTGAATGTCCTTTGGGGGGCCTGGAATGCTCTCAATTTGGGAATCTCAAAGAACATTCAGTATTAAATATTACTGAACTCTGGAGCACTTAATGCTCCTCTAGAAACCAACCACCTTTCAAAGACAAGGAGAAAAGACCCAGAAGCAACATTATACCCAAGAGCAAGCCTTCCCGCTCTATCTCCTTTTGAGACAAGCAGTACGAATGTGTTCAGCTGTCTCCACTCAATCCCTCGAGTGCCGTCTGCTTACCGGAAGCAGCAGACCACAGTAGCGGTTTGGGTCAAGCAGACCATCTACTTGTTGCAGCGGGAACTCCAGGACCACATGGCTCAGTACCTGCATCACTTCCTTTAGGCTAATGTTGTAGGCATACCTGTGGGGAGATGAGTGTGAATTACGGTTAATATTGATGGTCCATTTGACAGGATCTAAAAATCACCCTAGTAGACAAATCTCTGGACACATGTGTGAAGTTTCCAAATTGGGTTGAGGTGGGAAGACCCATTCTAGGTGTAGGTGTCAGTGTTCTCTGGGCTGGGGTCCCAGGTTGAAAAACAAACAAACAAACAAACAAACAAGCACCAAGAGGTGATGAGCACCACTATTCACTTCCGCTGCTCCACTGCAGACGCCATGTGACAGCTGCATCCAGCTCCTGCCACCATCAATTGTATCCTCATACTGTGAGGCAACATCAACCACTCCTTCTTTAAGTTGATGATTTTGGCCATATTGCTGCAGCAGAAGTAGCTGATACAGCACGGCTCCAGGGGTTCACTGCTCTAAAACTAAAAGGACTGAGACAGAAATCTACGCTGAGGCTGGGTGCTAATGTTCTTCTTGCTCCAAACACTTCTTCTGTCCAGGCTCCTTCTCGGGAAGCAATGCTTGGGAGGGAAGGTCTGCGCCTGCAGCAGTGCAGGGGAGCAAGCAAGAGGAAGCAGGAAGAGTTGGTCTTACTTGAGAGAGTTGATCTCCAGGACTAGATTGTCACAAGAGATGTTCTCCTCTCTGCCCCGCTGCAGTGTTCCTAGGACCTCGTTCTGGAAAACTGAAAGGAAAGAGCAAACTCAGGTTTCCGGAATGCTTTGCCCTAAGGCTCTCATTCTGACTTTACACCAAAGCCTTTCTGGGAGGAACTGAGCCGGGGACTAGCTGCTACAAGCATAGAACAGACTTGCCCACTTTGCTCACACCTCTGATGTCATCCAGCTGAGGGGAGCCTGCTCGGCTGTCCAGCTCCTCAGGATCCACGCTTCGCTCACTTTCAGTCTCACTTTCCTCCTCCATCTTGATCATGAGTCCTAAGAACACAGAAAGGAGGAGCCGGTGATCACGCTCAGTGGGTAGAGTGCATGGCTGGCATGTACAAAGGCCACCACACAAAATCAGGTATGCTGTGCACTATGTGCACCTGTAGTAACCCAACCAAGGAAATGGACGCAAGAGGGTCGGGAAGCTCGAGGTCATTCTTAGCTCTGAGGGAGGCAAGCTCAAGGCTAGGGTGTGCTACACGAGAGCCTATCGTTTAAAGGGGGAATGGGGAAGAGGAGGGATCGACGAGGTAGCTAAGCATATAAAGGCACTTGCTACCAGTCTTTGGGACCCACACGGCGGAAGGAGAGCACCAACTCCATCAAGTTGTCCTCTGACTTCTACTTCCTGATTACACACACACACACACACACACAGAGTTTAACAAAAAGATACTGTCAGCTAGCAATGTGTATCCTGACAGTATGAATTGAAGGTCCAATAATTGGATTCCAAGGCATTCAAAGTTCTTAGAGACTATTCATAGTAAGTAGAAGGCAGGCAGGTGTAAGGTCTAGCTCACCCCAGAGACTCTGCCGTAGCTCCTCATCTTCCTTTGAGTTCACATCCTCAGCTTTCCAGAGGTATCCCTGGCCTTCAAGGCCAACTTCTGCTGGATTGTAACCTGGAAAACGCATTGACCTTTAAGAAGGCCCAGCAGCAGCACCATCTCTCTGGGGACAGACGCACGGACGCCCCACCCCCGCTAAGCCTCACACCTTTCAGCTTCACTTTCTCCTTTTCTTGGTCAGCTCCAGAATCATCACTAAACTGGCCGTCATCTTCATCTTCCTCTGCATCTGGAGGGTGCAAAGAGATCACCGAGCCCTCCGGCAGTGTGATGTCTGGGCCCACTACCACCTTAGAGAAAAAAAAAGAATCAAGTAGCACAGACTTAATAGTGCACTAAGGGGCTGGAGAGATGGCTCAGAGGTTAAGAGCACTGACTGCTCTTCCAGAGGTCCTGAGTTCAATTCCCAGCAACCACATGGTGGCTCACAACCATCTGTAATGGGATTCAATGCCCTCTTCTGGGTGTCTGAAGACAGTGACAGTGTGCTCACTTACATAAAAATAAATAGATCTTTAAAAAAAATAGTGCATTGAGGAGAACTGTATCTTGATGATCAGAACCATGCTTTTTGTTTTGTTCGGGTTTTATACTAAGCTAAGCGGAAGGTCAAAGAAACTTGGGCTCTCAATGCAGGCTTATTTATAGGGGGGAAATATGGTCCCTTTTGACTTGGCACAATCACTATTCAATTCAGGGGTTGGTGCACAGTCTAGACAAGCCTTACCTGGGAAGTGAGGACACAGTGTGGCTTCAGTGTGACTCGCTCCTTGACCTCAGCCCTGTCACAGAGCAGAGACTGGTGTATTTGTGCTCCAGCAGCCACTCGGACTCCCTGCCACAGGTAGGCCTGGTCCAGTACCACATTATCACCTGGCTCAGAATGAGGAGGACTTCTGGTCACTCAGGGCTCCACATCCGAAACAGAGTCCTTCACAGAGGACAAGGCTAATTGACACCAGCCCCAGCCCAGCTCCCATCCAGCTGATATTCTACCTGCCAACATTAGAAACATCCAGTCCCTTCCAAGGTCAGCCCAAGAGCAAACTGACGATCCTCTACTAAGTTTACAATAATTTTAAACTATATGGATGGCTTAATCTGAGAACCCTCAGGATTTCTCAGAATGAACTATAAATCATGTTCACGCCCTCAAGGAGAATCCAACGACTCCACCTTTCTGTGTATTACAGAATCTGAATCCTATTGTTGTCCTTTTAAGGTCTACTACTATTATCAGTCTCATATTCTTCAACCAAAGTGAGTTATCAAGAGGAATACCACAGTTATGGGAGAGCAAAAAGAACATGGAGAGAGCTGGAGAGATGGCTCAGCGGTTAAGAGCACTGGCTGTCCTTCCAAAGGATGCAGGTTCAATTCTCAGTACCCACAGGGCAGCTCATAACTGTCTGTAGGTTCAGTTTCAGGGGATCCAACACCCCCACACAGACTTGTAGGCAAAACACCAATGTACATGAAACAATAATAAATACATTATTTAAAAAAAAAAAAGAACATAGAGAACCCACAACCAGCATTTAGGTCCCAGCACTGCCTTACATTAGATGTTACTGGGGCAAGAGAATTAACACATGCAAAAGCGTTTTGTAAACTGTAATGACTGAACAAAGGTTATTAGTACACACTAACTTTCCATTTGCCTCCAAATGTGAACACAGAGAGGACATTTCAGAATGTAAGAGTCACATAGACTAGGCTGAGCTGTGGGGGAGCTCACTTTTACTCCCAGCACTCAGTTCAAGGCCAGCCTGGTCTACAGAGTTTCAAGATAGCCAGGACTATATAGAGAAACCCTGTCTCCAAAAACCCAAGCTGGCCACAAAGCCCTGACTTAATCTATCCTCCAGAGTAGATGGGATCATACACAATTGTAGCCAACTAACTTCCTTTATCCTGCCCTCCTGCCTTTTTTGTTTAAGACAAATTTCGATATATAGTTCCAGGATGGTCTCACATTTGTAATCCTTCTTCCTCCATCTCCCAGGTGTTGGGACTGTAAGTGTGGGCAACACTGGGTGTGGTGGCTCACGCCTTTAATCCCAGCACTTGGATCTCTTTGAGTTCAAGGCCAGCTGTTCAAAACCAAACAGACAAACAGAAACCTGTGCACCAGCAAGCACGAGAACTCTTTTTCCTCCTACTCCCTTGCCCCAAGATTTAGTCAATTTAACTTTATGTGTGTGAGTGTCTTGCCCGAATTATGCATGTACATCATGCACATGTTTGGTGCCTGAGGAGGTCAGTAGAGGTCCCTGGATCCTCCTACACTTGAGTTGTGAGCTACTATATGAATACTGGGAACAGAATCAGAGTCCTCTGCAAGAGCAACACACACTGAACCAACTCTCTATCCCTCTGCTCCTTCCTTAGGACAGCCACTCTAGTTTCCTATTCATAAGGATTACCCCTTGGCATCCTCCCTAGCTTCTGGAGACACACTGCATGCAGCCCTATATCTATAGGACCGCTGCTGGTTCCCCACCTGTGCTCACCAATGTGGCAGTTAGGGCCAATGACACTGTTGGTGATGGAACAGTTGCTGCCAATGACAGTACCAGCTCCCAGAAGCACGTTCTCCTCCAGGACGCTGCCATGGCCCAGGCTGACTTCAGGCCCTCGGTAGATGTTGTGTCGGGAATGAGTGTAGCTCTGTGTGGTGCTGTCAGTGAAGTTTACTTCTGGAGTGAGGGGGTAGACCCATCGGCGGATGACGTCAGCACAAATAGCTGAGTACATGTGTAGGTTGGAGACCCGGGCACCATATTCCCTAGTTGCCACATGCAAGTGAATCTGGTTTCCTAGGATCTAAATGAGAAGGGGTGGTTACCCAATCAAGCAAGTCAGAAAGGCAATCCCCAAGTACATCACCTTTCTAAGCCTATTCAGTGCCTCTCTGCCTCACTGACACAGTCAAACAGCCTGAGTTTTCTTTCTCAGGCTTAATGAAACACAAAGGGAAACCAAAGGTTACCAGAGTAAGTTAAACCCTTTCCTCTAGAGGTTTGGAAGCTTTTCTCACCTCCTCATTCACTAACAAGCCTCGTACAAAATCATCTCGGGTTTGGTAGTCAAAATTGTCTGTGAAGAGTTGAGCTACCTGTGGAGAAAGTAGAGCATGCTACAGTTAAGTACTTTACCAGTAACAAGCCCAAAGAGCTATCAAACCCATAATAATTGGCTGTGGGATAAAATCCTAGATTTGGTTCCCAGTATACTGGGAATGAGGTAATTGTACCCCTCTACTATACAAGTAAGAAAAAGAGGGAAAAGATGTACACCCTGGCCTTGAAAGGGAGTAATAACAGACCCCTGAGAGTTCTACTCTTTGGCTATGCAGCCCTGTTCTGGAGAGTTCACCTGAGGAGAGCAAATGCTGATGTGACAATCCAACAAATCATATCGAATCTCCACTCTGTCTCGACTGCCCTGGAACAGGCTCTGAGGGGAGAAGTTGCAAAGGCTTTAATTCATCTCTCTTTTCGAAGCTCCTCCCTCTCCTACCTGAGTTCCCCAGACACCCAGTTACCAAAGGAAATGAGAAGCGCCGGAGGCCTTGGGTCTTCTGGAAGTGAAGGATCCTGTCTGTGGTGCTATCCACAGCCACCACCACGTTGTCCTCGTGACAACGTGTGGGGTGGCTGGGTGATGACTCTTTGAAGATCATTGTCATCACAGATACATTTTTTTCTAGCTTCCTTCTTAACCTATCGAGAACCAAAGGCAGAGTTAGTCTTAGGATTCTGCTGGTCCCTAAGTCTTGTCCCTGCCATCTTCCCCAGCCTGACCTGTGTTCCTCCAGGGCTTTGGAAATGTTGATATTTGAGATGACATCTCCATATATCAGGAGAAAGTCAGAGCGCACCAAGGTCTTGGCATCAACATCACGGAGGACATCCCCTAGTGATCGGTATAGCTCTGATGTGATTATGCGAACAACGTTGAGGGACGTAGGATGGCACCACTTGGATTTCCTGTAGGAATGTGATGAGAGGAATAGTAAATTAAACAGACGATCACAGACCTGACCCTAGCCTCCATTCAGCGTTTATACTCCTCTGTGGCTTTCCTGGGTTCCTGCCAGCGTCCCTGGCTTCAAAGAGACGTAAGAGTCATAATGAATGGTTTCAGCATCCAGTATCATTAGTTTTATGTGTTTGAGAAATACGGCCATTTCCTTTCTCTACCTTGACTCATGTCTTCAAATGGGAGTTTGAATTAAAAATCTTAAGAGAGCTAGGGTATGAAAGCATTCTGGGAACATATTTTTTTCACGTCATCTTTCTTGTTCTGAGTCTATATCAGCTTTAAACACTGTAACATGGAAAACATGTTGGGTATATTAGTCTTTATTTCCCAAACTCATAAATTCCCAGACTAACTCTTCCAAATTTTAACAAGCATCTCTTAAGAACTTACTGTGGCCTTGAAACTAAGGTGTGTGTGGGGGGGGGGGGAGACGGAGAGACAAGGGGGAAGAGCTTGTTCTTGTCATTGGGGGTCAGAACAGACAATATTTGGAAATTCAGTGGAAAAACAAAGATGCCCTTCCAATAACATACACTCTGGAGCCATCAAATAAAAAGCAAAACTCATGGGAACAAACTTTGAAAGACTCAGAAAATCCCAGGCAAGCCTTTAATTTCTGTCACTGGAACCTCAAGGCAAAGAAACTCTAGCAGCTTACCTCAGGACATGTGAAGAAAACACTAAACCTTATATGATTCAGAACAGATTCAGTTTTTTCCTCCTCATGTCTTTACTTTGTCAAATCCATCCTGGAAGAACTGGAAAAAGGCAGGGAACCATGGAAAGGAAAAATTCTGAAGCCTTACTGTAAGTGTTCTTTGATCTGAGCAGCTTTCCAGCAGCAAAAGACAAATGTTTCCTGTACCCCCGTGGCAGTCAGGAATTCCAGAGTATAGTCAATTAGCGCAACATTGGCCAGAGGCAAGAGGACCTATAGGGTAGGATATGAAAAAGTCTGAGATCTTCAAGCCATGATTATGATACTTTGGGTACCTCACTGCAACAATCTTTCATCAGTGATTGCAGACACTATAGTTTGTTTTATCCTTTTATTCTAAAGCAAACAGGCTCTAAGGTTCAGTCTAAGGTACTGGGATTTGAGCCTCGTAGGCATGGTATCGGACACAGATGTTGGTTCCAGGAGACCAGTGCTGGCATTAAGAACAAATGCTGGCCCTAAGCTCTTAGAACTCTAAGCACTAATGTCTTCTTCATTTCCTTCTATTGCCACCAAGAGTCACAGAAATCATTCAAACACTTGTCAAAAATGAACAGTCATTAGCCTTAGGAATTATTAAGTCAAAGGCAAATCCCTGTTTGAGCGAAGCATGGATTGCTGAGTGACCCAGTAGTCTGCAAGTCCAATACCAATTTCCTATGTTTAGGTAATTCCGAGGCTGATGGCAACCCGCTCGGTTCCCCTTTCAGCAGATGGAAGGAAAATAGCCTGCACCAGGCCTAAATCTAGTCTTTTTTCCTTTTGGTATATATTACCACTGCCTTTTCTGAAGCAATTTTTTAAATTGCCCATGTCCTGCAAGGTTAAAGGTAGTGGAGGCCCCTCTTACCCTACTAAGTCCCTCTGGGAAGGTTTCTTTCAAGCACTGATTCTACACAGAGCCCTCTTCATCCTTCCCAAGGCTGAGTAGACAGCTCTGTGAGAATCCATGTTTGCTAGCTACTCATCTGGTCGGACAGCCATCGAGATTTCAGTCAGTCCCTCCACCTTTTCCCAGCCAGATAAACTCAACTTTAGGGTAACTTTCAGAGCACGCTCCACTAACCAGCTGCAGTGGCATCTTGCAGCCCCGCTACTCTCCAGGCCCGCAGACTGCGAGCGTGCCGGGTACTCACCCGAGGCTGGTCCTTGGAGATGGGGAAGAAGCGGCGGTTGAAACTATCAGCCACTAGAACTGCCTGGAGGGGCGGCGGCGGCTCTTCCTCCGCACCTTGGGTTCCACCGCCGCCCGGGCCGCCGCCGCGTTTGTTCGCTCGGCCGGCCGCAGCGCCAGGAACAGCCGCAGTGGCTGCCATTTTGTTTCGCAGCCAGCAGGTCCGCGGGGAAGCCACACGGCACGTAGTAGGGGACAAAAAAGACTCGCAGTCAAAACGCGAAGTTGTGTTACAGGGAGAGAAAGAGGAAGGAGTGCGCATGTGTATACCAGCAGGCCCCACCCACCCCCGTACGTGGCCCGAGCCCGGGCGTGGCTGACCTTACGAATTGGCCGTACTGGGTGGTACACGCACCACAGAGGGGTGAGATCTCACGGTTGTCTACTCGGGCAGCGAGTGCCATTGGGTCGGACAAGCTAATATGGCAGCTAGCTGAGTAGGCTTGTGATCGCCGGGCAGGAGCCTGCAGCTTCTCTGCCCAGAGAGTAGTAAAATTTGTAGTTCTTGGGGACTGGAGAGATCGCTCATCAGTTAAGAGCACTTATTGCTCTTGCAGAGGATCCAAGTTCTGCTCCCAGCGCTCATGTGGTAGCAAGCAACTATCCACAATTGCAATTCCAGGGTGTCCGTCACTCTTTCGACCGGGCACTGAATGCCTGTGGAATACATACAAACTGGCAAAACACTCATCCATATAAATCTAAAAAATAAAATGTAGCTCTCCGTTTGCAGTCTAGTAATCTAAGGGGATCTGGCGTCTTTGGTAGGGAAACCACGATCTGCACAAATACTGAACGTGGAGGCGAGCGGTAAATTTTTACTGAGCACGCACCGATTATGGGCTAGGTCGTGTCCCCCCTCCCCAAAACCTCCTCCCCCCTTGCTGGAAATTCGACCTGGAGCAACAGGCATTTCTTAAACACTTAAGGTAGTACCAAGGTAGACCAAGGTAGCACGCCCAACTAGTGAGTGGAAAAACTGGTGCTGGAGCTCATCTGACTCCATAGTTCCACAAGCGTTATCCCAGATGAGGCTGGATCTAAGAGCAGCAGTAAACCGAGTAGGACTGGGGCGTAGTAGCAAGCTTTTCAGGCTGGACGATAAAAGCGGAGCAGCAGGTTTTAGGAAAAGAAACTGTGGCCGCAGTTTATAAATCAAGCTTAAGGCGGAGGAAGCAATGGCACGCAGCCTGGGCGTAATTCTGTCAAGCCAAAAATTCCAGTAAGTAATCTGCCCATTCAACACCAGAACCTCTGCTAATCCCACAGCCCGCCGGTTTCGGCAACTCCCTCTGTTGCTTCCACCCGCCTCCCGCAGATGTTCTCCCACAGAGAGTGGTTAGTGATTCTGATGTGTCGCTACTCTTTAGATTGCTTGTGGAACCCAGAAACCTGTCATTTCTTTCTTCACCCAGTTAATGAGGGTGCTATGAGGACAACATTTGCTTTTGAAAACATTAGTACCGATAGGGAAAAGCTTAATAAAAATTTTCAATTAAATCAATGTAGTACATGTTACCTAAGGATACGCATGCATCCAACACCGATTCAGACAGGAAGATCGCAAGAGAGATCTGTAGCATGGCCTCGTGACAACTGATCAAACAAGTAGGCAAACACGACCAAAATAAAATAAAGTATAAATGTACGTTTTGGGGGACTATTTGGTTGCGCTACAGATCTACATGAAGAAGAGAAATGTGCATTTGTGAGAACTTCTCATGCACATAAACTCGCTCACACAGGGCTCCCTGAAATGCTGAATTTTGAGTTCAGTGGTTTGTGAAATTGGGTAACACTGCCCCCTAGGGATCACTATAATGCAATGCCTTTACCAATTCCCAGAGTCTGTGTCATACTTTATGACAAATGAAGTCATTTTTTCTTTTTGAGATAAGGTCTCACTACATAGCCCTGCCTGCCCTAGTACTACTCACTGTATATACCAGGCTGGCCTCCAACTCGTGCCTGTCGAGTGCTGGGACTAAAGACGTGGGCCACCATGCCCAGCCTATGAAGTCATTTTTTTATGTGGAGGTTTTCTGGACTGTGGAGTAGGAACCAGCCATATCTATGGTGTATATGGAGGTCAGAGGCCCTGCGGTGAAGGATTTTTTCCTATTCTGAGATTCAGACTCAAAGACAAGTTGAATTTCTTGAAGAGATTAAAACACATAGAAACAAGGTTCCTGAGACAGTATTGCCCAGAGAAAGAACCGATGATCCAGTAAGCCAACGGGGGGTGGGGGGGTGTGTGTGTCTCCAGCCCCAGGGGGCAGGGGTTACTGGTACAGTGTGAAGTTGTGTCTGGCTTGCTGGTTACCCAACTGCCCCCAAGGAATGTATGTTCTTTGAAGAAAGGAAAGGATGTAGACTGCCTTTGCTTGTTCAGTACTGTCCTTTGAACATCTTTGAACATCCTGAGTCCTGGACTGAGGAAATCCTGAGTCCTGGTACACTGGAGGGTTTTGGTCGCCATATAGGCAGCCACTGGGCATCAGTAATTTGGTGTGGGCACTCCCTCCTACACACGTAGTTAGTAGAAATGGCCAGCCCTTCCCAATGCCTGCACAATATGTGGGTCACAGGAAAACAACACCATGATGGTTACTGGGAAATGCCGGTGACAGAAGAATAAAAACCTTAATATAGCCAGAGAGAAAGTATGGTACCTAAAGGGAACAAGTTAGACTGTCCTCACTAAAGCCGAGGTGGAAGCCAGCAAGTAATGACAAGGATACACTGGCAACACAGGTCTAAGAAGAAAAAAACTCCCTTAGGTCAAGAGGACAGAATCTCTATCCTGAGTGGAGCCCTAACATTCCAGTTCAATGACCTGACCAAGGAACCGTGGAAATGTGGGCTCTCCTTAAGCACACTAAAGAGAGAGGTAAAATAATTTTCCCCTTCATGAGATACTGTGCTTTTTCTTCTCCCAATTCTTCGCCCCAATTCAGTCCCTACAAGTCGAACAGCCATGAAGTTCATTGGATCTGAGTTAGGACTCAGAATGATCCTTTTTATTTTTCTTTTTCAGATAATGAAAACTAAGGACATTTTCTTTGGTACTCTGGGCTGCTGCCATCTCTTCTCCTCCTCCATTCTTCTCCTCTTCTCTCCTCCTCCTTCTTCTACTTCTTCTTCTTCTTCTTCTTCTTCTTCTTCTTCTTCTTCTCTCTCTCTCTCTCTCTCTCTCTCTCTCTCTCTCTCTCTTACACACACACACACACACACACACCCATTTGGCTGTCTGTTCACTGTGGATCTGACCTTCATGCAGGCTATAATGGCTTTTCTCCTCACCCCCACCTTCCTCCAACAGGCAGTTAATGAGGTTTACAGCTTGCCTGCCCTGGGGTTTTTCTTTTAAACTCTAATTAAATTGTCCCTGGGCTTCTCTTGAGTCCATCCTTGCTGGTAAAAGTGCCAACAAGACCTAATTACCTGAGATTAATTCTTAGACTGACTTGGAAGGAGTGAACTGACTCCTACAAGCTATCCTCTGACCTTCAGTAGTGCACACATACATTCAATAGATAAGTAAATGAATAAATAAATTGGTGAGGTTTGGTCTGTTGCTATGTACTATAATGCTAAATACTGCCCCCCAAGGTCTGGTTGCCCCCAGGGATGAGGAAATCCTCAAGTAAAGCAAGTGATGCTCTGTAACCTTGCTCCTTAATTTAAACTACTGGTTGAATAATGATGCCTACAGCCCATAGCTAGGCAGAAGAGAGGTAGGCAGAGTTTTGGTGCAGGGCTTGGGGTCTGAGGCAGGACCATGAGGGAGAAGCAGGAGAAGCTGGAGAGAGAAGACACCATGGGACAGTTGATAGGTTATTTCTTTGACAATGAAATGAGCCACTTCAAGTCAGATTAGATTATATTAAAGGCAGGTTTATTGGGAAGCTGCTCTTGGGTGAGTTCACTGGTCCCAAGGATTGGGGCCAGGGGAGTGGCCATTGGGGAGGGGGAGAAGAGAGAAATGGTGTACTTGAAGAGAGAGAAAAGAAGTGGGGGGGAGACAAATGTCCGAATTATATAGGAAAAAACTTCTGGGTTGGAAAGTTCAGGGTTGGGGGCAGGGCATGCCAGGTAGGGATTGAGGGATGCTGGGAGAACCTGGAGGCCAGGTCTGCGTGATATGTAAACTATGCACCTCAGGCCCTTGCCCCAGGGTCCAAAACCAAACATAGGTGAATCATGAAAACATGGTCATGAGGCCGTCTTGGTTTGCATAGTGAGTTCCAGGCTAGTCAGAGTTATATAGGTTGGAGAAAAGAGTTACATAGGTTGGAGTAAGGAGCCGAGGTAACCACCGTTGTGTAGAAAAACTATTCCATGTAACTGTAGCAGAAAAGTTCCCAAGTGTAGAGAAATACCTAGACATTCAAACACAAGAGGCATTAGAATCATGTTGCGGGAAGTATTAAAAAAAATGGTATCTTCCCATGCTATCACCGGCTACTCTCGGGTGCTGGTGACCCCCACTGCCTCCATGACTAGCACCAAGTAGAGACCGTCCATCTCACAGTTCTCTTGATGCAGATTCTGCTCACATTCCCAGCCATCCACCCCTTGTGGTCAGCAGTCCCAAATCCCAGTAACCCGGTAAAATCAAAACTCTAGAGGCTTGTAATTTATAAGTCAGATTTATATCAGTAAATTCTCAACTCACAAGATGCCCACACAAAGAACTCAGAGCCAATTGATATTAATATAACTTGCACACCTAGAGCAGACAAATTGTCCTGTAATTATCCATCCCTTATAAGATATTCATAGCTACCTGTGGCTATTTAAAGCCATGTGGAATCCGGATGTCTCCATCTTCCTTTCTCCTCCTCCTCCTCCCCCAACTCTTAGCTCCGCCTCCCTTTTCCCTGTCCAACCACAGGCTTCTTGTATTAATATTTAAATTAATTGGGGGAAAATTCTGCTACAGAACCGCAAGCAGATAAGACCAGAGAACACAACACACCTTACTTTAGAACGTGAAGCTAACCAGCCTGGTCTACAAAGTGAGTTCCAGGACAGCCAGGGCTACACAGAGAAACCCTGTCTCGAAAAAATCGAAAAAAAAAAAAAAACAAAAAAAAAAAAGAACGTGAAGCTAAGAAACAATCCTTAAAAGTTGTAAGGGAAGATGCCAACTCAAAAAAGCAGAAGTATCAGAGTAAAGTAATTTGTCAGAACCCTCAAAGCCAGGAAAGCATGGAATGCTTTATTTCCAGCCCCCAAAGCAGCTAAATACCAATCAAGAGTGGTATATCAGCCGGGCAGTGGTGGCGCACGCCTTTAATCCCAGCACTTGGGAGGCAGAGGCAGGCGGATTTCTGAGTTCGAGGCCAGCCTGGTCTACAAAGTGAGTTCCAGGACAGCCAGGGCTACACAGAGAAACCCTGTCTCGAAAAACCAAAAAAAAAAAAAAAAAAACCATTAAATCCCTCATACTGATGAGAAAGCAAAGCACAAACAATAATAAAACGAACCATGAAAGCAGTAAAATTATAGGAATAAGCTGTGGTGTGAATGAGAATGGCCGCACAGGCCACTGTTTGAATGCTTGGTTCCCGGGTAGGAGAACTGTTTGGGGAAGGAATAGGAGGTGTAGGCTTGTTAGAGGAAGTGTGTCACTGGGGGTGGGCTTTGAAGTTTCAAAGACCTTGCCCTTTCCTGTAACTTTAATTTTTTTTCAAACCATATTTTTAATGATAGCTCTTTTTTTTTTTTTTTTTGGTTTTTCGAGACAGGGTTTCTCTGTGTAGCCCTGGCTGTCCTGGAACTCACTTTGTAGACCAGGCTGGCCTCGAACTCAGAAATCCTCCTGCCTCTGCCTCCCAAGTGCTGGGATTAAAGGCGTGAGCCACCACCGCCCGGCTAATGATAGCTCTTAAACGCTTTTGTTGCAGCATTTTCTATGTCCAATCATATTAGGGCCGTGGAAGGCCTGTAATTGGACAGGAAAAGGGAGGCGGAGCTAGGAATTAGGGGGGACAGAGGTCGCAAGAAGAGAAGGGAGGAGAACCAAAATGGAATCCAATGTGGTGTTATCTAAGGGTTAGAATAATTGGGTTAAGGCTTTATCATTATCAATTGACTCTGAAATTACTGTATTGGCATCTTGTAATTGTGATTTTAAATATACACAAATCTAATTGGCTAACTAATCAAGCATTAAGAATCATGCTTCTACTGGGTAATTGGGGGATGAGCTGGCAGACCGTGGGATGTGTGGGTGTTGAGTGGAAGCGAGATGAACTTGCAGGGCAAGTGAGCTAGATGCTGTGAGGGCTAGCTCAAGAGAGTTGGCTGTGGCTGGAGCGCAAGAATGTGGTCCCACACCTTTGGCAGGTCTTCTTTTTTTAATATTTCCTGCAACATGCTTTAACCTCCCTTTTAGTTCACCACCCACCAGAGGTAGTGGGAAAGAAAGGATATGAGGGAAGTGGACCTGTTTAGAAAGGTTCTTTGCAGCAATTCCTGTCTGTGTTGTCTGAAACTTGGCAGTTCAGTTCACAGGTCAGCATCAGCTCGATCCATTCACAAACACTTCACGGATGCACCAACAGCAGTCCAGTTTGGGAGAGTTGGGTTAGCAACAGCAGTGACATGACCTAGCAGATTATGTGTTTATAAAAAGATAAAGAGAGGAAGATATGTTCTATGGAGGTATAGACAGGTATGAGGGAAGGGGGTGCCTCGGTGGGCCCATGCTGAGGCATCCCTCCCCCCTGAGGGACCAGCGCACGAAGGTATAGTATAAAATAGAGTTTATTTAGGGCATGGGGAGGGGAGTTGAGAGGGTAGCAAAGGCAGAGAAAGGGAGGGAGGGGGAGAGAGAGAGAGAGAGAGAGAGAGAGAGAGAGAGAGGAGGAGGAGAGGCTGGCCATGAGCACGTGGAGAGAGAAATGACAAGAGAAGAGAACAAGAGAGAGAGAGAGAGAGAGAGAGAGAGAGAGAGGAAGGGACAAACAGCCCCTTTTATAGTGAGTCAGGCATACCTGGCTGTTGCCAGGTAACTGTGGGGCAGAGTTTAGAATACTAACAGCAGAGATAGACAGGCCTCAGCCTCAGCTCAAGTCATCAGGAGGGACCAGGACCAATAGGAACTCCAGGAAAAGTTCTTGGCTGTGCCTTTCTCAGCAAAGATCAGTAAAGATGCAAGATCCACAAGCGTTGCACAGCTAGCTGTACCAGCAACCATGTTGGACATGTTGTACCATGTCCAAATATCATGGTCGTCTGTGTCCTTCCCAGCCTTGAGCAGGCTGAACAGACCTTGAGTGCTTGCCACAATGGGCTTAACGACATAGGTGGAGTCATCCTTGCCTTGGTTGCATGTGAAACTTCCTACAGGAACTTAGAATAGACTGTCCACTGAGCTTGCTTTGCAACATAATCCAGCTTAAATAAAGGATGGGTCTGTGGGCTCTCCCTATATAAACTCAGTGCTGAATATTAAACTTGGAGCCTTGATCTGAACCTTGTCTTGGCTTCAACCTTCTCTCGACCCCCCCTCCCTCATCCTTTTCATTTCCAGCCCCCCTTTCTGGTAAACCCAGTTCATCCATGGCCTCCACGTGCCTTGCCTTAGCACGGATTTTGCCTCAGCACATGTCTTGCCTTAGCATGTGCATTCAATCTGCCCAAATCCATAGAGTCCCAACAAATGCAGCTCAACTAAGCAATGTAGGGTGGACCAATACATACATGTTGTTAGCAAAGAATCCTTTATCACATGTCCTTTCACATGTTTGCTTTAGCAGAACATCTCTTCTGTGTCTGCTTCAGTGAATCTTCTTTATGAGCCTACCTTAGTCTTTCATTTGTGACCATTTCAGCAAAACACTATCTAAGTGGCTTTTCAAAAAGCCCTTAAGTTTCCACTTCAATTTCTAGTTTGCTCTCTCCACCTTATGCCTGTAAGTTAAGATGTCAGCTTTCAGCTACTGCTCGAGTGCCATGTGTGCCTGCTCCCCACCATGACAATGGTTGTGGACTCACCCCCTGAAACTATGGGTTCAATAAACTCTGTCTTTTATAAATTGCCTTAGTCATGCTTTTTTTTGTCACTGCAAAATTAGTAAACCTCTCAACAATAACCTTAAATATAAATGACCTTAATTCACCGATAAAGAGACACAAACTGGCTAACTGGATTAAAAAGATTAGATAATTTTCTTCTATCTCCAAGAAACTTTACTGGTAAAGAGACAGAGTGTCAAAAGATGGGAAACAATCTATTAAGTGAGCAGAAACTGAAAATAGATATCTTCTGATATCTGATAAAGTAGTTTTCAAACTAAAATTAGAAGAGATTTTTAAAAAGCCACTACATAGTATTAAAGGGAAAAGTGTGCCAAAAAGATGTAACAATTGTAAATATTTTTGCACTAAAATGTTGGGGCTTCCAATTTTATAAAGCTGAAGTTGAGCTCCTTTGGTAGAGTGCTTACCCAGCACACACAATGATGTGGATTCCATCTCCAGTGTTGTATAAAATGGTGCACACCTGTAAACGTAACAGTCAGGATACGGGTAGGAGGATCAGAAGTTGGAGGTTATGTTCAGGTACATTGTAAAACCAGCTCAGGATACATGATGCTCTGTCTCAGAAAAAATATTAACAATGAATCCTCAGAGTTAAAGTACACCACAGATCATATAAATACACAGTGTGTATTTCTCTCTCGTGTGTGTGTGTACAGTGTGTATGAGTCTCTCATGTGTGTGTGTGTGTGAATACATGTGAGTGAGTCTGTGTGTATGTATAGTGTGTATGATCTCTTTTTCTCTCTTGTGTGTGTGCGTGTGTGTGTATAGTGTGTTTGAGTCTTTCTCGTGTGTGTGTGTGTGTGTGTGTGTGTGTGTGGCTCTAGGAGGTCAGAAGAGGGAGTCTGATCCCCTGGAGTTGGCGTCAGTAATGGTGAGTGAACATCACAGGAAAGGAACTCAGGTTCTCTGCAACTGCCCTTAACCACTGAGCTATCTTTCTATCTTACAAATGAAATGTTTCAAAATACAAGAAAAGAAAGTTCTTGCTTTTAGATTAGAGAGAAATAGATGTTGAATGTGTGGTGTGATGATTGTCTCTACAGGATCTGCAGTCACCTAGGAGTCTCTGGGTGTGTCTGTGAGGGATTCTCTGGATTACACTGAGGTGGGAAGCAGCATCCTGAATGTGGTTGGTAGCAGGATGGGTCTCAACAGAGACAAAGGAGAAAGTGTGCTGAGTGTCACCGTTGACTCCTTTTCCTTTCTGAGTAGCTCCTTAAGCTCCAGCTGCCATGACTTCTCCACAGCCACAGATTGTGACTGTGATGGAAAACCAACCCTTCTTTCCTTAAATTGCATTAATCAGGGTGTTATTATAGCAACAGGAAACTAGAAACGGTGATCTTATTCTCCAGTTATGCTCAAACGGCTGAAAACATTCTAGGCCTAAGATTGCACAGAGGCTAGAAGCTGCCAGGACTAGGCCTCTGTTAGCAGATGGAGGCAGTAAGCCTTGGAGACAACAATCACATCAGATGAATAAAACACACATTTACAGATGCCATAGAGATTTAATAATATTTGAGGATGTGACAATAAATGTTCCAGAAACGGCAAAGACCCGTTTCTACCAAAGAAATGGTAGAGACCCGCAACAGCTATGGGGTAGAATTTATAGGAGTAGATTCTGTGTAGGTGCTCCAGAGGATTATGATGGTGGGTGGCTGAACTGCACTCACAGCTCTGCCAAAGGCCACACCTGGGCCTGCAGCTCCGAGCCCTCTGGGTCCATGCTGACTTGGCACTCATGTGACTTTGCCTCTCTGGGACCTGGCTCGCCCATTCTCCATCAACTCTATTGGTTTCTTCAGGCCTGTGAGGAGTACAGAACTGCGTTAAGAAAGTCACCCAGGGAGAACAGAGGGAAGGGCGTGGCGGCAGAGGAGAGATGTGGAAGCAGCGGCTCTCCCTCAGTAGGGGAGTTGGGGTTCAGACCGGGCCATGTATTTCCACAGGGGACACAAGGGGGCAGCATTTCTTTGGGCCAGGGCAGTATGAGAGTAGGAAGGAGTAAGATCACTGAGTCATGGTTGGGACTGGGTGGTGGCCAGATGCAGCGTGTAGGAGGCGATCATCAGCGACAGACAGAAGCAGACACCCGTGGACAGAGCAAATAATGAATGAAGCAGGGCAGATACATCTCCAAACCTTCCTTGAGACTCTTTCCCACGTCCAGGTTTCACTTCTTCACTTCACTGGAAGTGGTCTCCTCCTTTGTGGTCTCCCAGTCCCTACCCCCTTTCACCTGCTGCCTTTGCTTCTCCAGAAAGTAGGAGTGGCCATACTGATGGGATGGGGTGTCACTGATGGAGTAAATCGTTATCATGAACAAGAAGACATCGTAGTTTAGTAGGAGGGTAATTGTTTAAGAAATTTAAGAGAGGGGCTGGAGAGATGGCTCAGCGGTTAAGAGTACTGACTGCTCTTCCAGAGCTGCTGAGTTCAATTCCCAGCAACCACATGGTGGCTCACAGCCACCTGTAATGGGATCCGATGCCCTCTTCTGGAGTGTCTGAAGAAGCTACCGTGTACTCCTATACATAAAATAAATAAATCTTTTTTTTTTAAAAGGAAATTTAAGAGGAACAGTGTGTGTGTGTGTGTGTGTGTGTGTGTGTAGTGCAGAAAACAACTTGCCGGAGTTGGTTCTCTCTTTCCTCTATCAGGTTCCTGGGATCAACCTCAGGTTGTCAAGCTTGGCAGCGAGTATGTTTACCCCTGAACAGTCTTACCTAGAAGAGTCAGCCCGAATGGGGCACAGATGGCATATTCATCTGGGAGGTAGAAACAGGGATTCAGTGACCACTGGTAAGTCACTCAGTGCCAGGAGGTCTATGAAGGAGAGGCTAGGCCTGCATCTGATGGAGACCAGCAAAGAGAACAGAGAATGCAGCACTAAGTTGATGCTACAGTGTTCATCTTGGATGTTAGACTATCTTAATCATTGAGCCTGGTGCGGTCAGTCTTTGTCATCAACCCACACTTATTAAATATACTCTTCCACATAGTACCTCCAACTTGTCATCTAAGCTTTGTTTACTTCCAAGGTGCAAACAGAGTATAGTTGTAGAAGCAAATAGTGTTGCTATGGCCATGGAGTAGTTGCTCTCTTCCAAGCAGCAGTTCTCATGAGAGCCTCCCCATTGTGAACCAGAGTGGGCATGGAGGAGCCCAGGGTACTGACTCAGACCAATAAGTGGAGAGTGAGAAGGTGTTTCACCCTCTCAGACTTCTGCTTACTTCCTAAAGAGCCTTAAGTCAAAATCCTCTAGAATCAGAGGTTGTTCTGGGCATGATTAGGTCATTCAAGTTGCTGCCATAGGTGACAACGGTTCTTAGAAGCTCCACTCTCCTTGGGTCTGTTATTTTGAGACAGGTCTGTGATCCCTACATCTTGTCCTTGCCCACATCCAGATGCATGCTACCCACTGTAGGAGAGACAAGTCAAATCAGACCGAAAGTGTTCTCCAACTTCCTGTCCACAAAATATGACTCCTTATCTAACAAGCTTCCTCAACATAGCTTTGTCTTTCTGCCTTTGAAGCAAGGTGTGAGCTTTACTCAGGAGTAGGCAACACAACTAGCTGTACATGTGCCTGTGGGCTGTAACACTGATTTTTGTTGTTGAAAACAAAAGAGTAAGTCAAAGCCGTTATGGAAATATTAAATATGACTCAAATACAAATCAAGAACTTTTGGTGTCATTTCTATTTTTTCCACTTGTATTAGTCAGGGTTCTCTAGAGTCTCAGAACATATGGGTAGTCTCTATATAGTTAGGGAATTTGTCGATGACTTACAGCTTGTAGTCCAACTCCCCAACAACGGTCAGCAGCAGCTGTGGATGGCAGTCCAAGGATCTAGCAGTTGCTCAGTCCCACGAAGCAAGCAGGCAAGGAAGGAAGAGTGAGTGAGTCTTCCTTCTTCCAATGTCCTTAGGTAGGTCTCCAGAGGGTGTGGCCCAGATTAAAGGCATGTGCTACCACGCCTTTTATCCCAGGTGACCTTGAACTTGGAGATCTCCTTGTCTTAATCTTCTGGAATTCATAGCCATTATGCTTCAAGATCTCCATGCCAAGATCCAGGTCAGAAACTTGTATCTCTGAGCCTCCAGATTAGAATCATATGTGAGCCTTCCAATTCTGGATTGTAGTTCACTCCAGATACAGTCAAGTTGACAACCAGGAATAACCACTACACCACTCAATCCTGTAGCTGTAGGATTTTGCCTTCATGGAATGAGACTTGAACAACTCAACATGTTGATAATTATGTGTGTTCCTGCTATGGTGATTCATTTGCATCATATCTGCCATATGACATAACTTGCTGGTTTCAGTGTGCTAGCACTTAAAATCCAAAGATTTGGGCTGATGATTAAAGTTGTGTAGCCAGTCAGGCCAGATGG